>OZ038356.1:11773655-12379628 GCA_964035985.1 Panagrolaimus superbus
ATTCAACAAGTGGTCTAACATAAGTTGTATACATATGATTAGGCATGGCGCGGGACCACTTTTTCCCATTCCCGTGCCGCCCGGTCCCGTCCCTTAAAGATAAGTCCCGCCCGGTCTTTGGAGGGGACGGATCGGGACGGGACCGGGATTTTCTCATATTTTTCAATAAATAAAAAGTTACATATAATTTTTATCCAGCAGAATAAGGCATTTTTAAAATTTCAAAAAATGAAAACTGTGTATTTTTAAAAAGAATTTAGTTTTTTTAGTGGCATACAATTTAATGTTAGTTTTTTTTATTTGGAGTTTTGTTTCTAAATTTTTTTACAGTACCTTATAATGAGTTGGATATATTTATTCTATTTTATTCATTCTATAAATCAATTGGCGACACGTTCTAAAACGGCAACAACTAGCGGAATGTGCGACCGTATTTTTGCGGTTGCAACCGCCAAAAACGGTTGCACTTTCCGCTAGTTGGAACGCACCCAATAATTTACCGAAGAAAAAAAAAACTATCGAAGAAGCGTTCTCGACACGAAAACTCTTCGATAAAACAAAAAAAAATTTTACGACCAAAGTGTGAGAGAGACTGTTTCTTCTTTTGTTCAATATGAATAAAATGACCGCAAACATTTTTGGCACTATTTTGACAAACATTTTCTTTATCAATTCCATCAACAAGTCGTCCAAAAACATTTGTTTCAATCCAAAACTAGTACTATAAGAACTGGTAATGCTCTCAGAATAACGTTTTTAGACCATATTCTACCAAAAAAAAATTGAAATCTGAGATGGTGTGTTCCGCTCGATTTTAAAAATCTGGTACACAATCTCTTAAGGAGGGTGAGCCAATTTTTTGAAAAAACAACTTTTTTTTTCAAATTTTTTGCCTTAACCAGCAAAAAATGTAACTAAAATTTACATAAATTCAAGAACATCTGATTTTTTCTAAAAAAGTTTCATAAGCTAGCAAACGAAAAAAGTTGATTTTATGTAACTTGAAAGTTACATTTTAAGCAAGGTTAGAGATTTTTTTGGAAAAAGTGAAAACTTTTTCTTTTTCTCGTTTCATATTACAAAATGGGAAAAAGTGCTGATATTCTTTTTTGAGAACGGTGCTCGAAAGTACTTACTACTACATTTTGCAAATTTGTATTTGGAATAAAAAACAAACAAACTAAGAATCAAAGTATTTATTTGTTTACTAACAGAAATATTGAGATCAGAGGCTCAAAATCTTCTTTAATTTTTAAGTATAGCAATTTTTAACATTAGTTTATTTTCAGCACTTTAATGCCATATTTGTATCACAACCATATTTTTTGGTGATGAAAATATGAATTCTGATTTGAGTTTTATTAGTTGAATTCCAGGATGCTGCTAAAAATAAACCCTATATATCCTCTCTCTTTTAAATTTAAAGAAACTCTTAATTTTTTCCGTAACACCTTAAAATCAGAAGCATGGTAAAAAAATGTGTGAAAACGAAGCTGTGCTTTTCATTTCTAAAATTAAACAAATTTAATTGTTTTGTATTGCATAACCGATTTTTCTTCTTTCCTTCCTTCACACTTTTATTGTGCTTTCGAATTTACTGCTCCAAAAATAATCTGTGAAAAATGAATATTTCAGCTGTAGAACAACTTGCAGCAATCCGCGCCATGAAAGTAAGTCTTTTTAAATTTTAGTAATAAATTTTTACGTCATTTTTATAACATTCCAAAAAATTTGGGATAATGAAAAATTCTATGTTTCAAAATTAGCTGAACATATTTTTTAACAATAACATTACTTCAAAAACAGGGATGATAAATTCGGCCGAAAAACATCGCCGGCTGCATAAGGTTAAAAAAAAGGTCGGGGATTTCAAAATATCGGCGGACGACTGCGTATTTCTGTGGTCCAAAAACACTAAAATTATCAACGTTTTCGAAATTCGTGAGCTACTTTTTTAAATTACAGTATGTTTTTTACGTCAAATTTTGAAACATAAAATTTTTTATTATATCGAAAATTTCTGAATGTTGCTAAAACAAATTAAATAAATGCATTCATTTTTTAGCCTGAATTAAAAGAATGTTTCCCGGAATTCTTTCATAAAATGACAGATCATGATAATTCTGTTAGCATTTCAAATGAAAGCCGTCTTACTCAAAATTCTTCATATTTTTTAACTGAACAAGAAAATTACTTGAATTTTGCAAAGAATGGCAGTCATTTTATTCCATTAGCTGATTGTTCAGCAATTTTTCCAACAACTATTCAACTTTTTCCATCAGAAACCCAAATTCTTGCAAAAGAAGCTTTTCCAGATCCAGAAGAAGAAGAAGAAGACGGAATGGAAACATGTACTTTCATTCCTCGTGTTTCAAATAATATTGAATACGTAAAATTTGGAAAAAATAAACATAAAAGAAAGTTTTTTTTTGTAATTTTCGGATCTTTTACTGTACTTTACTACGAATGAAATCTTCAGTAATCCTTATCTCTTTGTAATGGATTCCTCCTTTTTCAGGATATAGAATTGATACAATTCCTCCAACAAGAGAATCTGTTTTTTATTCTAATACTCTTGCAATTATTGCAATTTCAATTTTTCTTCTTGTTGCCATGAATACTTATTATTCTTTCATTTAAAGATATCTGTGAGCGGTAAAGATTTGTATTAATTTATTTATCAAATAAAGATATATCATGCATGTCTGTTTATTTATTTCACTTTATTATGGGTACAAAATTTATTGATTACATGTGTTCATAGACTTTTATGTGTTTCGCTAGAAACAGGAGCCAATTTATGGCGTTACTTTTGAGCTTCACAAGTAGAAATGTTATTTTTTCTTTTATAAAATGGAGCATCTAGATTTATATCTTCTGGTAGAAAGTAATATGCTCGAGATGGGACATCAGAAGAATAGCTTCTTTATTAAAACTTTGAAAATGTGGCATTCCGTCCTTATAACTGCTGTTAGTAAGATTTTCAAATGGAACACTTCTTTCTGAGGCATATTTTTTTATCATCATTTGGAACTGCGACCCGTGAAGATACAATGTGTAACGATAATCTTTGGTCTGATCATGATCATGTGATCAAAAAAAGAAGCGCTTCGGTGCAAAAAAATCTTAAAACGAAAACTCTTTTCCTCTTTTTTTGCACATGCTGCACGAATCTTTTTTGATCACATGATCATGATCAGACCAAATATTATCGTTACACATTGTATTGCTTAGACACTTTGAGACTTTTAAAATAATAGCGTATTCAATTTTAATGATTTAATTTTAGCAACAATCGGTTGATGATTATGAAAAAGCGAATTTTCCTGCAAAAATGGTAATAATAAGAATAAAAACAACAGATTCAGATATTTGAATTTTTTTGAAACATGAAACTTAAAAAGGCACAAAGGAAGGAAGCAGCAATATTCGACCCTTTTCAGTTCATGAGTAAAATTTTTTGTGGACAACTTGAAATGTGATATCAACAGAATAAAATAATAAATAATTCTGAAAGGTAAAACAAAAATGAATCGATTCATCTTTTAACAACAATGCGACCACTAAAAACATGTTTTATATGTTTAATAACAAAAATATATTTATTAAATGCAGAACTTGCAATAAGTTTGTATCTTTTTCTTATTTTTTGATAATTAATTGATAATTTGTTTTAGCAATCCTTTATGAAGATCAAGATTTATATACCCGTTCATTAATTGACCATTTTAATGTGTCATATTCATATTTTAAAGACTTTTATTCTTATACAAATGAGATAACATTAGATATAGCAGAATTAGGAAATGGAACGAATCGAGCTGATAGTACAATTTTTTTATTAATTCATTTTTAACATTAATTTGAATAAATTTTAGTTATACGAAAAACAGAAAAAACAGATTTTGTAATTAGTTTGGTAAAAAATTCTTCATTACAACAAATAATTCAAGCATTATCGTATCAAGTTGATTTAGCTGTAATACAATTACATTTAACTGATTGGAATGGAATATATCCAGGTTAATTTAAAATAAACATTGAAAATATTTTAATAAAAAAATAACTTTAGCAACATTGGATTCTGAAATTGTTTTTGAAGATTACGTTTGCATTGTTCCAGCAACAATTGTCCTTGGGAATATGTTGACAGAATTCTTTGATAAAATAAATGTTTCAAGTAGGGTTACTGTAGTCTTTGATGATATTGTTCGTAAGTTTTGAAATGGATGTATTTTTGATTTATTTATTTATTTTTATTACAGCTATGAATGATATGACTTGGCGAAAACAATTTTTACAACTTTCATTTCCAATCAATTTTGTTTCAATGGCAAATCCAAGAGATCCTGCTGCCGTTAAAAATCAATTATCTGCTTTAATAGAATCAACATCGACAATTGCATTTGTTGCAAAAACTCATAACGTTGAAAATTATATTTTATTTGCAGAAGAATATATTATTCGAAATACTTTTACCTGGGTTCAACTAGCACTTGATACACTACCATTTAAATGTGATGATTGTATTGCAACTGAAATGTATGTCGTTCGAGCCCTTCCAACTGGAAAAGCTGAAGATCTTCGATTGTTAAATGATTATATTATTACACAAGAATTAGATATTGATATGAATTACAGTATTAAAAGTTATCAAGAAGCATCAATTTCAACAACCTTTGATTCAATAAAACTTGCATTTTTGTATTTAATTGCTGATAACACTACTTTGGTTTCTTTACTGACACCGGAACAAAAGTTACAATTTGAAGGTATTGGCCCAAATAAAACAATGTTTGATATTATTTCTTTAAAAAATATTAATTACGAATATGGGCAATATGTTCATCATTTTAAATCATATTTTTATCAGGTATATAATTGTAAAAGATTTGAAAAAAAAAACAACGCCAATCGTTTAAGGATACAACGGCAGGAATTTTTCGAATAAATAGAAGGCAAGAATTACCTGATCACAATATAAATAAATTTGTAAGTTACAAATGTTATTATTTCAACTATTTTCTATTCTTAACATAATATATTCAGATTGGGAATTGGACTTTTATCAATGGTGTTACACCATTTTATGGATCTTTAATTGTTGATGTACGACAGATAAATCATTACAGAGTTGTAACTGTAATTGTATGCTTTAATAACGTAAATATTTAATTTTAATGATTTGCTTTTAGCAACAACCATTTGTTGAATATGTTCATGGTGGTTCTGTTAATCACTTTCAAGGATACTGTATTGACCTTTTAAATTTAATTCAGCAAGAGCTTCAATTTACATATGAAATATATCAGGCTCCCGATGGTAAATTTGGATCTGTTGATGATAATGGAAATTGGAATGGATTGATTGGGGAGGTTGTTATTGGTAAAGCTGATATCGCATTAGCTCCATTATCGGTTATGGCGGAGCGAGAAAATGTATTTTTTTCAATAATTTTTAAGTTTTGATTAAAGCCTCTTTAGGATATTGATTTTACAGTACCATATTATGATTTAGTTGGGACAACAATTTTAATGAAAAAATCTGATGTTGAATATTCATTATTCAAATTCATGAAAGTTCTTGAATGGCCCGTATGGCTTTGCATTGTTGCAGCATATTTATTTACAAGCATACTTTTATGGCTTTTTGAAAAATTTAGTCCCTATTCATATTCAAATAATAAAGAGAAATTTAAATTAGATCCTGAAAAGCGTGAATTTACCTTAAAAGAATGTCTATGGTTTTGTTTAACGTCATTAACGCCTCAAGGCATTTATTATTTTATAAAAAATTGCATTTTTAATTATTTTTTGTATATTTTAGGAGGAGGAGAAGCACCAAAAAACGTTTCAGGACGTCTTGTTGCAGCAACTTGGTGGCTTTTTGGTTTTATAATTATTGCTTCGTACACTGCAAATTTAGCTGCATTTTTAACCGTTTCACGTTTAGAACAATCTATTAAGTATGAATAGAATAGTAATTAACTTCCATTCTTTTATTGCCTTTTCTTCCTATTTTTTAGTTCATTGGATGACCTTGCAAAGCAATATAAAGTTGAATATGCTCCAATAAAAGGTGGCGCAACTGAAACATATTTTCGAAGAATGGCTCAAATTGAAGAACTATTATACAAGTAGGCTAACATTTTTTTGGGGCTCTGCTAATAATTTAATAGACAAAATAAATATTTATTTAAGTACATGGAAAGCAATGTCATTAAATGAAAGTATGACGCCATTAGAAAGAGCAAAATTAGCAGTATGGGATTATCCGGTATCAGACAAATTTACAAATATGTGGAGATATATGCAAGAGTCAAAACTTCCTGATGGTATTCCACAAGCAATAGATAGAGTATTAAATTCTGATACTGGCTTTGCTTTCATTGGTAACAACACCTTTTAAAAGCATTGCCATCTTTAACCAACCACCACAATTTTAGGAGATGCCATGGAAATTAAGTATGCAATTCTCACAAATTGTAAACTTCAACAAGTTGGAACTGAATTTTCTCGAAAACCTTATGCAATTGCAGTGCAAAGTGGAAGTGGTTTGAAAGATGAAATTTCAGCTACAATTTTAAAATTGCTTAATGAAAGGCAATTGGAAGCTTTAAAAGAAAAATGGTGGAATGAAAATCCTCATAAGGTTAAATGCGCAGATGTCGATGATGAATCAAATGGAATTTCAATTCAAAATATTGGTGGCGTTTTTATTGTCATCCTTGCGGGAATTGTGCTATCTTTTATCACTCTTATCTTTGAATATATGTATTATAAGCGAAAAGGACAAAAAAATTTGTTAAAAAGGTCAAATGCTCGACATTCCACTGAAATGACAACCGCATCATCTTCTGAAAGCCAAGATCCAACAAGCACAACAGCAACAAGAAATCGATTCACCCTTCATAATGGAAATATTCCACAGTATACCAATTCTGCTTTTCAATTTTAACAATTCTTTTTTTTTCATTTTACATGCATTTTTTTCCATATAAAAGCATTAAAAATAAAAGCAAAGAAAAACATTAAATTTATGTCAAAATTTTACGACAAAATAATCAAGCATTATATTTTGTCATTCCATCTCACATTTTTTTTGCTGATTTGATTGAAGTTCATTGTTTGCGCTGTCGTTCTTGACGTACAAAAAAAGCATTTTTATTTCTTGTATATGTTTTTTTTTCTTTCTGCCATCCTAACCGATAACAGCATAAGCAAGATTCCCTTTTTGTTGTCATTTCATTTCATTTCATTTCTTCAGTGCTTCTTTGTCTCTGATCGACAAAATATTATTTTTTTGAGTTTAAATAATTTTCAAGACGAAAGAAAAGTTCAAAAAAAAGTGAACATCGTGTCATGGCAAGTAAGTTTTAACTTTTTGCTTTTTTTGTATCTCATTTTTTAATTAGTTTGTTCTAAATGAATGAGTTTTTGTTGTTTATGCTAAAAAAATTTCTCCTTTTAATGAACCGTTTTTTTTTCTTCTTTCATCCCTTTTCTTCTTTTTGTCATAATCTTCTTCCTTCACATATTTTTTTTAAAAGTAACTCATTTAGTTTTGTTATAATAACTTTGAAAAAAAGTGATATACATATTCTTTCATTTTAATAAATTTTATGCTTTTTTGACAATGTTTTTTCTTTCTTTCCTTTTTTTCATCTATCTTTGTGAAAAAAAAATAGAATTTTGATGATTTGAAAAAGGGGGGGGGAATGATGATGAGATTTGGGGTGTTAAGAAGCAACAACCAAAAAAAGGGAGGAAAAAACTACTACTTCCAAAAATGGGATAAATGTTTGGTGAGAAGATGAAGGAATGAAGAGTCTCATTCTAAAGATAGAGGAAAGAGAAGAATATTTTACTTGCCTTTTGGGGGGGGGGGTTTCAGCAAAAACAACATCATCATCGTTTTGTGATGGTTTGTGTGGTTCTCGTTTATGTTTCTTTATTTTTTTCTTTCTTTCCTTTTTCTTCCTTCTGCCAAAAGCACAGCCTATAGCAATGAAAGGAAGTCTTATTGGAGAAGTTCATTTGGAAACAAATTGTTAAAAATGAAATGAAAGAAAAAGAATGCTTTTGGAAAGCCCTTTTGTGAAAAAAACGGATGGATGGTGGTAATTTGTTGAGACAAATCATGAAAAGTTGTATATTATTTTTTGTTTTTTCCTCTTTTATGTGACATAAGGAACTATGTACGTGGGCAAGCTTGAAATCATCATGTGATTAAAATAAGCCTCCAAAACTTTTTTTTTCTAATGGGGTTCTATATTTCTGTTTTAATCTCTTCTTTTTTCATGCTTTAAAATTTGATGTTTCTAAATTTATATTTTTGGATTAGTTATTCCTAATCTGATATTCTTATTTTTTATACCTTGTGACCTTTACATTTTTTATGTATGTCTTTTATTTACATGATTTTCGAAAGCTTTTATGTAATATTATCCATAAAAAAATTTAAACACAATGACACCTTGTTGAAATAGACTTTTTTTTCACATTTTTTAGGTTAAAACAAATCTTTCCCTAAAAACGTTTTTTAAAAGTAAATAAAAAAGACAAATATTTTAAAAGCTGCATCAAAAAAGGCCCTAAACTTTTTACATTTGTAATTACGAATGTATGGCTTTTGTTTGAGTTTGTTCATGTATCCCTTGCGACAGTGACTTTGTTCTTCTGAGTGTTCTTCATTGTTCCAAAATAACATTGCCCTTTTTTGGTTTGAATATGTAAAATATCTCCATCTGATTATTTAATACACTTACTTTCTTACTTTTTTTCTTGTCTGGTAAAAGTATGTAAGGAATTTTTTTGAATTCCACAGAGATTTAATATGAAATATATATATTTGACTGTAGGCAGCTTTGAGCTATATCATTTTGTTTAAAAATTTAAATTATCTAAAGTGCAATTTTTTTCAACATTATGTTTAGGTCACGAAAAGTGAACACGCAACTTCCAACACCTGTGTTGTTAGAGTTTTTATTAAATCCTAAAAGATACACTTTTTCTATTTAATTTATTAAAGAGCGTAGTTTTGACTTTTCACCTTTTTTTAATCAATGCTATTCATACATTAGCCCTGTTATTTTGGTTGTTTATCCTTCTTCCTGTATCCCATGGACACATGGTAATTTTACCAGATAAAGCAATAGATACCATATTTATTGACGTGTTAAGATTTTTCCCCCTACGAATGACAAATAAAATTTTGTTATTTTCTATTTTCTAAAAAGAAAAATTAGATTTTTTTGTATGAATATTTAATCCCTTTAAGAAGCCATATTATCCTTATTGAAAGTGTTACCTTTTAAAAATTTTTTTTTTCGTTTGTGTTTTTTCTTTTATTATTTTCCATTTTTTTACATTGTTATTTAACGATACTTTTAGTCTTATTCCTTCAAAGCGATGCAGTCTTTTTATTCACTTTTATGGGGTTAAATATAATATTTGAAGCTGTTCAATATTAATAATAACAAAAAAATATGGAAGTCTATTATTAAAATATTTTTTGCAAGAATAGTATCCTTCATATTTTTTGAAATGCAAATAATTTTTCGTTACATTTTATTTATATTTTTGCATTTTTTTCATCAACGTCATATTCTCTGTGTTTATCTACTAAATTATTAGCCCTTCGTCGTCTGCATCAGCATATTCCTGCTTCTTTTTTTTCTTCATTTTATCACAAATAAAAACTTAAGTTTTATCTTCAAACGACAAAAAGTTTGTTGGGGTTTTCTTGCTCGCTTCATATTTTTTTTGGTGGCCCGACCTTTCAACGCGTTGGACAAAGCATTATTTTAACGGAAGTCACATCAAGTAAAAAAAGGAAGAAGAAGAAAAGAGGAAAACATTCACATACATGGCATCAAGTTGGGCATCATCAGAAAAAGGCAAACTTGTTACATTAACCAAAAAGTTTTCAAGAAGTGATCTTCACACACCGAAAAAGAAGGATGTTGTTGTTATTTCTTCTTCGCCCTCCTATTCAGAAGCCGCACCCTCAATAAAAAAATATTCACATACTTCAGAAAATCCTCCTCTTGCTTCAACAGAGACTGAGAATGAAAAATTTAATTCTAAAAGGCAACGATCAACAAAACGTTCACTTCGTTTAAGTGTTTTTCGTCGCAAAGTTGGTTCTGAAACTCGTGGATCAAATGATAAAAGTAATGCTCGAAGGACGACATCTCTTGGGCCAAATTTTATAAAAGAGGAAATTCCTGAAAAAAAAGTTAAGGATCCTTCTCCATCATTTCCATATCCAAAACCAGATACTAAAACAAAAAAAGGATTTTGTTGTTCTTTTCGTCAATTAAGTCGAAAACGCCTTATTGAACCTAATTCAACACTTTCTGTTCATGAACCATGTACAATTTTAACACCTGAATACGGCCCTACTGGAATAAGTAAAGGAAATTCTCGAAATTCAACTGCCCCAAATTCTCCAAAATATGAATCATCAATAATGCCAACAAGTAATTCATTTGAACAGCATCTTCTTTCCGCCGTTCAGCCATCAACCCTTCCAATAAGACGTAAGAAATTTTTTGATCCTTTTTTTCAATGTTGTTATTTTTTCTGTTCAAAATGTTGATATTAATTAATATCATTTTTAACACACACATAAAAAAAAAGTTTGACGTTGGTTGTCACTGATAATAAAACATTCTTTTTTTCTTCATTCTTTGCGGTGAAAACTTTTTCGGCATCTTTGATTAATGTTTTTTTCTATAACTTTTTTTTCTATCCGTTTCCATCTTTCATATTTGAGTGCTTTCTCTAAGCTCTTTTCTCGCCTTCTTTTTGATATTAAATTGTATTCCTGATTTGCAAAAAAATTTTTAAACTCCCCTCCTTTTTCATTCAACCACCACCTTCTCACTTTTTTGTTTAACACTTAAACGAACGGACATAAAACAAAATTTTGAGACAATAACATTTTCTCATTTTATTTTTGTTTGAAATAAAAGCCATTCTTATCATAAAAACTGCTGCGACTTTTGATGCCTTAGAAGAACTTTTTTTTTTATTTTAAATTGTTAAAAGACAAAATTTATTTACCGAAAAAATGACAAAAGAAAGAAAATTTGTTTATCGCTGCTATTTTGTTTTAAATTTTGACACATCAATTCTTCTGCTTCTTTCTTTCTTTCTTTTTTTATCGGAAGACGAAATGTGTTTAAACCCCGGGCCTAAAGGCCTCCCAAGTGTTTTTCGGAATAAATTTTTAACAAAAAGAAAAACGAAGCATCAGGGGGCACTTCGTCAGTATTCATTCAAATGTTTCCTTCCGGACATCATGTTCTTTTGCTTCTTTTATTCTTTCTTCTTCTTCTTTTACTTCAATCTTGATGCTACTTTGTTCTTGAAGGCAGCGGTTGCATTTGATTTTTCTTCTTCTTATATATTGTTTAAAAGAATATTTAAATTTCCGAAATCATGATGCGATGCAGTTAAAGCTTTGCATACTTACTTACTACTCCTGACATTGCTGTAACTGCTGTTGCTGCTGCTTCTATATATCCGTCTTCTTCATCCTTGTCCTAAAAAAATTATTTATTTATTTACAAACGAATATAAAACCTTCATATTTTTTTCTTCTGCTTTTATATTCATATTCACAATGTAAGAAGAAGCAAAGCAGATGAAGGAAAATAAAAAAAAGCCATTGAATAAATGAGGCTTCTGGGGGCCTTATTCTTCATCTTCGACAACACACCGAAGACGTTCTTGGACATTGATTTGTTTCTGAAATAAAAACACTTGTCTGAAAAAATATTACTCAACGCCAAAAGATATTCTTTCTTCATTTTTTTCTTTGTTCTTCTTCTTTTATTGTTTAAAGATTTATATATCTTTATTTGTTTATTTATTTCTTTATATTTTTATTTGGCATTAAATAAAAATATAAAATGGAAGATTCATCATCAGTGACAGCCAACAATTCAGATTTCTATAAACGATCATTTTTATCACTTACGGAATCCGCACAAATTTCTGCATTTTTAGTTCGAAAATTATCAAAAGCTTTCTTCAATTCACAAAATGGCGACAAAATTGGTTAGTTTTTTTCCTCATTCGTTCATGTGTTTTTTCTTTTTTTTTCCATGAAGAAGAACAAAAAATCCGAAACTTTTTTTTGCTTCTTCTTCTTCACTCTCTTCATTTTTCAAATTAGTGGTGGTGGTAGCGTGAAATGTTTTTGTTGTTAAAAAAAAAGTGTTAAAAAAGAAGTATGGTTGTTGTCCGTGTCATTGTGACATTTTCTTTCTTTATTTTTTTTTCTTTGATATCAGATGTCGTGTGGTTTTTATTCTATTTTCTATTATGTTTATCGTGGCATTTTAACATGACAAGGCTTTTCATATCACAGTACAACAACCTATTTTATTTCTATTCCTTCCTTCCTTCTTTTTTTTCCATGTATTCTTCTTCATCTTCCTTTTTTAAGCCATTCGTTATTAAAAAAATGCGGAAATGCGACATCTTGTTGCTTTGCAGTCTTTTTTTTCTTTCACTTTCATGGATGTTAAAAATAAGCAAAAAAAGCCTTGTCATGAGTCTCCTGGACAATTTTTTTTAAATATTAAATTTATAATTTTTTTCCTTTTTTAACCTATTCTTGCAGATTTTTTATTTTTTAAATAAAAATAGGATTGAAATTATGGTCCGTTAAAAAATTTTTCTCTGTCAAAAAGAGCCGATTATGGCAATGAAACCATTTCTTTTATTGCCTCATTTGTTTTTTTAACCATTTTGCATCATCATTTATTTTTTTTTAAAACCTTATTAAATACTATTTCTTTTATATTCTTTTAATAGCGAAATGCATAAAAAAAGCTTAAATAGTTTTCTTTGGGGGCGATAAGCTTTGGTTTTGCTTTTCTAGAATTGCTTAAAACGTTTCGAAAACAGTTAAAAGTAAAAGTGAAAAAGGCATCTCTCTCTCTCGGTGCTTTTTCTTTCATTCTTTTAAATTTTCTTCCTATCACTTGTTGAAAATCTGCAAATTTTTTTCTTACTTTTATTTTTTGCAAACTTCATTTTCTTAAATCATTAGCAAAATAAAAAGAAAGAAATTTTATTTTTGGTAATATGAGTTGCCCTTTTATCTTTGTTCTTGAATTAATTAATTTTGCTCTATTTTTTGTCATTAAAAAAAGTTAGCAAAATAAAGGCTTGGGGTTAATGAGCTAAAAAAATGCCTTTAACTAATTCTTTCATCCCTTTATTCTTCCTCCCATTTTTTGCTTCCATGTAAAACTTTCTTTTTTTCGAACATGCATCAAGTAGCGCGACATAACGCTGTCAACGCATTTCCCGCAGCCATCAACCAATTTTTCCTTCTTTCTTTCTTTTTTTTTTGCTTTGTATTTTCATGCACACGTTTTTGAAAAACGACACGAAGAAGTAAGGCAAGAGATAGTCCAACATTGGCAATGAAGTTAAGTTAACAGAAGAAGGAGAAGATGAAAAAGAAACACGCTAGTCAACGGATGTTTGCGCGTACACACATAAAGCTTGAAAGAAAAAGGGGAAAAAATAGGGAGAAAAAAAATGCCAATGAAATACAGCAGAGGACAACGCCGACGACGTTGGTGACGATGATGACAACAAGCATTCATTTTGTCCCCCCATTTTTTTCTTTAAACGCCAGGAGTCTAGTTCTCTTATGGAACGTAGAAAAGATATGCGCGCTAAGGGAAAAGAACATAGTAAGAAGGAGAAAAAAAATATAGTGTTCACTGGTGAATGCCAGGGCGGTCCTCCAGCACCAATCGAAACAACAAGCTTTAGAGAGAAAAAAAAAAGAAGGCTAGTGATAGCAGTCAGCGTCACCTTCAGGCTTAAGCTTAAGTAACATGACTTTGTAGAATAAAAAATAAAAGAAAACAAGAAAAAGAAATAACGAAATTGCTTAGTATTACTCTCCAAATGCCTTAATTATTGACATATTTCAATGGATAATTGTATTTACATTCTTTTGTGTTTTTTTTGTGGTATTTTCTTTTCCGCAATCTAAAATAATAAAGAAAAAATTGGACATTCTGTTTTTGAAAAAAAAATTGCGTGAAAAGAAAGCTTGACTTTTTTTGAAGAAAAAAAACTGTAATTTCGTTTTTCTGGTTGCGCGCCTTGTGTCATCTCCACGCACATATTCATATTATGTTAAGCATTTTTTAGTTAAGTGAAAAAAAGTGTAGCATGAAATTCAAGGAAAGTATGCTGTAAACTGTTGTTTTAACTCTTCAAAAAAACACTGTTGTTTTCTCTTTTTTTTCCTACTTTTTTTATATGAGTTTTGAAATGGGTTGTTCGCTCCGGTGGCTTTTGCTACTCGATATTCACGGCAAATATCATACATATTTGAAGCTGATTACTATTTTTGGTCTTTAATATACGTCTTTTATTTTATTTATTATTGTTATTATTGTTCATTTATTTATTTATTCCTTTTCTTGATCTTATCCAGAGGATTTATTCAAGCATCTTTAATAATCCATAATAGTTATATATAAAAACAGAATGGGAAGTGAAAGAAATTTTCCTAAATTTGACATTAAAAAAGAATTTATGGGTGAGCATCGATTAAATAAATGTTAGCTTCTTTCTTATTTTATCTATCATTTCACTTTCCTTTTATTATTATTTATATATTTTTAAATAATTATTTTTATTATTATTTATTTATTTTTCTTGTTACTTTTTTCTTGGTGTTTTTATTTTATTTTGTTTTTAGTAAATTTGTTTTTCTGAGATTATCTCTTTCTTAATTTTTCTTTCTTCGATATGATTCTAATCCTGTAAATCTTTAGATCTGATGAATGATTGGGAAATAGGTGGGACACAGAATCCATGGGTATGTCCAAGCGATCGACATCTTCAACTTCGAGCTCAGTATGTTTTTTGCTTTCATTTTTTTCTTTAATTTTGTTCATGCTAATATTTGTCAACGAAAAAACACAACAAGAAAAATGTAACTTTAGACTCAAAAGTGGTTGGAGTGTCCGTACAGCTTCAGCTCGTTCTCCAACAAACATCAAACAAAATGCAGGAGGAGGAATTTCAGATGCAGAACAGGAGCAAATCCGGAAAGTGCTTGCAAGAGCAGAAGCTGGAAGACAAAACGAACAACAGCGAATAGGGTATGACCATGTTTTTTTCCCAAAACATTTTTAGCAAAAAAAACAGTTATTTTTCTTAGAAAATGCACTTTCTCTCATTACCATAATTAGCGTAACTATGCTTCAAAAATTTAAGATAGAAAACTTTTTTTGTTTCTAAATTGAAAAATTTTGAAGCATTCAAAGGCCAAAAAAAGCGAAACATTAGGCTTTTAACGTGAAACAGAAAGATAATTGAAACATTAGGCTTTCAAAAAAGCAAAAATGAAAAACAACAGTTTTTGGTACTAATTTTTACCATAAAATCTCAAAAACAACTTTACTGATTTTTATTTTTCTAAAATATATTTTTCTAAAAGTTATTTTTCCAGAAAAATGGTTGATCGGCTAGAAAAAATGCGCACCCGTGCAACAGGAAATGGTGTGACACAATGTCTACTATGTCAAACAGAATTCGGTTTACTTGCTTCAAAAAGTTATGCAGCAATGTGTATGGATTGTCGTAAAGTAAATTACCATCTATCTTTGAATTTTTTATCTCTCCTATTTTAGTATGTATGCCAAAAAAATTGTGGCGTTGAAACTTATGACCAAAAACGTGGAGAGCCAATATTTCTTTGTAAAATATGCAGTGAATATCGGGAAGTGGTATGACCTTTTTTAAAAGCCATTAAAATATACTTCTTATTGCTTTTTTTTATTCCCTTTGTAGATGTGGAAAAAGTCGGGGGCATGGTTTTATAAAGAAATGCCAGCATATGTAAAGCCGCCCCTAAACGGAACAACCCCTTCCAGTAATAGCTGTAGCAATACTCCAAGACCATTTTGGCAACATCAGAGTGATTCAAGAACAAATTTAACGGCTTTATCACCGACAGCTGCCTTTTCATCTTTATCTTTACAAGAAGTTGGCATAAATAATCAGGGTGCAACGAGTAACGGAATTTCTACAAATAATGCGGGTTCAAGTAATGCATCATTTTCATCACAGCATCGGGTTTCAAGACAACTTCCAATTCCACCAGATCAACAACAACGGTACTTTTTTTATTCTTTCTTTCCAAAACCATCACCCTAAAAGTTTTTTTTATATTTAAGTCTAAAAACTACACCACGTCCAAGAATTACTCCATCATGGGTGCATGAAAAAGTGCAATCAAGTATGAGTATTGGATCAGAAGATGAAGAGTCATCTTCATCTTCAATAGATCATGTCGATTTTAAACAATCACTGCCAAGCAGCACTTCAACAAATTTAGCTCGACGTCATCATCATTTTCATCGTCCAAAAGAGCTTAATAATCGCTTTCCAGAAAGCGTTAATTCACTTAATTCACGTCATTCAACTCATCAACATTCTGCTTTATCAAGTCGTAATCAAATTACTGACACTGGTAAGTTCCAAAAAAAAGATGTATTTCTGCAAGAAAAGAATTATGTTTTTTTGAGTGTACTACTAATTTTCTCTGTTTTTTTTTTCTTCTAACATTTTTTTTATCATTTAAGTTTAGTTAAAGGCATTCAGCTTTGCTAACTTTCATTTTTGCTTGAAACAAATATATACATTTTTTTATTTTTTTATGCAATTTGCAGATTGAGTTCCGTGTTTGAATGCCCCAAAAAAGTATTCTGAGGAGAAAAAAAACTTTTTTTGATGAAATTTTGTTCATTTCACATCTTCTGCTGGTAAACAAGGATCTTTTTTTAAAGCTTAAATTTTGTTTATTTCAGTTAATTTTTTGCATTCATTTTTTACTTTCTTTTTTCACACACATGGAACTTAATTTGCTTAAGTTTTTTTGAGTTAAAATTCTTTTGTTGCATTTTATTTTATCACCTTTCACCTTTTTTTAAATCAACTTTTAAAAAATGTACTTCTAATTTAATTAATTTAGATAGCGATAATGATGAATCCCGACGTTCTACCCCTTCAACATCCCCTCGACATTCCCTAGCAACCCCATCAAGTTATGGTGGAGATGATCTGTCACAAAATCATGTCTCACTTGCTGCAAATAATGAAGCATCAGATGTAAAAAGCATTGATTCGGGTGGTGAGCTTATTTCCTCGAATTTATGTTAACTCCATTTATATTTTTCAGTTGTACAAAGTGATCATTCTGCTCAACAAGCACAACTACATCAAAGTTCGTCAGTTAATTTAACATTAATCCCTCAACATGATACTGTATCCCCTCCGCATGTATCATATTCTTCTTCTTCAACAGCAATGCCAACTTCATCATTAAGATTATCAGCAGGTGAATCACAAATAATTAAGCCTCCATCAATTGGACCAACTCCTCCACCAATCCCCCCACGAGCTCATACAACTTCTCCATCACATTTTGGTGAAAGATGTACAAGTTCTGCATCATCAGCCTCTTCATCCGCAATGTTTCATCAAAATCCACCATATTTTCCAACAATGCCAATTAAAGAATTTCCATCAACTTCACATAAAAATATTAATAAACTTTCCCATGAAAGTTTACACTCAATTTCAGCCAAAACAGCTGAAAATCGTAGTCGTCCTGAAAGTGCTTATTCGACAGAACAAAATCTTTTAAGTTCAAGTGTAATGAGTGACGTAGAAAAAGAAAAATTATTTTTACCTGAAAGTTGTGACAGCAGTAGTATAAAAATTGTGGGTGTTTATTAAACAATTAAAATTCTTCTTTTTTAAAATAATGACGTTATTAATAGTTTTCCGGTTTTTTTAGGAAGAAACAACATCCCCAACATTTATGAGTTCACCAGATGATGATACAAGTAAGTTAAATGCTATATTACGGTAATAATTTATATTACTGTAAGTTAAATGCTATATTACAGTAATAGAAGAGAAAGAAACGATATTAAGTAAGATTCTCCTTACCCCCAATGTATATTACAAAATATTAATAACTACATTTTTTAAACTCTACTTTACTTAACAATTATTTTTTATTTATTCCAAAAAAAGAAATTTAAAAAAAAACAATTTATGCTTTAATACTTTATTTTTTATTATTTTTTTTGCATTCTCACATTCTCTTTAGAAGCCATATGGCAATTAACAAAGAAATCAAAATTTCGACCAAAAAATTTTTGCACTAAAACATTTTCTTTACAATCTTCTAACAATGATACATCACGAAAAATTACAAGATCAAAAGATTCTGGATCTAGTTCAATGTCCGCAGATGCAGCATTTGATGAAAGTTCATCAATTGCACCGGATCCATCTTCAACGACAAGCATGCCACCAATAAATGAAATCGGTGCTGATTCTAATAATTATGTTAAAATTTGTAAATCTGTATCTGTGAATTGTGTTGGTAGTGGTAGTGGTGATAATAATAGTGAAAAACATTTTGAAAGTATCTCTGTTGTACCAAAACGACATCAACAAAAAGGAATTTTTAAAGCAACATTATGTTTGCCCCGAGCTGTTCGAGGAAGAATTGATGCATATCGAAGTATTTTTTTTATTTATCTATCTTTTTTTATTCTTTTGGCACATTTTTTTGGGTTTACTTTCATTTTTCAAACATTACCATCTAATTTACTTTTTCTATCTATTTACCCTTTTAATACCTATTACTTACTTCTTGACGACTTTCCTTTTTTTTTTCTCTCTTTCTTTCTTTCTCTCACACTTTCATTGAGTGGTTGGGAGTGCTTGAACACCAATTCCATCAAAAACAATATCTTATCAACAAAAAAAATACTTTAGGTACTCTTGGATCAATACAGTTTAATCTTACATATCTTCATGAAGATAAACAACTTATTATTCATCTTATCAGAGCAAAGGTAAACTTAAACAAATATTGCCAAAAAATGGAGCCAAGCAATATGTTTCAATTTTAGAATTTAAAAGCCATGGATAAAAATGGTTTTTCTGATCCATATGTAAAATTTCACATTATTCCTGGTAATGCAAAAGCAACAAAATTAACTTCAAAAACAATTGAAAAAACTCTTAATCCTGAATGGCATGAAGAACTTATTTATTATGGAATTACTGAAGAAGATAGATTAAAGAAGACTTTACGAATTACTGTACTTGATAGAGATAGAATTGGTTCAGATTTTTTGGGTGAAACTCGTGTAGCCCTTAAAAAATTGCCATTAGGGCAAATGAAAAAATTTAATCTTTACCTTGAACATGCTATGCCAACTCCGGTAAACCTATAATAAAAATGTAAATATGTAAATAAATAAAATTTTAGATGGAAAAGCCAGAAGAAGTTGAACGTGGCAAAATTTTAATTTCAATCTGTTATAATATTCAACAAGGATCACTTTTTGTTAACATTAAAAGATGCGCAGAATTGTTAGGAATGGATTCAACAGGATTTTCGGATCCATATTGCAAAGTTTCCCTTACTCCATTAAGCAGCAAAGCACATCGACAAAAAACTGCTATCAAAAAACGAACACTTAATCCTGAATTTAATGAAGTACGCTAATATTTCTTGTTCTTTTTTTAAAATTAAAATAATCTTTTTTAGATTCTCCAATTTATTGTTCCGTTTAAAGATTTACCAAAAAAGACATTAGAAATTGGAGTATATGATCATGATGTTGGACGACATGATGATTATATTGGTTAGTTTAATCGCGCATATAAATATTGAAGCAATATAAAAAAAACTTTTTAAGGTGGAATTGTTTTATCAACAGCTGCCAAAAGTGAACGTGGACAACAGTGGTCGCAATGTATTGAAAATCCAGGCAAAACATTTGAAGCTTGGCACAAATTAGATTCAAACACATAAAAAAATAAAATTCAATGGGTTGTTATATTTTTGGTGCCGGTAAATTGTGCAATATTTAATTTTCATATTTTTAACAAAAAAAAAAGAAAAATTTTTATCTATACAAAATTGAATGTACTTATCAAATATGGTATTATTACTATTATTGTAAAATATAAAATTTTATTGCGCACAAAATAAAATATTTTATATCACTTTTTTTATTGCTATGAAAAAAATGAAACATAATAAATACAAATAAATAAATAATAACAAACAAATAATAAATAATGAATGAATGAAAGAGAAAAAAAGAGAGGTAAGGCAAGAAAGAAGAATTAATTTCGTTGATGTTGCCAATTATAAAAAGCTTTTTCAGCCTTTTCAACATATTCTTTGGCAAGTTTGTAACCGTAATCTGTATAAGATTTGCCGAGTTTCAATAATTTTGCGAATATTTCTGCAAAAATTTTAAGTTATTTTTGAAAATAAAAATGTTTTTTAAAATTCACCTGTTGCTGCTTCAATAATATCACTTGCAAGATGTTTCAAGAATTCAATTGCATGAGAAATTTGATCGCCGTAATTATCTATTACATATTTTGACTAAAAAATACATTCATTAATTTTAGCCTTTTTTAAACATAAATAAACGTACAATATTTTCAAAGGTTTCAAAGAAATAAGTTTTAGCATTATCAAAATATCCCATAAATAATTTTGAAGCTGTATTTACATGGGTCATTGCAGAAGGGAAAAACTTTTTAGCAGTAATATTTTGAAGAGATTCTACGGTAATAAAAAAATTCTGTTTAAGAGTACTCCGAATTACCATATTTTGCATGGACCATTTTGCATCGTTGCAAAATCCTTTGCTTTTTGGAATCCATGGTTTCTCAGATATTTGACAATTATGGAATAAAAGGGCACCTCCAAAAATTATTAACAATAATGTCGTAAGAAATGTAAATCGAATCATTGTTCCAAAGATTGAAGATTCTGAAAAGAGAAAGATTTTGGCTTTATTAAGTAATTTAAAGAAAAAAATTCTTTAAAAAAACACACTTTTAACATTAACGCTACGTTGCTTTTTAGCATCAGCAGTGGCAGCGACCGCCATGTATATAGTATAGAAAATTTAGTGGATAGAGGACTGAAGCAGACGTTTTTAAGAAAGAAAAAAAAGAAAAAAGAGGGTGAAAGGAGGCAGTAACAGCAGCAGCAGCCTCGATAAGCAATTGCGCGCGCAGTTTTTTTTCTGTGAGGTCAGAAAAGCCAAGTGTATCTTTTTTGTTGGCGAAAAAATCTTGCAATATATTGATGGATGCGATAAAAAAAGTACACAGACAGAAATATCTCTTTATTATTTAATATTAAAAACAAAATAAAAACAAAAATTAACTATGGCTTTAAAAAAATACCAGCATTTTAACCTCAACAAAGTGAAATACATACAACAACCATACATATAAGTAATAACGTAAATAAATTTAAAGTATACCAGTTTTATAAAAAATTATCATATTTTTTGCTATAATTCTTTTTTAGAAAGTTTTGGACCTTTTTCTTTCTTTTTTTGTTTTTCTTCCGCTTTCTTAGCTTTCTTTTTTGCTTCTCGAGCTGCATTTGCTTCCTGAATAGCATCACGTTGCATTTTTTCTTGAAGAAGAGATCGATCATATGGATTAACATAATTTTCTTCTCTTTCAACAATTTCTAATTCTTGACCAGCAATATTAAGAAATGTTAAAGTTAAATCATCGTAAATACCAAAATCATGCCCAAATTTATATGCCCAATTAACCAATTCTTTAAATTCAGCATCTTTTGTATATTCTTTCTTTACAATATTTGGATAATAAAGAATAAATTCGCATAAAAATGGTGTATTTTCAATAACACTTGCAATATGTTCACGTAAATCTTCGTTATCAATAGGAAATTGACTTTGTAATGGATCAAATTTTGCGTCTGTAATTATTTTTTTTGCTGTTGAAATAACTCGTTTGATACTTGAAATTAATTCATTCACAACAGAATGTTGCTTTTTGGTTTCAGGAATTGCAATAATATTTTTGAGGGCAGTTGTTTGTTCCATACGCTTTTTTCGTAGCAGCCGTTGATCTAAAAAAAGATAATCAGTTTTCAACGAAATAATAAACTTAAAATACATCATTTGATAACTTACATAATTTCATCGGATCTATTTCCCCAGCTGTATCATCTTTTCCCGTAGCTTTGATATGAGCTTTATGATCATCTATATGTTTAGAAGACACGGAACTAACTTCTGCTTGAATGGTGATAGCACAGATTATTATGACCACAAAATGGTATAAATTCATTTTTTTTAATTTGACCGAAAAGAATTATTAACTAGGTAAACTGTGATGGAATTTTTACTTTACTAAAAAAACTTTTTTGATTCAGGCTTTTTACGAATTTTTTTGTGTAGAGAACTTTTTGCCAATATTTAACATTGTTAGAACAAAACTAAAACGAATACCATGCAAACATTGCCCCCAAACTAATAAATGAAAGCAAAATATCATAAATATGATAGTTTTAAGCGTACAATGAAATGCCGTAGCGTTAAATTAAAAGCAGATACATTGCAGGTTTAATTTTCAATTTTTTTATATTTTAAATAAAGTGCTTTTTGTTAACAAAATATAAATAAACAAAAAGTTCATTATAACATTTATAAGACAACAAACAGTTTACAGTAAACTTTTGTATTGGGACACATTGCTTAATTATAACACACTTTTTTTAATAAATTTTTCGGGAAATTAACGCATATTGCATCATGATTGGCTTTATTGGAGTTAATTTTAACATTTGTGTTATATTTCTTAGTTCTGAGAACTTATTTGATACTTTTCATACTCACGGTTACTACCACTTAGGGATCATCATGTATTTAGGCTAGATCCTACCTTATTAGACAAGCCGCTGGGCCTAAGCCTTAGCCTTAGGCAGTAAAAATAATATTCGATTCAAAATTCTTTTTAATAAAAAGTAATCTATTTTGGGGCGATTAATAAATTTGGGGTAAAAAGTAGCACTATGTATTTTTCGCTAGTTGCTTTATTTTTGTCGTTTTAAACAAAGAAAAATAAAATGCAGGAAAAGATTCAAATTCGGCGATTTCGTGCTACTTTCCCATGTGTAGAGGCTTAAACAATTGTCAGTAATTGTTTCTAAACTATAAATAGAGCACACTTAAATTTTCTAAACAACTAAAAAGTTATGACGTTAAACCCAGAAGTTATTCAATTTAAAGCATCTCATAAACTATTCGCTTTTAATTCATTTGAGGTGTTGCTGATGAAAATTTAATAAAAATGTTATAACATAGAACTGAAAATTTAAACTTATACTAGAAAAAACTAAATTTTTAGAAGATTTTACGGCAATTTGCACCTCCCTCCTTTGATGTAACTTAAGCCAAATTTTTAAATGCAGTTGATTAGTTTTTTTGAAAATAAATATGCAATTTTTGTAACCTGATTTTTTTTATAAAAGCTTTAAAGCCTCTAGATTCGTTATTTTTTTTATGTTATTCATTGTATGATTGAAATCTCGACGCGACAATTTGTTTATTTGTGACTTGTTTTTTTGTTTGTAGACAAAAATGCTTTTATTGTCTCACTTTTTTTTATCATCATCTAAATCTTATTTATAATTGACGAAGTTGATATTACACTCAGAGATTCGAAGTTAAATCAGACTTCCTAAAATAAGATTCATTTAAGTAACGTTACAACTTTTAACGTTTGGTACTCATTGTTAAATTTCATAAGAAAATGACGTCAGTTAAGAGAGAAATAAAGTATGACTCATCTTCAACGGCAAGGTTTCAATGAAATCACAAATTTCTTTTATTTAGGACGCGTTTTGTCCAGTCGAGTCTCATTTTCATATTGAATTGTTATTTAACTTATTTATTTTTGTAAATTTTTTTAGATATGGTGAATTTTTTGGCTGTTCCTTTAAAAAAGACAAATGAAGTTGATCTCATTAAGCCTCTTAGAGGTTTTATTGAATCTATGAATTTGTCCCCAGAACTTTTTGCTGAATTTGTTGAAGCTTTACAAGAGTTGAATAAATTGCGGAATAAAGTTTGCAATCAAGGATTGGATAAAACTGAACAGTCATTACATTTGATTGAAAGGTACTTAAAATTTTTTTAGCTTTGTAATAATTATTTTAATTTTTAAAATTTATAGATATTATGATCAATTACGAGCTATCGAAAATAAGCTTCCCATTACTCCAAATTTGAGTCCCGTTGCTTTTAAATGGAAGGATGCTTTTGATAAGGGTGGTGTTTTCTTTGGACGAGCTTCATTGAGTAAGTTAATTTTTTTCTAATTCTGGATTTATTTATTACATTACAATTTTTGTTTTTAGCTGTAAGTGATAGTTCTTTTGAAAGAGCATGTGTACTTTTCAATTGTGGTGCAATGATGTCTGCTGTTGCTGCTAATCAATCCGTGGCTTCTGACGAAGAATTGAAAGCTGCGGCTACATTATTCCAAAAAGCGGCTGGTGTTTTCAATTATCTTAAGGATAATATTTTGGGTATGGTTTCACAGGAACCAACCCCTGATTTAATGCCAGATACATTGGCTGCATTATCTGCTATTATGCTTGCTCAAGCTCAAGAATGTGTTTATCTTAAAGCTTCAAAATGTAAGCTTGCAATAACATTATTAAAATAATTCGCATATAAATTTCAGCAAATATGTCAGCAAATGCACTTGTTAAAGTAGCAAATCAAGGCTCACAATTTTACAAAGATGCTCTATCAATGATGACTCGTGATATTGTAAAAGGAATTTTTGATAAAGATTGGACCAATACTGTTTCGGCTAAGGGAAAAGGCCTTGAAGCTGCTGCAAATTTCCATGCCTCGAAAATGTGTGAAAGTGAAGCAAAAATTGGCGAACAAATTTGTCGATTAATGGAAGCCGTTCGTCTTGCAGATCAAATGAAACCTCATGTTAGTGAAGATCATTTTCCAACGCTTCGTGGAGCTGCTACTGCTTTACAGACAGCTCAAAAAGATAATGATTTTATTGTAAGTTTTATTTTTTTAAGGGAGAACCCTAAAAGTTGGTTTTTTTACAATGTCTAACGATGATCCTGATCAAACTAAAGATAATCGTAAGACATTGTATGTCCATATAAAGATAATTCTCTTTTAAAAATCCCATGTAAAACATTACTATATTTAGTATCATGAACGAGTTCCCGATCCAAAATCACTTCCACAATTAGAAAAAGCTGCTGTTGTCAAACCAACTCCAATCGAAGGTCATTTATCTCCTAGATTTAAAGATTTGTTTGAATCACTTGTTCCTGTTTCCATTCAAAATGCTCTTTCTGCTTTTGAAGGTCGCAAAACTGAAGTTGTTAATACTGAAACTGGTCGTCTTCGTGAATATACCCAACTTTTAAATGCGTAAACCCTACTGTTTTTTAGTTTATCGAATTTAAGATTGATTTTTTTAGTCAATTAGCTTCTCTTAACCTTCCGGCTGCCTTAGATGATGTTTTACATCATGAAAAGTGTCCTGAATCCATAAGACAAAAGTCTTCGAAAGTTAAACAATGCGGTGGGGCACAGTCTATCCTTTCAAAGATTGCTGAACTACCATCACTTTATCGTCGCAATGAAGAACTTCTCAATGAAACTCAACGTTTAATTCAAGAAGAAAAACAAAGCGATGACAATTTGCGTCAACAATTTAAAGAAAAATGGACTCGTCTTGCATCTGACCGTCTTACTGGTCCATTAAGTCAAGAAGTTGGAAAATACCGTAGTATTTTGGAAAACGCTTTAAAGGCTGATAATCTTGTTAAAACAAAATATGAACAACAAAAATGGGGTATTGAATTATTAAGCAAACCTGAAAATGAATTGAAGGAAGCTATACCTGGTCTTGGTAATATGGGCGGTGCGCAGAATTCTTCTACAGTAAATGAATTGCGTGAACTTGTTAATAAAACTACTGAAATCAAAGCTGAGCGTGAAAAACTTGAAAAATCTTTCAAAGATGTTCGCTTTGACATGAGTGGTGAATTCTTACAATCAATGTCAGGAAGCGATGTTCTAAATGAAGAAGATGTTTCTAAGACAAAAATTCATCAATTACTTGGTCCTTTGAAAGAACAAGTTAATAAAAGTATTGCTGAACAAGAAGCTGTCATGGAAAAAGTTCAAGTATGTTTAAACTTTAAACTTTTGTGAACTTATTTCTTAATATTTTTAGTCATTGAACAAGAAATTTACTGATGAAAAAACAGGCTCTGGTACTGCTGATCGTGATAATATTCTTAAAAGTCTTGCATCTGCTTATGATACATACTTTGAACTTGAGGGAAATCTTAAAGAAGGAACTAAGGTATATCTAGTTATACATACATTGTAATTATACTTAATTTACTTATTTTTTTAGTTTTATAATGATCTTACTCCAATGCTTTTGCGACTTCAACAAAAAGTTACCGATTTTTGTTTTGCAAGAAAAACTGAAAAGGATGATTTAATGAAACAATTACAACAAAATATTGTTGCTGGAGCAACTGGAGGTAACTCGTCTGCTAAAGCACCACCACCTCGTCCACCTCCACCAACCAGCGGAGCTTTAGGTAAAAATTAAATTGTAATTCCCACCATGTGTCTTTCATCGATGTTCGTTTTTTGTATTGTTATTTCCAACCATTTCAAACACTTTCCTATTTAATGTAAATTCTGATAAAATGCTGTGTTTCTAACTGCTTTATTCTTTTATATTTAGCACAAAATCATGATCTTCCAAATGTACCTTCTCATGGTACTGCTCCACCACCTCCGCCTCAACATTATCAACAACAACAGCAGCAACAACAACAACATCAATCTTATCCTCAACAAGCACCTTATCAACCTAATTCATATATGCCTTATCCAACAGGTATATTTCTCTTCAACTTTTATATTCTTCAATAGATTTTCTGATTTTATAGGAGGTTATGGTTATTTTCCGCAACCATATACTTATATGCAGCCTCAAGTAAATAATCCACCACCTGCTCCATATCCCGGTTATCCTCCGATGCAACAAGGATATCCAACTCAACCTTATTCACAATATCCTCAACAACAACCGCCAAACCAAAATCCACCACCCTATCCTGTTGGAAATCCTGGGCATCCAACTGCTGGCAATCCCCCTCAAAATACTAACCCTTTCATTTAAAATTGTATTAATGTTTTTGTGGCATGCTTGCGGTTGTGTTTGTTTTTACCAATTTGGACACTGTTTTGTTGTAATCCGGTCTCCTTTTAAATTTTTGTATTAATTTTTTTTTCTTAGTTTCATTTTTGTTTTAAACAGGTATCTTTTTTATTAGTTGCTTCAGTGTAAATATTACACAATAAATAATGATTTGTTGGGTTGCTCTTGTTTTATATGTATGTTTGTATCAGATATGAATAAATAATATTTGAAATTTTATTTGGAAACAGTTCATTTGGGCACATTATCATACAAAAATATTGTATTTTTTTTTGTCTAAAAAAGTGACACATATCGTTGCTTTAAAAATTTCTTAGGTTTTATTCATAAACAATCATTTTTTTAAATGTAAAAATTAACAGAAATAAACTTTAAACTTTCTATCCATGATTAATGAATCGATAATATAACAAAATTATGAACAATGTAAAATAAACAAAAAACAGAAATCCAAATAACTCAAATTTCACCAAGTAATTTTAAATAATAGAAGTCTTTGTTAGTTACGGTATCCTAAGTATTACAGTTTCATTCTCTTTTTGTAAGCCTTACATGTTTATAAAAGGCTGGATGTCTTTGTATCTGTTGTTCACTCCCGTTCACCCTTGTTCGTTCTCATTCAATTGTCTTGTTGTATGTGTTATCGTGTGTTCCAAATAAATCTTCTCCTCTTGGATTGATCTGGTTCTTGTGAAGTATGCTTATCTTTGGGGATTATTGGTTAGATATTTTTAGTATTTGGGGTGAGATGGGTTGTGAAGCCAATTGTATTCTCCAAGTTGTACCTACATTCCTGAGTGTGGGCACATTTTGCTAACATCACCCAAAATCCTAACAATACTACAATAATCCCCAAAATACTTACGCTTTACTTCCAACAAGAACCAATTTCCCCAAGACCAAATGCCACGAAATCAACGACCATGAAATAAATACCAAAATATTTAATAAAAGAAACTACCGCCTTCACACAATGCAATTCATACAAATGCACACAAAAAGAAAGACAAGAAAGACTTTTTAAGACAATATAAGGGTTGCAAAACAGAATGAAACGCCAAGAATTTGCAGGGCTCGGCTACCGTAACTTGTTGATTAGATATTACGTTTAGCGGGAGGAACGTATTTATTTGTTTTAACCGGAGCAGAGACAGGTGCGGTAGCAGCAGTAACGTTGGACGCATTTGAAATTTGTGGATGATTTAGTAGATTTTGTGGAGGACGATAAACATTTGGAGCCTTATTTTCTTGTGTCTTCCATCCAGCTTGTTGATTAACCCTAAAATATTATCATTAAGGTATATAATATTAAAATGGGGATGAACGTATATTATTTACTTACTTGACAGTTTTACGATCTTCAACTTTATGTTTTTCAACTTTTTCAATTTTATCTGCATTTGCAATAGAAGGAAACATTTCTTCATTCTTTAAATCAAATCCGGCACCTACACGTCTAGATGTTCGCCCAACAGGTGGAACATATTTTTTAGAAGTTTGTATGGTATATTGTAGAGTTTCAGCTGGGGCTGCTTCAGCAGGATTTTTCCATGTTTTTGTAGCAATATTCTCAGCTTTTACTTCACACTCTTCTTCATCTTCTGTAAGTTCAGATACATCCATGTCTTTAATACCAATTTCAGCAAATTTTGTTGAAATATCTTCTTCAGGTGCTTCAAGCCATTCAGAATCTTCTTCACCATTTTCTCCCTCTTTTGCTTCTTTTTCATTATGACGTTGCTCTTTTTCTTCACGTTCAAGAAGTTCAAGATTACGGGTAGTATGATCTAAATATTCTGCAATATCTCCGACATGTAATACGTTCTTCTTCTTTTTATCTTTGTTCTTTTTTTTAGCAAAAAAGGTATCCAATTCATCCGGCATGGTAGCTACTTGTGTTGGTAACGATGGCTTTTAGGTAGTAAATAGTGCTTACGCTAAAAAATAAAGCGGAAAAAGCTTTCGACGAGCTCAATGTTGTCGCTAAAATATTAAAATTATATAACTGGTTCATTACAATCAGTGATTAAAACAGTAAATGCCGTAAATAAAGACTAAAACATAAAAGACAAACATTTTACCAAAGTTTAGAAAATATATTAAGATATGAAATACAGAAGACAGAGGGCAAATATTCTAAAAGGAGCCGAGGTGATCAAAAAATGACATCATGAATGAAAATTTTCCAACGTGATTAGTGCAAGTCGGCCTATGTTTATCGACGATCTCGAATGGAAAAGGTCAGCGAAACTTTAACAAAAAAACATTCCAGAGATATCCTTCAAAAGTTTACTTTATAAGAACATTTGACTCGTACAATGAAAGAAGGTATGCAAAATTTTTAAAATTGTACAAGTGAACACAAAGTACAAAAAATAAACAGTCTCTTTAAAATAGATCAAACTATTTTAAAATAAAAGCTTTTTAAAAAGTTCTAAGAGGAAAATACAGTTGTAAGGCAATTTAATTAAAGATACATAAAAAAGGTAACTGTCTAGGGTAAAATTCGGCCTTTTAGGCTAAAGAAGTAAAAAAAATTGTCAATTTAAATCTTTTTTTTCCATGCCTTTACTGTATGAAAAAGAAGATTAACAGGATTAATGTTGGATGTTGCTTTTTAAATAATTAAAAAACTTTATTGAGACTATTCATAATGAATTCAGAAAGACCGATTAAATCAAAAGAAATTGCATCATGATAAAACGCGCGCGTATTTATATAAACAGTTTTAACTTTAAAAAGCACAACGATCCAAAAACTTTTTTATGAATGTTTCTATTTTTGGCATTGTGTAGCATCATTGCAAACGCTTTTCTGTTCGGCTAAATTTTTGATTGTAATAAAATAAAGTTAATGAGTATTTCAACAACTTTTACCATCGATGTTATGCTTTTTTGTGTTTTTAATATTTTAATTTTCAGGATGTCACTTATTCCTAAACTCTTTACTCCAAATACACTGACTCGAGCACATAATGCATTCCGCAATCTTCTTTTTCCATCTCAAGCCAATTTAACTCAACATTCTGGTTTTAAAGTAAGTGTTATAACAGAAAAATTAAATAAATACGCTTTACATGCTTTAAGAAAACTCAAAATTAAACGTTTTAATAAAATTATGGTTTTGTAAAATCAATTTTTTTGAGATTGTATATCAAGATTGTACTAATTTTTTTCGCTATGCTAAACAGTCCAAATTATGTATTTCCTTTTTTGTTGTAAATGATTTATGGAGCTTTAAAAACCCCTGTAGTAGCATAGACTTATTTTACGGCAATACTATTTTGGTACAGTATAAAAAACCCTTTAGGAAATTTTACACTTTGCTGTTATTACTGATTCCTTCACTAGGTCGCGAAAAATCATGCTGTTTTTTATAGTTCTCTTGTACAATCTGATCGTGTTCCTTACAGCAAATTATTAGGCATTTTTACACCCAAATTGTTTTGCTAATTAAAAGTTTAATACCTTTTTACACAATTATGCCAACTTTCAATTTTAGGTAAAAACTTTTCTTAAACTTCGATGTAAGAATTGCTATTTTATCCGAGTCAATGGAAGATTACACGTTGAATGTCATACAATTCCTCGACACAAGGCTCGTGAACCATTCAATGTGAAACAACTTTGGTGATTTCTTACTGTATTTTTTGGTTATTATTATTTTTGATTAGTAAATTAGAGGCAATAAATGTTACACTTTATTATTATTAGAATTTAATGTATGCAAAAGTTTTAAACTTTTTCTCTCTTTTTTGTTGCAAATGTTTCGGTTTTTTGTCGGCAAAAAGTGATCAAATGAAATCACCGCAAGTCTTGCGCAACGTCAACAGGCATCTGGTCCTTTATAGTTTGGCTACTGTTCATTTGAAAAAATCAAATCGAGATTTGTTGAATAAAAAAGAAGCCAGTGAACAAATTTTACAAAAGCAAGAGGCGGGACAAATTAAGTTCATTAAAATGCCATTTCCTTTTTTTTTCACAGAAACTTGAGGGGAGGGAGTTAGTTGATCATTGGCAACGAGAGAGAATTCATGCACAGAGTGACCCAATGATTAATGAAAAATCTCTTAGGGGTTCATGGCACTTTGTTTTTTCATGGCAATTTGTCGTAAGTGTTTATTAGAACAAATTTGTCAAGGTAGCCAACAGTTCGTCCTTTTCTTTTATATTGAAAGAAAATTTGTGGAGAGAAGTGGTGCGAGAAAGAATATTGTTCGCTTTTTTTTAAATTACACTCAATTATTTGTTATCGATAACAACAATTTAACAAGTATTTTTTTAGTTTATTTTGTTAAAGTTTTTGCATAGATGGGACTTGAAATGTTTTGGTCACAAAATTATTCGATGCCTTTCTGCTCTGTTGCAAATCAAATTCCACCATATCAAATTCCAATGTCAAAAGATTGTGAAGTTAAAGCTGATTTACCACAAAATCTTTCTACTCCCTTACAAGTTTCTGCACCATTCCAGTTAACAGCTATTGCGGATTCAATAAAAGTTGATGAATTGAAAAATAGAATTAAGGTAAAGCTTGTTGAAGAGGATTTATGGGAACGATTTGAGAAAGTGCAATTAGAAATGATTATCACGAAAGGTGGAAGGTTTGTTTTTTAAAAAACTTTTTTTCCTTCTACTATTTTTTAAACATTTTAGGAATTTATTTCCAAAGTTAAATTTTCAAGTTGAAGGCTTGGAACCTGAAAATTGTTATTTATTTTCAATAGCTTTTCGAAGAGTTGGAAATGAAAAGTTTGTTTTTTTAAATTTTAGTCTTTTTTATTTTATTACATTTTTTAGGTACAAGTTTACCAAATCTGAATGGGTTTCTGCTGGGCACGCCGACGAAGAATTTGAACAAAAAGAATATCCTCATATAGAAAATGCAAGATTCCCAAAGGGATCAGAATGGATGAAGTCAGAATTATCGTTTGCAAAGTTGAAACTTACGAATAATCAAGAAGGAAATGTTTGTAAAAACGCTGTAAGTAATTTTCAAATCTTTTTTGTTAAATCTTTATTACTGTTTTTTTAAGGTCGTTCTTCGTTCAATGCATAAATATTGCCCTGTTTTAATAATCTACAGATTTGATCCAGAAACTTCAAATTTTGAACGATTAATGGATAAAGAAATTAAACTTGCAACTTTTATTGCTGTTACAGCTTATCAAAACCAAAATGTAACGAAGCTGAAAATCAATAACAATCCATTTGCAAAAGGTTTTCGCGAAGGTGGAAGAAAGCGATCACATCCAAATGAACCAAGTTCTCCAGCAAAAATATCTCCAAATGCCATGTTTTCACCATTTATGAATCCTTTAACATGCTTCCAAAATTGGTATAATCCAAATACATTGTCAAATAATCTCAGTTCTTATTACAATCAAGCATTTCAAACGCAAAATCCTTTTTTTTCATCTCCAACAACTCCTATGCCATTTCCTGCAGGTTTCGGGTTTCAATGATCTCTTTTTTATTAGTCTTTTTATTTTTTTCACCGTTATATTTTTGTATAATTGATTTATTTTATGTTGAATACAAATAAAGTTATGCCATTCTTAATGTCTCATGTTCATATTATTTAAACCAAATAAACGAAGGAAATCCGATTAAGTTTTTATGTGTATGCATAAAGTTGATAAATCTCCGATGAGAAAAGAATACAATGACCGAACAAATTATGACACGCGACGGCAATCAAAATATATCATCGGCATCTTTTTGTTAATGGTTAATTCAAGGACATTGGAACATAGTTGTAATAATTTTGATCAGCCTTAATTACCACAGAATCAAAAAAATAAGCATTTACGCAAGGACTTAAATGAGTAGTTTGTAAAATCACACATGGGCAAGTGGTCCGAAAAACGAACCATGGCTAGCGCGTAGCGCACGAAAAAAGCGATGGGTGGCGAAAATAGTAAAATTTCGAAGGGGGAGACCCTTTGGGGTTTATTTTAGTCATTTTTTCGAAAAAAATTTGCAAAGGAGGGATTTTTCGGGTGGCGCAAAAAATTTTTTCCGTTCGGATGACCTTGCTCAGGTTCGTGTTAAATTTAATGTTGAAATTCTTTTATATTTTTATTTAAAAAAATATCTCGCAAAAATGGCTGCAAAAAGTTAAAAATATTAAATAAATACTGTAAAATTTGTGATCGTTTCTTTGTCTTTTGTAAAAGATACCTTTTCAGTGATATGACTTGACTATTTTGTCGCCCCGGCCCCGCCCCATCCCCCAGCACTTTTAAAAAGACGCCCCGATCCCCGCCCCGCTCTTTTGAAATTTCGCCCCGCGCCCCGCCTCGTGCTCTTTCTTCGCCCCGAACAGGGCTTGATAATAGGGCCGAAAATCTCGGCCGGCCTGGGGCTGGGGCCGGAAAAGTTACGGCCCGGCCGGCCTCGTTTGGCCTCATTATTTTTTGAATTTTGAAAAATAAATTTTTTATTCCAAAAATACAAAAAATCCACCATTCTGTCAAGGTTTTTTTTTGATAATAGTAATATTAAAAGGATATAAAAACATAATTATCAGCAAGTATAAAAAGTATCCACAATATATTGTTCAAAAATATGTACTTTTACAAAGTGATAAATACATAAGGCCGGCCCGAGGCCTCAGAGGCTTCGGGCCGGCCGGCCTCGGGCCGAAAAATAATGAGCCGGCCTGGCCTGAGGCCGGCCGGCCGCATTTTCAAGCCCTGGCCCCGAAATTATTTTTCTAAAAAGTTGTTTCTGCAATAAAAAACGAAAAAAGTGAATTTTTTTGACTTTTCTTTTATCATATTATTAACGGATTTCAATCATTATTTAGTAATTTTTAGCAATTAAAATTTATTTCGTCGTTATATTATTTGAAATTTTGTTTAAAAAATGAAAAAAATTTTATTTCGCCCCGGCACTTTATAAAACCCGTCCCGTCCACCGCCCCGCGCTCTGGCATTTTGAATTTTTCGCCCCGTACACCGCCCCGCCCCGGCTTCGGAGCGCCCCGGGGCGCTCCGAAGCCGGGCGAGTCACATCACTGTACCTTTTAAAAAGCTCCAACAAACCGCAGACAATATTCTCGTTGTCGCCCCCTAAATTTTTATTCGCAAATTGGCATAAAAATTTTAAGTTTATACTGCGAATTTAAAACGATGGATTGACTGAGCAGTTGCTTTTGTGAATGAAAAACGTAAAGGGGGAGGGAGCGAAAACGATAACAGTGCCTAAGTGATAATGGTGGCTTGAATTTAAGCACTTCCGTTTTTTTGCTGATCTTGAATGGATTTCCTGGGCGTATACAAATGCTGGATGATTATCATAATATTCAAATTTTGGTTATTTGCTGATTTCTAACAGCGATAAATATATTTAGTTTAATAAAATGGTAAAAAAAAATTTCTTCATTTTTTGGTTGAATTAATTCACACTTTTTTTTGAAAAAATTCAACATCTGTTATTTGCAGCTCAGAGGCCTGTGATGCGATTAAGTAATTGTAAGTACACAAATTTAACACAAAAATTTTCGGGAAGTGCAAGTCATTTCCCCCAAAAATCGGGAAATTCTGGGGAAAGAGAAAGATCAGCCATATTTCCGAGCATGTATGCATGCATGCCAGCTCATCGGGGCATGCATACATATCATTCAAAAACAACAAAACGTCAATCGCCTGCTTGAAAAAATCGAATCATTTTCGACTGGAGGTTGTCGCCTTCTGGTGTAGGGATGAAAAATACGCCGGCCGGAAAATTTTAGAAAATTCTTTGTTTTTTTTTTAAATTTTACCATACAAAAAATTTAAAAAAGTAGGCCGCCTGCCCGGCCTAGATATTTTCGGCCGGATTTCTCATTCCTGTGGCGCGTTCTACAAACAGGAAAAAAATGTTCATGTCAAACAGAGGCGGCGGCGGCAAGCCATGAGCGGCCGTGAGCTTTTTAAATTTTTTAAAATTTGATTGTTTTCGAATTCTGTAATAAGTGAAAAACGACAAGTGATGTGTGAAATGATTCAGTGGCGTTGTTATTAAAGATATACTTTCATAAATATGCACAATTTTTTGATAATAATTTAAATACCTTTAAAACAATTATTTTTGCAATAAATTTGTATTTTATGCGTTACACTGTTCCGAAAATTTCGATTTATTAGAATTTTGGAATTTACATCAACTTCAATTTCCCTAATTATTTCGCATTGCTATGAATGTTTTATGTATTCGTGCAACATCTTGTTCTTCTGAAAGAGGTTTTAGTATTATGAAAAAGTTAATATGAAAGAACTCAGCTTGCCACTTCTACAGTATCTTCGATTATTATTGACAGATCTTTAAACGACATTGATGAGTGCGACAAATGAATGAAACAATGATTATCTATTTAAAAAACAAGCAAGATTTTCCACATTTGTATTCATATATTTTTGTTTATTAGCCTTTATTCAATTCTGTCTCTTTTGTGCATTATTCTTTTTTCTGCAAGATCTTTTATCAGATATTTTTCTATCTTAAATTTGGTAAAATAAAAGTTATTAGTAAGTTACAAAATATAGCTGTTGTGTCCGGATTGGAGAACCGTCCGGTTCTGAGAACCGGACGTTCTCCAATCTGGACACCACATAGCCACCGGGGTCGTTTCAATTTTATTTATATATTAAAATAAATAGCGCATTAAAAATTAGATATGGTAAAAAAATTTATCACGGCCACCGCGGCAGGCCGCCGGTCGGCCGATATGTTTATGCCACGCGGCCGACACGGCGGACAATTGTTTGGCCGGCGGCGCGCGGCGCGGCCGGGCGTCATTTTCGGCTGCATTTGAAATCCCTGGTTCCTGGCTCTTTTTTTTCGGTCTCTTTTTTTCACCTGTCTCTTTTTTTCGTTGTGGGAAAGATTGCAGTTATTTTTTACTTCTTTGATGGAAAGAGACAGGAAAAAAAAGACTGGAACATTTTTTTTCTCTTTTTTTTACTCCACAAAATTATTTTTTTACTCCACAAAAAAAGTTAACTCCACGAAATTTATTTAATCAAGAAACCTAGGAATTCACACCCCAAAAAGGCTACATCCTACCTCATTAGGCTATTCGATGGGCCTAAGCCTTAGCCTTAGCCGTAGCCTTAATAGGCGCCCGAAGGGCGCTCTCAGGGAATTAGGTGGAGTATAGCAATGATTTTGAGGAGTAAGAAAGATATTGTGGGTGAAATTAAGATAATGTTGTAAAGGCAACGAAGTGTAGGGTAACGAAGGGTATGGCAACGAAGCGTAAGGTAGTATTTTTATTATTACTATTACTAATTACTTATGTAAAAACAAAGTAAATCCCTTTATGAGTTGTCTTGATTAAATAAATTCTGTGGAGTAAACTTTTTTTGTGGAGCAAAAAAATAATTTTGTGGATTAAAAAAAATTAGTATCCCATTTTTTTCCTGTTTATAGAACGCGCCACTGTTCTGGTGTCAATAACTTTCCGTCTGAGGAATAAAGAAAATTGTTTACTTGACTGACTTTTGTATATAATGGTATTAATTTTTATAGCAAATTCCATTTTTTCGATGACAGTCCCTATACATAAGCATTTTTAGTGGGAGCAATCATTTCCTGCTGATCCCAATGCAGAACCTGCAAAATTCTTTCATCGTATTTCTATTTTGACCATCAGTAACTATTGTCACGGAAGAAAGATTTTACCTGATCGGTGCTTCAAGAAACGAGCAATTGAAGGTTAGTTATATTTTTTCAAAATTTGTACACATCTTAATTTTGGTTATTTTAGGTCATCGCTTTTATTCATTTGAAAAGGAAGCTGAAGGAGGTGGTAAAGAATTGTACGCTGCTACTGTTGAATTAAATAAAGTTTTTGATGCACAAAAAGTAAAATATATTTTTTTTGCAAAATTTTATCAAACTGATTCTGCATTTAGGTTTCTCGTGTAACTTTCCTTATTTGCAGTAAAACCGCTGACGTAAGTTCATTCAATAACTAACTTTCGTAAATCTTTATCAATTTTAGAATCCAATTGAATCTTTGAATTTCAATCTTTCTTTTGAACCGGTTTCTGTTGAAAGGTAGTTAAATGTTTTTTGTTTTTTTCGTTTTATTTGTTTTAATTTTTTATTTAGTCAACGCGATCCTGTCGAAGCTCTTGCTCAATTAAAGAAGACCACATTTGATCAGCTTAATCATTTGATTGCTGTTGCTCGTGCATTACCTCCCATTCCTGCAGCACACTATCCTCTTCTCTTTCGTGTTCGGTATGAAGTCAATGAAAGTGGTATGTTTTATAATATTTTAAAGCTTCCAAGAAAACTTTTAAATTTAAGATAAAGAAAATGCTCCTTCAAATCCAAATTTTCAAACAATTAATGTTGATCCAAATATTCATCAACTTTTCGGTGCTGGTGCTAATGATTTAGCTCTTCGTTTAAAACTTGATGGTGGTGAAGGGTATCATTTTAATTTTAAAGCTAATTAGACTCAAATGACAATATTTTATAGGATGGATGTTTGGTATTATTCTGTTTTCATTCAATCAATCTCTGAAATTGATAGCATTGTTGCTGAACTCGACAAGTCTTCTGCAGGAGATACAACAACTGATTTCAATAGCACTCTTCACTTGGATGATTCCATCTTCAATAATTAAATATTTATTTGTTTTTATCATAAGAGATTGTTCAGAAATTACGTGATCAAGGGGAGGGGGTTGACCAAATTGTTATGGGCTTTGGTGTTGTCAGAATTTTTTTTCGATGTTTTGTCACGGGGGGGGGGGGTATTGGTTTTCGGTCACGTGATTTCTGTATAATCTCTACTTTTATTTTTATTTGTTGCTTTTATTAAAGATATTTTATATGATAGAAACAAATGGATAACAAGCAAAATAGTGATTTACATTCGTTTGTACAGTTTGGGTTGGATACGCTGCATTGAAGGGGTGAAAAGAATCTATTTTTGTGAACGAATTTCGGCGGTTTCCTAATTGTGTTAACAGTGATTAAAATGAAAGATCATAATTGAAAACTATCGTAATCAGCATCGCTACCGAAAAATCGTGACGAGCCGCGGAAGACTCAACTGAGATGAATATATCATTTTTTAATGAAAAATTATTGTCAAACTGAAATATGGAATTTTTAAAGATTTTGGTAGAGAAACTGCGTATTTTTGAATATCTTTAAAACTCAAAGGGAAAAAATCAATAAAAGCAATGAAATTAAATTAGAAAACTTTACAAGGATTCGAAATTCTACAGTGGAAAAATTTCAATTCTTTCAGAAGCTATCTGAATAATTTCGTCAAATAGCTTCATGTTTTTATCATACAATGACAACTACCGTAATCAGCATCATTAATGTTACCGAAAAATGATGGTGATAAGTTTTTTTTTATTTATCATCATTTTTTTGTCAGTTTTCCCATCAAAAAGAAAATGAAAAATTCGATGTAATGGTACGGTAGAAGTTTTGCTTTTGTGCATTTTCGTTAAAGGGAGTGTCGGAGATAGTGAAAAAATTTTTACGACAGTTTTCCGTCGTTCCAAGCGATGGGGAATGCATTCGTTGCGTGCGGACGGACAAACTTTTTCATTCCCCATCACTTGGAATGACGGAAAACGTTCATAAAAAGTTTTTCACTATCTCCGACACTCCCTTTAAAACTCATTTTTTTTCAACTTCGAGCACAGTGGATAATGTCGATTTTTCAAAGTGGTTAAAAAAGGCTGATTTTTGGCACACAAGCTCATATGGGGTCCCTAAGAATCTTCCATAGGCTGTTTTTTGTTTAAAACCCCGCAGGGGATTAGGGGGATATACGATATCCCTTTAATCCGGAAAAATCAAAACTGCCGGATTAAGCCAAAATATCAATGTGGCAATGTTCTTAGGGTCCAGGTGGAATTCCCCAAAAAATTTCAGGTGTTTAAATTAATTTTATCATGTCGTTTCGGGACATTAAAAATTTGCATATTCACTTTTTAGTGAATTTTGAAAAATATTTCCATCTAGGACCAATTTTTTATTTTTTTTATTTATGCCCCATAGGTAGGCCTATATATTGGCAGAATAAATTTTTTTTCAAAACCGGGGGAATATGCCGAAAATCGAAAATTATCGGTTTTCGGCACAAAAAAATTTTTTTAGGAAAAAAACAATGGCACCATTGAATTCCCCATGGTCGAGAACATATAAATACCAAAAACCAGAGAAATCGGTCCACAAAAATTTTTTAATGTCGCCCACCGGGATCGAACCTGCGACAGAAAGTTTTTTGGAAACATGTTTCTGTTCGATGAACAAGAAGGGAAAAAGAGTTTTTGTGAAAACTTTCTGTCGCAGGTTCGATCCCGGTGGGCGACATTAAAAAATTTTGGTGGACCGATTTCTCTGGTTTTTGGTATTTATATGTTTTCGACCACGAGGAATTCAGTGCTGCCATTAGTTTTTTTCTAAAAAAATTTTTTTGTGCCGAAAACCGATAAATTTCGATTTTCGGCATATTCCCCCGGTTTTGAAAAAAAAAATTTTTTGCCAATATATAGGCCTACCTATGGGGCATAAATAAAAAAAATAAAAAATTGGTCCTAGATGGAAATATTTTTCAAAATTCACTAAAAAGTGAATATGCAAATTTCTAATGTCCCGAAACGACATGTTAAAATTAATTTAAACACCTGAAATTTTTTGGGGAGTTCCACCTGGACCCTTAGAACATTGCCACATTGTTATTTTGGCTTAATCCGGCAGTTTTGATTTTTCCGGATTAAAGGGATATCGTATATCCCCCTAATCCCCTGAGGGGTTTTAAACGAAAAACAGCCTATGGAAGATTCTTAGGAACCCCATAGGAGCTTGTGTGCCAAAAATCAGCCTTTTTTAACCACTTTGAAAAATCGACATTATCCACTGTGCTCGAAGTTGAAAAAAAATGAGTTTTAATTCTATCAAAGGTTTGTTTCTTACAATTTTCAAAAAATGTTTATATATAACTTTTCAACAAAAAAAAGAACAATATCCACAAGTAAAAAATACCAAAAAGAGATCATGTACATATATACTAATATCCTTATTTATCAAAAACAAAAAAAAAGAGAGAGAGAGAGACAATAGATAATTTGCTATATCAATTTTAAAGTCATGCTTGAATTGGTTGGATAAAAAAACAAACAATAAGAAAAATGAGGCAAGTAACAAAAGTGTGTAAGAAAAATATAAAAAAAGAAATGCCCTTGAGTTTTAAAAAAAAATAGTTGCATTTATGGTAAACGACAGATTTATTGCCTTGTAAAGTAAAATATCACTATCGTAATAATTACCTTTGATAAAAATTTTGAAAATAAAAAAAAAATAACAAAAATAAAAACTATGACGGCGGCGAATTTCCTGTCTGGGATCCTGGACCATAAGGCTGTAAAACATAAAAATTATATTTGCATAAAAAATGACAACAAATAAAGCAAAGAAAAAAACGACATCAAGCGTATGCGGTATTTTAAACACAATAAATAAATTTTTTTAAATAATAATTCTTTAAGGATTCACAACTGAGCAACAAAAAATGATTTAAGCAAGAGAAGGGACAAAACACAAAAAAATGAAAGAAAGAAAAAAAAACAAAGGTAACAAAAAGCAAGCACTTTAACCATAATTGTTAGAAGGTGGAGAATGCTTGTATACATCAAAATTACTAACCAAATGTGGAGCATATCCACCTGTTAAATCGAAGCCAGCTCCCATATGATGTAAATCTGGTGCTTGAAGCATTGAATATGGATTTAATGCAGCTGCAGTGGCTTGCATTGTATAATTATTAAATGTTGCAGCTAAAATAAAATAATATCATCAGTAAAAAGTTATCAAAAGAATTATTATTAAATAATCACTTAACTTAAAATTGATTATAATAAAAATAATTACCGTGTGCCTTTTTTGCCGCATACATATTTGCTTCTTCTTGAGCTTTTGCAATATTTTTCTTATATCGAATTCGTTTATTTCCAAACCAATTAGATACTTGTGATACAGTAATTTGGCATTGCCGGGCAAGCTCTTCCTTCGCTTCTTCACTTGGATATGGATTTGCTAAATGTGAATAAAAATATTCATTAAGAATTTCAGTTGCTTGTTTGCTAAAGTTTCGACGCTTTCTTCTTGCATCAAGAAATCTTGATCGAAGGACCATAACATTTTCACAAGTGGATTGTTTAAGCTGCATTTGAATTTGTGAAAACTTTTTTTCAATGATACTAATCATTTTATCCATTTCTGGTTTAACAATTGGCCGAACACTTGCTTGATCTCTTAGAAGATTTTTAACGTGATTTGTAAATTGATCACATGACTATAAAAAATTTTGGTATATTTTTAAAACTACGGTAATATTTTATGGCAAATAGGATAATTACATCATTGTATTTAATCATTTCATCATGATAAGTTTTACGGATATCTGAAAGCCTTTTACGATAATCAGCTTGATCACTTCCAGATGCATCAGGTGCAACAGTGCCACATTTTTCTGGGCCATCAACACCTTCAGCAAGCTTAAAAAAATTTTTTTTAATTAATTAAATTGCATTAACTAATTTAAAATTTTTACCAGCATATTATCCAATCTTTTTTGCTGGGGATCTTCTTCTTTTTCTTCATGTGTTGGAGCTACAGACAAAACTGTAATAAAAAATAATCAATTTATTTGTTTGTTTTTTCTTTGTATAATACGATAATTACCTGTTCGACTTTTAATCTCTCCGAGGACAGTAAAAAGTGGTTGCCGCAATCGGCTTTTTGAAAGTGCATTCTTTCTATAAATAAAAAAAAGGATAAAGATATTCTCAGATGATTTAAAGAAAAATGAAAGTGTAAAAAGGGGAGATTCAGAAGATATAAAAAACCAAAAGTTTTCATAATCTTTTCATTTTCCCATACTTCTCCTCATGAGGTCAAAAATAATATAAAAAAGGAGATGAAAAAAACATACACATTTTTAACTTGTGTAGAATCATCTAATGTCTCTTCAGTAATAGCTCGTAACTGTTGAATTAAAAGTTGAAAAGATTCATCCGATGCCACGGGAACTTGATTCATTGGTGTTAAATGTGTTCCCCCTCCTCCTGTTGAAGATGACGGATATTCAAGTGACATTACGATAAATGACCACTACTTTTATTTTGACACCTAAACAGTGTCGTTAATCAAAAAAGAGAAGATGAAATGAAAAAAATAAAATAAATAAAAGAAGTATCAATCATGAATCATCACTTAAAACGACGCGTGTTAAAATTTGTCCTTAAGGCAAAATAAATGAAAGAGAAGAAAAGGGGAGAAAAAGAAAAATAGAGAAGCAATGAAAACAAGGACCAATGCTAAGGAAAAAAATTTTTTTTTAAAAAAAGAGGCTCGAAAAATACTACCGCTATAAATTTAAATGAGGTCTGTTTCTTGTCAGAGCAGCCAAGAACAGAAAAAAAGAAGAAAAGAAAGGATGCGTTCTAACAAAGCGACAAACAGCCAATGACGCTTAACGCCACTCCCGGATCAAAGCCGTGAGCCAAGAAAAAAAAGAACAATTTAGTTTTTGCTTAACAAATGTGGCAAAATAAATGGGATAAGGGATAAAAATGAAAAAAAGGGGAGAAATAATGAAAAAATGCAATGCTTTGACAATCAATAAATTTTTTTGTGATTTTAATTCTTCAAAAGAAAATCAAAAAAAAATGAAGAAGTAATCAAGAGCTACAAATCAATGGGGATACAGAAGGAAAACAATATAATGTGCGTTCATTATCATCATCAACTGGTGTCAAAGTATCAAATTTTTTATATATATAAATATAAGAAATGAAAAGGAAGGAAAAAAGAAAGTCATTTTTAACACCACTTTTTTTTCTTTTTTAAAAAACGATAAAGTTAGTGTTGTCGTAAATGTCAATACCAAAGTAATCACCGCTTCAAAAGAAAAAAATTTATGACAGCAATTTTGAAAAAGCATGGATTTGGGATATAAATTATAATATAAATATGCCGACAAAAGGGGGAAAGCCATTTTAGGAGAAAAAAAAGTTGTAATAATTTTGCGGGAAAATTATCCGAGAAAGAAAAAAAGGACTTTTTTTTATGGCAGATTCGAAATATCTCCATTATATTTCTCATTGTTTTTGGAAAATGCTTTAAAACAGGTCGAAATTATTGCGGTTGAATACCCAAAAAAGAATTGGAAATCAAGCATTTCCTTTTGTCTCTCTTTCAATCTGCCCATTTTTTTATTGAAAAAATAATAAGTGTCGGTATTTTTCAATCGGATTACGCAAAATTTGTCGGATAAATACTTTTATATAAGAAAAAAATGTCGGGATATATTCTGTGTAATTTAATATATCCCCCCTTTTCTCTCTCTTAAAAATAAACAAATAAGTGTTGCTTGCGCATTTAAAAAGGCAAAATTAAAAGGGAAAAAAAGAAGAAGAAAATTTAAGACAAACATTAAATGCTCATCCGTGTTTTTAATGCGTTTAAGGAACGATAATGAGCGCAAGACATGAAATTTGGACATATTCATGACAGCAACATGATGAGTTAAGTGTTGTGCGCCGTACAGTTGATATGAAACCAATCAAAAAAAATGAAAATAGTAGTAGTAGGAGAAAAAAAAAGATAGGAAAAAGAGAGTATAGGAATAGTTCTGTTTTTTTTTCTTCTTCATCATTCTGCAAGAAAAAGACCCTCTCCGCCATTGTAGACTGCTGCGACCTCGGCAGTTGGCTCCGGCAACCGCTAGTTATCCGCGCGGCCTTCATCTGGCGGTCATCGATATGGGGGTAAAAAATTGGAAAAAAATGGTAAAAAAAAGAAGATGAGCAACAACAACAAAGGAATAAAAAAGACTATAGAGTCAGCAACAGTGGTCTAGGCCATCGTTTATCCATTTAAAAAAAAGGAAAGATGAAAATGTTTTCAGCAGTTTTATGAGAAAATACCCATGCAAAAAGTGACTCTCTTTCTTTTTTTTCAATGTTACAAAAATGTGATTTTTTTTGGGTAATGCGCCAGTTAAGGCGTTTTTAAATGCGATATATTTTGAATAATAATAAAAAAGATTGAAAAGAAAGAAAGAAACAAGTTACACAAAAGAATAGGGCTTTAAACGGTGCCTTAAAGCTTATTTTTTATTGCTGAATGGGACAGTTGTCACATTTTAAAACAATAAAGGATTATTTTCAATAATCTGATAAAAATCCCTCCTCGAGTTTAAGGGGGGAGAGATATTATTGTTTTCCAGTGGTCATTAAATAAAAAAAAGGCGAAGAAAAACAAATGAAAATAAATAACAAAAAAGAACATAAAAAATCAAGTTATAAAAAAGTGGCATTAAATGGACAAGAAAAAAAGTTGTAATAAATCTTATTTTATTGTCACTAAATGATACATATAAATATATTTCTTTCTTTTTTTGCAAAATTATCCATCACGTGATAAATCTTTCTTTCTTGTTTGATAACAGTAGCAAAGTTTAATTTATATCAAAAAAACACATATATAAAAAACACGGGTAAAAAAAATGAAAATGATAGATAATAGTTGAAAATAAATCTAAAAATAATAGAATAATGCCAAAGGCATTCAAGTGCTTGCTGACGGCAACAATCAATGTGAATGAGTTTTTTTATTTTCGATGGATGACTTTTCAAGAAATAAATAAGTAACCCCATTTTTAAGAAGAAGAAGCAGCAGCAAAAGAAAAAGATGAAAAAGAAGCTTCTTCAATCAAATAAAAATTAAAAAAGACTTAAAAATAAATGAATGAAATGTTTTGACAAGGTTTTGATGTTTTACATCAAATTAAAAATTTCTAAGATAAATGATTTTAAAAGATTACAATTGTTCTTTTTTGAAGTATCTTTTATTATCACTACTTTCTCCCCTTTGACGGTTGTCATCAAAATCGCATCAAATTACTTCGCGCAACAAATTTTTTTAATATATGTTTGAAATAAAAATGTGTCTGCCATTCAATGAGTGACAAGTTTATGTCTGCTATCGTTATAAATATATATATATATATTATTTTTTTGTTGAACGACATAACACAAATCAATCTTTGAAGAAAAGCGGCGGAAAGAAATATGAAAGAAAAAAAAGGAGAAAAGGAATGATGAAAACGTGAAGAAGATTATTATCGTTAAAAAACAATGGCCGCAGGCAATCACTCTTATATTTTTTTTTTTCTTTGATATGTTTTATACCTTCTTTTTTTACAGGCTGCTGCTGCTGCTTCGGTAAAACATAAATAAAAATTTCAAGAATACTTAAGAGCACTTTTTTTCCTGCCTTTTTTTCTTCAATGTTTTTCTTTTCTTCGGTCAAAAAAGCTATTACTGCTCATTTCTTTGGATACGGTACTTCGCGCCCGCGCACAAAAGAAACTCCCGCTACTTGTCGGGGTCTAAGTAAAGATCGTTTTCTCCCCTTTTATTTATTTGTTCGCAATAATCTTTTTTATCCGCTTGACTTCTTTACTAAATAAACATTTATTCGGATAATCATTTCTTTATAAAAAAGAAATTTTGGCAATTAATAGGAGGACTACGTTTTTTTTATTATTTTTCTAGTTCTTTTTTTGTGCCAAATAAAAAAATTGTTTTTTTGCTTCTTCGTCTTCTATTTCTGATAGTAGTAGGTTTTTTGTGGCATATACAGACTTTTCCTCAAGTCATCCATCTTCTTTTTTCCTTCATTTATTTTTTTTCTTTTTTCCTGGCGCCAAAAGGGATATGGTAAGCAGCAGTAACACCGACAAAGCTGTATTTGTGCGTATCTTTCTGTATCTTTTCTCTCTCTTTTTTAACTCCTTAGACTTCACCACACGCTGTTTTCATTTTTTCAAATTTTTTTTCGTTACACACGAATCAGGAGACTCACGCGATTGCTCGCAAGAAAAAAAAGTGAGGCAAAATGCAGTTCAAAAAAAAAGAATGTTTCCCCCTTTTTTTCAAGCTTGTCACTCGGCAGGAGGCGTTTTTCTTCCTTCATCGCATCGAGCTGCTGTTATTTTTTTTCCAATTTTATACAAGCGACCTCGAAAAAAAAATGTTGCTAGCAAAAGAACGGTTACAGTATACTCCTTTTTCTTTCTTTCTTCCCTTTCTTCCCTTTCTCTCTCTCTCTTTCTTTCTTTTGGTAGCAAAGAATGACTTCACCGCAGGCAGTTGCAGTATATAACTTGCAAAGAAAAAGAAAGGAAAGAAAAAAAACGGGCCTTATATTAAAGACCAAGAGGGAATAGAAAAAAAAATATATAAGACAAAATGGTGAAAAAAACTAGATAGAGCAGTTCGGAAAAAAATGTGGTTGTAAGGAAGGAAAAAAAGGAAGCGAAATTGATCCCCAATGAAAAAAAAGCAAAGTAAAAATGAAAACACAAAAAGCTTTTTAAAACTTTTTTTCTTTATAAAAAGCATGGTGGGTTAAAAAATTGAAATGTCAATGAGTTAATGCTTTTTTTTCAGGAAAAATATTTTTACCCAAAATATTTCAGTATCGTAATTTTAAAATGTAAATCAATTCTCCAGGGGTAATCCGATTTGGACACTTGTTTCTTTCTCTTTGACGGATTCTCTTTGTTGTCCTCCGTTCAAGTGGCCCTTCTCACTTTCGTCTTCCCTTTTTTTCGGTTTCCTCTAAACAATGGCAAATATTTCACAAATTTCCCGCCTAGATTTTCATAAAGGATAAGCCTCTGTCAGTTCAGAAATCTTTTCCCCAAATATTGAAGGTCATTTAAGAAACATTTATTTTTCTTTCAAAAAGCTGTGGTATATTATTTTTAGAAGGAAAAAATAATGCAGAAAAAAATAGGTTTTCATTATCTGATAGCTAAGTGTCGATCCATTTTTGGAGAGAGTAGTAGCAATGAAAAAGAATGATAAGGATCGCAGTGGCCCTGTATCATTTCTTTTCTCCCTTTTTTTATTTGGTGAGTTAATGTTAAGTCATAAAAAATGGGGTAATAAAAAAACTTTCATCAAAATCAAATTTAATTGATATGTTAATAACTTCTTTTATTATTTTGGATACACATTGTTTAAGGAAGAGTACAGAAAAATGAAACAAAACAAAACACTGGCAACAGTCATAATAGTCGAGATTATCCTGAATAAGAGACGTTTCATTAACTACGGACATCTTCAATAAAGCGTAAAAAATCGCATTAAAAATTGAAATAAAAAAAACAGCAGGAAGAAATGGCACAGAAGAAAGAAAAAAAAGAGAAAGAAAAAGGATGGCATAGCTTGCACGAAAGACAAGAACAAAAAAAGACAATCGGTCAAACGGAGTTGACAGCTAAATGGATGAGCCGTAGTCGGTCAAGGAAGACTTCAAAAATTGTTTTTAAAAATTTTTAAAGGAGGTTGCGCAGCACCGATTAAAAACGAAATATAAAAAAGAATCCAGCTAATAGAATAGAATAGAATAGAATAGAATAGAATAGAATAGAGAGAATATAGACTAGAGATACAGTAATATTATTTAAGTATTAAAAACATTTATTTTAAATACAATTTCAGTAAAAATGCAAAAACCCCTACTACTCAAAATGGGAAAAAAATATTTTTATAACGGAGCAAAAATATCCATCAAAGCTTTAATAATATAATGAGATGTTCCAAATTCACCAGCTGGAGCAGTATCATAAAAATGTTTACAAATGGATCTTGCACTGTCACAAACTTTTCCACTTCCGCAACATTCCAAAACAACAGTTTCAAGTCGTTTCTAAAAAAGAATAAATTCAAAAATATATGAACAAAGAGTCATGTTTTTTGACATGATAATGATCCTCAAAATATTTCTTTTTGTCGTCTGTTATTTTTTTAAACAAACAATAGGTTTCATCAAGGACGAATATTTTTTTCTAACAAAAAATATACTTACATTATGTTCCACAAATAATTCATTTGCTCGATAAACGACAATATCAACTTCAAATGGTTGATCAGTTGGAATTCTTGGTTTTGTCATTAATAATTCTTCAAGTTTATTCATCAATGTTAAAACTTCGACAACTATTTCACGATATTCTGGTTCAGAAATTTGATTAAGTACTTGTTCGACTTCAAGTGCAAATTTGATCTCTCGTCGAGTCATCTGAAACAAAAAAGAAAAATTATAATTAGTACGTTTAAAAAGTAATAATTATTTTTTCAAAAAAAAGCTGAACAAACCTCTTGCGTAAGATGTCTTTGAAGAATCATTCGATTAATGGCTAAACCATGGGGGAAAAGACGCACAGAATCCCAGAGATTCTAAAAATAATTTTGAATATTACTGCAGAAACCAAAAAAAGCTTACTGAATAAAAATCAGGTGGAACACGATTTAATGCTCCATCAATTCTCCGATGACGAAGCCAAATACCAAATTGAAAACCTTCTTCAACATCATCACCATCCAATAAATCATCAATTTCTTCTTGTTGTAAATTTGCTCCAGCAACTGATTTTCTTAATGACTAAAAAATGCATTTCCATCAATTCATTACATAGAAAAACGTGAAAAAAAGACACACTTTTCTTTCTTCAATTTGTTTTCTGAAGCTTCCCATTCCTGTATGAATTTCTTTTCCAGCGGCTGTCTCTTCACCCGAAGTAATGTCTTCCAAAAGTCGACCACTTAATAGCGAAAAAAGCATACATTTTACTTCATATGGACTAATTGCTAATAAACGCTGCGAAGCTTCCGTTGCTGACAGTTTTCGAATACGAGCTAATTCACTTGCAATAATCTAAATCAAATAAACTTTTTTAAGAAGGGATTTCAAAATAACCCCAAATTATACTTGAATGATAAGTCCAATTCGAAGTCGAAACATTTCAACAAAAAGTTGTGGATCTGTTCGAACAAGTGATCCTAAAGAAACAATAATTTCTTGTGCAAGTGTAAAAGAATTTGGATCATCTGAATATGCCCGTCCAAAAATATCTTTTAATTCTTCTTTTGTTTTTGGGCAAGTTATTGCTTCTTCACTTTTTGTTGGCATTCCAACGGTAATTTGTTTTTGACGAACAAGTAAATGTGTGACAGCTTTTGCAAGTTCATCAAGTTGTTTATTTAATAAACCGCCAGTAAGTCGAACCCAACTCCAATCTCGACTTTCACAAGCTTTGACGTAAATCTCTTCCATCAATACTCGAACTGTAACTCCATTGACACTATTAAGTTTTGTATCAAAATTGGGTCCACTAAAAATTGATTGATTTATTTTTGTTTATTTTATTTCAAAAAAAAGAGTGTGTTTCTTACACTTTCATCCATAAAAAATGAATAATTGTAGCTTGTTCATCAAGGATTGTACTTTCAAGTAACATATCAATTAAATCTTCTGTACTCATATCTTCAAGTTGTGCCCGATCAAACTTTGATATTGAATCACTGCTACTCATTGATGAAGAAGAATTTGATGTATGCAAATGTTCAGAAAGTTTTACAGCACTTATGAGATCTTTTGGTTTATTACTTGTTTCAATTCCTTCTCCAACTGGAGAAAGGACATCAGGATTATTGGTTTTCTTTGCATAGACAAGTCTCAACTGTGCCAAATCTTAAACAAATCATGACCTTTTAAATGGTGTCACAAAAAAATGAAAGAGGGGCAATTAAGTCATGGCTCATTTTACAAAATTAACCCAAAAATGCTATTTTTTTATAGCATAAATGATGGAAACCTTACCAGAATCATTACTGTCAAGAACAATAGATCGATGACGCATTGAAGCTCGATGAACAGCATTAAATTGTCTAGACCATCGATCTCGAATTGAATCAGCTCTTCTTAAAGTTGCTGAACGAGGGCCACCTACATCAGGGGTTGCTGCAGTTGCAACATCTTGAAGTAAACTCCTTGGTAAAGTTTCACTGATAAAAAATTCTTCAATATTTCCATCATGAAATTCTAATTTACTAACGGAGGTTGTACGAAAGAAATCAGAAATATTTTTCATTACAACTCTAAAAATTTGCCAGTTAAATATAATAATTAAGCAAGGGCTACAGTAACCTTGCACCACCAATATAACCATTTTTAATCTTTTTAATTGTCCCCAAAACAGTTGATTTATGTCTTCGATTGAGTAAACTTGGCGCCAACGTCGTCGTTGAATCAGTTTCAAGCATATTTTTTGATACAACTAAAACAACTAATGGACGACCAGAAATTCCTGTACTATTCCATTCATTATAAATGTAATGAAGTTCAGACGTCCATTCATCCATTAAAATTCGAATATCATACATTAAATGAGATCTTCGACGATCCATAAATTGTGGAGTAAATATTACAAATTTATCACCCAAATGATAAAGTTTACTCGTAGATAAAAGACCAATATCACGATCCGTAGGCCTTCCAGTAAGATTCAACTTTTCTGAGGCACCAATTCTTGATAAAATTCTTGCAAATGTTTGAGCAGGTTGAATACAAAAAACTGGATCCACTTCACCAAGCAATTGTACATCAATTTCATTATCTCTTAATTCAACTTGAACATCCATTGTTTCAGCAAGGATTACAACTAAAAAGGAAATAATTATTTTTCAAATTAAATATAAAATTTATTTTGTGCATACTGTACCTTGAACTTCACATGGTGGACTTCTTTCTGTAAGCGTTAAACGACGACTAAGAGGATCAATTTCAGCAGGCGTTAAAAATCGATACCGTAATAAACAACAAATTATATACAAAGATTGAGCCCATAAAAATGGTCTAAAAATTAATATACTTTTATTTTCTTTTTTTTATATCGTATTTAAAACTGACGTAATTCCACCAGGTACACGTTCTTGTGATCCATGTTTTTGACGTTCTAATTCAACTTTTTCTTTTGTAACAAGGTATAATTCTGGGATAACTCCAACATATTCATATTTAGAATCTTGCACAACAATTATCTAAATAAAAGTAAAATCAAATAAAAGGGAGAAACTAGATGTCAACAAATAATGTATAAAATTCTCTTTTTGGAACCGGTAATTTTAAAGAAAGGTGTTAAACAAATATTACAATTGTCAAAATTGTGGTCAGCAAATAAATGTAAAAAGTTGCAAAAAAATTAGTATAAAAGGAGTATCGAAAGATGCTTAAAAATATACTTTCAAAGAGATAAACAAAAGAAAAGAAGATGATGAAAAAGATTTTTTAGTAAGTGATTCATAAAAGTTTTGTAATAAAACAATTCTAATTTTTTAGCTGTTTTTATGCTTTTGTTTTGCTTGCTTTTGCAACAAATGCTCAATTAATTGTTCCACGGCCCATTATTGCAGCAGCTCCCGTTGTAAGTTTTTTCTTTACAGTAATCAATAAAAAAAATACTTTCGTTTTAGGTTCCCCTTTACAACAGTTATCTTCCATATTACCGTGGATTTATTTATCCTTCAGTAGTTTTTGGGTCCAACAAAAACAAAGCTGCACCTGCTGCATCTATTAAGCTCAACTCTCCATTTATCCAAAAAAGTCATTAAATCTTGGTAATACGGTATTGTGAATTTCCATACATGTATGTATGTATATGTAAATAAAAGCAAACCTTTTGTAATTTATTCCAATACTCATTTGCACTTTCTTCATCTTCATGGAATAAAGCATCTAATAAAAAGTAACAAAAAAATACAGGCCATTCACATTCAATATTTTCAAATTTTTGAAGTTCTGAATTAATATAATACAATCTATTTGGATCTTCTAAGACAGTTTTATATCCATCACGTAAAAATCTTCGACAACCATATCGTCCTCGAAGAGTTTCTTCAATTGTATCACGAGTTAATTTAACTAAATCTGGATCTTCAACTGCAAAGGCTGGATATGAGATAACTGTAAGCAATGCGGCATCAGTTTCTTTTGAAAATGATTCTCGAGGAAGTACACTACTTAATACAGCAGAGCATTGTTGAACTTCATCAGGTAAGACATGAATTATTGAACCCTTTGATCCATCACTAAATAAATCTCCAACATCATTGATTGCTTGTAATGCAGCTTTTGCCATTCCAATACTACTTGCATTTAATTCACAAATTCCTTGATTTGTTTTATCTCCACGTTCCCAAATTCCATAATCCTGAACGATTATTTATTCAAAATCAAATCCGTGAATATGAGTTTTATGGCGATAATATAAAACTCACTGGAGTTCTATATCCAACTTCAATGTAATATACCAAATTTTGCACAAATGCAACTTCATCAAAATTTCGAACAATTTGTAAGCCAGATGCAGTCATTTGTGCAAGAATTAATAAATATAATGAAATTGCATCAACTTGTAAATGCCCCCAATCATTATCACCAACAACGGAACATTTTGTTTGAACAGAATATTTTGCATGTAAACTATCAGAACCACGAAGATGCTTTTTGAATAATTCGACTTTATCTACTTGTCTCATCATACATTCAAGTAAAGATTGCATAATTTTAATGCTATAATAATACTATAATGCTTTTAAATGAGATTTATACAAAGAAACACACCATGTAAATCCCAATTCATTTGCTCTTGCAAGATCTTCATCAAGTTCTGCAGATTTTCGATAAGTTCGATACATTGCCCATAATGCTTGAGCTGCATATAAATTATCTCTAATCCATCCATGACCTATATATTATACATATACATGTCTATATATGCGTTTATCATAAATTTTAACATACCAGGAAAATCAAGTGTATTACTTTCAAATAATGCAGTTACAGGATTTTGATAACATAATATTGTCTTTTCAACAATTACCATTAACTGATCCAATTTAATACCTGATTGAGTTCTTGCCCGCATGACTAAATATTTAAAAAAATATAATTTTTTAGAAAAAGTTTAATACATTTGTTTTAATATTGGCAGGCACAAATAATGTGTGACCCCCCCTCGCTTTACTTTATTCTTCTTTTCTATTTGCTGCACGTTGCGAAGATGCATTTGGATTTTTTTACGGCTGTCAATCAGTAATGAATAAATAAATGAATGCATCATAGAAAAAAGAAATTAACGTTACAACTTCTTATTAATTAGCTGATAATAAGATTTATAAATGACATCTTATTATCAGTATGTGTGTGAGAACAACCGTGTCGCAATATCAGTAAAATGTGCTTTTTAATAAAGCTTTTTCATAGTTTTTTTTGTTATTTTTTACAGATTTTTCTATGTTTAAAATAAACAAATGGAAATATCCTTTAAGCTTTTTTTTGCAAAAATTGATATAGTATAATTTGAGATAATAATAAAATTGGAAGTTTTCCATATATTTAGATAAAAATTTACTAACCATTTTCATCAACTAAGTGATTAGGATTAAGTAATTTTTGTGATGCTTTAAATTGCATTACTTCTGGTTCATTGATATTACGGTGTTGTTGCCGGGGAAATTCAAAGGATACAGAAGAAGAAGTTTCAATTAAAAGTTGTTTAACATTGTCCAGTGCATTATCAAAAGTATTCTACAAAAAACACAACCCTTAATATTACGACCAAATACAAAAATATAATACTCTTTTCTTTGGTAAATCTCCAGTTGATGCATTTTGATTACTTAAATTTGAAGCTTGTATGGAATTTTCATAAGCGGCAATATGAAGGGACAAGGTGCTGCTGTTGACACTTGAATCACTCATTTTCTTCATTTTCTTCTTTTGTGAATCATATACAGTTAAATATTTGGTTGGATTTTGAATTTTATCATTCTTATCCCACATTTTGATATCATTTTTTGGTGATGAATGTTTGTCATCATAATCAATAAAATCTGATATATTAAATGCAGTCTCCGAAAAATATTATAAAAAATTTTCAAGCAAAAAATCGTTGAACTCATGTTTGCATTTATATTTAATGGAACAAAAATTTGAGTTACAATTTCTAAAATTTCCACGAAAAACTGTCTTGCGAAGACTGCACTCTTTTTACCAATAATATTTCTTTCAATTTTGTCAGATAAGTTGTGTTGAAATGTTACTGAGTTGATTTTTACACATTTATGAATTTCATTTAAATTAACATTACTGTATTGATCGTTGATATTTGAAGTGGAATAAACAAAAGTTTTGTCATTTAAAGACTTTGTAGTCATCTAAACTTTTTACAAACAAATTATTTTATCTATTCATTTTTTTTTCACAAAAGTAAATGGCAATCCAAGCATATGCTTTTAAAAATGTAAAAAGGAGCAAAGTTTGATTTTATGACTTTAATATAGACGAAGACAATTTGTTGTTTTAAATCAAAAGTAAGGATGATGAAACAAATGGAAATTGTTTTGCCAAAATAAAACGTGAAATTGAGCTTTAAAAATGCGAATGCAGTTAGGGAAAAATCTTTCGATATTAGACCGCGGCTCTTTTTTTGACAAATAGTGTTCCGTTACCGTACCGTGACGGTTTCATTACCGTATTGCCGTTCCGTGGATATAAATTACTGTTTATCCCATGATTCTGCTCAAAAACTTCTTCAAATAAGATTAATGCAAATACCGTGGTTACCGTACCGTAGCTATTTTGAAAGCACGGTAATTTTCGTTACCGTGTTTTTTCGAAAACGTAACGGAACACTATTGACAAAACAAACTAGAATATTGCTTTTATACACGTTTTATTGGATATCGTTGACACATATTTACTTGGAAAAAAAACACTTTTCAATAATTTGCTATTATATTTTTATTTAGAACTCAAGCGGTATTTGTAGAAATACATTTTCATTGCATCTGTAGTTCTTTCTTTAAGGGAGCCTCGAAAAAAACAAGAAACACTCCTTCGCAAACCAGGCAAAAATGATGAAAAAAGTGAAAAAAAGTAGGTTGAACTCTTATAGTTTTTATATTAAAATCATTTTTGAGGTTACAAAAATGTGTAAAGGAAGATTTTTGATTCAGATTTACATGCTTGTCGCTGGCATTCCATTCAAAGTAATAAAATTACAATTTAAATACAAAATCATGGCTTTTTACAATCATTATTTGTTGAGGTGGATGTGTCGGCAAAATTGAAATACTTGCACGTTTTCTTTTCAAATCGGATTTGATTTAGTTTAATGATCTCTTCAAAAGTATACAACGTCTTACAAATATGTCACTGTTATTGTTCTAACTTTAAATAACGTTAAAAAAGTGTTTATTGTCAACTTTTTATTACAAATTAAGAGCAAATATTTTAAAAAGAATCAAGTATATTGATAATTAATTACTTAATAAAATAAAATAAAGACAAAAATATAAAATAAAAAAGCTTCATTGTTGACAAGTTTTTTTTAATCAGTGAAAATACACATATCACATTAAATAACAAAACTAGCTTTTTTAAAGTGGAAAATTGATCATTAAACTGATATAACTATCAAGCATTAAATATAATATAATATCAAAAAATAATAATACACTTAAAAAGAAGATAAATGGAGGAAAAAAAGTGTGCATTAAGAATGTAAAAACGAATATAAAACATTGTGAGGAAAAAAATACAAAAAATGCAAAAATAATTGAATTCTCACAAAACAATACATTTAACTACATTAAAATTAATTAATTAACATAATGATAGATATATAAAAAAATGGAAGAAGAAAAATATATAGTAATGAGGTCGTGGCAGAAACAAATTTTACATTACATTTCAAGGAAATCAACAGGAATGTTATCAGAAACAACTTGAGTAACTTGATATTCGGTGTTATATTGGTAGGTGCCATTCGATGAAGTTTCAGTCCAAGTGGTCTAAACAAAAGAAAGACTAAGATTGGAAAAAGAGAAAAAGAAATGAAAATTTTACATTAGTAATACATATATTTAAATTAAAAAAAAAAAATTATATGCTAATAAAAAACTATTTTTTAAAAAATAATCCACTTGCCGTTTGTGATTCAAATGTTGATGCCCCAGGTCCTTGAACAAATTGACTTTCAGTTGAGATAACTGTTTGTGTGGGTTCAATTGAGGGTGTAGCTTCATTCAGGGGAACAGAAACAAGATTAGAGTTTGGATCGTCTTCACCTGGTAATGTAACAATTGGTTGATTATTTACTTGGATTTTTATGGCACAATTTGGGTGTTCTTGTTTTGTAATCTTAAACTCATCACTTTTCCCTAAATTTTACAAGCATTTATCGCTTGAAAATTCTATTTCAAAAAGAAAATACCATTGGTAAAATGACCGAAAAGTTCAAAAGGCCCGTTACCTTCAGTTTCTTTCTTGGCATCTTCTTGTCTTTGTTGTTCCTCTGGCTCAGTTGGAACGGGTTGGGACGGCTCTTCTGATTCAGGTTCAGGGGAGCTTTCATCTTCTTGTTGTAATCCCTAAAGTTAATAGAAGAATTTAGATAGAAGTTTATATCGAAATTTACCATATATGAAGTATCTGTTAAACTTGGAAGTACAGGCTTAGGTTTTTGCTGTTGCTGGGGTTTAGGTGGTTGTGATGACGGTTGTTCAGCCTTATCTTTATCTTCATCACTTTTATCAAAATGTCCTTCAGTTTCAGCAGGACGTGTAGGGCCAAATGAATTTCTATCCAATTCAGGGGAAGCTGAATTATCACGGGAATCAATATTATTTGAACTTGGTTCAGAATCTTTCCGAGGGCGTTGAGCTGGAGGAGGACTTGTTGCAACAGAATTTGCAGAGCTATCTCCGCTACGTTTTGCGCCCTTTTTGCTACGTGGTGATTTAACAGTTTCCAAATATTTTGTTACCAAATCTTTGTCAAGGATATTTGCTTCTGGCTCCCATGTATTATGGGATGGTGCCCATCCTTGCCATTTAATAAAGAACATTCGTCCTTTTTTCTGAAATTTCATTTATCAAGCAATCATCACTCAAATAATAACTGAATTGAGAAATTTATTACCTTATCATTTCGATGTTTAATAATCTTTTCAATTATATAAATGCCATCATCAGCTGGAACTTGTCGAGCTTTTGAGTTTCCAGCTCCACCAGACATATTTAAATTTGATAAATTTGGCTTACTATACTAAAAAAAAGGTTTTTTATTTATTAAAATTATATATAAAAAAACTTTATGCGCAGTTTATTCCCAGTTTTAGCGGCATAGAAACATAAAAACGCATGCAAAAAGGTAGAAACGAAATATAAACCAAAATAGACACAACAAATGTTTGTCCGTGTTTTTTTTCAGAGAGCATTATATTAGACAGACGAAAGAAATAAATGGGGAAGAAAAAGAGAAAGCAGACATTTGGTGAGAGCTTTTTCGGATATGCAAAAAAAGAGAAGGTTAAATTAGGAGACGACAACGGAAAAAAAACACACCCCACACTTTTTTTTTTATTTCAATTGCATTCTGTAAGAAAATGAATGGTTTTAAATTGATATCGAAAAAAAAAGTTCAATGAAAAATTGTTATTTTTTTATGATTGTTTTTGAAACAAAACAAATGACTTTGAAAGAAAATCAATAATTCCACAATTTTATTTTTATAAAAAAACATACAAAAAACAAACAAACAAGAGAGAAAAAGGGTTTCGTAGTTGTAGCCACAAAAAAAACTGCATGCAGACAAATACAGTACTTTTTTGGGCGTTTGAAGCCAAAGTATACATTTAAAAAAGAGTACGCATTTTGTTCTAAAATTGGAATCATAAAAGAAATTAAGGTAATCATTATTTAATTATAGTAACAAAAACTATTAATGTAATACAAATAATAGATTACCATAATCCTTGACATTAAAAAACGATATTTGTTGTAAATTTGAGACTTTTAGTTCACTTTTTTAAGAGACAATAAGCACCATTTTTTTACTGTGGTTATTGAAAAAAAATAATTGAGCAATTTGTTGACATTTCGTTTACCGCATTTAAGCATAAAAATTAGCGAGCAAATGTTCATCTCAAAGAACAAACTAAACAAATTTCAACACAAATTACAAGAAATTTTCCCCTTGAGACTCATTTTCAAACATTAATTTAAAAAAGGTATGCAATTGCTTGCGTAAGATATTAAAAAGGGGGGGGGGGGGGGGTAGAGATTTTCTTGTATTAATTAAAAGCAACATGATAATCTCTCCCAAGAGATAATTATTTTTGCTAATTATTTCATCTGTCTCTAAATTTTTTGAGTACATTACAGAAAAAATAGAGAACTACCTTCCTACATGTTAGCCTTCTAAATTACAGTTTATTAATTTTAAAATTGCCCGAATGAATAATCATAACACAAGTATTTTGAATTATTTTTCTTTTTTACCTTACAGAAAATATGATGGTATTATCTAAAGTTTTTTAGAATCATCTTTCTTTTGCACTTTAATGTTTTCAAGGTCGTATTTGCAGTTTTTTTAACCTGTATCAAAAAACCTTTTTTCCCTTAATCATTTCATTAAACGTGTTTTTAATTCAAAAAGAGATTAAGCAAAAGTAAAGTAACCAAAAGAAAAAAAAGGAAGTTGTTTGTCGCAAAGTAAAAAAAGAGAATGCAAACGAAAAGAGCAAACGGCAAAAATGAAATACCGTATCAGATTATATTATAACCTCCTGCTGTTTCAAGTGTCATCCCTGCTAAGCATGCGCGCTCTCTTCATGCTTTTCTTTTCTTTCTGTTTATGCGCGAAAAAAATAAAAGACCCCCCCCCCCCCCCCCATAAAAAGCTCTTCCTCTGTCATCTCTAACTTATGCAATAATTTTGCGGCTTTTTTTTATTTGACACCTTTTTGCAATGTCCAATAGTAAAAAAGGTAACAACGCATTAAAAGAATAAATGGCACACCACCACACAACCACCATAAACTAGGTAAACTAATAACCGTATATTTTTTATAGAGAAAAAAATTTTTCTTTTGTTTTTTTAATTATTGGTTAAAAAAAGCTATAAATAATTTTATAACAAAAAAAGGTATAAAAGATACCGTTGCCTTTTCAATGGAATCCTTTTTCTTTCTTTTTTTCAAAAGAAAAATACTGTAATTTTGTGTTCTGAAGTATTATAGGATTAATAATGATGTAAATATTTAAGGATTGACGTATAAGACTCCTTTAAAAATGGGCTATTTTTTCGGATTAAAAGATTAATACAATTTTTTTCTTGCACAAAAAACGTATAAATTTATGTTTGTTTAAATAACGTTTAAATGGTTTAATGTAAATTTCTTTTTGTTCAAGGAATTCAGTCACGTGCAATTTTTGTCTTTTTTACTCTTAAAAAACAATTGCGTAATACAGGATAAAAATGAAAAATTTTTATTATTTTATTTTTCGTATTTGACCATTGTATGCCAAAAAAGAGAGAGATATTTGGAGAAGAAAAAAAGAAAGTTATAGTAGTGTTGAATTGTTTGCAGTCAAAAGCAAAAAATTCATCATAAGCTTAGCAGTTTTTATCAGTTTTTTCTTATCAAATTTTATTTGCTTTCATTATTTTCCCGCATTTAAGTTTAAAAGAAGGGTGATAGTTCTGGTCGATTTATTTGTGTTTTAAAGTGCAATAATGTTCTCAAAGTTTTTTTTTTAAATTTTTAATGAAAGGTTTTTTTCACTCAAATATAAAAATTCTATTTCCTACCGTAATCTTTTTCTTTAATTGCGACCATTACCGCTCTCTAAAGGTTCAAGTCTTTTTTTATCTGCCATAAAAAGAGAGACGGACATTAATTTAAAAGAAAATCCTTTTATTGTTGTAAATATACGACTTGATTAAATTAGAATAAATTAAATTTTATATAAAATTATTAAATGGCATTTCGGATATCTTAAGATATATATTGTTATTAGTTTAATACTTATATAGTTAGTATTAAAACCTCTAAAAATGCAGAAAATGTTACATTAAGCTTGCTTCATTCTTTTTTCTTCTTCTTCTTTGTTGCTATGAAGATTTCTTCATTTTCCTTCTTTTTTACTAAATTACTCCAGAGAATTTAAGCATATTTTTTGTGTTCCAAATATTTTTCAATGTTATTTTCTCTTCCGATTCGGCATTACGAAGTCATTCTTCCGTATCCGCTTGAACGCCGTTCACGAGTGAGGCCACCCTTGTTGTCGTTGACTCAACAATATAAAACAAAAATTGAAGGAAAAATGATTGCGGACGCACGCAAATGCTGTACAAACAAAAAAAGGCGGTGAGTGCAATGGCGCTTTTCTTACCGTATCCCAAAAGAACAGAAAGAAAGAAAGAATGAAGAAAAAAATAGGAATGAATAACATGACAACCCTTTAACTATGGGTCCGCCCGAATGCATTCTAAAAAAAAAAAATAATGAGAAAAAACACTATACTTGCTTTGTTTGTCTGCTCTTTCTCTTTCTTTCTGTGTTGAGAAAAAAAAGAGAATGCAGCAGCATTATGCTAAGGATGGCCGCACAAATGGTACCAGACTCCGAGTGTCGTGAAAGATGCTGGCGCCCGATTAGAAAGTATTTGTCAGCTTTTAACTACTTTGTGTGTCCTCCACTCTTTTTTTCCTTCATATTTTTTTCTAAATAATTCTGTAGTGCTTCAATAGTTGCACCCCAGTTTCACTGGGGCGCTTCGGTTGCCTCTTATACACATATATAATATGCTAGAGGGGTCCGCCCGTCGGCAGTGTTACGTTATTTTTTTTCCATTTCTTTTTCTACTTTCTTTTTTTTTATTCATTCTGTCATGTTTGTCCTGTAAAAATTTTGTTTGGAAGGACGCCTTCGTGAAAATGATGTCTGTCAGACATACTGTGGGTTTTGATGCAATAAAAGAGGGGAGTTCGCGAACAGCCGTGCTCGTTTGCTTTTTTTTTCGTCAGACGCTCTCCTTTTCGTTCAATGCAGAAGAGCTTTCATTTTTCCTATGGCGTTTTTTAGATACTCTAAATTTTGTATCAAAAAAATCATTGCTAAAACTAAAAAACTTGAAAAAAAGTCTTTTTTTGAACAAAGATTACATTTCTGAAACGATCGTATCTTTTTTTCAGTCATTAATGTATCAAAACCCATGCGCTCCATTTTCTTGGCAGTTAACAGCATACGGTAAAAATAAAAAAAGCGGCCTTGCAACCGGTCAGACACTTATCGTAGTTCTTTTTCTTCTTTCTTCTTCTTTTTTTCTTTTTTTCTAAAAAAGAGGGCGAGCCCAGAAATGTGCGCGCTGCGGGGATGCTGTGGCGCGCTTTCAACAGCAGCGTGGTCGATCAATAGAGCACCGACCGCTGGCTCCTCATTGACGGTGCTACCAGCTTGCTGTTGCGATCTTCTCATTTTTCCCTTATATTTTTTAATGTTGCGCTGCTGCTAGTCAAAAAAAATAATAAATAAATTTTATGCAGATATTATGGCATCTCCGATTTGTTTTTCAAAATAAAAAATATGAATGAACTCAAAAAAATATATTTTTTATTTTCAAAAAGTTAACCTTTAAGGCAGAAAAAAATTACGAATTATTGGCGCGAAGCAGAACAAATAAAAAAGAGAAAGATTCTTTCTTTGTTTTGTTTTTTCTTTACAGTGTAAAAAGCATTCAATTTTTTCTTCACCTTTTTTCTCTCTCTTTTTTTGTTGAAAACTTTGTAATACATTTTTTTCTCCTTTCTTGCATCTTTCAATTTTTTTGCACAAAAATATCCGCGTTTACGGTAAATGACAATATCCGCCCTTTGCATTGCATCCTCTTCTTTTTCATTTATTTTATTGCCGCTTTCGAGGTAAAAAAAGATGACCTTGTCAACTAGTTTAAGAATGATTGGTTTGTAAATGTGAAGCGTTGTAAAAAGAGGTCAAAAATAAATAATTAACTTTATTCATTATTATTTAAAAAAGCTTTAATAAAATACATTTTTGATCACCAATGAATACAGAAAAGAGCATTTTAATTACGTGAATTACCTTCTTTTTTTTGTAAAGCAATTCAACTTTTTTAAATCAATTTGTCCTTCAGATGGAAGATGATGCGGGTGCAAGTGAACTATCATGTCCCGTTTGCAAAGGATTTCTTATTGATGCGGTCACTTTAACACTTTGTTCACATTCTTGTAAGTTTTTTTTTCACTAATAACTTTTTTCTAACTTTTTATTAGGGATTTTTTGTATTTCTTTCTATTTTTTAGTTTGTCGTTCATGTTTATTACGACAACTTCAAAATGATCGAAAATGCCCTGAATGTAATAATCAATTAAATGATATAAAAAAAGCATTTTTTCGTGATACAACTTTACAATCCTTCGTTTATAAATATGTGCCATCAACATTTTGGAAAGAAATAAAACAAAGATCTGATTTTATCAAAAAGCAATCTCCGACGGAAGAAGAACTTCAAATTATTGCTGATTGGAGTATTGCAGATTTTGGACAATATTTATGTCTACCGGATGAAATGTTATCGTTTTCTGTTGAATTTATATCTCGTGATGAAATTCTTACAGAACAGCTTAAACATCATGCATCTCCTTCAACTTCTGAAGATTCTACTGAAAGTACTATAACAAAAAAAAGTGAATTTTGTCGATATTTTCGATGCCCAGCTGGTGTTAAAATTAAACATTTGAAGTCTTTGCTTGAAGGAAAACTTGTACTTCCGGATAATTATGTTTTGTACTTTATTGAATTAGAATCTGGAGAAATTATTGAAGAAAGTTATAGTTTGCAAGATTTAGTATACATTTTTGGTTGGAGACGTCAAAAGCCATTTAAATTACATTTTACCTTGACCCCTTTGGTTCCTGAAGAAGACAAACCACCAGTCCTTGAAGTTGAATTATTTGATCAATCAGAAGCAATTGATTCAGGTCCTCCACCATTAGAACTTGAACCAACAGCAAAAATGCCGGCTTTTACTGTTAATCTTTCGACATCATTTTTTGATAAAGAACATAAAGGAGCTTTTATAAATGGAGGGATATTACCTCGTCCAGCAATTATTACACCAGCATCAGATATGCCACCAAAAAAGAAACGTCGAATGGGACCGCGAAAAGAAAAGCCGGCACAACTAAAACTTCAAGAAAAGCGTAATTCATTGTCATCTGCACCTGCGGCGGCTGCAACACCACCAAATCCTTCTCCCCAACTTTTTCCGGATATTCAATCACCACAGCATCAGCAGCAACAACAACAACCGCGAAATAATAATAATAATATGCAAGCAATTTCTCCATCTTTAACAAAATCACCTCCAACAACAGCTGCAACATTGAATGGCATTATTTCAAAAGGTCAATCACCACCAACTGCTGCGCCAGGAAATTCTTCAACATCTTCACCAATAAATGGGTTTTCAAAATTAGCAACAAGTTCTCCAGTTTTGTTGACCGTGGAACAAAGCAACACACAAATAAGTCAAGTTCTTGCTCCAATTCATTCTGCCCCAAATACACCAATTCCAAATGAATTTCATGAAAAGCCGACCGTTCAAATAGTTCCACTTTCAAAATCTGCTGATAAAAATCGTGATGAAGCTGTTAAGGTTGCAATGCGACAATTGGAAGATGTTCCAACAAAAATTAATGAAAATAATTTTATGCTTGCAAATCGACAAAATTTTTTAACAATGCCACGTCCACAAATTTTTCCATAAAATCTCTCTCTTTTTAATCATTAAAAATGATAGAAATTTGAACCACACCAGTTAGCTACCATTTTTTAAATAGCTGATATTTCGGGTATATTGTAATTTTGTTCGTTTCTTTTTTCTTGTATTATTTTTCTGATGCAATTTTTTAATTACCGGTAGATTTTTGCTCAAATATTGTTTTAAAGGAAAAGAAAAATATGTCTTTAACAAAAAACCACACATTTATTACTGCCGGCAAATTAGTTATAATTGAAAGCTTATTTTTGTATATAAATTTTATTAATTATTGCTTTTGTCTTTTTTTTATTATTTTAATAATAAACAGCTTATTTTTATACAATTGTGTCAACTTTTACAGCAATAAATGTAAAAACAAATATATAGAATTTTAAAATGTTTCGAAAATGTGCTACAGTAATATTATCAACTTTTTTTAAATGAAATACAACGAAAAACACGCCTTTTTTATTATCTTGCAATAGAAATTTTTTTTCATTACAGACTACATTTTAGAATGGCATTAAAACAAAGCTTTAATTTAAAAATAAAAACAAACTGTAACATAGCAACTAAATAAAAATTATCTTAGCAACGACTAATAAATTTTTTTACAAGTTTACCGTAATAAAAAAATACAAAAAAGAAACCCAACTATGTGCAATTTAAAACACTTGCAATAAAATTTTAAACTTATAATTAAAAACCGGTTTAATATTTAAGTGAATGAATTTTAGATAAATTTGGGAGAGAAAAAACACCTGTTTAAATAAAAAAATGAAAGGAAAGGAAAAAAGATGTTGCTGCTTCAATGATATAAATATTTAAACTATAAAATACTTATTCTTTCATCAACAAAAAGTTTTTATTTTTCTTTATTTGTTTTTCTTTGAATATTTTTGCGAAAAGGTCATATGGTCATTATCAACAAAAAAAGAAAAAAAGAGAAAGACATTACACAACAACACCTTCCATATTTTTTTTTGTTCTTTCAAAAAATAATGTGTTTTCATTTGTCATTTTCTGATAGATAATTTACAATTTTCACAAAAAAATAAACATGTCAGTGTCACAGGATATGAATTTGTCTGAGATTTAATAAAAAAACGCAAGTATTGGATTTTTAAACAAGCATCCTAAGGGCTATAAAGAATAAAAAATAAAAATGTTTTTTCGTCTATCAGCGGCTCCAAATTTAATGAATGCAACCTTTTTCTGCATTTAAATATCTATACAAATTTTTAGAATTTGGACAAAAAGTTTAGTTATTTTAAATGGAATTGTTAAAATTTTTTAAATTCAAAAATGAATAAAATTCCTACATTTTCAATCTGCCACAAGAATAAAAAAAGCTGCAAAATACTTTTAATTTTTTTTTCATTTTCCCATTCTGTATTTTTTGATTTTTGATTTTAAAAAAAAGTAAATTTATTTTTGACGCAATTTATGACTTTTTTTGAGTTTTGAGCTAATTTTATCAAATGAGACTTGGGATCACCAAATACGGATTTTCTTTAAAAAATAATAGAAATCGTAAATTCATTGCATCTTTCATACCGTACCCTGTAGATTGCAAATATAAAAAAGTAGAGAGATTTGTCTTCAAGACATTTTTTATTTTTGAATTCAAAAAAAACACTAACTATTAATGAAACAAATTTAATTACAAAATATAGAATAAACAATGTAATTAAAAATGTATTGCAAAGATTTCTTTTTGAAATTTTCGGTTCTACTTTAAAGTAATTTTTGTACCGTAACTACATAATATCGTAGTTTGATAATGTATTTTTAATAAGCAAGGTTTGGCAATCTGTTCAGTAATGCCATTAAATGGAACAACTTTTTTAAACCTCAGCTTAAAAAAGTCATTGCATTTTTTTAAAGCTGTGGTACAAATTTTTGTTACTAATATTCCAGAATGTCTGCAGATAAATCAAGTGGTATCCCAAAAAATCAAGAAGAAATCGTTCAAGGATTTCGCGTTCTTCGAGAACAACAACAACATATCCTTTCTGAATTAAAAGCTACGGAAGGAAATCTTCGTGAAATATTGTAAGTTGTTGTTCAAAACTTTTGTTTGTTATTTTAAACTTTTTTTCTCTAGCGGTGTTCTGAATGCTCTAAAAAAGTTTGATCAAAATGGTACAGCTTTCTACCGACTTAGTGATATCTTAGTAGAAAACAATGTTGATGAACATTATCATGATAAAGTTGAACTTTTCAATCTTGTAAGTTACATATATTATTTGTTTTGTTTATTATTACTCATTGTTTTTTTACAGTTGTCCGCTGAAATGAAGAAACTCAACGAACTATTAATCCGTAAATCTGAAGAACTTGCAAATTATCAAAAGACTAATAATATCCGTGTTTTAACGGAACAAGAAGTTGCTGATCTTGAACAAAAGAATATGATTCAAAACAATTAAGATTTGTTGTTATATTGCTTTAAAATGTTAAAATATCTTCGTATATTTGCATAAAGTTTTTTTTCATAACTTTTTAATCTAAAAATTTTAGAAACAGGTCAAAATAATAACTTTATTAACTATATTTTTGTTTGTTTGGAAGACAATTTACATATATATAAAAAGACTTGTAAATTTTATATCCTTAATGGGGGGCATTTTTCTCTTGTTTTCGGATAGACTTTATTCATTCTTTGTTTGAATTTTATTAATGCTGAATATGCTTTTCTTCTTATGTTGTAGCGGGCTTGATCCAAAAGTAACTTTGTTCGTAACGGCTTTATCCCTTTATGATACATAAATAAGTCGTTAATAATTGCAAAGTTGTAATCTGCTCGACACATTTCCCATCTCTTTAAATTTCATTAGTTTGTAATGTACTAAAAGTAAGTCAAAACTCACTAATACTGTATTGTCTTTAAGTGGATAGAAAAATGTTTCATCGTGCTGTGGGACATCAATTGAAGAAATAAATTGCGGTTCCCATTCAGATGTAGTATAACTAAAACAAATGGCTTTTAAATTTTATATAGATTTGTGTTTACTTGGAATAAAACTGTATTCCGATACTGTCATTTGACATTAGCCATTCCTTTAAATGGGGAATATGATGTCCCTTAAGACCAGAATGAAAAATTCTGGCATATCTGTTTTGTAAAAGCTGCTTTAAATCTGATTTTGTTAAAGCTTCGTCCCTAAAGTTTTGAGCTACAATAAAAATTTAGAATTTTAATATTTTACCGTTTAATTCTTGTACTGACTTCAAAAATTCGATAAACCAATACTGTTTTTGGCGAACTTTCTATAACCTTTTCAGCTAATTTTCTTACGGTAACTTCAAAATTTTTTGAAAAATAATGGTCCAAATCTGCTATAATTATATATTTGCTTTTAATAAAATATCTGGCAACATTTCTTGCAATATTTGCAGGATATCCTTGTTTTAAGGATACTGGTGATGATGTGGTTGTTGAGTTGTAAATAATACAATATGGTTGAAATTCAGATAATGTTGGGCATGATTTATTTGACGATATCGGTAAAATTAAATGAACACTTAAAAGTGAAAGCAAAGGTGAAGGTATTTCAAAAATCTAAAACTTTAAATGTCACAAATGATATAAATTAAAGTTACAAAACAACCTTTGCAAAAATACAATTGACAGATTCTTTTAATGACATTTCTTTGAAAGATGGTAAAACAATGCTTAAAGAAACTGAAGCATTCCAGTTTTGAATCTAAAAACAATATAATTTTATCAATGTATTATTTTTTTAAATTACTTGTTTGCTAATATCAGAATTAATTCGATCAAAACTTGAATGCAATATCAATGTTACTGTAGAATCTGAATTTTTTTTCTTGATAATATTCCCATAAACACAGTATGAATCACTCCAACGAATAGCTTTAATTACTTTTATTGGGGGAATCGACTTGTAAAAATTAAAATGATAAAAAAATAAAAGCGCACTTGAAATAAGCGGAAATACAAATAAAGCAACAATTATTTTATTCATTTACTTTTCATTATTCTTTTTCTTCTTCTTAAAGTGATGAACGTTTTTCTTTCCAAAAAAATGGTTTCTGTGATTCTTCTGAACAACTTGAAACACAATTGATTGAATGATTTTATTTTTTCATTTAACTTTTTCAGACAAAATCAAGCGTTTAATGATGTTTATTTTATTTTTCTTTAAAAAATCTGCCACTAATGTCCGCATTTATAATGTAAATTTTTAAAAGAAAAAAGCAGCAAAAGTTCTTTAAATTTTGTTTTATTTTCCCTAATAACTATTGGTTCTTTTCAATTGCTTTTTTTGTTTCACGAACACTTTTGTTTGTGGTAATTTTAATCAATCAAAAAAACATGTTCCACTGATTACGTACTAAAGCAGAACCATACTGAAAATAACTTTTTTTTTCAAAATATAATTTTCAAAGTGGACAAAAAATACAGTAATTTTAAGATCTGAAACGCGAACTTAAAACTGATTGTTTCTTATTAAATTTGCTTTATTTATACATTCATCAAATAGAAAATTCATAATTATAAAAATATCACAATCATATATATATATATATATTATAACTAGAAAAAAAAGCAAAAAGAAAACTAATTTCACTTATAAACATGGCACTTTTAGCAGAAAGAGTAAATAATGGAAAGCAATATGAAAGAAAAAAATGCCTAAGCCCGTTAAAGATAAGAATAGAGAAAAAGAAAGCTTATGTCATGAATATACACATGCTTCAGTTCTTGTGCCATTTCATCAGATGATGAGGCCTTTTACCGCATAAATCACCCGTTTGACTATTACTAATATTTAAACCACAATAAAAAAAAATTTATGTATTTGCAACCGCTGTTACTAATCCCTTTTCTTCAAGAATTCTTAAACGTTTTTCAACAGCACTTTTGTATCGTGCAAGAATGCTTCGATCTTGCTCATTTTGAACCTAAATAATATTCCTTTAATTTAAGAAAGGAAGAATAAAAATTTTACTTGTTCTGATAAAGTGTGTAACATCATATATGCAGTTTGATAACGTTTTGGACAAAGTTGTGCATTTCCAAATAATTCATCCAATGCAGCAGATTGACATAAATCCAATGCATGACGATACATGATCTTTTCAGCAGAAATAATTGAAGTTGTAGGACTTGTACCACCAGCAATACCAAGTGATGCTAATTCTTGTGAACGAGTTAAACAATAATGATATTTGTCATTAAGTTGATTAAGAACATGCTTAACTTTTGGGGATGGATGAAGTTTTCGGTTATTAATTTGTTGTTCAGAAAAATTTAAAGCTGAAGTCAAAATATACATTGCACGAACATATAATACAATTTGTTCTGAACGACGACATCCATCAGAAGCTTCACTATTCTGCAAATAAACCATTTTTTACTTGTATCTACAGAAATATTTTAAAAAATGTTTACCGAACGACGACTTCCTTCAACAATACCGGCAATTGGATTGGTAATATTGTCAGCAACGCTAACCAATGTTTCAATAAATTCAGCAATAAAATGAAGTTTATTCAAAATTTTATGATGTTCACCTTCAAGTAAAGTTTCAGGATCAAGTTCAGCATTTGGCTCTACACCAAATACTGGACGTACTTTATGTACTTCAATATTTGGAGATTTTGTATTGTTTAAGTCATTTTGTGATTTAGCTTTTGCTGCTGCGGCACTATAAACGCCACTACTGGTTGTTGTTCCTGTCTCATTTCCGCTAGCACTTTCCATCATCTGAGAATCTGATGATCCTGTAACAATCAATGATTTAAAAACAGATACAAATATTATAGGCATCAGTACCTAAATTACCAGCATTTGCTGTATAACTCGTTTCATTTTCCTCCTCGTCTTCTTCATCACTCGAAAAAGATGGGAAAACATTGGGTTTATGAGATGGTGATATTATTTTTACAGTTGCTGCAGCAGTTGTTCTACTTGGTGATGTACTGAGATATTGAATATTATCAACTGGGGGATTTATATGTTCTTTATCTTCAACACCTTCAGAAAGTGGAATGGTAGAAGTTGCAGATTTTGGAATAATTGCTGGAATAGGATGTGTTTCTCTAACAGGTGAAACATGTTTAGGGGTTTCACTTTCTTCTTCTTTAATACATCCTGCCAAATCATTTACAGTTGAACGACGATTCTTGGTTGTAATTCCTTGATTCAAAGTAACAGTTTCTCGTACAATATATTTTGTTTCGGGTACTGTAATATTTTCAATATTTGGAATATAATTACTTTCTGGAACTTTTTGAGATGGAGTCAATGGACTCTTTGAAGTAGTCCTTCTTTGTTCCATAATAGTAAAGTTCGTTCTTTGACTCGGAACAGGAACGGCGCGAACATTGGTAGAATTACTGCTATGAACCTGAACTTGTTTAACAGGATTTTCAACTGCTGCTTGATTAATACCATTCGAATATTGTATATGTTGTTGTGGTTTACCTGCACTCCCTCTATTCAATGGTGGTAAAAATGTGAATTCATTTGAATCAGACATATTCTTAGGTGGTGAAGCAATTGAAGATAATGGTGCAACATACCCCCGTGAATCACCACCATTTGATAAATTTCTACTAAGAGAGGTGGGACGAGGCTAAAAATAATTTAATCAATTATCGACTTATAAATACTAAAATAATCAATTGTAAAAAAACAAGTTCATGAACTAATTTGAGTAAACAAAAAATTCGAATGAAAAAGTAATGCAAACCTTTTAATTAAATTTTCAAAAAACGAATTAAAACTTACAGAATGTCTTACTGGCTCTGCTGTAAGCTTTTGTGGTGTTCTCATTGTAGTATAACCATAATGATTTGAAGCCGGAACAGAAGATGGTGTAACAGGAGTCCGGGGTGAATAATATTTTGGTTGAGTATTTTCTATTCTTCTTGACATTGTTGGCTGTGGAGCGGGTAATGGAGCAACCAAAAATGGATGACTGAAGAAGTCTTCAAATTCTATACGATCTTTAGCATTTCTTTTGAGTAATCGATACAATAAATCTTTCAAAGGCGCAGAACATGAATCCGGAATCTTTGGTCTTAAATCACGATTCTTTTCATAAAAAGTTTTTAAGGCTTGTGGGGTTTTTTCAACAAATGGGGCATTTCCAACAAGACATTGATAAATAATTGTACCAATTGACCATAAATCTGCTTTTGCATCATATTGATGTGACATAATAACTTCAGGGGCCATATACATGGGTGATCCACAAAGTGTACCAGCCATAACACCATCAGTAAGAAATCTTGCAAAACCAAAATCAGCTAATTTTACAGTATACTCTGTTGGTGATGGATGTGGGCGATCAGGTGGACGACATAACAAAATATTTTGTGGCTTTAAATCACGATGTACAATTCCTTTTGAATGCATGGCACGTAAAGCTTGTGCTACAAAAAAATTAATTAAAACAGAAAGGTAAAATGGATACAAGATTTACCAATTTGTTTAAAGAAATGTTGAATCGTAGCTTCAGAAAGAGTGTTGTTCTTTTGAAGATAATCAGCTAAATCTCCGCCATTACAAAATTCCATAATCAAATAGACATAAGCAGGGTGTTCAACACATTTAAGTAATGAAACAAGATTTTCATGTTTCAATCCAGATAATTCCTATAAGCATAAAAAATGGGGTTCAAAAAATATTTTTAAGGACAAACATACTTTTAAAATTCTTATTTCTTTTGTTAACAAATTTCTAGCTTTTACGAGATTTTTCTTCGTAATTGCTTTAACAGCAACGTCAACATCCTTCTTTTTGTAACGACCTTTATAAACAATTGCAAAAGCACCATGACCAATTAATTCATCTTTATAATAATAAAAATCCTCTATTTCTTCTCTGTTCATGTCTATAATAAAGAATATTTAATAACAAAATTATTCGTTTAAAAATGCATAAACACGATATTAGAAAAAAACCATTGCAGAACAATTTTTAAAATGAATCGATTTTTTTTATAAGCAAAGCACGTACATCATTGAGCGTATGCGAAGCATTGGATACAAAATTGAATTTTTAAAAACGTGAAACAAATTTCAAAAAAATCAGAAGTATGTCAGTAAATCAAATGAAATTAACATATCACAATCTTTGTGTAAAACGCAGTTGGAAAAAAAAGATAACACAAAACATGTGACAACAGTCTCAAGACGAAAAAAAAAAACAAAGTGAAGCACTGTTGACAAATAAAAATCGAAATTTGTTCAAAATGAAAAACAATTTTTAAACTTTTTAAAGAAAATGAAAAAAACGAAATTTAATGTTTTTTATTTATCGGAAATGTGAAGCTTCTTTCTTCTTTTTGGCTTTAACACAATGAAATACGGCGGCAAAAGCACGGGGAAGAAACAACAACAACTGACAACCCATCTCTTTTGGCGTAAAAGGGTTGTCTATACTACTGCTACTACTACTATTTTTTCTTGTCAATTTCTTAGCTTTTTTGGTGGAAGCGCAATAAGATAGAAGAAGGGAAAGGAAATAGTTGCGGCATTTTTTGAAGAAGAAAAAAATGTTTTACCAAAAAAGCTCATTGCTTTCAGAGGGCACAACCATTGAATTTGAGGAGTATTGAGCGATTTTATGGACAAACTCAACCTTCTTTCTCTCTTTGCGTTGGCTCAAGAGCACAGACACAACGCCACAGGGGGAATTGAAGACGAAATGGGAGATTTTGTTGGCGTCATACACTTTCTACTGGGATGGGATGCCTTGCTGGCGTGGTTGTCCCTTTTTTCAAAATAAGCCTCTTGCTTGAAAAAGTAAAAAATGTGCGTCCTTGTAATGTTTTAAAGTCCAGTTTTATGCTTTAACAGAGAGAGAGAGAGAGAAAAAAGAGAAGCTAAAAAAGCGAAAGCTATTGCAGCAACCAAATTGGATGATGGAGTTTTCTCAAGGAACATCGAAACATTTCAGGACATTGACAAATGTCTCTTCCTTCCAGCTGGTTATAAGATAATTTTTCTTGGGGACATAGACAAACGATAAAAAAAGTTGTGTGTTTTTGTTGTTTTTCATTGCTCAATTTTGTTTTTTTTTTAATAAAAAAAAGGGGAAAGGGAGAAGGCTTGTTGCAGAGCTTCCATGTTGAAAAAAATGGGAGACGATGCGAAAAAAATTGGGATTGAATCCAACGAAATTAAGCTGAGAAAGAGCATATCATGCAATGTTCTGCCGCAACGAGGTCATGGCTCGCGACATACTTATTCTGTGTGTTTTAATTAAGTTTTACAGAAAACAAAAATTTGTTCACGCTATTATTTTAGGGAGCGTCCAGATCTGACGTCGGGAAAATAACCCAAAAACCCCCCTTCATCACATTTTTCCCTTTGATAATATGCCGCACTTCAAAGGGCATCAGATTTTGGCGGACTCGCTCTCTTAAAAAGCCGACGTCCAATCTGGATACTCCCTTATTTGAAATACGGTAAAAAATTATTGAATAAAGTAAAATTATACTAATAAAAATTTTAATAATATGTAATATTTCTGTTAAAAAATGTTTTTCTCGGGTGATTATTAGAATAATTTAGAAAATTCTTTTTTTCCCTATTTTTATACAGAGTAATAAACCTACTGTCTCCGAGAGCACGATGAACATGCTGTCGAAGACTATCAACAGATGATGAAAGATGCTTTGGTTGTGGTGGTGCAACTGTTTTAACAATTTCAATAACATTTGAATGTGGCTGTTGTACATTGCCGTACCCAGGGGGTCTATTGCTGCTGAAGCCTCCCCAAAATCGATAATCCTCTTGTATTCAAATGGATTCTGTAAATTGTTAATGTGAAACACAATTTTTAAACTTTGTTCAAAGGTACTTGAATGAACGATAATGAATCAATAAAGCCTTGTTTTGAAATGTTCCATTTTTCAATTAAGGCTGTTTTTTCACTTTTACTTTTTGAATCATCCCTTTCCATATCATTTGATTCAGCTTTATCTTCAAATGAATTTGCATAAGCTGCATTATGGAGGGCAAGGGTGCTTCTGTTGGCACTTTTTGATCTTTTAAAGTCACTTTGTTCTGCAGATTCATAAGTAAGGTTCAAAAAAAGTTTAATTTGTGCTAGATGAATTTATACCTCTTTTTGCTTGTAATAAAATTCGTAAAATCTGGCAATTTTGTTGCAGCTGCAGTCCCTTTTTTCATGTATAGTTCATAAACATAAAAAACATATATAAATTAATCTTTTTTATACCATTTTACTCACAATTACAAGATAAAAAGTTTCTTTAATTATCCTCCGCAAAACTTCTTAAAGGGGGAGTTTCGTTTCTAACAAACTTTTGGACAAACTTGACCAAAGAATATCGCTGTGCCCCCCTGAACATTGTACCTTAATTTTTCTTAGATTCATAAAAAACCCCCACCCAAAATCGCTGTGCCCCCCTGAAATTTTTTTCTGGATACGGCCTTGACTGTAGTGTAACCTTAATTTGAAAATTCTTAGATTCATAAAAAAGTCTACCCGTCTTATCAGACAAACGATAATCTTTTGTTGCCATTTAAAAGATCATTATCATTGCTCAATGCGTCGTTTTTGTTTTAAAAATTGTTCCTTTTTCTTCCTTATTTATGCGCGTTTAATACACATTTTTCCGGTGATACTGAAGATTCGTGTGTCCCTAAAAAACATTGCTCCGACCTTTTCTGTTCATCACTGAAGTCTTTCCATTCTCTCTTTTTCTTGTTTTGACACATTAGGATTGAGGGGTTTTTAAGGCGCTTTAAACTGCTGCGTAACTTCCGGCTTTGTGGTATTTTTTTTTCTCTGCTGCGTTTCATTTTCATTCTGTAAAACGTCAATGAAAAAAGTTGTTTTATTAGTATTTTTTTACTTGTCATCTACATATATTTTATTCATTTTAAAAATGCTAAAAAATTTTATCGTCAACATTTACTATTTTTAAACACATTATAAATTTTTTTACAGTTATATTTAAATGATGCCGTAAAAAATTGTTACCGGCAATTTTAAAGGCAAATGAAATATCCGACAAAAATCCCAAATTATACATGTGTTTTTGTGCTTCACATAAATTGATTTCACAAAAAATTTCACTAAACCCAATTTTAAAATGAAACTAATGCTTTAAAAATAAATGTAAACAACATTCTTTTGTCAGTTAAGCCGTAACTTATGGTTTTTAAAAACAAAATATAAATGAAAGAAAATGGTTTTGGACTGTTTAATTTTGGTATATTTATTTTTGTTTTCAAATTTAATACGGTAAAGTTAAGCTAAGCATTTTAAAAAATGCGGATAACTTTGGTTTTTTATTAATTAACACAAAATGATTAGCTTGTGCCTACTTCTATAAACCTAATTGCAAATAACTTTAAAATATTCGATTTATTATATTAATTATTACAAAAAATTTGCAAGTAAAAACAAATAACATGGAGTGTTTTTTAAAAAGTCGTGTGTCATTTAAAGCAATTATAAATGCAAAAAAAAAATCATGTGGTTATTTAAAAAAAGATGCCAGGCTATGATTAACTTTCTTCATGAAGAGTACTGTAGCGAGTGTTTGCAAGTACGCAACATGAAACTAAAATGTTGAGAATTTGACAAATTAAAATAATGATGAGTACGAAGCCAGCGATCATTAAGCGAAAGGTTAAAGTATCCCAGACGGCGGCAGTGCACTTTGGCTTAAAAAAATGAAGATCAAATATCATGAAAGTAAAAAAAAACATTTTTTTAAAACGGAAGTGATAATCTTACCAGAGTATATCCTTGTCTCGAACATAATGCATTATAGCTGCCATTTGTGTTGTCTCCGCAACAATTAAACTAAAGTTAAAAATTAAAAAAAGAATAAAAATTAAAAAATTTCTTTACTCGTGCTTCCAAAGCTTGTGCATCACCAGTGCCATATTGATAGGCCAAAGTAACATAATATTGAACTTGGGTTTGAATCTACGGTAACATTATGTATTTAAAAATTGATTTGAAAAAAAAACAAGGGCTTACATTTTCTCTATATACAAGAATAAAGATTCCAGCAGCAATTTCTAAAAGTACCATAATAATTAATGCAGGTAAAAATATTCCATTAATTGCTCGGCTTCGAGATAATGCTCCAGCGATTCCCAAAAAGCCAAGAATTGCACCTGCGATTCCAAATCCAATTAGAACCCAAAAGGATACAGTAATCTAAATATAAACATTTTGCATTTACATTTATTTCAATTATAAAAAAACACTAACAGCGGTAACAATAACTTCTTTTGTATGCCTCATATCAAGGTTATTGGTATCTCGTTGCTCTAAATCTTCACGAATTTCATGTTCAAATCTATCATCAAATCGAAGCCATAAACAAAGTGCAATTAATGCCAACCCTGCTAACTACAAATTATTTCAATGATTATCATAACAATATTTATTGGTAAAATATATTTTGAAAACAATGAAAATTGAAACGAGAAAATAATTTTCCACTATTTTTTTTTTGATTAAATCTGTGCAATTAATCATAACGAGAAAATTATTTTCCACTATTTTTGATTAAAGAAGACTGCCTTCGAAATAGACCCTTTTTTAAAAGATAAATTAAAACTTACCAGCATAAATAGGTTCAACAAAGTCATTAAACATCTTGCACATGCTGTACACAATCCTTTTAGGCCCATTTTAAATACTAAAAATATGAGTTACAGTATAAAACTTAAAATTAGACCAAAATAGAATATAAATTTTTTAGAAATATTTAACATTTACGCGGTTATAATTTTTTTTTTCAAAATCTATAATAACGTCATAGTTTTTGAAATCTGTGTGTGCTTGTATGTGATGAATATAAAGTCAAAAAAAATAAGAAAAAAATGCTAATTCAAATAAGGGGATTCTTGTAAAAGCTCTTCATTTTGGACATTTTAAAAGACAAACTTTCCCATGACAGGGAAAAAAAGAGGAGAGAAAAAAATAAAAGAAACGGAAGATTCATGAATAAAATTATTTATAAAACTTTGCAAAAATACTTAAAGCACATTAGCCATCACTTTTTTTTTATTTTTGAGTACCAGTTTTTTTTTTGATTCAAAGCTAACTATCTTAATTGATTTACTTTTATGTTGACACAATCGTTGCAAAAAAAAATCCTCGCACGGAACATAAGCTTCGTCAAAGTTGATTCATCCTAGATCTAAAAAGCGGTACTGTTCAAACACTTAAAACTGAAAGCTTTAATATCAGAAATAAAATAAAAGAAGCCAAAGGCAAAATGTTAAAAAAAAGTGAGAAATAAAGTATTTGTGAGAATTGCCGTTCTTGGATTGAAATTCCTTTACCGGTTTTTTTTCCTATGAAAGTAAACATTTCAAGTGGACGAAAGTTGACACTGTTAAAACTTTTATGAAACGTATCTTTCTCTTCCCTGCCATTCTTATTTGCCTCCTACTTTTACTGACCATTACTTTTTTTAAAAAAATTTAAAATTCTTTTTTTTGTGAAATGAAACCATCTCATTTTCACATCAAAGATAAAAGAGAGAGAAAAAATTTCTTAGTTATTTATTTTATAAAAAAGAGTTATGGCATTTTTTTTATTTTTCAAGCGCGCAAATAAAGCAGACTTTGGCATTTCTTCTTCTTGTCATCACATGAAGATGAAAATGAAGAAGAAAGAAAAAAGAGAAGGAAAAACACTTAATCCTGAATTTGAAGCCTAAAGAAAATATTTCAATTATAACTATTTTTAAGTAGTATAGCAACAGAAGAAGGAAAAAATACATAAAATGAAGTAAAAATGCAATTTGAGTATTTTTTCTATGAATCATTTTTCAAACAGGGAAAGAGTTAAACAGATTCATTGCTTTTGTTTTTTCTGTTATTTCTTGCAAAAATACCATTCCTGTTCTTTTGTATGTATTTTTTTAATGCTGGTTGTTTCAAATTTGAACATTCTTTTTTTATTGATCAAAAGTTTTGAATGAAAAAAAAAAGTTTTTTAAAAAGAAAATTGAACGCATGAAAGAAATTTTTTTTTGTCAACTCACTTATTTTTAAAAAAAAATTTTACAAAAATTTTCTTTGATCGCTTCTTTATTTTTTTTCGTTTTGTTTCGTGTTCCAAAACAAATCATAGGGGATATTGTTTCCCGCACTTAAAAAAATTGAATCCAATTATCTTTTCACTTGAAACCAAAAAAATATGAAAAACAACATCTCATTTTTCTTTTTTTGTATTTTTTTTTATTCATTCACTCGATTCTTTCTTCCCCCGTCTCTCCTTTCCTTGAAAGTCATTTACGGTCTAAAAAATCCACAATGTTTGCTTTTTACTTTGATATTACTTTGAAGGTCGCTGCTCCATTCATCATCATTTTCATATATTACAATAGAGAGGAAAAAAAGCCCCGTGCTTGGTTTATTAAAAAGAAGAAAGAAAAGCAGCAAAATAACAAGAATTTTTATTTTGTTGTTTTGGTGTCAATAGTGACAGCCTTAGCTTTTTTTTTCTTTCTAATGCCGTATCAATGTATAAAGCTTAAATATTTATTTGCCGTATTTCTATTATTTATTGGTACCTGCGCAAAAAAAATTATTCTCCTTTCAAGTGTCTCTTTTTTCGTTTTTAAGAGGTTTCTCCAAAAAGTCTTTCATGCCTTTTTTTAATAACTCACTTTTTTTGTCTTTGTAAAACCTTAAAAAAAGGAAAAAATTCAATTTTGGAAATTTTTTTTTGCATTTGTGAGGTTTTCTTCAATGATGAAAAAAAAGAAAGAAGAAAAAAACGAACACGGACTTTTGGGCTGTTTTTGCATTGCTCTTGCCTGTGGCTTTTTCTCTCGTCAAAGCTGCTGCTGCCAACTGATGACTGACTACTTGTTCGCTAGCTACTTTTTCCTGGTAAAAAGTGATAACATTTGTCGACATGTTATTCATGAAAATTAAATAAAAAAAGAGCATTAGATTTTAAGTAAAAAGTAATAAAAATCAAAGAAGAAATGTTTGTTTGTTTTTTTATTTTTTAAAAAAGTAGTTCAAAACTCTGAATTTTGTGACCTTTGAATTTTTGTTTTTATTTGCTTTCTATCTTCTTTTTTTTATTACCCTCTTCATAGCTATTGTTGTTTTTTTGTTGTTGTGAATTTTGAACTCCGTGTCTCCTACCTATGACCCAAATTAAGTCGAGCATTTAAAGATTTTGACCTTGAAACTCCAGCCGATATATTGCGTATCTTCACTTCTCCCTTCACTTTTTTTTTGCGAAAACGATGGCTCATTTTCAATGATGAGAGACATATTCTTCTTTCGTTTTTCCCACCACCGTCATGGTTTTATGCAATTAAAGTTTTATTCAATTTTTGTTTTACTTGATTATATATGCTCATTGATTTCAAAAAAAATGCAGCAGCAAAAGCATGCAAATCCTTTAGGGCTTGCTTGCTTTTTTGTTGGCAACTTTTTATACTTTATTTTTGCACCAAAATTTTTACTAATGTTTTTCTTCTTTTCTTTTTTCCCTTTTCATGTTGCTAGCTTTCATTGAGTTTTCTTTGGCATGAATGTCCGGAAGTCGGCACTAACTTGTCATTCATTGACTATTTGGCCCTTTTTTCATGTCATTTTTACAAATGTCAAAACGGCATTGTCATTTTTCATTTAATATTACAAATTTTCTCACATTTTAGATCTACATGAAATTCTGCTTTAAATTAATCATTTCTTGACGATTTTTCATCGTCAATTTTTTTATTACATACATTTTATAAATTTTAATTATTAAAAATTGGGTGAAAAGCTGTCGGGTTTTATGCGACAAATTTTCGATTCTATCGAAAATGTCGCAAAGAAAAATTTGGTCTCCTTTATTATTTTTGTAATTTTAAATTTTTTAACTTTTACGGTTCATGTTTCTTCACTTCCATGCTCTTATCAGGTATGTGTTTCTTTGTTGTTAATTAAAGTCAGCTTTCTAAAATGTTACTGTATTCCACAATATATTTTTTGAAGGTTCCACAAAACGACGACTTAATTTTAAATGTTCCTCTTTCAAAATTTTCACATTCCAAACGTGGCAAACGACTTGTCCGGCATACAATACGCGATAAAAATTATCAACACCTTCGAATATTTCTTTATTTTGATCCATCTAGCATCGATCCGTAAGCTTTCATATAAGCATTCTTGTTTTAAATACAAAATAAATCATTTTTTAGTTTACCTGTAGACAAACAAATATTTATAAATGTTAGTTCTTTTTATTACTTTTTATTGTTATTTCTTTTTTAATGACCATTATTTTTTTCAGTCTTCACTTTTACCAAATGCCATTGGATTTTGGGAAAAAGCATTGCTTATTCGACGAACACATGCTCCCATTCGACTTAGTCGGTCAGTTATATTTAGTTAATGATTATTTGTCTTTTTCCTTTCTTTGTTTTGTCAAAAGAAGGAAAAGTATTAAGGCGCTAAAGCATTTCATTCTTTTTTTTGTTTTGCAGAAAATGCCGATCAAATCACTATTATTTGGAAGCATCAGAACCTCATCCATCATGTGTTGACCGATGTAAAGAAGTAACAACATGCGGAGAAGTTGCCATCCCTGATGAACATCTTTTTGTACGTTTTTTTTCAAAAAATAATGCTTATAATTTATCAATTTTGTGGAGGTTTTTTTTTGTTTTTTTTTATGACACCTTTCTGATACTACTGTAATAACATTAAAACGTATAATTGTGATACTTTTTCAAAAAGCTTACACTCCCAATTTATCTATTATTAAAAACAATTTTTTACTGTCTGAATTCTTGTTTAATTTTAAATACATTATAATAATTTTTCTTTGAATTATAATTCCGTCGTATATTTTTAAAATTTATAATTTTTTTAGTCCCTCATTTCTCTAAATTGCAATAAGTCGTTTTTTACGACATAGCTCCATTGTTGGGATTATGTAGTGTATGACGAAGCAAAAAAACACTTTGAATGTCGTCATTTTAAAAGGTTATAGCTCTATTTTTTTTAGCAATGCCGGTTTTGTGCTTTACCAACACCATTAGCTTGCACTTCCACGGGTCCCACAGATGGTCCCGGTGTAACTGATGCAGATTTTGTTCTTTACGTTTCGGCAGTTAACTCAAATCGTTGTAAAAATGAGGATACAATTGCCTATGCAGCTCATTGCCAACAAGAAGCTGACCTTGACAGGTTTGTTTTCTTTTTCTTTCTTTCATCATTTTGGTTCTTTAAAATTAAAATGACGTTTTAAGACCAATTGCTGGGCATGTAAACATTTGTCCAAGTGCATTATCAACACATTTGCATGACCAAGAAATTTTATTGTCTACTGTAAAGCATGAAATTCTTCATGCGCTTGGTTTCTCTGCTGGATTATATGCATTTTTCCGTGATGAACATGGAAATCCTCGAACAAAACGTAATCGTTATAATCGTCCCCCGTCATTCAATCGAGAAAGAGGATATTATGATGCCGATGATTCTACCATAAAAATAATAATTCGAGATTGGTGGACTTCTGAAGGTACAATTCCACATCCGGTGCATGTAATGGTAACTGAAAGAGTTCGAGATGAAGTAAGAAAACATTTTGGATGTAATGTCTTAGAAGGTGCTGAACTGGAAAATCAAGGTGGTGACGGAACAGCCCTTACACATTGGGAAAAACGACTCTTTGAAGTACGTTTTATACAATATAAACTTTGACCTTTTCACACCCCCATAAAATTCATTATTTATAGAATGAAGCAATGACTGGTACACATACACAAAATCCAGTTTATAGTCGTGTTACATTGGCACTTATGGAGGATAGTGGATGGTATAAAGCCAATTACGAGTAGGAAATTTAATTTAATTTAAATTTTTATGTTTATTATTTATGTGTTTTGGTTTGTTTTAGTATTGCGGAAGAACTACATTGGGGGCACAAGCTGGGATGTAATTTTTCAATGAAAAGTTGTGGAGAATGGATACATCAACGATTAAACGCGTAAGGAATCTTTTTGTTTTCTTCTTTAAAAATACAAAATTTCCGGTGTACACAATTTTTGCAAGATAAAAAGAGATATACTTTTGTTTGTTTACTTTTACAGCGGACTTCCATTGGCTCCATTTTGTCACGACATCAAACATGATGGAAAGAAATCCCTTGCAACAACAAGATGTACAGACCAAAGAGATTCTTTGGCATTATGCAATTTAGTACCATATAAAAAAGCATTGCCAAAAGATTATCGAAATTTCGATCATTTAGATGGAGTTAAAAAGGAAGGATTAAAATTTTATGGTGGCTCTGTTGAACTTGCAGATTTTTGTCCATATAATCAAGAATTTGAATGGAGAGCTGTCAATACAACAGATCGACGAGATAGCCGTTGTGAATTGGAAGGAAATTTTCCTGGTGAACATACAAATTCAATTATGGAAATTTATGGTAATAGTTCAAAGTGCTTTGACCTTTTTACTACTTGGACAGAAAAGAAATGTGGACGTGTAAAAAATTATTCACAATATATGGCAGGATGTTACGGGGTAAATTTCTTTTCAACTCCTTTTCATCCGTCCTTTTTTTTAAAATTGAGGTTTAAAATTTACATTGTCTTTGATTTCAGTTTATTTGTCTTGATGGACGTCTTCATCTTGAAGTATTTAATTCATCTGAACTTTATCCATGTTATCATGAAGGCCAAAACATACATATCAAACAAATACATAATGGATGGCTTCGAGAAGGAATAATTGTATGCCCATCATGTAATGAACTATGTAATATGCATCGACAAATTGGAAATGAGCCATTTAATTGCCTTCCAGATATTAATCCACCAAATGGTGGCTATGTGGGGGATGAAACATTAAATGAGCCATGTGGAGGATCACTTAATTTTCAAAATTCTTTCATTTTTATTATAACCCGATGTTTGATATTCGTAATTTTTTCTCTTATTTGTTATTGTTAAATCAAAACAAAAAAAACCTGGTGATAAATAATAAATTAAATTATTTGAAATTAGTTAGTAAAATTCGTTTTCAACAAATGCGCTGTTTACTTTAACGCTTAACATTTTAAAATGCAGCAAAAAAAATAAATATAAGTATAATGTAGTTACAATTTATATATCTACACAAAAGTATTATGCACAAGTAAGAGAGAAAAAAAATATATAACATATATAACAATCTAATCAACCCACATCTGCCAAGGCATTTTTGACTTTGAGACAAAAAATTTTTACAAGTGCAATGTTGGAGCTGATTAGCTTTAAAAAGTGTGCTTTTTAAAAGTGGGGGGATGATAAAGGAAAAGACATAATCAAGCGCTACTTACAAACAAAGTCTTGAGAGCAAAAATAATTTTTTTTGAGAAGAACATGTTATCACAGGAAAAAAATGCAAACAATAAGAGAAAATTTGTTTTTTTAAAAGATGATGAAAGAAAAGAACGTGTATTTGCTTTTATTTTGACTGATTTAAAATTTTTCAATAAATATCATTTTTTGGGCATTATTATTATATTGAAGCCATCGATAAAAATCTAGCAATTTTTCTGATTCATAATCATTGAATGGAATTGAAGATTCTTTGATTGATCGCTTAAGTGGTGGTGGTTGAATAAGTCGTCGAGGGGCTGATGGTCTTTCCATTCCCCCAGATGATCCGCCAGCTAAAGATAAATCACGTCTTGTTCCAACACCTCTAATATAATCATCCCCAGATGCAAAATTATTACTTTTTCCAACAAAATCAAATTCAAATGCTCCAACTTCATGACAAACATAAATGGCAACAAGAAGGGTGAGAGCAGCGCTTGTTTGCATGATTGTTTATATACGTATATGTATATATGTGTGAATTAACCTGTAACAAAATAAAATTAAAAAATAGGAAATGTTCATTAATGTTTTTCCCGTATTTAAGAGAGGATACCATCTCACATTTTAAAACAAAAACTTTCAACGGATACTCGACGAAATAAAAAAATTTTGGGATTTTTTTTGTGCGAAAAAGAAAAACCGACCGCCCCAAAAACAATATACTACCGCATGAGGACAAAGCTTAAGCTTGCAAAACGGCACATGGCAATATTTATACTAAATTTTTTAAGTGTTGCAGAAGCAAGAAACCAAGTCCTGCCCCCTTGTTTTTTTCAGAAAAGATTTTTTTGGGGGCAAAATGTTTTGTAAAGGATATCTTCATAGGACCTCTCTCTCTCTCTCCCTAAATTGTTCATGGTGCCGAAAAAAAGTTATAAAAAAGACGGATTCCTAAGGCGGAGCTGTGACGTTAAATGTGTATTGCTTACGCGATTTGTAAAAAGAATTTTAGTATCCCATTTAACCCGATTCACGTGGTGATGGTGTTCGGGGTTATTCCCAAATGTCTTTTTAAAAGATAGAAAGAGGGAGAGAGAAAAAATGTACTTTTTATATATATAAAATAAAGGATATATAGTTAATACGTCAATTGTAAAAAGCATATAATAATATAAATGATAATAAACATTTTATTATTCAAGTCTGTCGTCAATTTAATTAATTATTTATTTAAATTAAATTATTATATCCCCCCAATATTTTTTGATAACAATTTCTTTTTGTTAATCATAATAAATTAATATTTCTTCTTTCTCACTAAAAACAAGAATAGCTGTCTTTTTCTTTCGAAAAAAAACAGAGTTCATTATATGGTTTTGACAGCTTCGAGCCTACTCGAATCTAGCTATTATAAGGTTTAAAGCTTTTTATGAATCATAAAAAAACAAAAAGAAATGATATTTATGTAAAAAATTTATCTTATTTTTTCGTAATTCTTTCTTTCTTTTTGACCATAGCGCTGTAACAAAGAAAGAAAGAAAGAAAAAAGCAAATCGGTTGTGTTTTTTTATGCAAGGTTTGCTTCGCGCCATTTTTTCTACAAAAAGCAAGCAGCAACAACAACGTCAATGGTTTTTATTATGATAAAACTACGTATACTATTGCAGCAAGCAAAATAAAAACAAAGCCCCAAAAATAAAAGGATCCGAAAGATATAAGAATTTTTATGAGAATAAATTTAAAATTCAAAAAATCCTAAAATAGTAAAAAAATTTCATGAATTTTATAGGAAAAACTGTACCATTGGGAATTACGTGATCTTGGGGGTGGCCCTTCTTTTTTGCATGTATTTCTTTCATTTTTAGAGAAGAAAAAGGTCAAATTTCTTGTTAAATTACACCCCTTAACATTTTAAAATGCATTCAATTGTCTTTGTTTACTTTCTCAGGACTTTTTAAAAACATAACAATACAAGGAATCATATATGTATTTTAATGCGGAAATTAAAAAAAATGAAAGGGATGCAATTTGCCTCGATTATTATGCAATAATAATAATAAACAAAAAAATGAGTTTATCCAAAAAAAGGAAAATTTTGACAAAGGTAAAATTCAATGCAATGATTCATTCATTCATCAATCGCCTGCCTCTTTTTACTATTTTTTACAGTGGTCGTACAATTGAAAATGCATCAAACTCGAAAAAAAGTCCTTTTTATTTGTCACTTCAAATGCGTTTAAAAAAAATCATCCTCATCCTGACAAAACTTAACCAGAAAAAAAAAACAACAAACAACGGAATTTTGAGGCTGTTGATTTTTTTACCATGCATACGCGCATTTTACGTCGATTCTGAATTACAAAATACTAAGCCGATTATGGTTAAAAAATTCAATAAAAAATATATATCAAGTCGGAAATGATTGTGTGTGTGTCACAATTTTTCAAAATTGTTAAAAGTAGTTTTTGCCTAGTTTTGGTCACTTAGTCAATGAATGAAAAAATAGTCATCCCTTCTAAAGTTTGTTTCTTCCTATTATTGTTTTATCGCTTCTATTTTATATTTTCTTTGTAATAAACTTTATTAAAATAAACTAGCTACCACCTGGTGTCACAAAGGGTTATTAGGTTTTATTATAATAAAATCAAATAAAATTATTAAGTAAGTTAGATTATAAAAAATTTTGCGGGGTTTTTCTTAGGTCTTTTTTTGATTGCACTCAAAAAGATTCTTTTACGTCATGGATATACATAAAAAAATATATATATTCAATCAAGCGTGATCACTTTGAGCTGCTTTCGTAACAAACATATGGTCAATGGAAAAAAATAAAAGATAAATAAAAAAGTGGCAGAGACTGGCGCCTTTATATTTTGACCTTATATCAATGGCACTTAAAAGACCAAAAATGTTTTTAACTTCTTTTAGGCAAAAAACTGCAAAAATAGCAATGAAGAAAGTTCGAAAAGTTTTTGAAATGAATGATCATGAGCTTCGAAGTGCATTAACGAGCGTAAGACCAAAAGAAGATTATCTTGCAAAAACAAAAAGTCAAATGCAGGAAGAATTGACAGAATGGTAAGTTTTTTTTCTTCCTTTCTCATTGATGCAATTTTTATTTATATTTTGCAAAGCAAAGAAAGTAAAGGAAGTTATTACAAATTCTATTGTTAAAAAAAATTTTTTTTGGGTTACTTATGCAAGGTCTCTCAGTTTCACACCAATTCCTTTTCTTCGAAGATGAAGATGGAGTACTTTGGCTGTTAAACCGATCTGCAGAAGATGGCTGCAAATGTTGCAATAGAATTCATGAAAAAGGTAAAAATCCTTTTTATTTATTTATTTTTCTTGCAGAAATTTTTTTTTGCAAGAAAACAAAGACCCCAAAGACCCAAAGAAATTTAAGTCAATCACCAATTTTAAGGTGAAATATATCCTTCAAATGCCAAAATGAATCCCGTTGAAGTGGTTATATACCGGCCAAGTTCAAGCTCAAGTCAACAAAGTAAGTTATTTTTGGGTGTAGAATTTGGCCTTATATTATTATAATAGCACAAAAAAAACTTTTAATTGTTTTGTTTTTAATCTATGGTATTTTTATGATATCAACTTTAAACTTAAAATATGAAAATAGATGCTACAAAAAGCTATTATCTTTTTTCCCCTCTCATAATGATGAAAACAAAATCTTTTTTTAAACTTTTTATAGAAAAAATGTAAACATTAGTGCCATATATGTGTTCAGCTAAAAAAAATTCTTTTGGCTAAAAAACTGCAATATGTTTTTCACACCTTTTTTTATAGTGGTATACTATACTTTTTTGTATAATTTCATAAACAGTAAAGGCAAATAAAAAATAACAAAGTTAAATTTTCTTATGAATAAAGCTGCACATATATTTAATTTTAATTTTTCATGCATTTTCGGAATAACTGTGTTTATTCCAATTTTATTAGTGACATAATAACTGTGTCTTTTATAAAAATAACTATGTAGGTAATATGTGCTTGATCTGTACGGGGGTTTTGAAGAAAAGATTGTAAAATGCAATTACGATGAAACCTTAACATTTCTGAGAGATTTTTCAGACCAAAATCCAGCTGAACTTTCGATATCTGGTCTTTCGGAACAGGAACAACGACAGCTACAACAACAAGCATTCTCAGGTTTTAGAAAGAAAAAGAGTAAAATTCATGCACAAAATCCTGTGATCACGCAGCAACCTATGCCATTATCAGATGAACAAAAAAGTGCCATGTCAAAACAGACATCAAAAAAAGGTTAATAAAAGACACAAATTTTTTTTCGCTTTAATGTCAGTTATTTCTCACCAAATCTTTTTTCATTCATTCAAAAGTTTTTTGTTAATAATTTTTATATTTGCGTGTATATTACTTTTTTGCAGCTGATGAAAAAACGCCAAATTGCTGTCGACTTTGTTGTATTGAATGTGGAACATGCTGCGTTGGATTGTTAAACAATTCATGACACTTTGTGAAGATACTATCCGTGTCCAAAAACCAAGAAAGAAAATAAATATAAACAAAACCCTTAAAAGATGTCAAAAATTAAAGGGGTTTTTATCGTGTTTTTTTTCTTCGTTTCTCCTTTTTTCCTTTTTCTCATTTCCATATGCTTATAATTTTTGTGCCTTAAATGAAAGAATGTTATTATTACACATAAATTTATTAGTACTCTTTTTTTCCTGTATAATAAACATATATTTAACGGAAATAAAACCTTTTAATTTTGTAAGATTGATTGTAGTTGTTCTCTCTCTCTTTTTTTCTTTTCTTTTCTTTTCCTTTCTTGATTCATAGCAACATAAATTGTCTTTTTTTAACGTTTTTTAAGCAATTTCACGTTGTCAGTAGAAGCTAACTAACTCAGTTCCCTTCTACTTCTTACATCTTCATTGTGTTTTTCCGTCTTTTTCCTTCTTCTTCTTCTACTTTTCTCAAAGGAGAGAACAATTCAATCCTCTACCAATCCTTTTGTCTTCTTACGTAATGTTTGGTATGCCAAAAAATGGGGGTCCTTCAATGCGATGTTTTTTCTTCCCTGTCTCTCATATGTTTGAGTACGTAAATCAGAAATTCTCCTTTCTTTTTTTTCTCTTTTTTCCTTCTTCCTCACATTTCAGTAAAATGCAAAAATATGTTTCACCAGTCTGTTGAACCGATTAAAAAAGCTTGTTGTCGCGTATTTCCGTTCAGTAGATTATATACTTATATTTTTTTCCGTGGTTCTATCATACTTTTTTTACATCTTTTTTTTAAACTATAACCTCCCTTTGTCAACAATTTCTACCCCTTTTTTTGAACCCTCTTTCTTCAAGTCAAAAAAACGTTAAAATATTTTTTATTGCTTTTGGCTATAATTAGTTCAATTTCCGGTTTTTTTCTAATTTTCTACAAACTTTATTAACAATGGATATTAAAATTGTAGCACGCTACCCCCTTAAAAGAAGAAGAAGGAAAAAGATTATTTATTGGCATTCACGCGGACGGCTTTTTTTATAACCTTTGTTTGATGCACTTTTTTCTCTTTTTTTTATTAAAAAAAGCTCAGGGGTGTGGAAATTTTTCATGAGAAAAACTGTAATTTAAAAAAAATAAACAACAAAAAAGCAGATTTTTTTTTCAAAGTTTACCTAAAAAGTAAGACAACCTCAAAAAAAAAGCGAGAGAGAGAGAGCAAAAAATGACTGCCTCATTTGTTCCCCGAGTAGCTTCATTTGCAAATAAATGAAAGAATAGCAACAACCGTTTGAAGGAGGGAGAAAAGAAATTTAAAAAAGTAGAAGAGGAGAAAAAAGAGTTTAAACTAAAACAAGCAAAAATAAATAAATAAATAGACATGAAAAATCATGTTTATATAGACAACAAACATTTCTTTTGGAAATCAACTTAAAAATTTTAATTGACAGGGATATAAATTGGAAAAAATCAGCAGGTTTAATTTTGATTTATATGCTTCTTCTTTCAAATGACGTATTTTTGTCGCTCCTTTCAATCATGGCTTTTAACACCAAAGAAAATTTTTTTCATTACTTTAAGAACAACAACGAACTGCTTTAAATGAATTAAAAACGCAATGTGTGCATTGTTTGCAGAAAGGTTTGATTCCTGCGAGATTTGGCGGCTTCTTATGTCTTCCTTCTTTTTTTATATATATTTTACTTTTTTTCAAGCTTCAAATAGGGTCGCATCATCAAAATTGGCTTACATTTTAAAATTTCCGGCAGACCCCTTTTCAATTGATTTTTTTTATTCATTTTTATCGAAAAATTATTAGCCGTTTTATCAGTAAAAAACAAAAAAAAGAAGGTAGCTGTAAAACACGCGCAAATAGCCTCCGTGAAAAATTATTTTTATATTTTTTCATTTTAAAAACTTTTTTTATTGTTTTTTTAGCCGAAAAGAATAGAGAGAAGAAAGAAAGTCTGTTGTTGTAACACGCGAATTCGTGTGAAAGCAAGCAACAGGAAATCAGCAAAAATTGGATGGAAAAAAGACAAAATTTACGGGTATCTATTTTCATAGTATTCTTATTTCTTCATGTTTTATTAAAATTTATTTAAAACGGTATGGAAGAAAGAGCAAATAATTCTCTTTCCCAAGATCCTACGGCGCTGACTTCAGAAGACCCACAAACATTAGAAATTGAAAATCAAGGTTTTCTGTGTTCCCCTTCAGAATCTGAATTTGAAGAGAAACCTAAAAAGACATGGGCAGATAGACGGGTAGAAGTTCGAACATATTCCGTAAAAAAATGCAAATATTTATGGAAGCATCGAGTTGGTTTGGTGATAATTTTATGTTTACTTGCGTTATGTTTATTCCCATTTTGGATTGCCTATACTTATGTTTTAGAAGATCGTAAGCTGCTTTTTTTTAAATAAAGCTTACTTTATTAACATAAAACGTTTTAGAAACATACCGTAAGCGATCTTTTAATTATGAAGATTATTTAGAATTTAATAATCCAAATTATTCTGTGACTTGTCATGGCCCAAAGGTAGACTAAAAATTTTATTATTTTTTTAAATATATGATGATCCCTTTTTTTAAAGATCACTAGTGATGTCCGTCTCAGGATAGCAATGTTATCCGTGTATGGAATTATTTTTATTGTTGGAACATTTGGAAATTCTTTAGTAATATATGTAGTTTTAAATAATCCTCGAATGAGAACTGTCACAAATATGTTTATTACAAATCTTGCGGTCTCTGATTTACTTGTATCTTCTACGTAAGTATTTTATACCGAGAGATTTACAGTATCCAAAAGATTTTTTATATGTATATATTATATTTAAGTTCACTTTGGTTAACTCCACTTTATATTTATACTGGTCATTGGATTTGGGGAGGATGGCTTTGTTACGGTTTTCCACTATTTCAAGGAACAAGCATATTTATAAGTACCTTAACGTTAATGTCAGTTGCATTAGATCGATATTTTGTTATTTGTCATCATAGTTTAGTTAATGCAAATATCAATGATCATATGACAATGCCGGTAAAAAAACACATTTTTGTCCAATTTAATTTATAATCTTTTTAGGTATGCATTGCATTGATAACTTTAATATGGACAGTTTCTCTATCATTAGTAATGCCATATGCCGTTCATATGCGATTGGCATATGTTCATAAACCATGCCATTATTTTATGTGTATTGAAGATTGGTCTCAAGCTGGATTAAAATCTGTTTATGGAATTGTTGTCCTTGCTTTACAGGTAAAAATAAAGATATTTTAGAGATAAACAAAAAATTCAATTATAGTTTATTATTCCGTTTGCCATTATATTTTTATCGTATCAAAAGATATGGTCATTTTTAAATAAGCGTTTTAAAATGGTTGTTGTTGAGCGTGGAGGAGACAAGAAAAAAGACAATAAAAAGCGAAAGCGATTACTTCGAATGCTTATTACTATGGTTTTTGTATTTGGATTTTGTTGGTTTCCTGTGAATGCCTTGTAAGGAAATGTTTTCTTTTGCATTTTCATGTCATAAATTTTCATTGCCTTCTTTTAACCTTTTTTTAGAAATGTTTTTCGAGATTTTTATGGAGTTGTTCCAATGCGACCATATTTTAATTATGCATTTCTTACCGCACATATGGTAAGTATGATGGGAACAGCATTTAATCCAATCCTATATGCATGGATGAATGAAAGCTTTCGAGAACAATTTATTCGAACTGTTCCACAACTTCGTTGGATATTATCAAAAAATCGTCGAGCAGCAACCCGTCAAAGAATTATTACCGATTGTGCGCCTGCAACAAATCGAGTAAATTGTGGTGATCGTGTAAATGGACGTCAAAAACTTAATCGCCCATTAGATACTAAAAATAAAACCCTTTTAACCACAACAAGTATCCCAGATTTTGCTGATCCTGTTTCAAATGAAGAAGAAGAAGAAGCATATGAATTACGGTCGCTAGAACCAAGTACATCGCATTTTAATGAAAATCATAAAGGAAATAATTATCATAATGGTTATCGTAAAACTTCAAACTTTTTAACAATTCCTAATGGTGATGGTGCTCCAGGAAGTTCAAAAATGCGATCGACTTCGAATTCTGATGTTTCATGCAGCCTCGATGAATCTCGATCTTTACTTAGCGACTTTTCAAATTACGATGAATTTTAATTTCTTTAAAGAATCTCACGGCAATTTTATATTCCAATCATATCAAATTTCAAGCATAAAGCTCATGTTTAAAAAGAAACAAAACAATTCTCATTGTTATTTATTATTTATTTATTTATTTATAAAAAAATAACATTTTTCATTTAAAAAAATGTTATTCAAAATTGTTATATTTTTTATGGCAGAATTTTTGAAAAAAATAAATTTGCGATATCTCAGTGGCAGTCGTTTAATTGAAAGAATAAAAGTAACGACGAGCACCGTAACGTCCTGAAAAAAAATATATATCTCAGAAAAAAGGAGGTGTAAATATGTGTTAAACAAACTCACCAGCAGGTTGATAAACATCTGACCAATCTTTTTCTCGACGACCAAGGGCTGTTGGTTCAATCCATTTTTTGTCCAAAGTATTGAAACTGATTAAACCTTGACGGAACATTTTAACTGCTCGTTTTGTACTATATCTGTCAAATTGATACGGTCTCCATGAATCATACAAGGGTCGATCGTAATATGGGTCACGATAACGACGATAGAATAATGGATTTAAGTAATCTGAGTACCACTTATAACGGGACCTTAAACGAATTTTAGAATTAATTTACATAAAACTGTAATTTACCAGAAAGCAGGATAACCAAATCCAAGAGAATTTGGGATCGGATCAGTGCTAGCATATCGACGAGCAGCATAACGATAATCTTGCCAATAAACGGATGGATTGTATGTATATCTGTCATGCCAATAATCATCCAATAATTCCCAATCACGACGATATTTGAAAACTGTCGATGGACGATATGTTGTTTCAGGGTACATACTATTGATATTTGGAACAGATGTAACTCTTAAACATTTAAAATACAGTAATGAGTTGAAGAAAATGATCAAAAGATTACCTCGTTAAAGTTCCGACACGTTCTCCTCTTTCAATATCACGGGCCCGGGGCAATGTCATGGTTGACTTTGCCCGGACAATGGGATAACTGCCCCTGCTTCCGTCCATAGTTATTATTACTCAAGTTTAAGAAAATAAATCTGAAAAAGAGAAAGAATTAAACTATTTAAAAAGCAGCTAAAGTCTAAACAAAAAATGAACGTCAATATGCTTCCATCATGAACCAAATTATATGGGAAGAAAAAAGCCAGCTAGCTTATTCCAACGGCCTTGAATTGATCTAGCCAATAAGTTAAAGTGCCCGTTAGCCTGCTTTATCTTTATCTCCCCCGACAAAGAAATCGTTTCCAAAAAGCAAAAAAAAGCATCATTCACAAAAAAATGCTTAACAGCAGACGCATCATCCAACAAATAACATTTGCGCCTGCGATCCCCCTCCCACGCAAACATTTTGAGTTCAAAGAAAGCAAAAGAAAGAAAAGGTGAAATTAAAGGCATTTTTTGTTTTTGATTGTCAAAATTGCATTGAAAAAAACTTTATTATTTTAATAAAAAACAAAATTGGCAGTTTAAAATTTCACATATAAAAAAGATTGATACAAAAACAAAAATTTTATAAAAAATTACATTTAAAATTGCAACACAATTATTATATTTGCGTTTTATTTTTTTTTGAAAAAAAAACATATATATGTAAATTAGCCTGAAGAAAGAAGCAGTATATTTTTTAGTCGATCGTTATATTACAGAATTGATAAATGGATTTCGTCTACTGGTTAAACTGTTGAGATTTCAGTAGATGGTAGCTGAAAATAAAAAGTTGGTTTAAAAATTTTGTTAATTAATTAATTCGTTAGTATATACTTTTGTTAGAGGAGAGAGGAATAAAACCTTTTGCAAGGGCACTGCAATTGTTCCTATTACAAAGCTCTTTTAATTATTATAATTATTATTATTATGAAACCCAAGAAACACTTTGTGAACGGGCTTTTCGATTATAATATGATGGAATATATGGACCATAATTCTTTTCAGTATCCCAAAGATACAAATCACGATAATTTTTAAAAGTTTTATCCCAACTTGGTGTTAACCAATTATGATTTAATTGCCCGTATGTGATAACTCCTTTTCGGAACATATGCAGGCCTTGCACAAGGCTATCAGTCATACTGTCAAGAAGATAGGAGCGATAAGGATAGTATGATGAACGCAAGTAATGGTTGTAAGATGGATCATAAGCGCGTCGATAATATGATGGACGATCATAATCAAACCTATATTTATAATTTATTTAAAAGAATAATAATTAACGACTTACCAATAACTCTTGTAACGAGTCCAATAGCGACTTCCATAAGATGACCATAAATATGGATTTGTTGTATAATCGCTGTAAGAGTACCGACGAGGGAATAATGAACGACTGTAGAGGGGTGAAAAGTAGTAATATTTGTCGTACCAATAATCATCAGCAATTGAATAATCACGATAATATCGATATGGAGTGTATTGATACCGATTGTAGTACGAATACCATTGTGGCTTGTATCGTTCACTTGCACTTACATATCCTGTTAAATCCGGAACAGAATACGTACGGCTCAACTAAAAAATGGGTAAAATATTGTTAAAGAATTTAAAAACTACAGTAAAATACCAAAAGACTTGGACTACGGCCCAAAGAGCTTGAACGAACAACCGCAGCAGAGCGGGTTCGGGCAAGTTGATAATCACCCATGTTTTCAATTTCCCAAGTCAAATTAGACTTCAATGATTCCAGATTTGGTTGAACCCTAAAAATGGAAAAAAAAATGATAAAATAAAATAATTTTAATTTAAGTATATATTTTTTTCCTCGAAACATTATCAACCTTTGTAAACAATCAAAGGTTAAACTAAATGATCAGAGAATTTTGAGAGGCAAAAAAAAGATAGATTCTCTCTTTATTTTTTGCTTTGCGTGGCAAGTGTTGATAGCGGGGGCTGCCAACCTCCCAAAAAAATAATGCCTATGTTATTTCACGGATAAACGGATTGAAAAAAAACGAAGTAGAAAAAAATGAGATGCTTTCTTTAAGCGATCCACAATTGTTTTGTTTTGTCTATTTTTTTTCTTGATCGGATGCATTTTTTTAACATGTTTGCTTGCATTCGGGATTGATTTTCAATCAAAATAATGCACCGCCCATAATGATACTTAAATTTGAAAAAAAAAATAGAAGTTAAAAAGTTTTTTAGCAGCTGATACAAAAGTGTTGATTAAAAAACAAACAATTTTTTAAAATTTTTATTGATATATTTACAAATATAAAAAAAGGAGAAAGGATGTATGTTGTTTACAAAAGTTGAAAAAAGTTTCTTTTTTTTGTTTTTCTATGATATTTGTAAATTATTAAAATTGAAGTATCTGTCATCCGGGGGTGCAGGAAGAAGACGACGAGGCGTTCGAGGAGATTCAAGCGCTTAAAAAACAATTGTAAAAGAACTTTAGCTTTTTTTATGTAAACAGAGGGGGACAAGAGGGAGACTTACTATTGATACTTGTTCGACGACTTTGATCATCAAGAAATGGGCTCGTTGCTGAACGCGGATAAATTCCTTTTGATTTCATATAACTTGTTAATTGTGCAGGAACTTCATAAAGGACTTCTTTCGCAAGCATAGTTTTTGCATGAAATGTATCTTCTTGAGTAAGAATTTTATGTGGGGGAAGATATTTTCGAAGTTGAACAAACTAAAATAAATTTTTATCAACGACATTAACAGGTGATCAATGCTGGCGATTTTTCGGTTTTCGGTTCGGTTTGTACATATTATTATTAATTTTTGTAATTATAAATAAATTTTTGATGGAAAAAAAAGCATAAATTAAATTTGTGCGTCTTTTTATCCTTGTAATTTTCAGCAACATAAAATCAAAAACCGAGAAAAACTCGCTATAACCAAAAACCGAAAAATTTTGAATAACCGCAAGCTTTGATTATGATTTAAATACCTGAACGATATCTCTTTTTGCATATTTACCATTATGATTTAACATTTGATTATCAGAATCTAAAATTTTCATTTCTTTAAATGAATCATATCCAACTCCAACAATAATAATTGATAGGGGCAGCGTTGAAGCCTGCAAAAAAAATAACAAAGTTTGTGTGAAAAAATAATTATTATTGTTTTATTTGTTACTTTAATAATTTCCATCTTTGTTTCTTCCATGTCACCAATAACTCCATCAGTTAATATAAGCAATACACTGTATTTACTTCCATCTTCAGGAAAGGAAGCCGCCCGTTTTGCCGCCAGACGAATTGTATGCGAATAGTCTGTTGGCCCACTTAATTCCACCCTTGACTGAGCAATAAGATATGCTTCAAGAAGTCCAGTAATTCCATAACAATGTGGATCATTTGTAACAACATTCTGAGAAAAAGAAAATTAAAAATTCTGCAACGGCAAAAAATAAATTAATTAAAATACCAATGGAAAATTATAATGAGTTTTTGTATCGGGTGGAATTTTTGCCCCAAAACCATAAGCTCGAAATATTTTACTTCGATTATAGTGTTGACAAATTTCTGCAACTGCCATTATCGCAATCTCATATTGGTTTATATTTTCACCATCAATGTGATGTAGGGAAGATTGATCTTCCATTGGCAAATTAGATTTTGTAAAATCTATTGCAACTGTAAAATCAAGTTCTGTTCTAAAAATATATCATTTTTTGTTGCAAAAAATTGCTAAATACAGTACCCCCCGCTAATGAAATCCAAAAAAGTGAAATCATGCCAACAATAAACTTTGTGAAAATGAAGTGTTCCAGAATCGGTGTATTTTTTATTTTTCTTTGCTTTTTTCTCGCTAACAAGCTAAAAAGTATGTTTTACGGAAATTAAATTGCTTTAAAATAATAAGCTTACTGGTAAATCCACATCTTGTTTGTTTATTAAACGATTAACAGTTGTTCGACAATCTCCAATAAAATCATGCCCACCATCTTGATCCCAGTCATAACATTCAACAATAAATTCTCTGTCTTTATCCCCATAACAAAGTTGATCCAAAAGTATCTCAAATGGCGCCCATTTAGGATTTAAATTTTGTTCATGATACCGTGTTCGATATGCTAATTGAGTTGTGCCATCTTCATTAATTCTTAAAACTTTTAAAAATGGATCACATTTTCCCAAAAAATCTTTTTTATCCAAATTTGTGGCACTTGCAACAAAATACACTGATTCTTGTCTTCCATCGCCCATCTCTTCCGCTGTTACCGTAATCGTTCCTTGATGCTTTCCTTCTTCACTAAAAATTTAAAACTGTGTTTTTTTCTCTCTCTCTCTCATGTGAAATATATTGCTTTTCTTTTTTTCAAAGAAAAATAAAACAAAGAAGTAATAAAAAAAAGGAAAAGAATGATTGCTTACACAAGATCTTTCGTAAGTCGGTTATATTTGGCTCCAACAATTTCATGCAAAAGCATTGATGCAACACCAGCTCGTTGTTTATAAGGACCTTTGAAAAAACTTAAAAATAGAAATATTATGATGAATTTAAAAATATCTTTAAAAAACATACATTTCAAACTGTAATCTTTGTTGGTCTTCAAAATTATAATACATGCAAATTTTTGTTGCCCAATCAGGATTTAGAGTATTCGTAATTGCTTCTGTTCGTCCAATCTCTTCCCAAACTCGATTTCTATTCATTCCTGCTTGAGTAACGCTTACAACACAATATGGATCTTGATCCCCGTCAACATTGACATCTTTTAGATCTCTTAAAGTGTCAAAAACTGATTAGCATATTAATGCAAAAAAAAGAACTAAAAATTTTTACCGTGCAAAAATTGTAAGTAATACCCGAACGGACTTTGAAGGGCGTTCTACTTCGTCATCATCAAGAAAAGAGCCACGTCGGAGCATGTCTTAAAAAATGAATAAATTATTCATCACCCTTTTTTATTCTTCAAGAGCAATATAAAATTAAAGACGGTTGTTCATCTTTTCAAAAAAATAGAATTACATTTAAAACTTTGAGATTTTATAAATAAATAAATTTTTTGAAGGAAACAAAAGAAGTAACCAAAGAATGAAATAAAATGCTTATTTACCAATCACATCCTACGGCTTTTTGAAAGATAATAGCAACGCGCAAGCATTCTTTGGTTCTTTTTTTTTCATTGTTATTTTAGAAAAATACAAATATAAAAAAAGAAGTACCTAAGAGACGCCCCCATGTGACTAAAAATGGCTTACATCAGCCTTCTTCATTCTTTAGCAACGAAAAAATATATATAAAAAACAAAAGGAAAACCAAATAGAAAAAGAAATGAAAAAAAATATTGGACACCATCTGGAGAGACTTTAATTTAACTCTTAAGCTTTGTCAATTTCATTTTAAAGTATCAGATATTGCAATTAACGAGGGAAAGAATAAAGAAACAGACAAAAAAAAAGAAGTTTAAAGCAGAAAATCGTTTAAACTTAAAAAATTATTTTTCGAACAAAAATGAGGCTAACAAATTTGTCTAAGACAATCAGCAACAAAACAAAGAACGAAGAAAAAAACAACATAAAAAAACTGAAGGAAGCATGTCTTTGTGACAGCTGTATTACAATTATAGAAAAGTTTTTTTGGACATTACAATTTTCAACGCGCGGCTATTTTTTTCTCTTCTTCTTTTTCTTGTTCTCCCTCGTTCTTCTCCCACGGCACAAAAAAAGATGCAAAAGCAATGCCCTCAACTGCTGCAGGAGAAGCAAAAAAAAGTGTTGTCTTCAATCAATGTATGGCACTTTTTTTTGAACATAAAAAGCAACGACATTTTTCTTTCTTTTTTTTTCTCTTTTTATAGTAAGTAAATGCAATATGAAAAGTTAAAGTTTCCCTTTCATTTTCTTCTTTCATTTGCCTTTTTCAGACAAAGACATACACAGCAACAAGAATTAGCTTCAACTTTTTTTCCTCAATTTTGATCAAGACCCGGAAATCCGTTTCTAAATGTTTGAAGAAGAAAAAAAAGATGTTTTAATTTTCCATTTGGGTTAGCGCCGACTTTTTTCATTCCTAATACGGCTGCCTTCCTTCTCTTCAGAAATAGAAAAAATGGTTGTCCATTTTTTTCATGTTAAAATAAAATAAAAGTCAATTAGAAATGAAAATATAAAAAAAAGAGCTTCAGTAATGTTAATAATCACAAATAATGCAAATAAAAACGACTATGTGTGTCGCCTTGCTTCTTTTTACAAAGTTTTTTTTGGCCACTTAATGTCAAGTTTTAAAAATAAAGCACAACTGGCATTTTCATTTTTAAAAAAGAGCTTGCTTTTTTAATGGGCTCTGCTTTGAAAACATTTTTTGAGTTCAAAAAGTGAAAGGTCAAATTTTTAAAGGCAATTTTTACTCAAACCTCTAATTCAAACTAAGACTTTAATCATTTACTGATAAGAAAGACATTGATGAAAAAAAACATATTTTGGTCATATTTTGAAACAATGATAAAGGTTGTGAATGCTGCTGTATTTTTTCAATTATTTTGTTTATTTTCTGCCAAAAGCAAAGAATGGAATTCATTACAAAAAATGAATGCAGAATTTGAGAAAAGATTTGCAGATAAAGATCAATTAAGTATTGAACAATGGCAGGCGGCACTTCCAACAATGAATGAAAGAAAGGAAATTGGAACTTTGATAGATTTTTTAATGACATTATCAACTTTTGAAAACCTTTCATCATCAAAACTTTTATCATATTATCAAAATATCAATAAATCCATAAATATTACCTTTTATAAAGTGTGTCTCAATACTTTATAGGATTACTGTAATCTCATATTTTAGACAGAATACGCGATAATTCATGAAATTTATAATCCCTATGATTCCCTTCCATTTAAAAGATATTTTGGGTATACGGTAATTGCATCTCGAACAATCGCTTCAAAACCATATTTGCATCATGGGGCGCCACATTTTGGATTTGATGGAAATGTTTGTAATCAAAGTGCAGAAATTTTTGAACAATCTTTTGGCCGAACTTTGGTTGTGGCTGGGGCACATCGTTATGCCGTTCGAGATCGTACACCACCAAATCCCTGTCAAAGCAACTTTGCCATTGCTGATCCCGCCCACAACAATTTAACAATGTTTCATGCCTTCAATGAAGCAATTCTTTCTGCTTCAAAACGTCAATCCGAATTTCATTTAATTCCATACTTTTTTATTCAATGGCATGGAATGAGTGAAGAATCATGCCCAAATTCCCCCGTTTTTATCAGTACCGGAGCTTCAGGGAATGATTCAATTTATTTGAATTCTTCACTTGCAGCAAATAAGGCAATTTTGTTTCAAATACAATCAATTAAATGTTAATTGTTTTATCTCAATTTTTAGTTGAAAGATGCCTACGGAAATGGCGCCAAAACGCCGTTTAATGATCCTGAATGTAATTTGGCAGCAACAACAAATGTTTTTGGACGACTTGTTGATGGAATTGATAAAGAAAATGTTTGTCAAAATAGTGCCAAAAATGTTTGCGGTCATTTTATTCATATTGAACAAAAGAAGAAAGAAAGAAATGATTGGAATGGTTGGATTAAAGCTGTCAAAAAAGCTTTTAATCTCAAATGTACAGCTTCTAAATTATTATAACAAAACAAAATGATCAAATTATTTTTTCAATTAAGTGATTTTTTAATTTTTAATCAAAATTTATTAAATTTTAAAATAAAACAAAAACAGTTTTTAAAAAAATTGAATGCAAACAAGTTTTTAAAGGCACAAAGTTTGAACAAAAAATGAAAAGGTATTTTTTAACAAAATCTAAAATTTAAAGCATGTGAAAAAAGAAGTTAGCAGCGTTTCTTCTGTCTAGCATTTTGGCGACTGAGCCGAATGGTGTTGGTTTGTGGTTGGGATGGCATATTTTTCAAGATTTCTACAGTAATATCATTGAAAATTTTACCAACATTTTCGTTGGTTTTGGCCGACGCTTCCTCAAAGAGAACTCCGTAATCATTTGCTAATTGCTGGCCACGTTGTTTTGAAATTGCCCGGTCTTCCGATGTGTCACACTTATTTCCCACAAGCATGGTCACCACACTTTCTGAAGCATGTTTTTTAATATTACCAATCCATTTGGCGATATTTTCAAATGTTTCTTCTTTTGTTATATCATAAACGAGCATAATGCCCGTTGCTCCACGGTAATAGGAAGTTGTAATTGTTTGAAATCTCTCTTGACCAGCAGTATCCCAAATTTGCATCTTTACCAATTTTCCATTAATTTTCAATGTTTTGATTTTATAATCTATTCCAATGGTTGTCATGAATTCTGTGCTGAATGTCTCATCAGCAAATTGGGTTAAAATACAGCTTTTGCCGACTCCAGAATCACCGAGCAACAAAATTTTGAAAAAATTGTCATATTGAGTTGCCATTGCTTTTGTTGTTGTTTGATTCTGTAAAAAATATGGAATTTAAAAATGCCAACTTTTTTGTAAGGTTTTTTTAAGATTCTAACAATCAGTTTTTTGCAACATTTTATCGGATAAATTTCTCGATCTCTGCAAAACCGAAAAAAATTATTTAACCGCCCGCTCCCTTTTAAACTTTTAAGAGTTTACTGTAATAAACTCTACAATTGTCACTCCGTTTAATGCCTCATTTAAAAGTTAAACTTTAATCAAAAATTTATAACATGCTTTTATGAATCAATAAAATCTATTTTGCTTTCAAGGCAAAGAAATAATGTCTGCTGCTCATTTTTGTAAAAAAAATAAAAAAGATGTTTTTTTCTTTTATTTCAGTGATTCATTTAAGGATAAACGCATCCATAAAAATTGATTTCATTGGATAATTTTGGACGTATAAAAAACTTGGCAAAAATAAATCAAGAGCGCGGCACTCACATGGTACTGGGGTAACCGATTCAACAAAAGAAAAATGCTTAAACAAAAAATAATTAAAAATTTGCATAATTTTTAACTATTTTTCTACAGTTTTGCTTTTGATCAATAAAAAAGCAGATTTTTGAAGAAATGTTTAAAACAAAAAATTGTTTAGATAAAAGAAAACTTTGAGTCTTGCGGCTCTGCGATAAAAAGTTATGTATCTAATTTACGGCATTTGAAATTTGCGTTCAAAATTATCAATTAAATCTGGAGAGTCCCTTAAATGGCGAAAAAAAGAAAGAACTTACAATAAATGAAGATTTTGAAAGATCAACGGCGGATGGCACTGATTATATTGCAATTTTGAAATGTGATCAGTAAATGATAAAAATTAATTCCTGGCTTTTTTGAAGAAATTCAACTTTGTTTTGCAAAAAATAAAAATCAGCAGATTCAACGTTTTGAAAAATGGACGAGAAAAGCTTAGTTTTTTTATATTTAAAAAAATAGTCAATCTTTTGAAGGGCGGCACATCAAAAAAAGAAAGGGTCAGAAGCTGGAAAGAAAAAAAGCGTACAAAATTTAGAGACAGACAGTGTTTAAAAACCAATGACTCAAGGATAAGGTTCATTCTCTCTCCTATTTTTCGAAATTTTTTCAACAAATTTTTTTTATGGCATGAATAATCAAAGTGATTTATAAAAATGTTGTCTATGTTTTGCAACAAATAATAAATCAATATCTTTTAACAAAATAATATCTTAAGCACATTTTTTTACCTAATTTGCTTTTAAATAAATAATGGCCAATAATTTCTGATATTAATAACAAAAAACATAATATCAAATTCCTGGAAAACGTATAAAAATACCGATGTTATTTACGATTACGGAAGTAATTGATAAAAAAATCAAAATTTTTCATTGGATTCCAAAAACAAATCTTTGCTAACCTTGGAAACAGGAATATACGAAACTTATTTTTGCAATACGAAATTGAAAAAAGCGGCAACATAAGAAACGAAATGCTTTTCTGTATTTAATAAACAATTCAGTTAACAAATTATAACAACGAGAAAAAAAGATTAACAGTTACAATTGAGCAATTTTAATTTATTACTAATAACATCTTAACATTTTGGCTTTGTCTCTCATATCGTCAAGAACTAATCCAACATTTACAAAAAAAAGTCTGTCAGCTTCATAACTTGTTGCAGAAGCATGCTTACATGTAATATAATATTTGCAAAAACCGTAATTCATTTTCTAATGAGAAACGCTGAGAAAAGTTATGCTACTCTTGCAGTAAGCTGAAATGAAACTTTGAAAAAACAATCAGTTTTATTAAACAAAACCCACAAAAAAATTTACAAAAAATTAATAAATAAAATTAGTAACAAAACAAAAATGTTGAATTATATTTAGAAACCAAAGAATAAGGTTCTATATAATATTATTAAATAATATATATTTAAAACAAACTTAAAAAGTAAACAAAAAGCCGGGAATTATAAAAAAAATTACAAAAGAAAAAAAAACAATTGAAAATACAGAGTTCATTGAGGAGGCAATTGGTCATGGTGTATTTCTATATATGCCCACGATGGAAAAAGTGCACCAAATGAATATATCCACACCGTTAAGAATATAATTAATAAAAGAAATAAAATAAAACAGTATGGAACACATGAAGTCCGTTGACGATTTTCTTGCCCAGTTAAAGTTGGAACACGGCTTATTTCTTGAGAATTATTGTTTGCATGAGCGGCAACAGTACCAAGGATTGCATCATCATTTTCGTAATCAAATGGTTCAGATAAAAGCTCACTGACAATTTCGCCATCAAATAATGCAACACCATTAAAGCTTGTTTGAACATCTTCTTCATGACGAGATTGAGTTTGATTCCTTTCTCGAGAACTTATTTCATCTTGTAATGTTTCAAGTTGGTTGGTAAGTGAAATATTTTGAAACGGTTCAGCAACAAAATTAGTCAAAAGAACTTGCAAATCGGCGAACTAATATATATTTATATAATATTAAAAATATTATAAAAAGCGATTTAACTTACAGAAACATCATTATCAGCAACAATATTATTGAAGAAATACACAAATTCATCTATTTCTTTTTTAATTTCAACTCTTTTCAAATCAAAGTTCCGAAGCTGTTGCAAAAAATGAAGAAACTCAGCTTGAATTCTTGTTAAAAGTTGTTTTGCTTCATTCAGTTCCAAAGTTTTTGCATTGAGTGTTCCTTGGAGAGCTTGCTTTTGTTCTTCAAGTTTTTCTTCATTTCTTGTTTTTCGATTTACAGCTTTTGTTAATTCTTCATTTTCCTTTTTAAAGTAAACACTTTTATCAATATTATTGCTCAACTTATTACATTCGAGAATAACTCTCATTTCTTCTTCTTTTTGAAAATTACTGGATTCAGACAATATTTTATTCGTTTGTTTTTCTTCAACATTATCAGCATTTTGTTTCCTACCATCGCCAATTTCAAGTCGTCTTTTTTCAAGATTTTGTTGTAAATCTTTCTTTTCTTTTTCAACCTTTTCATTATCCTTTACATGACTGCTAACAACAATCTTTAATTCACTAATTTCTTTTTTAAGACAATCATTCACAACAACAGCTTCTGACATTGCAGTTTTACAAGTATCACGTTCCATTTGAAGGTTCCCATTTTCATTTTTCAAGGATTCAATTTGACCAACAATACTCCTAATTTCCAGTTCTTTTTGAATCACAAGATTCTTGGAAGCTACTAATTCCTGTTTAACTTGCAACAAATAATTATGAATAACATTTTTTTCATTAATAAGATCATTATTTAGTATATTAAGTTTTTGAATCTCAGTCATTCCAGCATCGAATTTATCCTGCAAATCTTTTTTTTCATCTTCAAGTTTTTTAACGGCATCTTTAAATTCATTGAACTTCTCTTTAAGACGTTCATTTTTAGAGATACTTCCTGATAATTCATTTTTACAAGAATTATATTCCTTCTGAAGTTTTTCACCAATATCATAGCAAGATTGAAGTCGTGCAAGGAAATTCTGTTTTTCAAATTCTTCTCGTATACCAAGAATAGTGGATTCTGTTAATTCGCGTTGAGCCTTTAACAAATCTTCTTCTAATCGCTTCTTTTCTTCATCAAGTTTATTGTTATTTTTCTCAAATTCCAACACTTTTGCATCAATGTCAATTTGCAGAGCTTTCTTCTCTTCTTTAAGTTCTTCTTCATTCTTTTTATGACTGCTTCGAGCTTTTGTTAAATCATTAAAAGCATCTTTTATATCAATAATAGTCTCATTTTCATTTTCCTCATGTGGATATAAATTTGGAGTAATGTTTAAACCAGATGAATCAGATGTACTAAAAGAACAATTTGGAGAAGAGATAAATGAAGAAGGAGACGAATTTTCCTACAAAAGAAGGCGATTAAAAATACGAAAATAAAATAACACACTGACTTTATTTTCATCGAAGATAAAGTTCTTAAAGCCTTCATCCTTCCCATAATAGATATCTTTAAATAATTTACTGAAACATGCATATACAAGTCGAGCCATGGGTTGTTTAAGTGTAACATTTGGACAATCTTCTTGTTGATCAGCAACCCATTCAGAAACAAACAAAAGAATAAGCATAAATAAATTTCGAAGTGTAGTTTCTTCTTCATCAGCTAAAAAACGTTCAACAGTTAAGTATATTAAAAAATACAATCCTAAGCGGTAAATTTGGAACGATACTGCATCAAATTGTAACTACAAGACATACCTAGTTTAATTCCAGTTATACCAAATCGAGCAGTAAGTCGAAGATCAATTCTGCTTTCACATATTTCAGAAAGTGAACGATGTATAGAGTCGAAACCATTAACGAGCTTTCCCTGATAATCATGATCTTCAGCCATTACAAGTGGAACATAATCAAATCCAGCACATCTAAAAATAAATATAAAATAATATTACAAATTTCAATGGCATCATAAGACAAAGCAGCGACTTACTTCATTAGCTCAAGCCAATAATTAGCAAAAAATTGCAGAGAAAATTCTGGTCGCACTGTTATATTATTATGAAAGCCATTAAGTTTACCACGATGATCAGTTAACTAAAAAAAGATATTAAGATAAAACATAAGCTGAACAAATGTGTCGTTGACTGTCAACGGTTGACATGCAAATGACAGATTAATATTGGCAAGCAAACAAGGCCGTATACAGAAAAAATAGTTCGGAGGGGCACAGCGATTTTGGGGAGGGCACGCCTATGATCTTTTGCCGCCGCCAACACAAAACGGCCCCTCAAGTGCCCCCCCCCCCCCCCAGGAAACTCCTCAATTTCGGGGGGGGGGGGGGGGGGCGCACGGGCCTCAAGTGCCCCCCCCCTAAATACGGCCTTGCAAGCAAATATCTAGAGAGAATCGATATATTCTTTAATAAGCAAAAGTGTATAAACCTTTTTTGGATAAACTAATCGAAAAATATAAAAACCTTACACTTTGAAGTAGATAATCATAGAATTTTTTGTCTTTGAGGATATCAAGATCAGCCATATTAATCGATTGAAGAGCACCAAAACCTGAAACGAAGGATATATGTATACATGAATACATATATAAATATAATAAAGATTCTCTCTCGAAGAAACTGCAACAAAAATGGATATATGTATGAAATTAATTACATAGTAGTAAGGGGATTAAAAAAAATTTTTGTAAGAGTAAAAAAACAATTCAAAGCGCGTCGAAGATAATGTTATCATCATGCAAAAAATGCGACGTTGAAAAAAAATTTTTTGTTCAACAAAAATCAAACACCACATATGCTTTTGTAACGAAAATCACACGTAAATTTGAATAATTTGAGTGATAAAGCTTCATCGGTGAAGAAACAAAATCATTTTGAAAAAAATTACAAACCTTTTAAAAAAATCCCTAAAGTGAACGGAACTCATTCCACAAGAAATTGGAATTTTGGGAACAATGTTTAAATGCAGAGTCAACTTTAGTTGTTAATAGCACCAATTGGCTAAGCTTGAATTTTGAAAAACTGAGATGGTGATTTTGGATATTCGGAAGAATTTGCATTTAAGCAAGACTTTATTTTTACTGGTAAAGAAGAAGGAAATCATGTTGACGAAAATGATGAAAATTAAATAGTTTATTATTGTTAAATTTGTTTCTTTGTTGTTGAGTTTTAATAAAGTTTATTTTGAAAAATCAAAACCAAATGTATCCAAACTACCAATTTCCAAAGCTCGAGGTTAATAAAATTTTGCATTTTGAATATTATTTTAGGAATTTCAAAGTAATAAAAAATGCATGTCGGTTTTTTTATTAAAAAGGGTAACTTTTTTGTTTTATATAGCTATTCTTGCTTTCTCGAGATTCAAAATACTTCTTTTTTTTCAATAAAAGGGTTTTAAAAAACTTGTACGTTTGATTTTCTTCCTTTTCATATCAGTGAATATAAATATTGAATACAAATCATGTGTATACAATATTTATAATTTGTCAGATTGTAAAAAAGGTTTCATCAATTTTGGAAAAGAAATAATTCGGTAAATTTTGTAAACTATAATATAGAAAAAACACAAAATTGGAGGAATTAGGGTTTTCGGAGTCAAAAATAAGTAAATAAATAATTTGATTAAATGGGGGATATTACACTATTACACTTGGTGGAAATTACACTTCGTGGGCCCACCAAATGACCGCCCACCAACTGTCGCATACACTTGGTGGAATTAAAAAACACTTTAAATGGCAAACTAACTTTGTAAAAACAATGAGAAAATCATACGAAAAAGTGATTAAAGATTGAGAAATCCTAATGGAATCTCTCGAAAGTTGAGAAAAAATACAGTATACTTTTAAAACATTTAAAGGAAAAAATTGTTCACCGTGATAAATTAAATATAAAAGAGTAGAAGCATGGAAGACTGAATTGAAGATTAGCATGTTGCTTATGCAAATTTTGTGTAATAAGTTTATGCAAATTTCTAGCGAAGAAAAATTAATTGTTTACTTTTTCTGTCGAAATATTTACAACACCATTTTTGTTTTAAAAAAATGAAAAATGTTTTGGAAGGAATTCTAAAAAACTTGTAAAAGGAAAACATTTAACAGTTGGAAAAAAATAATTCTTGGAATTTATCGGTTGATCGGAGACATTTAAAACATTGATTTAAGTCTTCTTTAATAGATAGAGAAAATTCTTGAGAAACTGGAGAAATATTTTGAAGTTTAGGTAATTTTTTGATAGTTATCCATAATCTATACTGTATAGACTATACAGAGAACTTTATTCGAGTTCAAAAAAATGATATATCAAGAATATACCATTTTCAAAATTTTGGCCTAGCCAAAAACCCAGGCACCGGACTGGAGCGGCGGTGCACCAACTCAAAAAAATAAAAATATTTGTCCACCCTTTTTAACTATGATATCAGAAAGCTTCCTGCCAAGTTCTGCTCGCAAAAAACTATTTGTATTTTTTGATTGTCCGCCTTGTTTCGTTTTCGCTTGAAAAATTGAGAAAGTCAGTTATATGTGCTTTGATCTCAAATAAGTTTGACCAAACTTAAAACCAAAAATTCATTCATAATTTGCGATTGTACCGTAATATACTTCATTTATTAAAATGTAATTTATTTAAAATGAATCAAAATCAACAACAATACATAATATCAAAGCAGTAATTAAACAGGTTTTTGCTTGCCAGCTTTCTTCAAAGCACGATGCATATCAATAACTCTTTGACGTTCTTCTGCAGATACTTTGCTATCCTTTGGTAGCTGAATTAGAGGTGTGGATGATGGAACGCTAACATTTTTCTTTTCCATCATTTTTTTAAGAAGAAGATCTTTAGAACCGGCATTAGCAAACAAGGGATCAAATTCTTTACGAAATTTTGCAGAAAATGTTGGCGGAGCATCAACTCTTTCGCCAAATTGAATAACTTCTAAACCAGATTTATTTATATATATATGCGAAAAAATAGTAACAAAATCCAACCTCGTGCATTTAAAAGTAGTTCACGCTTCTCTGTTTCTTTTGCTTCTTTCTTGTATTCTCGAATTCTTTCATTTTTTGTCAACTTCTTAACTTTAATATCTTTCTCCGGAACTTGCTTTTTGATCTAAAAAAGTCCCGAATTTTACAGTTAAAATGTGTCAAACATCATACCTTTTTGTGTTTCTCTTCAACTTCGCCTTCTTCATCGTCTTCAGCTTCCTTTTCTTCGTGATCGTCAGAAATTTTTCCTTTAGATTTAAGCTTAGCTAGTTTTTCTTTTCGCATAATCTTAAGTGCTTTTTTACGTTTGGCAACTTCATCCAATTGCTTGTAATCTTCCCGAATTTCATTAATATCACGCCCGGCCATTGCGTGACGAACCTATAAATAGTTAAACTAAATTAAATTAAAAATGTAAATTCTCACTTTTAACATTTCCAAGTTAACAGAATCACGGGTTTCACGATCAATACGTTTTGTAAAACTTCTATTATCCTCCCATGGTCGACGTTCAAATCCATGCTTTCTTGCTTCATCTAAAACTTCAACAAGTTAACAGCATTTAATTAAAATAACGAATTACTTACCAAGAACCACATTTTTCTTTAATTTTGCGCGTTTATTTGGATTTTTCATTGCTTCTTGAAGTTCTTTAATTTCTCTAACCCTTCTTGGAACATATTGTTCTTCCATATCTGTTGATTTTGGAGCTTTATTTAACTTAAAATTCTTTTTGGATCGAATAGGAACATAACCTTCTTCTTTTGGTTTATCATTAACGCGTTTAGCTTTAAAAGATTTACCAGAAATTTTGGCCATTTTTCATAAACAATTAACTAGCTAAAATGAACTTTTTTATTTTTACGCGGAAACACAGTTGCACAATATTCAACTTTTTTCAGTAGGTCATGTTTTGCCAAAAATGCAAATCAGGAAAATTTTTCAAAAGTTTAAAAGTTTGTAATGAGTATTTTGAAACAATGCAGTAACATTTAATATTGTTAAGCATATTTAGCATATTGGTACAAATGAATCTTCTGTTTTTAATTGTTGAAAGTTGAAAGGCACTCTTCGTTTCTTACTAATGTGCTTTAAAAGCAGATCATTTTTTTTTCTTTTGAGATCCTCAAATGTGTGTAAAAAAGTTGGACAGGCAACAAATATGTGAACAAAAACCGAAAACACGAACTTATAGGACCGAAATCTTTGAAATTATTAAAATAGATTTCTAGATGTTCAAACATACCCAGATTTATGAAAACCATATTTTAACTATAATATTGTTACACTTCTATCGAAACTTAAGTATCCTAGCCTAGGGTTGCGCATAAATTTTTAAAGTTTTCAAAGATCTTAGCTTCCAGAACGTATTTTGATGCAAGTTTGGGCTTAAAATGTTGGATTTTTTGTGACATCAAATAAAAAAAAAGTAAAAGTAAAAAAAAGATAATGTAGGTAGGGTCAGTATTTGCATGAATCTGAATCGTATTTTTTGACCTAGCCTAGATAAATTTGGTTAAGGGTAAGGTTGCCCCCACCCCACCCGAAATTTGAAAAAGTCGGGGACGGGGAATCCCTGACTTTCGATTTTTCTCTCCCCGACAATTCGACCGGGGCAGAAAGTAGTCGGGAACGGCATCTCCGTTCCCCAAAAATACCTCAAGAATGGGTAAATTTTTGGTAAAATTTCCTCAATTTTCCAAAAATGAAGATACAAATGCACGTTGTACCAACGAATTTCTTAGCACGAAAGTTTTTTTTCGCTTTTTGATATTGGACTCGTGAAATTAACACTTAAAGTGAATGTATTTTATTTTTATTTTATATCGTATGCGGATTCTGCATAAAATTCACCGGCGCTTCCGCGGATTTTTATCTTTTTTATCGAATTCTAAAATAACGTAAAATCATCAACTTTTTCCCAGGAAAGAAAGGCATCGAGGACGGGGAACCCTGAAATTTAAAAAGAAGTTAGGGATATCGCCGGGGATCCCCGACTTTCGGGTTATTGGCGCACATTTTAATTCATAATTTCATTTGCTTTGGCCCTCAGGGATATTTAGGCCTGCAGTCAACTTTATTATCCTTAAAAAAAAAGCCCTAACAGATTTCGGACTTTAAGCCATTGTGACTAAATAACACATAGTTATAAAGATAACAAATTTCATTATAAAGCAGTATTCACATCAATACAAAAAAACGAAACGCATACAAAATTATTTTATTTTTTACCATGTTGATGACGTTTTGAAGAAGATGATTCTTTAGGTTTTGAAGAAGATGGTTCTTTAGATTTTGAGATTTTAGCAGGTTTTACAGAATTTTCATCATCATCATCTAAACAAATAACTTCAGGAGATAATTCTCGTTTAACAGGACGTTTAACAGCCGATGCCAACGTTGGACGAGAAGCAGGACGGTTGACAGGACCAATAATATTTGGTTTGACATCACGAGCTTGAGGACGAGCAGAACGTGACATTGTGGCAGATCCAAACATACGAGGAGTGATAGTTCTTATAGGAGGTCTAGGAGTATCTATTCTGCGAAGAGGTTGGCGAACTGGTGCACGTAATTGAGAAGGTGTGGAAGCATTGAAAGGTCGACGAAGAACATGACGCGGAGGTGGCATTTGAACTTGAGGTTGGCGAACTGGTGCACGTAATTGAGAAGGTGTGGAAGCATTGAAAGGTCGACGAAGAACATGACGCGGAGGTGGCATTTGAACTTGAATAGCAGGACGAATAAAAGAAGATTTAGAAAGCAATGAAGAATTTTTAACACGAGGATAACCAGATGATCGAGGAAGTGATGGAGAAATATTATAAGTACCACTGCTGCAGGGCCGTTGATTGTCATCAATAATTTCATCCACAGAAGCCAAAGATGTTCTTGCTTCTTCTTCTTGAATAAGTTGAAAAACATCATCTTGCAATGAATGAGAATTACGAAGAAAATTCTCCCATTCACCATCAACAACCTAAAATATACAAGTTATAAAAGAAAACAAAAGTTTTACGAACATCTACCGCTAATTTTTCTTCTTCATTAAATGCAATAAGACTGTCGTGATCACGAATTTCAACAATGAGATCACGATGAGACATACAAAATTCATCAAATGCTTGATCACCAGATGGTGCATAATCAGGTTGTATAGTAAAGTCAACATCTTTAGGAGCAGGATGAAAACGCAATAATTCATCAATATCGTTTTTTTCAATAGTTCGAGTAATTCCTTCATTATCAAGCACTCTGGCAGCAGTTTGCTGCTTAACAATTTGGCGTTTTAAAATCCAGTCTTCCATCGTACCCTTAATTATAATAAATATTAGTTAACAATCAAATACAGATAACTAACTTGAGCAATTAAACGATAAACATGTACTGGCTTTGTTTGACCAATTCTGTATGACCGGAAAATTGCTTGAATTTCTCTGGATGGATTATGCTTACTATCAAAAACAATGACACGAGTTCCACCTAAATATATTATAATGAAAATTCCGCCAAAAGTAAAAATAAAACAAACCTGTCATATTTGTACCAATACTTCCAGCATCAGAACAAAAGAACAACCGACATCGTTTATTTTTAGGATCATTAAAGCTTTGGATCATTTGATGGCGCTTAGATTGGAGTGTAGTTCCTTGAATAATGAAATAATCATGATCACGTTTCCATCCCCATTTTGCATTTCGAGGACAATGATTATCCGAAAACCATGTAGCAGCTTTTGCTTCAAGCATTTTAACCAAAATATCAAGATTTTCGAGGGAATGAGTAAAAACGATCCTAAAATGAAAAAAACAAACAAAGGTTGTTGTGATCGCAAAAATAATCGTACGTTTTTTCACCAAGTCTTTCAAACCATTTTAAAAGTTCAACAAACATAACCAATTTATTGCCAGTTTCATAACTGTTTTCATTGCAGTTACATTGTTGCAAAACAGCAGAATACCAATCACCTAATTTATCTTTATCATACATTTTTACCAAATATGGAAATGTTCCAATACGGTATACAGTATGCTCATCAGCAAACACTCGTTGTTGAGCTAACATTGTAGAACCTTTTCTAAGATTCATAAAACTTTCGTAGAGTTTTAGTTGTGACGGAGAAAGACGTACAAAAATAACATATTCTTTTTTTTCAGGCAAAATTTTAGAAAGTACCGAAAAGTTTTGTCGGTCTAAATATATGTGAAATTTGAAAAAGTCAGATTTTTTAAGTACTCACTCATAACCATTGCTAATTGTTTCCATAGAATAGATGCCCTTTTCTTCATTTTTTCAACAGCTTCTTCATTAGCATCTTTAGTTGAGGCAGCAGCAATAGGAACAATGAAATGCTTTTGAAATTCCTTTAAAGTACCAAGTATACCTAAATTTGCTTAATAGTTTCAAAATTATGAATTTTAAAAAACGTACCAGGAGTAACAAAGTTAACCATATGATAATCTAAATAAATGAAGAATTTAATATAAAAAACTTTTAAATTGCTTACATTCGTGAAGATGATTTTGAATTGGGGTACCAGTCAACGAAATTCTTCTTAAAGTTGGAGTTTTACGAACCGCTTCAAAAATTTGAGTTCTTTCAGAATTCAAAATATGAGCTTCGTCGCATACAAGAATATCAGGACCTATAAAAAAACGTTATTTTAAAAAAAATAAAATAAGTCAAATATAATAATTACCAGGTGAAGTCAAGACATGAGGGTCACAATTTTTAAAAGAATTTACATACATTTGATAGCCCATGATTACAACACATGCACTACCTTTGGACCATTTCTTTAAAATCTCATTTCGTGTATTCCAATCTTTTTGTGTTCGAGATACTTCATAAACTTTTAAAGTATCTAAAGATCTATCAAGTTCAGAAAGCCACTTCTTAAATTCAGCTGCCCAATTGAGAACAACACCAGGAGGACACAAAATCAAAACACGTCGAATAGTTTTACGAAGTTCAGGATGTGTAAGAACAGTATGGAGAAATGCGATGATTTGCAAAGTTTTACCAAGTCCCATACAGTGTGCGAGGATGGCTGCAATAAAATGATGTTTAAATCGTATTAACATAGTTATAATTACCTCCAGTATGATCTTTCTTAGTAACATCAGCAAGATTACCAATCAAACATTTGTACAAAAAGCTAATTCCTTCAGTTTGATGTTTCTTCAAAATTTTAGTAAGAGAATGATGAACTTTTACTGGTTGTGGATTTTCAGAGGAAACATCAGTATCAAGAACAAATTCCTTTGCTGTTTGATCAAAATCACCTATAAAAATTTTTATTTAAAATTCAAGTACAAAATAGTAACAACCTTCTTCATCACTATCGAGAACAATTACTTCATTTTGTTTACGATTATGTCTGATAACAACATCCTGCATTGAAAGACGATGATCTTGAGTTACAACAGAGCTAACAGCTTGCTTAAAAGCAGCTTTGGAATCACCAGATACCATACAAATTTCATCATTTGGTAAGCGTAAAGCAAATGGGACAATTTCGTCTTGGACCTTAAAACTACACGAATGAGACATAAACAAAATAAAAACATACAGCATTTTGAGGAAGTTCTATTTGGCTGTGTTGAAAAATCGGTATATAATGCGAGGAGGCACCATCCTGTCGCCCGGCAACAAGGAATTTATCAGGATCTTGTACAATCGGAATGTAAGCCCGATTTCCAGCAGAACTCTTTTCAAGTGGTGTTGCAACAGTAAGTTCATCTGGTACTTCATTATCTAAAGGCGATGGAACTGACGAAACACAAATAGAGCGACTTCCAGCAACAACATTTTCAACTAGCATTGCAACATCACCTTGACCATTCTAAAAAATTACGAAATTATAACATACATCATAAAGATCACTTCACTTCAGTAACGTCACTATTTGAATGATCATTGCTGTCATTGATCGAAAACTTTGATTCATGACCTTCAAGGTTGCTTTCAACGTGCTCTTCAAGTATAGGTGATGCAACAGAAAGTTCAGCTGGTACTTCATTATCTAAAGGCGATGGAACTGGTGAAACACAAATAGAGCGACTTCCAGCAACAACATTTTCAACTAGCATTGCAACATCACCTTGACCATTCTAAAAAATTACGAAATTATAACATACATCATAAAGATCACTTCACTTCAATAACGTCACTATTTGAATGATCATTGCTGTCATTGATCGAAAACTTTGATTCATGACCTTCAAGGTTGCTTTCAACGTGCTCTTCAAGTATAGGTGTTGCAACAGAAAGTTCATCTGGTACTTCATTATCTAATGCCAATTGAACTGGTGAAAAACAAATAGATCGACTTCCAGAAACAACATCTTCAACTAGCATTGAAACATCATAACCAAGACCATCCTAAAGAAAATCCGAATGTTACTACACGTAAGGATAAGTGCGATTTACCTCAACAACTTCCTCAGAATTTGAATCATTATTTTTTTCATTGTTAATATTGTTATTAATTAAAGGTATTGGTTCAACTTCAGCAGTATTAATTTCATCATTGTTGACATCAGTTAAATCATCATTATGTTCATTGCCCAAAACGGCCTAAAAAACCAATAACCTTTTAAAGAGATACGCGAACTTCAGTACGAAAAATTTAGTGAGTTCAGTTGGAAAAAGTTACAACAGATAACTATCACATTTTAAATGTTGCGGATACTAAATATAAATTAATATACCGATGATAGTTCATATACACAAAAAATGTATCCACAACGTTTATAATACAACGTTTTTCAGCTGCAACCTTTTTGTAATTGAACTACCTAAATTTTTCATACTGAGAGTTCGCGTGCCCCTTTAAACATACTAATGATTGTTCGCCAGAGGCACCACCATCATTTTCATTAAAAGCAAACGTAAAATCAGTATCAAATAATTCATTTCCAGAAATTTTATCAAGTAAATCAGTGACAAGGTTGCGCTAAAAGGATATACTACTGTAAATATAAAAGTTTTAAAAAATAATACAATTTCAACATCAGTGGTATTAATGAAATGTCCACCCGGTGATTCCTTTGAAAGTTCCTAAAAAAAACTCCGGGTTACACGATCATACATAAAATATTAAACATACAAGTGACTGATGTTCGGTACATTCTCCATCAATTTCATCCGAAGCAAAGTTAACAGCAGTTTCTGAATGGTTATCTTGTGCACATGTTAATTTGATAAGTAAATCAGTGACAAGGTTATGCTAAAAGGATATATTTCAAAATTAAAAAGTACAAAAAATCATACAATGGCAAGAGCATTTTCGTCGACACAAAAAGAATTTTCAACAGTTTCAGGTTCACATAATGATGAAATATCTTCAATTGGTTCATCAGAAAGAAAGTGCCTAAATTTTTACGAGTTATTGCATATTAAATAAAAACAAAACTAACATAGGCATGACTTGATCAACTAATTCCTCTGACTCAAGTTTAACGTTATGAAGTAAATCTTTGAAAATGGTTTGATAAATACCACCATATTTTTCTGGAGATTTAACGGGTGAATTATCAATGGCGAGAGATCGGCCAAAAAGAGAAGGAAAAAAACTTGGCATTTCTGGTTGAGGTAAAACAGGTTCATCAGTAGATGTTTCATTTTCTGAAGTTAAAGAAGTTTCACCGACATTTTCAGAGCTTTCTTGATTATAAATTTCCATTATATCTCCAAGCTGTAAATGAATCTGAGGTGCAGAAGTTCCAAATAGTGTTTGTTGAGGAGTAATAGGAGCCAGAAGAAGATCAGAAAAACGAGATTTTTTTGCAGATGGCTCTGCTTCTTCTTCCTCATCTTCAAATTCTGGTTCAAAAGCAGAAAAATAATATCTTCTTTTACGAGATACAGCAAAGGAACTTGCAACAACAAAAGGCTAAAAAAGGCATGAATACAAAATATATAATAAAACATCTTTACTTTGTCATCCTCGGTTTCCAAAAGAGAATCGGTGGAAGATGTAACTAATTCATCAGCAATAGATTCAGCAGAATAAACTTCAGGAATGTCACTCATAATGTAGAGATCTAAAAAAACATAACTATGTTAATTTGAATTTAAATTAATGTTATTAAATAAAATGCAAACACGAGAAAGAAGCGCGCAAACCTTGTCCAACAATGTTGAAAACATCAGTGGTATTAATGAAATGTCCACCCGGTGATTCCTTTGAAAGTTCCTAAAAAAACTCCGGGTTACACGATCGTACATAAAATATTAAACATACAAGTGACTGTTGTTCGGTACATTCTTCATCAATTTCATCCGAAGCAAAGTTAACTAAATCAGTATCAGAATGGTTATCTTGTGCACATGTTAATTTGCTAAGTAAATCAGTGACAAGGTTATGCTAAAAAGATATACTACTGTAAATATAAAAGTTTTAAAAAATAATACAATTTCAACATCAGTGGTATTAATGAAATGTCCACCCGGTGATTCCTTTGAAAGTTCCTAAAAAAACTCCGGGTTACACGATCATACATAAAATATTAAACATACAAGTGACTGTTGTTCGGTACATTCTCCATCAATTTCATCCGAAGCAAAGTTAACAGCAGTTTCTGAATGGTTATCTTGTGCACATGTTAATTTGATAAGTAAATCAGTGACAAGGTTATGCTAAAAAGATATACTACTGTAAATATAAAAGTTTTAAAAAATAATACAATTTCAACATCAGTGGTATTAATGAAATGTCCACCCGGTGATTCCTTTGAAAGTTCCTAAAAAAACTCCGGGTTACACGATCATACATAAAATATTAAACATACAAGTGACTGTTGTTCGGTACATTCTCCATCAATTTCATCCGAAGCAAAGTTAACAGCAGTTTCTGAATGGTTATCTTGTGCACATGTTAATTTGATAAGTAAATCAGTGACAAGGTTATGCTAAAAGGATATATTTCAAAATTAAAAAGTACAAAAAATCATACAATGGCAAGAGCATTTTCGTCGACACAAAAAGAATTTTCAACAGTTTCAGGTTCACATAATGATGAAATATCTTCAATTGGTTCATCAGAAAGAAAGTGCCTAAATTTTTACGAGTTATTGCATATTAAATAAAAACAAAACTAACATAGGCATGACTTGATCAACTAATTCCTCTGACTCAAGTTTAACGTTATGAAGTAAATCTTTGAAAATGGTTTGATAAATACCACCATATTTTTCTGGAGATTTAACGGGTGAATTATCAATGGCGAGAGATCGGCCAAAAAGAGAAGGAAAAAAACTTGGCATTTCTGGTTGAGGTAAAACAGGTTCATCAGTAGATGTTTCATTTTCTGAAGTTAAAGAAGTTTCACCGACATTTTCAGAGCTTTCTTGATTATTAATTTCCATTATATCTCCAAGCTGTAAATGAATCTGAGGTGCAGAAGTTCCAAATAGTGTTTGTTGAGGAGTAATAGGAGCCAGAAGAAGATCAGAAAAACGAGATTTTTTTGCAGATGGCTCTGCTTCTTCTTCCTCATCTTCAAATTCTGGTTCAAAAGCAGAAAAATAATATCTTCTTTTACGAGATACAGCAAAGGAACTTGCAACAACAAAAGGCTAAAAAAGGCATGAATACAAAATATATAATAAAACATCTTTACTTTGTCATCCTCGGTTTCCAAAAGAGAATCGGTGGAAGATGTAACTAATTCATCAGCGATAGATTCAGCAGAATAAACTTCAGGAATGTCACTCATAATGTAGAGATCTAAAAAAACATAACTATGTTAATTTGAATTTAAATTAATGTTATTAAATAAAATGCAAACACGAGAAAGAAGCGCGCAAACCTTGTCCAACAATGTTAAAAACATATTAAACGAAGAATGACAAAAACATGCGCACAAAAAAAACATAAATTTTTTCGCAATCCTTCGTTGCTCAATCTGACTCTTGTAACGAAACTTTTCTTTACTTGGCACATCGTAGAGATAACATCAGGGATGTCAAATGCGGCGGGAAAACATGGCCGGCCGCGGCCGCCGGCGAAAAATTGGCCGCCGTGCCGGCCGCGCGGCCTAAAATTATTAGCCGGCCGGCCGTGCGGCCTATATTTTTCTTTTTTTGTGTGGGAAAAACAAAGAAATTCACAAAAATCGTCGGCCGTGCCGGCCGCCGGCGAAAAAAACCTTGCCCGCCGGCCGCCGACGCGGCCGGCATGCGGCCGGCGGCCGCGGCCGTCTGTATTTGACATCCCTGGATAACATTTCTGAAAAATTGGAAAAAAAAATTTTTAGTGTTCGACGAAGTGAAACAAATCATTTGAATACAGGGCGTTTTAAGAAAAATGGTTTTGTTATGTTCCAATTTAAAAAATTTCGTAAAAAAACCAAAAACCGTTTGCACCTACAATCCCGGTCCTCATTTCTTTCTCGTACACCTTTTCGTTCCTCTCCTTTCCCTTTGCCGCGGTAAAAAAACTTTTGAAAATTTTCGTAATTTTTTCCTCGCACGGGCTCATTTGGCGTTCACATAAGGTGTTTTTCGCCCAGGGGGGGGGGGGGGGTCGTAACGGGTTAAAAGTGGTGCCAAGCGGTTTCAAATAGTTCCCTGATCAATCCCTGAAATGTGCGTCCCAAAAAAAAATTTCGAAAATTTCGATATTTTTTCACAGGGTGACCAAAAAATTAAAAAAAACTTTTTTTTAAGAAAAACTTTTTTTGCTTTAAAATCAACAGAATATGTCCAAAATAATATGTTAACACTTTAAAAGCCGTTTAAATGGATTAAAACGAACGAGTTATATCATAATAATGATGTTGGGGGTATTGTGAAAAATAATTCATTATAAAAAGTTTTTTTGTGGTTTTGTTAGACTTTAATATGATCGAGTATTACTAAAACAAGTATGGGGAGTATAAATACAATAGTAGCAAGCGTTTAAATGCTATATTAAGAACGTTTTTTGATGTTGAGTGTATTGTAGCACACAATAATTACAAAAATGAATAGAAGTCGCGGAGAAATAAACGTATATGATTCAGCGCCGTATTTAAGGGGGGGGGGCACTGGGGGCCCGTGCCCCCCCCCCCCCGAAACTGAGTAATTTCCTTTGATCTTTTGCCACTTCGTGTTAGCGGCGGCAAAAGATCAAAGGCGTGCCCCCCCCCCCTAAAATCGCTGTGCCCCCCTGAAATTTTTTTCTGTATACGGCCCTGATATGATTCCTTTTCATACCAATATAATCCTCACACAAAAACAAATATTTTCATCTGTGATTTTGTCGATTAAAGGTTTCGTGATGATTTTCTGTGTAAATGAAAAATATGTGCTATTTTTGTACCTCAACATGAAAAAACGTATAGAACTTGAGTGAAAGTGTCTCGGAACCCGTTTCAACTATTTTATTTTAGTCCTAACAATATTTGGAGAAACTTCATCTGTGGAATTTTTGATTGGATGTCTCATTCCCGATTCCCATCAGATCAAATTTCTGTTTTTCGACAAAATGGCAAAAAAGTGGTATTACGCGGACCCTAGAATATAAATCTGGTCAACATATTACAGCAAACAGTCTTTACTGTTGCATCCATGTGATCCCTGGCTACAAAAATTTTTTGTGTCCAACCGTCTTGTTTTTGCAAAAAACAAGATGGTTGGACACCGCTTTATCAGGAAATGCCCCCAGGGCATTTAAAAAACCGATTTTCGATCTCCATTTTTACCTAAAACAGACATGTTGCGGACCCTAGATCTGGGAAAACGTGATAAGGAATGAATGTTTTGGTAAATGAAAGTTGTCAAGGACACCTACGGGTACAAAAAACAAGAAGGTCGGAGACCACTTTATTTGGTGATATGAGAATGGCATAGCAAATATACCAAAAATAGGGGTTTTTGACCATTTTGGTTTTTTTAACGGCACATCCCCAAATCGACCCAGATATCATCCCAAGCCTTTTTTTTAGTGTTTCCATCTTATTTGGCACCGTTTAATACCAAAACATCCGAAGTATACTTTTTTCATCAAAAAATAAGCCCGAGCTCGGCAAAAGGAACGGAAAAGTGTTCGAAAAATGAGGACCGGGATTGTATAACACATCAAATCCAAAGCAAAGTTAGAGTTCAATTTTTCACGCCGATGTTTGGCAAAATGTTTTTTATCGCCATGGACCAAAAAAGGCGTGGTAGTTTTAGGGCGCGAGTTTTTGGGCGCATTATATTTGGGCATGTGTGTTTAGGCGGAAATTTTTGGGCGCAGACTTTTGGGCGAAGAATTTTAGGCACCTTATTTTTAAGCGTGTGAAACTTGGGCGCATGACGTTTGAGCGTGATTTTTTAGGCGCATTTATCTGGGCATTTTATTTTTGGGCGCATTTTTTTGATCGCATTTTTTTGTGCGCACAACATTTGAGCTTGTGTTTTTTAACGCATTTTTTTAAGCGTGTGCCATTTGGGCGCATGACATTTTAGCGTGATTTTTTAGGCGCATTTATTTGGGCATTTTATTTTTGGGCGCATTTTTTGGGCGCTTTTTTTTGAGCGCATTTTGGAATTATTCAAAATTGGAATAAAATTTTAACCACATATAAGGGCAATGTGAACACATGCACTAAAATGTCATGCGCCCAAATGTCACACGCTCAAAAAAATGCGCCAAAAAACACAAGCTCAAATGTTGTGCGCCCAAAAAAATGCGCCCAAAAATAAAATGCCCAAATAAATGCGCCTAAAAAATCACGCTAAAATGTCATGCGCCCAAATGGCACACGCTTAAAAAAATGCGAAAAAAACCAAAAAACATCCATCTAAAACTAAATGTACCTTAAAGGATAAATCATATACATAGTTACCGGGTTTTTAAATTTTTTTTACAATTTTAAGTTTAAAAAAGATTGTAAGAATATTTTAATTCACCATTATTAATTATAAGTTTTTTATTTAAATATTTAAGTTTTATTAAAAAATGTTAAAAGTATTTCACAAAAAACACGTATAAAAAATTAAAAGATACGCACAAAATTCATTTGCAACTACATCACAAATAAGTGATCGGATATGAAAAATGAAAAACTAGTCACCACAAAATATTTATACATTTATACAGATTCAGTTTCATCAGAAAGAAATTTTGCTTCCTCTGCAGTTCCTCCAGCACTCTTTTTAATTCCATTTGCAAAATTTGGAACCCCTGTTTTTGTAACTCCAACAACATAATCATTCTTTTTGCGTCCGAAATAAACCCGAGCATTGTTTGAATCGTCATCCTAAAAAACGTACAAAGTTATTTTTTATTTATTTTGCCAGTTTTAATTTGAATTACATCAAGATCTTCATCATCGCTTTCTAAACCACAAGTTTCCATTTCTTCTGGTTCATGACCTTCAACGATTCTGGAGTACCGATATTCCAAACTAAATATTAATAAAATTATTTTTATAATAAAATGCTGCTATCGTTTTACCTTCTATTTCTTTGATAAAATACGAAAATAATAAGTATTAAGAATCCAATTAAAATTGTTGCAAGAATTAATAATAACTTTAAGCCATTGGAACTGGTACATGTTTCTGTTTTTTCTTTACTTTGAGCACCCGAAAGAACGCAATGCCTACAAAAAAATGATGTTTTAAACATGTTTTTTGAATTGTTTAACGGTACTTTGATGGTATATAATGAACTTGCTGTTTTCCATCAATACATTCACCACGAATTTCTTGAAAATCAGTGGTATCACAAACAGGACAAGCATTACTTGTTTCAACAATTATATGAAACATGCAACCATTACAAGTACCATCTGGGCAACTTCTTGGAAGTCTTACTTGTGGCTCATTGGTTGCCGTTGGCTCACATCTTGTCGTGACAATACCAACCGTTCCATTGCTACATGATCGTACATGTGACGGAAGTGGCTCAAAATAAAAATGAACATCAATAGGTCTTCTTTCTTGTGTCATTGTATCTTAAAATAGTTAATTGTAATATTCTTAATTCTAATTATTTCATTATACCGTATTCCAAATCCTTATCAGATAAATTAAATCCTTTAAAGCTTCTATTGCGTGTTACAGAAGCTAGTTTTCGTCCGATAATAAATGATGAAACATACACTGCTTTTTCGGTTTGATTTTCATTATTTAATGGTACTGCAGTTGAACGACAAAATAATACTTCTCCTTCTTCATTTGGCTTGAAATATTTATATTTTATTAGCAATATTCAAATATTATAATCTCATACCTTTTCATCCATTACTTTGGCAAATACAAAGCTTTGATCATTTTTTTCATTGCATTTAACACCTTCCCCAAATAAGCTAACATTAAATGAATGAAAATATGAGTTTCCTTCTCGCGCAAAAACTTTTATTCCTTCAGCAATTAATGGCTTATTTTTTAATGGACTTAAATCAAATCTCATTGGTTTACTGGAGGGTTCACTGTTATCAGGTAATTCAAGCTTTCCACTAAACGCGCATTCAACCCCATCAATCGATTCCATATTTACACCACATTTTATACAACTTTCATGTCCAATTTGATTTGATGTTCGGTTTAGTTTTGTTCCCAATGGACATTTAACACATAAATTTTGTTTTGAATCAATATAATGCCCTGCTGGACATGGATGACATCTACCTGTGCTATCCATTGATGGACATGGAAGACAACTATCTGCGCCACCTTTTGGTAATTTATGTTGAGCATCTCCAACATTTGTCATATTTACCGAATAAATAATTGCTTTATCAGAAATTGCATCATTTCCATTTGCTGCTCCACTTCTCATAAAAGCAATAATAAATCTTGAATTTCCATTGTGAAAGATTGGATAACTAAGAATTTGACGAGAAAGAGATCCATTGTAGACTCCCAAAAAACGAAAGAATCGACCTTTCTCAATTATTTCTTGTACAATATATAATGTGCATGATTCATCAAGACAAATTGTTTCAGCATCAAGAGAAACTGCTGCAACTGGATTATCCAAAGATAATTTTGAATTTTCTTGCATTATTGGATTGTAAAATCCTGATGTAACATTAAATGAAATTTCCATTGCAATTCCTTTATCTCTTGAAGTTGCAGATTCAATGCGGTCACTCAAGGGAATCCATGATGGCTTAATTCTGCATTCCTTATTTTCTTCTAAAATATTTTTGTAAGCAAATACTTTAAAAGTAAAAATTACAAACCAAATGTTGCATATTCACAAGAAGTATCAGCAATGACAGGAAGTTTTTCCCAATTTGTTATATAATAACCATAATTTGGCCTCATTTTTGGTGGACATCTCTCACATTTTGTGCCATTTGAATACAAACCTTCACCGCAAAATTCACAAATTCCATCTGGAGTTCGCTCTGTTCCTGGACTACATCGATGACAAAGATGTGAATGTTCAGTTGCAGGCTTCTGAAAATTTTTTGTGAAAAATAAAAAAAGAAAGAATTCTTTTTTCGTACTGTGTATGAATTTGGTAAAGTTTCTTGGCAAACTGCTGGCTGTATTGGAATATAATCAATTGTTTGTTTGTTATCTTGACATCTACCGTAAACAGGATAAAAATCAAATTTTTCACACACTGGTTTTGGAATACAACTTGCAGATTTTGTATCAGAATATTGATTATTTGGGCATTGAATACATGAGGTTGCACCAGTTTTACTGTAATAATTTTCATTACACGGTTGACAAAGTGAATTCCCTTTTGAAGAACTAAATGTTCCAGAGGGGCATTTTGAACATGACGAAGTGTATGGAAGTCCAACAACGTCAATTTTTGCAACATAAATGATATCAGCTAATGTTGTCAATTCCCTATTATTTGCAATTGTCCAAGTAATTAAATTTTGTCCTCTTTTTAAATCTAAACGTTTTATTTTCCAATCTGCATTTGCGGTAATATCATCTTCATCTTTTCGAAAAAGTGCCGCCAATTGACTTCTAAATTGATTTAATGAAATTTAAAAACTAAAATATTTTTTTATACCCATAACTTTGACATTGTTCATTCCGAACGTCGACAGTTGATACAAGGCCTCGACTATTTTTTGGCATTTTATAATAAAATTCAATATATCCAGTTTGTACTAAATGTAGGGAAATACTTAATTTTGAAATGCAAGCGGTTGGTTGATAACGAATTTCACCGCTTTGAATTATCCATCCACTTCTAAAGAATGATAAATAAGATTACTTAATATTTTTAAATACAACAATTAATAAAACATTTACGCGCTCGAACATTCTTCTTTCGTTATTTGTGTTTGTGATTGAAAAAAATGTTCTGAAGCATCTACATAATTTTCTACATTAAATCCATTTGGCCATTTTTTTAAATCTTCATATCGTTGACCTGACCCCAAACTATAGGTCCCTTTAATGTCAAAATAAGTTATTTTTATCATGACAATGATAAAACAAATTTTTACCTGGAGGACATTCTTGGCATTCCTGTGTTTCAAAATTTAAAAAATGCCCAGCTGTACATGAAAATGCTAAAAAATTTAATAATATTTGCAAATAGCTATCATTTTTTATAAACCCGAAAGTTTTAAAACTTACAACAATTTACACCACTTTTAGGTGGTGGAAGATTATCACACTGTATTAAATGAGACTTTGGTAATGCAATTCTCCATCTTTCCCCGTTTTGATCACATGGTGTATACTCGTAAACTATTTCAGAAGGATCACAATTTTTTGCAGAAATGAATTCAATAAAAAACAATAAAATTCCAAAACTAAAATAAATCATTTCAAGAAATTCAAAGAAAAAACCCCTTACATTTTAAATAATAAAGAAATTCTTCTTTGGTTTAAATTATAAAAATTTGCGCCATTAAATGTGAACATGTTTGTTTAATGTTGAAATAAATTTTAAACATTAATAAGTAAATGAAAATAAGGAAATCATTGGGAAAAAGCTTTCTAAAAAATTAGTTTTTTTTATCCATTTATCGATTTATTCAATTTTTTTAAAAAGCGCCTTAATAAAAAACAACATTTCTTTTTTCAAAATAAAAAGAGTAAAAAAGGTTTTAATTAAAATTTTTCTTTCATAAACAAGAAAAATTGACAAAAATTTGTGAATTTGAAAACATTTTTGGGATGAATACATAATTAATATTCATGATATATTTTTGAGTAAGTTTTTTTAAGAATTAACGACAAAAAAAGAAATTAAGAGAAGCTTTCATCAACATGCAAAGAAAAAAAGCCCCGACGTTTCAGATAAAGAAAAAAAAAACGTTTTTGCCCAACGATACCAGCTTTCCTTCTTCTTCCGTTACATTGCTTCTATGCTTTCTTTTTTTTCTCCATATATATATATATGCCCTCTTTGCAGACGGCAACAAACGCCTAAAAATTTTTAACATCTTTTAAAGGCATGTGCGCTTTTTCTTTCTTTCTGCCGGTTTGTTTGTTTGAGAAAAAAGAGAATATTTTTTCATGTTACTTACTTATTTTTTTTTCTTCTCTTCTTTCTGCATTGGAGTATAAAAATGGATTCGTTTGTTTTCTGCTTTAACTTATTTTTCTTTTTTAAATGCTTAAAGGCGTTGAAAATAGCACTTTGTTGACATTAGGAAAAGAATAAATTTTGTTTAAATTAATTTAACCGTAATCTTTGCAACAATTTTGACCCATAAAAACTTTATTAAAGGCTTAACACACCGCATTTTCAATAACTTGTGCACGTGCAATATGACATAGAATATGCAAGTAAATAATAAAAAATGGCAAACAGAATTTCATGGCACAGTAAAAGTTTATGGCACAATTTCATCATCTTCAGCATCAGATAGATCATTGCTGATGCAAAATTTACGATGTATTTCAACAATTTTAGTAGTGAAATTATAACCTGCAAATAGAGTAATTTAAAAAAAACCTTAAACAAAAAGAAATGAAATCATACTAGCATTGGCCCAATCTGACACTTTACAAGCTAAATATAAATTATCCCAAAAAGACGAATATATTCGACTTTCTTTTTTGACAATATCCATAGTAGGAGTATGGATTATTTCTTCACATCGCTTATCTTTGTTCCAAATAAGGTTGTATTCTTCTATAATGAGTTAATTACTTTTCATCTAAACAAATGAAACATACTTTTGTAGAGCCTTGAAATTTTCAAAGTGCCATGAATATTTTCAGCAAAACTTTTCATTTGAGCGACTCCCAAAGAGTAAGCAGAAGTAACTTCCAATGGAATTCTTTGACCATTAAATCGAACAACAGCATTTTGAGCAAATTTTTTGGCATATTTCAACCTTAAAAATAATGGAAGAAAAGCGACTTCATCATTTGCGAGGACAGCAGCATCAATAATGCGTATTGGATAATTTTGTGCTTCTGGTCCAAAATTTCCTTTTTTGTGTTGAATCAGCACAATACTTCTTGGGGGGAAACCATTAAATTCAGCATTTTTCATGCCTTTTATCATTTGATTATTTGGTTGAAGAATATGAATGTAGCCACGATTATCAGACATTAAAATTCGGTGTTCACCAGAATTTAACATTTGAACGGCAAATTCAGAAAGAACATTTTGAGCACCATTTAGTCTCGGCAAAGTTCGAAAAGTTGACTGATCACTGTAAGCGAATATATGATAGAATCTTTTCAAGTCAAATCCCTGTAAAAAATAGAAAAAATATTAAAGCAAACATCTTTAAAAACGTGCCCTTGAAAACTTGTTAAAGATATCAGACATATGTTCATATCCTATGGTGACATCACGAGAAATATCTGGAATATTCCAGTATTTAAGAGCTTCAACCCGTGCTTCATTCTGATTTTTTGGAGCCAAATTTGAATTTTTAAGACATTTTTTGTAAAACTGCAATGAATTAATTTGTCCAAGAAAAACTTTTCGATTATGTTCCATTATAAATTTGACGAATCTTGCGTCAAGATCAAGACGACTTTTTGGGACAACTTGAGTAATATCCATTCCTTCAGGAAGATTGTCAAATTGTTCATTAACATATGTCAGATATTCTTTGATAACGGTGGCTCCAGTTTCAGTAAGTTTTTTGCAAACTAAAAATCTAAAATATTTAATTTATTTAGATATATACATATATCACAGAAAAAAAACATACTTTTCACTGCATGCTGGTCTAACGCTGACTGGTTTACAAATGGCAATTTCATCAAATGCAACCCACATTAAATAAATGAGGCCAACTGTAAACGGAGTTACAGTATCATAAAGTTTACAAACAAAATTTCCTTGATCAATTTGACAAAGAGAAAGTGCTGAAATAAATTCACAAAGAAATAATCGATTATGAAACAATTCTTGACGAGTTTCACGCCCATCAGGATCCAATGCTCCATCACAAACAACCAAATGCACTCCTTTTCCATCCGTTTTTTCTTTGACATATCTTTCAAATGACTTCAAATTTTCAGGATCACAAATATCTCCATTGCCTTTGATACCATAATATGTGTCAAAGAAAGCAAAACTACCGGCTGTAAAACGTTTCTGTTCATAATCACCCATTTGGTTAGGTTGTGTTGGATGATTAGCTAAACACTTGAATCATATTGAAAAGCAAAAGGTTAAAAACACTTGCATTTCATTGTGCATCCAAAACCTCTTGCATTATAAAATCCTTTTCTCCAAATTAAGAATTCTGCATGTGCTCCCGGGCCTCCGCCAACATCAGCGAAGAAAAAAGTTTCTTCATCTCTTGAAAATTCATTTGTTTTTCGATGGTGGGATAGCATAGGATTCTTTGAAATTCTCTTTTTTTCATCGGATTCATTTGTTAAAACAAAATTAAACATTTGATCAAGAGCTGCCAATTTCATTGCTTCTCTAAAAATAAACATTGCAATCAAACTTTATCCAAAGAAATTCCTACCGATTTTGAAAAAATGCACTTTTGACCTTTTCATATTCATTAGCAGTCTGCCGCATAATATGTTTTTGCTTTTGAGAATAATTTCCCATGTCTTCTTTTTCAAAAACAATTTGCTTTGACAGATCTGGATCACAATATTTATCTTCATCATCTACACGAGTTTTCGTCTGAATAAAAATTTAGAGTCAATAAAAACTATAAATAATAAACTTACTTCAGCTACGGTAAACCATTCATCGTAATTCCTTATGGAAAATCCAGGACGAATACGTTCAGGGTACTTCAAAGTTTGTGGAGGTTCATGAAGAGCATCTTGGGGCACAAAATAATTTGGTTTTATTTTGAGTTTCTTTAACAAAGCTAAAAGATTAAAAAATTTGACAAAAAATTTAACACACTTTTAATTTATCTGTCAATGAATCAGTAACAGATGCTTCAGGATCCTAAAAAATTTTTATGAAAATAAAAATTAATATCAAAAACTCACAAATCTTGGTTTAGTTAGTGTATCAATTATTTCAGGATTTTCCAATACATCATTTAAGAATTGTTTCAATGACTAAAATTCATTAATTTTTAACTTATACTTAAACAACAGCAAACACTTACAGAAGGATTGTTGATTCCATTTAAAATTCTGAATGTTAAAGCAGAATGAAAATGATTATTATCCTTTTCATTTTCAAGAACCAAATTCCAGATATTTTCAAATTTTTGCGGTTCAGATGCGAAAATAGTTTGCACATTGATGTACACATGTTGTCGTCTTAGACGTGCGTCTTTTGAGATATTAAGCATCTAAAAGATAATAAAAGATTGTAAACTGTATAAAAAATAAAATCAATAGTTCCCGATAGATGAAAAAAAATGATGAACTGTAAATATGAGTTCTTTGACATTAAAACAGTAAAATTATAACATTCATTTCACCGAACCCAACGAAAAAAAGATTAAAAAAGACAAATTTAAAGCAAAAATAAGGAAGAATAAACCCATTTGATCTGGAATATCAGATTTTTACTGCCAGACGCCCAAGGGTAAATTGACTTGACTTTCATGCAACAATTCACATGTTAAGATTCAATTATACCCGACAACCAACACAAATTTAATGAGCTTCTTGAATAATTTTTCATCATTAAGCTTAAACCATCCTTCTCTATTTTAAACACGAAAAAATTCCAGGAATATTATCAACATACTTACTGACAAGAAGAAAGTGAAAATCAAATTTTTGCAATTTTTAGCACCAAAAAAGTTTCATATTGTACCCCTTTTTCTCATATCCCTGTTTGAAAGACAAAAATTTTTTATGTAAAATACACATGCTATTTTTATTTAAAAAGTTTTACTCTAAAGTGTTTCTCAAAACACTTTTATGAATTTATTAAACTTTAAATTACAAAAACGTGGAAAACTTTTTAACTTTATTTTTATTTGCAACAATTAATGATGCACAACTTTTCTGTTGCAACTTGCAACAGAAAAGTGTGACTTATCAACATTCGAGAACAATCAACAACAACAAATGGAACGCTAGGACCTTCGTCGTTAAAAAAACGTTGAAAATAAAAAAAAGTCGATATTTAAATTTAATTGTTTTTTGTTTTGTTAAATATCTAAATATTTGATTCTTTTTTTACATAAATAAAAAACATATTAATATACATAAATGCGAGAGTTTAAAAAATCAAAGAAAATAAAAAATAAACAAAAATGATTTTTACGGAAAAAAAGAAAATGTTTTCTTTCATCGCACATTTTTTCAAACAAGCGATTGCTGTTTGCTGCCTGGAATGAGTTTGTTGCGTTTTAAAAAAAACACTGATATTTTCCTATTGCAAAATGAAGAAAAAAATTTTGTTTGAAAACAAGGTGTTTAAAAAATTTCAGCGGAGAACACATGTTAGTGATGTTGCGATTCCGGAGTCGGAGCTGAAGTCGATGAGGTGGAGTCTTAAAACTTTATATTCTGCAGAATCTTGTTTCTAAAACACTTTTTTTGAGATGAAAGCTCTAATAGATTGTTTTAATTGCCTTAAAAATAATTTTAAAAATTGTAAAAAATTTTTTAATTATTTAAAACAGTTTAATATTATAAATTGGCATTTTATGTGTTTTAAAGGCGTGGCCGTTTTTTTGAATTCTTTTTTCAGGATGGGACATTTGCGGATTGAATTTTTGGGGATTTCTTTTTGAGGATTTTTTTCGAGGATTATTTTATCAGGATTGAATTTTTGCGGATTGAATTTTTGCGGATTCTTTTTTCAGGACGGGACATTTGCGGATTTTATTTCATTATATATTTATATTATGAAAAAAATCCGCAAAAATTCAATCCGCAAAAGTCTAATCCTGAAAAAAAAATCCTGAAAGAGAAATTCCCAAAATTCAATCCGCAAATGTCCCATCCTAATAAAAGAATCCAACAAAACTGCCACGCCGTTTTAAAGAAAATTTTGAAGTCGAAGTCGACTCCGGAGTCCATTAAAAATCTCCGGAACAACACAGAATATTATCCTGTGAACAAGTTATTTAACTGTTTTATATATTGATTTATTTTTTTAAAAACTGCGATGTACTGTAATTACTTGGGCAATTAACCCCCAAATTTTTTAAGACCCCATTTTTACTTTTCTCCAAAAGGGTATTTATACGATCTAAGAATATCTCCGTAAGAGTTTTCAGTTTATTTGACAGCGTGATTCATTCACGTATGTACACAAAATCTTTTGGATCAAACATTTTTCTTTATTATTAATTTTCATTATATTTCATTATAAAAATTACCCTTTAAAAATACACATTAATAAAATAAAAATCATTCTTCATAAATTTCTGTTTTTGGGATTTAACATACAAACAAACACATATATTAATTATATATAAAACAATTTAGGTACTCTTATTTCACTTTTTGTGACTTAAAAAAATAAAACATTTGTTTAAAAAAATTCATTTATAATAATAATTGAGAGCAAAAAAGGTTTAATAGAGATGCGAGTCTTCATACCAGTGACGGGTAGGAACGCTTGGCGCATAATTACTGTAACGGTTCGTTGTTGTTGTTGATGTTGAAGATGGGGTGGTTGAAAAATTCGTAGCTGCTAAAAAAATTTATTTTATTTTTAATCTGGAATCTTGTTTCTGAAACATACTTTTACCGCCAGTATAACGTTTAAATTGATGTGAAGTACTTTGCGTTGATGATGGATAACTTCCAAATATTTTATCATTTGTACTAAATCTTGACGATGCAGAATTTGGTCCGGCTGGATTGTAACTATGATAAGTAGATGATACAGTTGAGCCAGGCGCAGTACTAAGATTATCTTTAGATTTTCTGAATAAAGATTTTATTCGATCAATTGGTGATCGAGGACGTTTGTAATCTTCTTCTACGGCAGCTGTTGTGCCATATCCATTTGTAATAATTTTTCCATCAGGTCCCATTCGTACTTCTGTTGTACGACGTCTATTCATATTTAAAAATCCACGTTTTTTATTTGCTGCTTCATAATCAGCTGCAGCTCCACTTGGAGTTCTACCTCTCCCTAAAAAATTTATTGATAATTCGTTTCAAGGATTTACTAAATTTCAAACAAAACAAATTTTATTCTATGGACAAAAAAAATTTTTTTAAGTGCTATTAATACACAATCAACGAAAACAGTAATTAGAAAACAAAAAAACAACAAAAATGTTTCACACGAACCACCTTCTTCATAATTGACTGGATTGTAGGATGATGGGCCCAAAGATCCATATCTGCTGTAAGAATGCAAAGGACTAGGACTTTTTTCATGTGATAAATGTCGTCGAAGACGTCCAAAGATTTGTTTCACGCCTTTAAAAGAAGTTTCTAAAATAACTTTTTTTCCCGGGGTTGCGCTTTCTTTCTTGCAAAGTTTTTAGTTTCTATGAAATGATAAAAAAAAGTGTGCAGAAAAAATAATAAAATGAAAGCAAAAAATGAGAGTGCAAAAGTGCTTGAAAAAAGTTTATAAAATAAGATAGAATCAATCAAAAAAGAAGAAAGCGGCAAAAAGGCAAAGAAAAATCAAAACAAACCTGAATCGCCTTTAACTGAAGTTGCTCTAGGCTCCAAATCCGTTGCCTATAAAAAGAATTTGTTTGATAAGAAAAGTTGAAAAATATTTGCTATTAAAAATTACTTGTTTATTTTTAAGAATTCCTCGAGCGGGTGTTAAGGAAACATCAGGCTCTCGGGGTTGTGATATGCGCCCAGAAGCAGTGTCATGATAATTGATATAACTGTAATCACTTCTCTCAGAACCTGCTAATGATCCAATTTCAGGTGTCATTAAACGGGGATTAAAACCTATAACATTAGTTTGTCAAAATTTATTTATAAAAATTCTCAATTTACTTTGATCGTTCTCATCTTTGAGGGAAAGCTTTCTTTCAGTTGATTGTGAACGAGCCCTTGCTTTTCTTGCTTCAGAATCACGAAGTGCAGAACCTATTCTTCGAGTAACGGGCCTAAAGCGTGAAAGAAAGGGTTCTTTACTGGTCGTTGAGCTGGTATCTGATTGAATAATGCTTGAAGTTTGAGGATAATAGCTTGTGGTGCTTGGAGCAGAATAATCTGTTCCTGGTGTCACTACAAAAAAACTTTGATAAAGCTTTTGTTTAACCATAATTAGGACAAACCTGGCCGTTCAGTATCATAATTTGATCGACGATATGAAACATTATCATCAAATCTTGATTTATATGCCCCTGGGATATATGTACTTGTCGGACGATCATTATGCCAATATGATCCTGCTGTTGGTCGATAGCTATATCCACCGGTATTCATTTCAGCAGCTCTTTCAGCTCTTGTCTGGTAAACTTCAAATCTATTTCTGGTATTCATCCAATTATCTAATGATTCATCCTCATATCGATTCGTTGTCGCTCCATAACGTGGCTGTCGATCATAACTGTAACCAGGTGAATGCCGATCTTCATCAAAACCAGGACTCATTTCATGGAATGATTTTCTTCTATCAATATAATTATGTGGACGATATTCATTCATTTTACGTTCATCTAAATAGCTAGGACGGGTGTAACCAGTTTTTGGTGAAGCTTGAGTTGCTTAAAAATTAAATGAATATTTATTTATTTATTTTTTTAATTTTTAATTACCAAGTTTAGGTGGTTCTTCTTCCTTCTTTTTCGGTGCCACCGGTTCTTCTGGTTCAATAGGGGGTCTAAAATAAGCATTTCTGTATTTTCACATTCACAAAAATATAGGCTACGAATAAAGCGCAACGAATAACAATTAACGAAGGTTACCGTAAAATTATTTCATCAGGTGTTCCGATAGTTCGATTTCGTAAACGTCGCTCTCTATTCTTTCGACGAATATATGCTGCAGCACTTTCCCATTTTTGTATGCCACCATATTCAGTACTAAAAAACACATTCGACCGTTTTTTTGTTACCGTATGTTAAGAGATAGGACAGAGAAAAAAAAGAAGCAGCGAGATTAATAGAAATATTAGTTATTAAAAAAATTTTTTTTTCTCAATTTACTTACTTGGTTGTAATTGGTGTTGCAGGAGTTGTAATTGTGGAAGGAATGATAGCAGCTGATTCTTTCATAGCATTGTTTGCAGGTTGTACAGCTTGAATTGGTTTTTTAGATGATTCTTGTGATCTTGTTGTTCCATTCATTGCAGGAGAAGAGTAAAGCTTTGTTGTTGAAGTATTTGTAGTTGGTAGAGTGTCTTGAGTTCCAGAAGATTGAGGACGTACAGGAACAATGGGGGCAGCCTTTTTAACGCCATCTGGTCCAGCTGGAGTAATTGTTCTATATCCAATAATTGATGTGCGATGTTGTTGTACAACAACATCCCCTTCTTCTTCCTCTTCACTCTCTTCTTCACTTTCTTCATCCTCATATTCTGATTCTTCATCTTCAGCATCTGATTTAATTGTCGGAGGATCACGAGGAGGTTCAGAACCTCGTCTAAAAACATTTAATATGTCATTAAAATGCTTTTTTCAAAAAATAGAGTTACCTTGAAGCATCGTTTTTATTAACATCTGGATCTTGTGATTTAAGCCAATCTTTTTTTTTCTTTGTTGCAGATTTCTTCTTTTCTTCATCACTATCTTCACATTTATCCGGATATTTCATAATATATTTTTTTGCTTTATCAAATAATACAGGAGATTGATCCGGCGTTGGTTGAGGACCCCCAATCCGTCGCTTTGATGGTGGAGGACTTTCAGCTTCTGTTGAAACACCTCGACCATAAAGTTCAACGTGATTATGCTATAATTTATTTATGTTTAAATTTTCTGCTTGAATTTTATCAAAATTACAAACTTGATATTTTCCTTTACTTTGTCTTTTTGATAAACCTCTATCAAATGTTGATAAATGATTTGCTGATACTGGTACAGGAGCTTGTTGAATTTCACGTTTTGGAGAATCTTTACTAAGATTTTCAACAATTTTTGGTGCTTGTGGAGTGACAGTTGTTTTACTGGTTGTTACTTGTTCAACGACTTCCGCTAATTCATCAATATCTGATTCATATTCTTCTTCATCTTCCTCCTCCTCATCTTCGTCTTCTTCATCATCAATTTCGCCATCTGATTTTACTTCGCGTGTAACTCCAATTGGTTTTGTTAATTCGATTTTCGAACTTTGTTCCGGATTTTCAGATGAATCTTCATCAGTTTCAAATCCGACCTAAAAATTTAAAAATTTTGTTGAAAATCAGTTTTGAGAAATTTTTCACAATATTGGTTAAATAGAAATGTTGCCCATGTTATTGTATTGTTACTTTTTGGAGCACAATTATAGAATTTTTGAGGCATAATAATTTTAAAAAAACATGAGTATTTTTTTTAAAACAAAGTGTTTCACAAGTAAACATTTAAAGAAGATATGAACAACACCATGAACGGACGCCTCAAAAACTCTACCTCAACACTGTGCCAGGGACGTTCTTCAAGAAGAGGCTTATGAATAGATTTCAAATCCACTTTAATAGGTAATTCTTGAACCTGATATTTGCTTTTAAGAGCAGCTGCTGCAGTATTATTTGAAATTTTTCCGCCAATAGTTGGTGGAGCAGGTTGTGGAGGGGATTTTTGAGAAGCTGGAACAACATCAGGAAGCTTTTTATCACCTGCAATATTGTGATTTGAAATTTGTCTTCTTACAATATCCTAAAAAGTTTTGATACAGTAAATATGCTTTGATATGAATTAAATTTTAGAATTTTACTTGTGATTGTTGCTGAATAATTTTAGATGCTTGTTTTTGAACAGATTTTGGTTGCGCGGCAATAATTGATTCAAGAAGTTCTTTGACCATTGGACGTTGATCATAGAATGGATGCGCTTTGACTCTTGCAACCAAATTCATACTTACAGGTCCCTTTTCCATTTGTTCTAACACTTGATTCATTAATAAACTCAATGAATCAATTTCAAGACGCCAATTATCAGTATTTATTGGTTTATAAGCTGATGATGCAGATGCAGCTGCAGTACTCGGCTTTGGTTCAGCAATAGAAGAAAAGTATGTTGACTTTTTGGTACTGTAAAAATATAATGTTTTTTCAAAATTTTGTTTTTAAAAAAACCATACCTTGTGCTTGGTTCATCCGCATGTTCAATCGCTTTTAATTTTTGTTGAATTTGTGGGCTTGCAGGTTGAGCAGGTAAGGGGAAGTTTGAAAGCCGAGGATTTTTAGGTGTTGTCGGTGTTCCGGGTTGTTTTGTAGGAGTGGTAGTTTTATCAACAGGTGTTTGTCTGCCGGGTGAATTACTTCCAGCTTTATTTCCTTGTAATCGATTTTCAAGCTGTCTTAATCTTTCCAAAGGATCACTAAATTCATTCTTTTTATCTGCACTTAGATCAAGTGGCGGTGGCTTTTGTATTTCATGGCGTAAACTTTTTTCTTTCGATGTCATTTCGGGTGCACTTTTTTCATCAAGCTTTCTCGCCTTTGGTGGTTTAATCGGTGAATTTTCATTGTATTCTTCTGCTTCTTTTCTACGTCTTCTGAATTCTTCAATTTTCTTTCGAGTTTCGCTGCTTAAATGTCCAAATTCCATGAAAACATCCGTTTCATCTGCAAGATCTTGAACAATCATTGTTTCAGCTCTCTCAGGTAATGGAGTATAATCAGTTATTTGATTTTCAGGTAATTCTTGAATCACTGGCATATTTTCTTCTAAATTTAACCACCAATGTGATGCAATATCATCAATATCCGCACGTCGCTCTGGATTTACACGTAACATATTTCTTATAAGCATTGAAGCAGTTGATGGAGTATCTGGCTCATAATAAGCACCTCGTTTAATTTGTCGTACCATTCTATTAAAATCCCGTCCATCAAATGGCATGGACCCGTAAACTAATGTATACAGTAAAATTCCTAAACTCCAACAATCAACTTCTGGGCCACGATATGGTGTACCATTGATAATTTCCGGGGAAGCATATAGTGGTGAACCACAAAATGTTGTAAGTAAAATTTTTTCGGTAAAATAATTTGATAAACCAAAATCAGCAATTTTTGCATTATTATCTACATCAAGTAAAATATTTTCAAGTTTTAAATCACGATGTGCAACTTTATGTTTATGGCAATACAGTACTGCAGAGGTGATTTGACGAAAAATTCTTCGAGCTTCACCTTCTGGCAGTGACCCATTTTTGCTTACATAATCATACAGTTCACCGCCACTCGCATATTCCATAACCAATATAATTTTATCTTTATTTTCAAATACTTCAAAAATTTGGATAATATTTGGATGATTCAATGCTGACATAATTCGAATTTCTCGGCGAATTCGTACAAGATCTTGCTTATTTTCAATGGCACTTTTTTTAATCAATTTTACGGCAACCTAAAAAAGAAAATTTTGAACTATTTTAAAGCACTCAAAAAACTGTTTTCGCACCTCTCTATCAAATTTATGATCATATGCAAGTGAAACTTTACCATAAGTACCAGATCCCAATTTCTTTGTTATCTCAAATCGTTGCTTGATTTCTCTTTTAGGTGCATTTGGATCAGCACCCGCAAATGGATGCCCTCCAGCACTTGATGATCCAGCTCCACCAGAGCTTCCACCATGTCGTATTTTTGAACTACTTATACGTGTTGCATTTTTTGTTCGACTATTTGATCGGGATGATGTTCCTCCACCACTGACGGTTGCCATTCCAACTACCGCCCCACCGGCTCCAATTGTCATGGCTTTTCACCTTATAAAGGTGATAATAATGGGGCACTATAAAAGTAAAATAGTTAATTGGAAACATCAAAGGTGAAAATATAATTGGCTTTTTTAAAAACTCGTAAACTGAAAAACATTTGACGAAAAAGTGTAGAACAATGGTTTATTAAAGCTTGTATAAAAAAATAGAACAAAGTCATTTGCAAAAAAAAATGAAATCACATTTCCCGCGTTTTTGTTAACGAGCATTGATGCTGCCATCATTTTTTTTTTCTGTATGAGGTCCAATCCCGTGTCTAGCAATAATGACAGCCGCATCAATATGAAAAAAAAAATAAGAAAAAGAGCTAACTAACAGAGTAAGTTTTTGGTGATCAATCACTATGCCAATATACTCATCAAGGCAACCGCCTCGGCGCAAAAACAATGAAAAAAATATATGAGAGAAGAAAGAGATATGAGGGAAAGACACCTGTGGGGATAATGATACTTCTACACCATCTGTCAGCAATGTTATCCCGTTAACAAGCTTTACGCAAAAAGATATAAGAAAGTGAGAGCCTTTGGCGATTAGGAAAAAAAGGGCGAAAGAAAAAATAGGGGGTATGAAAGGGAACACAACAAGTGACTCGCGAAAGAGGTACAAAAAAAAGTTAAGTGCAAATGGGATAAAAAGTATGTCAAAAAAAACTATCATCAGCATGAGGGGTTATTTTGCAAACGAGTTAAACAGCTGATAAAAAATATACTATGTTTTTTCAAATGTTTCAAAAAGAACAATGACAAATCATTTTTGAAAAAATATGTTTCGAAATGTTACAGTATACCACACTTCTTTGGAAAAAAAACCCAAAATTAATGTAGTTTTAAAACTTTAAAGAAGTTCAAAAATTTCTGTAATTTTCCTGTTTTTTTCCACTTTTACTACTGTTAGCGAAAAAGCTCTTCAAAGCTTAAAATCAAAAGCAATGTGCTTTCAAGAGGTTTTGACTAAGACCCTGAGTTAAAAGAGATAAGAAAAAATACTGAAGTCAATTGTTACGGAAGACGAAGAGAAAGAAAAAAATCAACTAGCTTTCCATTCTACAGACCGACCGGGCATTCCGCCAGGGTTCTCTATTTTTTAATCGAGGGATATATATTTTTTGTGGAACAAGAAAAAATAGAAGGTGAACACTCTCTTTCTTTCTCTGTAACACGGTGATCGGTCTCACAATAGTTAGCTCCAACGTCCCCAGAGCACGCACACGTTTATCTATAATATCTTTCAATAGTAGTTAGTTGTACACGAAAACTAAATCTTTCTTTCACTTTCTCTCTCTTTCTTTCTTTTTTTTACTCCTGCCAGAGGCCCCCCTGATTTTTTAACTTGTTGACTGGATAAAGCAACAAACTTTAGCGGACAAAAAAGCTTAGACCGCAAAAGAGAAAATAAAGAAGAAGGAAAAAAAGTAAGCTTTAAGATTTGTTGAGATTTTTTTCTTTGCTTTTCTCTTTTTTTTTGAAGATATCACACACACATATTCTAACCATCAGCGATAGAAAGAAATAAAAGAGAAAGGAAAAGATATTGGCATTATTAAGGGGACATATGGCTATGGAAAGATTGAAAATATCTTGTGCCATAATTGAAAAAGATGTGTACAACTGTTATACATTTTTTATTTCTGCTTGCCCTGAATGAAATGAATGACTAATAAATAAAAAAATTACTCCAAAAATTTTTAGGTCAAAGTTTAAATACAAAATGTTTCATTGATGAAAAATTTTGAAAAAAAATTTATTTAAAAACAATAAATATGGTTTAGTAAATTAAAAAAATTTGATCGGCAAAAATAAAAATGAAGCAGTTGGTGTTAGTAGTAAATATGAGGTTACTGAAGCACATGTGTGTTGATTAATCTTACGTGCAAAATTGATTTTAATAAACCAAAATGATTTCAAAAAGCAAAAAAACAAGTGATTTTGAAAATTTAAAAAATAAAAATTTCAAATAAGAAAAACATTTGAAAAAACCCAATAAACTTAAAAACAATAAATTTGAAAAAAACAGAAAAAAGTGAGTTTTTTTTTTCTTTTAAATCCTTTTGTTGTCAAACAAGAGTTTTTGGTGTAATCGAGCTTTTATCCTTCGGATGTAAGCAAAAGAAAAAAAGTGAAATCGCTGCGCAAAAATACCGGGCTGCGCACAAAATTTATAAATAGAAATTTGCAGATGGTAAAAAAAAGAAATGAAAAAAAGGTTAAAAATTGACTACAGTGATGAAAACACATGCACAAATACTAAATAAAAACAATTTAAACATAAACATGTAAAATACAGCACTGGCATCTTTCTATTATTGAAAATGATAAAAAGGAAACCACGTTACAGTAACACTGATGATGAAATTAATACAAATTAATGAACATTATTACTTTTTAAAAAGTTCAAAATTTTTCAACTTTAAGAAACACAAAAAATGGACATAAAAAAATCATTAGCTTAAACGGTTGTCGAACAATAAGATTTTGGTTGTTGCGCGCTTTAAAACACACACCAAAAGCTAATGTTCTTCTTCTTCTTCTTTTTTTTATATTTGTTTCACTTATTGGTCGTTTTAGTCTCAAAAGAAACTAAAACATTCTTTAAGACTTAACTTTTTTTTCTTTTGCTCTCTTAATTAACAAAGATATTTTGAACTAGCCGTACAAAAATATGTGTATATAAAAAAGGGAAAGATGCAAGCAGAAAAAAAAGTAGCACACAAACAATAGAATCAAAAATGAAAAAATTTAGATGAAGACAACATTTATTTTAAATCATAATACGAAAAAAAAGTTGTTAAATTAAAATTTTCTTTAGAACATTCAAACAAATAAAAATAGAGGAAAAAAATGTCTGGGAGGATAAATGCATTCAAGTAAAAAGGCAAAAGGTAAGTAAGTTTTTTTGACAGGCAGATGAGAGTCAATTGAGTCAATGATTTTTTTGTACGTCAACAATCAGCAACCGGAAAATAAAAAAGATGAATGCGCAACATTCGTTTTTTTTGCTGCAAATTTTAAGGATAGAAGAATTTGCTACTTACCGGTTCGTTTCTAGTGTAGTTATAATAATAATAATACTGAAGAACTTGCAAAAAGGCACTTTAAAGAGATTATTAGCTTTTTTTGTTACTCGTAAAATATGATATAGACTTTTTATATGTTAATAATTTAAAAACAAAAAAATATCAAAAAGTTATATTAAAGCTTTGTTATTTGAATTTCATTAAATCTTTTGAAATTCAGAATTCAGGATACAAAATTAACATTTATTGAACAATTTTTTTAAATTAAAACTTGGATAAAAAAAGCAATTTTACTCAAAAGAAACTGGTTTTGCCAAACTATAAAGTATTGAAATGATGAAGGGAAAAAAAGTTTTAACACTTTTGAACAGCTGTGATCTTATGATTTTTTTGTTGCCGCGGTCACTCCCACCTTCTGGACTCTCATCTTGCAGATATATTTCTTAGTTTAAATTGTTTGTCGCTTAACCGATGAATAAGACTCAAGTCATTTTTTTTTCAAAAACGGACGCAAATTGACACCCACTCTTTAAAAAAATTTTTTTGTCTTCAAAGCTTTAAAATTTGATTGTTTTTCACTCAATTTCTTTTTTCTTTTATGTTAAGGCTTAATGATTAATATTTCATTTATCACCAATAATCAACAACGACAACAAAATTATATCAACTGTTAACATTTCATAAAAGATAATAGCTCCAATAAAAAAAGTTAAACAACGCGAATGCCTAAAAATTTTTAATGATAAAAAGTTTATCTAAAGTAGGAAAAAAACAAACCATTGGAAAGGTTATACTTGCAATTCTATCAATTTTTGCGCCCAATTCCGAAGCAGGTTTTTGTTTTCTCAATTTTTGAAATGGAGTCGGAGTTATCATTGTTGGCATTTTCCCATCATCAAATATTTTTGACATATCTGGATCAGGGATATCAAGATCAGAAGCAGCTAATTTTCGACATAAATCCCGGGTTCCCTGTTCCCCAAAAACTGTTGCACTGTAAAATAAGAAAAAAGTTAGGATTTGGTATTGTTTTATAATTACCGTCTAGGATCTTTTAACCCTTTATCCATGCCAGGAAGACTTGCCCGAATTAGCATATTACCAATTGTTGACATTTTTCTTGTGCGTTGCTTTTGATCTTCTAATTTATCATTATATGCCACAATTGCAAGCTCTAACAAGCTACAGAAAATAAATCTAAAGCATAAAATAAATCTTTTTTACATAAGCTCTATTTGGGGTTTGAACGTTAACATTTAAAAGAAGCTTTATATTGATGCCATGCTTAAAAGATTTAATGTTAAATAACTTCGACAAAAGCTTATCCCCAAATTAAGTGATTTTTATATTTTTTTTGCCGTTAATTATATTCATTTTTGACTTTATTTGTTTTTTGTTTTTTTCAACCCCGCAAACAGATAATGTAGACTGTATTTTTAACAGTCAACATAAAAAAAATTTTTACGCCACACAGGAGAACATCCAAATATCCACAGCTTTTACAACGCTTGTCTAAATAGATATATTATTATTTTTTTTAAATTGCAAACTCAAATGTTACCCTTGGAAGTGAACGGACAATATTTCCATATTGAAATGTAAGTGCCTAAAAATAATAACAAACATATGTAAAAAATTTTTTAAAGCAACCAAAAATAATCACCATTAAAGCCGAAACAGAAAGTGTAATTCGAGCAGGAAGTGCCTTAAAATAACATATGTTTTTTGTTAAACTTTTAATTATTAAAAAAATCCATACCCTTGTATCCATCCAAAATGCAACCCATGATAAAACTATTAAAGTATAAGTTGGAAGATAAATCTAAAATTTTTTAAAGCATTAAAAATTTCGATCGATTAAACTTGCTTGTAAAATATAAAATCCATAAAGCCTTTCAAAATGAATATCAACAGATAATCGATGCCAAATACCCGCAGTATACATCTTAAAAATATTTTTTATCAGTATTTTAAAATTGATAAATGGCTTTAATAACTTCAATATGTTTTCCATATGTGATATTTGTCATTTTAAAATCAGGCAAATTAAAGTCTTCTTTTACCGTACTAACAGGAGACCATTCAAGCCAATTCAATTTTACTTCAGCTGCATTATAAGAATAGCTATAAAAATTGGTCAAAATCATATGATTAGAACACTATCCGCGTCCATAAATTTTTATTCGCGTCCATAGAAATTATTTGCGTCCAAAGGGCTTAATCGTAGGCTCTTGGGACGCAAATAATTTTTCAGGCGAAAAGTGCGCTAGAGCCAATTAGAAATGCCATACCTTTCAAACATTAAATTACACCGAATTGCATCAAGAGGAAAACGTTTTAAATTAAGTTCACAGGGTGCTTCTGATCGTATTCTGTAATTAAGCCATGTGGTTCCATTTGGAAATATCTAAAGAGTTTTAATTAAATTCTTTTAATTCTTAGCAGTAAATTCCCACCATAAGTAAAATGTTAGGCTTCGGTGAATCATGGACTTTTGTGGCTTTAGAATTTACAACACAAACATTTGGTGACCTTAAAAATACAATATTTCATTAACAATGAATTTTTGTATTACTTACCATAACTTTGGCTCCATGTCATGATCTAATGACAAATTTTTCCTGCACGGATCCATATGCTCAAATTGTAGTCTTGAATCTAACCAAATAGCACTTATCCAAAAATCAATAACAAATGTACCAGTAATTACACTTATATCAGAAATATCTTGGATTGTTATTTCAACGGTTACTTCAACTGGTGAAGGTTCCGGTAATGCATTCCTATGAATTTTGTTTTTCATTGATTTAATTTATTATTTTTTTTTAGACATTTTACTTTTACTCTTCGAAACTATGTTTAAACTTTTCACTTCCCAAAAAGCAAGCTTTTGTTTTTTGTAACTCCGGAAATTTGATTGGCATTTTTTGGCGCAGAATGAAATGACGCTTTTTTTAGACACAAAAAAAAATCGTTGAAAAAAGTGCGTCTTTTTTCAAAAAGGAAGCAGACAAAAACTTTCTTTGTATGAAAAAAAGTTTATTGTTATTATTATTATTATTTTGAAACATTTAAAAAAACATCGAAAGAGGATACGACTAAAAAAAGGCAACGTTGCGGGAAGTCTTTTATGAATTTTTTCATACATTTTAGCTTCTCTTTTAAAAAAATGTATATACATTTGCCAAATAATAAATATTATTACCTTGAATAATTTGTCATTAAGATATGCGCAAGATCTTGAGCTTTTTCACCAGTAGCATTTTCACACATTTTACTATCTAAAATTTCCTCGTGACTAAGAGGAGTTGAAAGATTTGCATCAAGATTATGATTATGATGATGATGGTGATGGTGATGATGGGGTTGTGTTTCATTGGTTGAATTATTTACTTCCTGTATGCCAGAAGATTGTGTACTAACCATTGTTAGAAGAAGTTCTAATAGGACGGACTTAAACATTTAGTTAAAATATTTTTGGGAATCTTTAAACGAATGTTTATTTTACCTGTACAGTACTAAGCATTTCCTAATGTTATAAAAAAGATATACAAAATATTTGAATAATTTAAACACAAAATGTATATTCACTGGTTATAAAATACCAGAAAACCACCAATCATTTTTGAGTTAAAACAGAAATCTATTTTTAATGCTTTACTTTTCTTTGTTGACTTTAGTTACTTTTTTAAAAAGTAAAAGGCGGTCCCGAAGAAAATAACTGCCAAAAATGCATCTTGCATATGACCAAAAAGAACAAGAAAAAGAAAAAAAGTTTTAACATTTGCAAGGAAAAAAATTATAATAGCAAAAATGGTTTATTTTTATAGAAACAATCGCAATTATTTCGTTTTTTGAAACAATTTCAAAACTGCACTATTGTAATTACTGTAGTTCGTGTTCAAATGCTTCAAACCAAATGGCTTTAAATGGAAAAAAAACTTTTTTTAAAGGATATTTTATCTATGCTTTTCTTCTTTTTTCTCATTCAAATAAGTGTACGCATAAATTGGATAAAAAGGCGTGTGTTGCCGCCAAAAATTGACAAAATAAATTTGCACTTAAAATCAGATAAAGCCGTAAAAGAATTTGTATTTTTGAAAAAAGAAGGGTCTTAAAGAAAGCGGGGAAAACTGAAAAAGAGATGTATGAAAAATTCATCAACAAAATTAGGAAGTCGATGGATATCGGATTGTCGTCGGATTAGCATCCCCTTTTTTTCTAATACCACATTCTATAACCTCCCTTTCTCTTTGTAAAAAAAGAAGAAAATCTATGGTATAACAGTGACAAATAAAAGACATTATTATTTTAAATAATTAAAAATAAAAGTATGAATGCTCCAGAATGGTTGGTAAATGCTATGCCAGCAATAGGAATTTTAGGGTTAGCAACTTCAGCATGTTATTTATATATTATGTACAAAAGTCGTTTGGATGCTTATGTGATGTATTATGGGTTAGCATTTATTGGTATAATTAATAATTTTTTTAAATAAAAAATAAAAAGTAGAAAACAAATTTTAGATGTTGTTTTTGCTTTATCTCTTATTTATGCGGGATTTCATGGAATAATTGTTATGTCAAAAGGCGATGATACACCGGTAAAAAAGATAAATAACTTTTACATATCAATTACAGTAAGTACACTTTTTACAGAATATTAAACCCATTGAATGCCTTTCACAAGCTATCCATGTTTCAATATGGTATTACTGTGATGCCATAAACTTATTTATTATTGTTGTACTTTGTTTGGATCAAGTAATTTCTGTTATATGGTCCAAAAACCATAATGTTGTTTCATCAAATTATTTTAAGATGCCCATCTTAATTATAATTCTTATTTCGGGTCTAACAATCCTAATTCCAGTTTGGCATAATAGTATAACAAATTCAAATGATTTATCTGTAAAAGTTTCATCATTTTGTCAAATGTCGGAAATTGTATACAGTAAAATTTATATTTTTGAAATGGAGGCAAGAAAATGGGTGCCACTTGGTGGTTGGTGTTTTATTGTTCAGTTGTAAAATAAAGTAATTCATTCTAATACCTTTTTTTAGGATTGGCATTTCTTTGTATTACATCGTTTATTCTCTTAACTCTTCAGCTTAAATATAACTGGGATTTTAAATGGACAGATAGTAACAGTAATGCACAAAATGTGATACCCCTGTTTTTCATCTAAATATTGTTATTAAATATTTTTATAGATGTTCTTTTTTGTTCTTTTACGATGTCTTTTAATGATCATTTCCGTCCATTTACCGCTTATCCTTTTTAATGCAAAATTAACACAACCAAACAAGCTTGAAATTAGCCAACAAAATACAAATAAAATTGAATACTATATTAGATTTTTGCAAGGAATTTTATTTGGATTGATTCAACCTATACTTTCGGTATTCTTATTACCAAAATATTCTGATGCAGTTAAACAATTTTGGAATCAATATGCTCACAATACAAAACGTGATTGGCAAAGCGTAGGCAAGTTCATTGCAAGCTAATATTATATTAGCTAATTACAAGTAATATGTTTTTAGATGATCCGCCAGTAAATAAGCATAATGAATCAAGTGATCCCGTATTTGGTAGTTGGTATTCTACTGGTGGAAATATTGTTGGCGAAGCTGGAATTCCAGCTGCTTATGATGCAGATAAACAAAAAAGTGTGTCGTTTTATTACAATGAAATGGAGCTAAAATAAGGAGATAAATAATCTGTTTTTTTTTCTTTTGTCCATGTTTTTATATTTTTTTTGTCTTTTTGTAAGTACAATCAATAAAGTTATTAATCTATTCCGTAAATCCTTGGAAAAACAAGAGGAAGAAGAAAACAGTCAAAAGTTGGAATAAAAAAACTCTATGGCATTGTGTTCTTCTATGGAAGGATGCACATATTTTTTTGCAGAAAAAAAAACCGATTATCTATTGTTTGGTATTGGCTCTTTGAATTGAATGCTTTTTTAAAGACGTTTAATACTTTAGTGAGTGAATTACCGCTTTAAAAAAAGGACATATTAAAATGTCGTCAGATGAATATGTTGAAATTGAGCTTGATGTGGTATGTTTTGTAAAGGTTTTTGAAGTATAACGTTTGCTTTTTTTTCAAAACTTTATCCGATGAAACTACAAAAAACAATTCAATTTACTCTTTTCTAGGACAATAAACCACAATTAAATGGCGTTCATGTTGTTGGCGTTAGTAATAATGCATCAAAATATGAATATGACAGAGTATGTAATAATATACCATTGTTTATCAAAAATTTTAATAGAAATAACATAATGAATTTATAGGGTTCATATGAAGTTGTTGAAGCAACTTCATATAAGCGCGAAGAATCCCGTACAACTCCGATTTTAAATGAAAAATCTCTTTGCCTTGTTTGTGATGGCCCTGCAAATGGAATTCATTTTAAAGCATTAAGTTGTGCAGCTTGTAATGCATTCTTTCGACGATCTGTTGCTGAAAATCGTAAATATATTTGTCGAGAAGATGGAAAATGTGAAATAAATTACAGTAATTATAGTTGTAAAATTATGTCATATATTTTAACATAACTAATTTTAGAAGCGAGGTGTTTATGCCGAGCATGTCGATTGAAAAAGTGTTTGATTATTGGAATGGATCCTGGATCTGTTCAACCACAACGAGATGCAATTGGAAGTAAAAAAAAAGGAGAACTCGTTGAAAGGTATGAACTTCAAATATGATTAAATTAAATATATTTTTTGTTCAGAAATGGAAGAAAAAGTTCATCAGCTTGTAGAAGTGCAGAAATTATTACAGCAGAATCCGTTCCGATTATAAAAAGAAAAAGAAAAGCTTCAACTCCGCCATCTGAAGATCCAATTAATGATGAAGGTGAAGAAGAAGCTATTAGTGAACAAATGTATGAAAGTCCAGAAAGTGTTATATATCAATTTAGTGATGATACAACTCCAAGACAATCAACGACAAAGGAATATGAAGATGGAACAGTTGTTATTCAATGGGGATCTGTTGGAAATTTGATAGAAGAAGTATTATGTTCATACCAGCAGTTACAAGAAAGACGTCGGCTATTTTATTGTCCTCGAACTCTAAGAGATCTCCTTGGTGGAACTGTTCCAACATTCAAAAAAATTGAAGGAGGATATTTTGAAAAAGATAAATTAAACATTGAATCGGCAATAATTGTTGAATTTGTAAGAAGTATTCAACCATTTGCAATGTTAGATCTTGAAACACAAGTTTGTTATTTTTTGCTATGTACCACTGATTTAAATTCAGTAATTTTTTACAGGTTTGTCTGGTTAGAGCATTTTGTTTACCTATGACAATTATTGAAAAGCATTATATGACTTATAAACAAGGTGGACATTTAACAAACAGAATATATCATCAAAATTATTGTTATATCGATCTTGATGAAACTGAAAAGCTGATGTCTTCTACAACAGAGGAATCTCCAGAAATTAATCATTCGGATATTGATACACGTCACATAAACTGTAAAACAATGTTCAGTATTAATATTCCATATATGAAAAAAGCTTTGAATGATATTGTACTACCAATGTCATCTGTGGAAATGACTGATGTAGAAATTGTTGGATTAATGCTTATTATGCTTTTTGATCCATGTAAGTTTTTATATTCTTTAATAAATTATAAACGGTATTTTAGTTGCTCCAAATTTAAATGAAACTGCCAAAAAAGTTGTTAAAGCTGTCCGAGATCGTGTTTACGAAGATTGGTTTACCGTCTATGCCCATAGTGGTATTAGTAACGGTCCTGAAAAAATTGGAAATGTAGTTTTAATCACCTCTGCAATTCAAGTCTGTTAATAAAATATTTAAAATGCCTTAAAATACAAAAAGCGTTTTTTTTTCATTTCAGGAATTTGCCCAGCTTATCCCACAAAACTTCCACATGATTCGCGTTTTCGGTATCACCGATTACGATGAAATATTAAATGATGTTTTTTTTAAATAATTAATAAAATAACATAAAATAACTTTTTTATTTGAACTTGCAAATTCATAAAGTTACCGTAACCACAAAGTCTAAATTGTTTACACAAACCTTAAGTGTTTTTAAATGTACAGAAATACCTTGAATGAATACACATTGAAAAGAAAAACCTAATTACAGGGTTGTCCAAAATTATGGAGACAGGGTGTTTTGATAAGAAAAATTTTTTAGCAGGCTAAGGTTCGATGAAACAAGGTAAAATATAAACTTGGGAGCATATGGGAGAAGAATTAAAACAAATTAAGTCGGTATCATATTCGGCTTCTGATTCCCAGGACCTCAAAGTCGGTAAAAAAAGGCTGCACCTTTTTTTTAAAATTTTAATTCATTGCGACAACCAAACTGAAGTTATTTTTCTTTCTTTTTCTTACGGAAATAAATACTTTGGATAGCTGTTATTTAAGCTTGCTATGCGTTTCTGTAATAAAATCTTAATTGAATAAATTATGTCAGCTGTTTGAAAATTAGTCTTAAAAAGAGCAAAAATAGTGAAAACTTGATTCAATTGCAATTTTGCCAATATTTTCAACATCAAACTTATTGATTGATTGGAATAACTTTTATTTGTATCTTATGTACAGGTGTCCATATATTAACGAAAAAATATGAATGACAAATTTCAACTGCTTACTCGGTGAAATTTGTTAAAAATCGTCATTTTTGATAACACTTTAAAATTACGGTAACTTGAGCATCTGATGATGAAAAGTTGTAAAACCATGTGAAATACTTCTCTGAAATCTTTGTACAATGTAAAAAAAAATTTAATGCGCTTTCCACTTTTGAAATTATCCCTCAAAACAGGAATGTCAAATGCGGCACGAAAACATGGCCGGCCGCGCGGACTAAAATTATTAGCCGGACAGCCGGGTGGCCTATAATTTTTCTTTTTTGTATGAGATAAACAAAGAATTTCCAAAAAATCGTCTGCCGTGCCGGCAGACGATTTTCTGACCGACATGCGGCCGGCGGCGGCCGTCTGCATTTGACATCCCTGCCTCGAAACCTTAAAGAACCTGGCCTGCGGCCTTTTAGCCTATTTTTACCGACTTTGAAGTCCTGCGAATCAGAAGCCGGGTATGATACCGCCTTAATTTGTTTTAATTCATTTTCAAAAAAAATCGGGGAATCCCCATGGAATTCCCCGGGGAAGGGAAACGAACAACCCTAAAGACACCCTACATAGTTTAAACCATTCATTTGGGGGTCAGAAACAAACAGTATTTTCGTGCCGTCGCCGTCGACGGCGACGGCGGTGTTTGAAAAGTGTTGACGGCGCCGTTAAACTTTTTGCCTTGGTCCCCCAGTTAAAAAAGTCGAAAAAAGTCAAAATTTCAATTTCGGAGGACAACGTTTCTAAACTTATTCTGAATCATTTATAAGTGATATAGAACTAATTTTGGCCATTTTCCGCCCCTTTTTCTCAAACTCAGTTTCTATGGACGGTGCTTAACGGCGCCGGCGGTGTTTCAAAAACTCGAATACACTGGAAAAAACCCCAAAAAATTTTACATGCCCTTTTTAAGGTTTACGCATTTTTCGGCACTTTAAAGATGCGCGCGCTCATAGAGCACGTTTTCCCCAAAATAATGTTAACAGTGTTTTACAAGCATGTGACATGTGTTAAATGAAGTCGAAGAACCCCGTTTTGCTGACCTAAACAGGACTCGTAAATAAGTGGCCAAGGCAAATTGCGCATCTTTAAAGTGCCGAAAAATGCGTAAACCTTAAAAAGGGCACGTAATATTTTTGGGGGTTTGTTTCTGACCCCCAAATGAATGGTTTAAACTATGTGGGCTGTCTTGACTCAAATATCATCTCGTACGGTTACCTTGTAAGTAGTGCAAGTTACAACTTTTATCATTAATTATTAAAACGCACTCTGGCTGAAAAAAATGATCCTCCATACAAAGCTTGGCACAGCAAAAAAATCTTTTTTTCTGAATCTTTACCCAGGTTTTCGAATACCCTTAACAAAATGATTGGCAAAGACTTTTTGTCTAAAAGTGCTGTTTTGGCACAATTAGCATTTTCGTATCTCGGATGCCGATGGAGACATTGGCTTAATTTATTTTGATATAAGCGAAATCGAGGTTGCTGAATCACTGTTTGTGTGATGAAAAATTTCTACTTATTTTTTGCATTGTTAAACTTTGAATTCTTTAAATATTTTTCGAGAAGTGTAATTTTTTTTATAAACTTACACTTCTTTTAAATTTTATTAAACAACGATAAACAGAAATTAAGAAATTTTTTTTACAAAAATATGAGGCATCTATACTTGAGCATGAATCACCCGATTACTCGCCCCGAACGAAGCATTTGTTTTTTAATTTCGTGTTTACAGCTGATCATTGGCAAAATGTCCGTCTGCCTTTTCTGCAATGCTTTATTCACTAAAGCCAAACGAAAAAACAGTTCCTTTATCGCATTTTTATGAGTGGTTCAATATTATTTTTTAGCAAAAAAATACGATGGATCCCCCCGTATCATTGAAGGAAGCAATTACAAATGTTCAGTCATTGGAAGATATTCCAACTGTTGATGATCAACCCATTATTGAAGGATTCTCTCAAACATTGGATTACCGCGTAAATTTCGATACAAATTTCGAAGATCGAAATGCTTACGTTTTGGGTTGTTCAAAATATATTGAAGAAGCTACAAGACATGGAGAGTTTGTAAGTTATGAAAAATTTTTAAAATTGTCTCTTTATGGCAAATATTGCAGAAGCAAATGCTTGAACGAGGATTCAATTATGCTGGTAATCTTTATACATGGCGGTGCTGTTCAAGAGCTGTTCCAATGGTATCCTCTAAACAAACCCCTTAAGCTAATTATTATAACAAAATGTTTAGGCAAAATCTAATGATCAACCAAATAGAGGAGAAATTAATGAAACAGTTGTTCATGTCCTTCAACCAGAAGTTAATAAACTTTATGAATTTATGTATTTTACAGTTTAGTTTTTTCTTCTTTAATATTTTTAAACAAAAGTTTCTTAGAATGATGCTGTTGGAATGTTATGTAATGAAATTAAAAGACTTTCACATCCTCAAAAGCGAAAAGATTTTGTATCAGAAGCATATTTATTAATCCTTGGCAAATTTTTAAATATGCTTGCAATTCTTGATGAACTCAAAAATATGAAAGCATCAATAAAAAATGATTTTTCTACGTACAGAAGGTATATATAACAAAATAATTAGATTTCTCTTATGATTCATCTTTGACTCTTTTTTTATAGAGCTGTGCAATCAAATCAATGTGCTGCTTTTGACATGCAACAAATGAATAACTTATCAATTTTTCTTGCAACCCAAAATAATATTAAAGAAAAATTACGTTCCGACATTCAACAGATTGATGGCTATGAAGAGATAATGTCAGATGTAATTAATAATTGTGCCCATTTTTATGAAAATAGATATTATGTATCACCAGATGAAAAGCATATGTTTGTAAAAGTTATCGCATTTTCATTATATCTTATTGATAATGAAACAATCAATGCAATTAAATTGGATCAAAAGAAGAAAATAAGCATTGCAAGACTTGATAGAATTTTTAAATCTGTTGAAGTTGTTCCACTTTATGGTGATATGCAATTTCAACCATTTTCGTTTATTAAAAGAACACCTGGATATGATTCATCAAAGTGGCCACTTTCAAATACCGATGGTTTGTTTTTTGGTTCATAAAGATTGTTGTAAAAAAATTTTTTTTTTTTAAGATGAAAATTGTCATGTAAATATAGTTGAAAAGGTTAAAACAATTCGAATTCATCATGATGAATATGTTGCACATCTTGCAAGAATTAAAAATGAATTTTCTGTATACGATAATGAGGGGCCAAGAACAGATGGAGAAAATCGTGAAATTGCTGCTCTTTCACTGGCTGGAATTCAATTACTTTGTTCATGGACGAGTGATGTAGTTGAGACGGTTTCATGGAAACTTTTAAATCCAACAAATCCTCGAAGAAATCCAGAATGTCCAGATTCTGCCGAAAGTTATGAACGTGCAACACGATACAATTATTCTCCAGCAGAAAAGGCAGCATTAATTGAAACAATTGCAATGATAAAAGGTGTTCAAGCTTTAATTGGTAAAATGGAAGCTGAATTTTCGATGGCAATTCGAAGACATATTTATGCAGAATTACAAGAATTTATTCAACATACATTGGTTGATCCACTTTATAAAGCAACTAAAAATAAGAAAGATCTACTTATGGGGTATGTGTCTATTTAAAGTTTCAAAAAATATATAAATACTTTTGATTACAGAATTTTAACATCTATCATTGAAACAAGCATTGATGATATGCATGGACAATATAGCTCTCGTAGTTCTGATATAACATCGCTGAAATTGCGAAAAAAGAAAGCTGATACAAATTCCGTTGCTGATCTTCGAGCTGTTCGTCGAGCTGTATCTCCAAGCACTACACAACTTTATATGGCAAGAACAATGATTGAATCATTAATTTCTGAACGAGCAGGAAAAAAGAGCCATCGAAAAGACATTGATCAAAAGCATACTGAAAAGATGTCATCTTTTCTTCGGTTATCGTATCATTGGACAGCTTTATTAAATCTTTCTCGAACTCTTGAAGCATGCTGTGATCTTTCACAATTATGGTTCCGTGAATTTTATCTTGAAATGACAATGGGAGCAAGAATTCAATTTCCAATTGAAATGTCAATTCCATGGATTTTAACGGATCATATTTTATCAACACAAGAGCCGGCACTTATTGAATGTTTACTGTATCAACTTGATCTTTACAATGATGCAGCAAATTATTCGTTGAAAAGATTTAAGAAAAAATTTTTGTATGATGAATGTGAAGCTGAAGTAAATTTATGCTTTGATCAATTTATTTTTAAATTATCTGATGCAGTTTTTACTTATTATAAACAAATTGCTGCTTGTATGTTATTGGATAAAGGATTTAAGCAAGAATGCCAAAGAATTGGAATAAATATTCGCACTCCTCCCGCAACAAGATATGAAATTTTACTTCGTCAAAGACATTTTCAACTTTTGGGACGTCAAATTGATTTGAACAAACTTGTTGCCCAAAGAGTAAATGTTTCACTTTTGCGTTCACTTGATACAGCAATTTCCAGATTTGAATCTGAAGGACTTTTTTATATTATTGTATGTTTTAAAAAATTTATTTTATAGCTACATGAAATATTTTTGTAGACACTTGATCAACTCATTGATATTAATCGATTATGTCATCGTCTTCTTTCAAAGGATCTTTTTTCATTAGCAGATTTTGATAATCTTCTTGCAGAAGCAAGTAATCAAGTTTTTGCAAATAATGGTCGAATAACCTTGCATGCTTGTCATGAAATTCTTGGTGATATTGTTCCAAACTTTTGCTTTAATCTTACAACTCGTCGATTTATCCGCAGCTCACATCTTCAAACTCCTCATCAACGACAAAGGCCACCACCAGTTAATTATTCCTATGAATTTGGTTCACGATCTCTCAATGCTGCATTTTCAAATCTTTGTTTAATGTAGGTATTTTTTGATGTTACATTTTATCTGTATTTTTTAAGGTATTCAAAATTTATTGGAGCTCCACATTTACAAGTTTTAACGAAATTAATGGGATATCGTGGAATTGAAACACTTTATAGTGGTTTATTATCAGCAATTGAATCACTCATTAATGGACAACTTAATACCCATGTTCGTGGATTATTTAATCTTGTTCCAAAAGTATGTAAATTGCCTCGATATGACTATGGCTCGGAAGCTGTATTACAATATTATTTACATCATTTAAAAGATGTTATTGCATATCCAGCACTTAAAAAAGAATTTTGTCAAGTTTTACGTGAAATTGGTAATATTTTATTTTTTTTAATGCAATTGGAAACTGCTTTAACCAAAGAAGAAACGTGCGATTTATTGGCTGCAGCAACATATACCAATGTTATTCCAAAGCCAGCAGCAAAAGGTAAGTATACTGTAGCTTTATTATTTTAATCCATTCCTTTTAGGTCTCAATGATTTGGAATCAAAGATGTTATTGCTTCAACAAAAATATTCTCGTATTCAAATTGCTGCTGTTATTCAAGAAATTGGAACTGAAAAACAAAAGAAACTTGCAAGTGATAATAATATTCTTACAACGGAACGAATTTGTATTGCATTAAATATGTTTGAGAAAGTGCTTTTAAATGTCAAACATATTCTTATTTCTGATACAATTTGGAAAGGAAGTTTTCCTCCGAATGGTGTTATGTGGGTTGATGAATGCGTTGAATTTCATCGAATTTGGTCTGCTGTACAGTTTGCATTTTGTTTACCGCAATTGGCTACTCCATCTCAAGGTGGTCTTCCTTTGATTGAGTATGGTTTTTATAAAATTAGAGTAATTGTATTTTGCTTTTAAAAAATTTATAGAGAAATTTTTGGTGATGGTGTACATTTTGCTGGGTGTGTGCTTATTCGACTTCTTGGACAATGGAGACGTTTTGAAGTTTTTGATTTTACAAATCATCTTTTACGTGTTTACCGAGCTCAACCAACTAAAGCATCTCCAACAAAAGGAAGTAAAGATTCAAAGCATCTATCTCAACAAACGCCATCAGTGGTAAGGATTACTGTATCTTATATTACATGCTTACAAATGTTAACTTTTTAGCCCTTAGTTCCATTAATTGAAAGAATTCGTAGAATTCAACTTGTCAATAATCAAATAAATTCAATTCTTGGAAATTGTATGCAACAAATTGAAGAACAAGAAGAAACCATGCCACCACGGGAATTTGTTCCACCAAATTTTTACAAACATCAAGCTCCTCCAATGGATAATTAATTAATTCAAACAGTTGATTCGAGTATAATTATTTATGCATTTTTATTATCTTGCCTTCATCCCTTTTATATTTACTTACATAATTTTATGCTTTTTTGTATTTTTTGCCATTTATTTTGGTGCTATTTTTAAGCTTTTGTTAAACAAAAAAATAAAATCAAAAAAAACATTTTTTTTTCTTTAACATTGGTCAAAAAGCATACTGCATTCATAATATTTCAAAAAGTCGAAGGGAGTAACGTTATTTGCAATTCAGGAAAAAAAGAGGGGAATGAATGAACAATGGCAACGAGCCATAAGGGTTGACCCGGATACACACTCATAACTTTGCGCATAAATTGATTTTTTTTCCTTTCTACAAAGCAAACGAACCACCCGACTGAACATTATGGTCAAAAAAGTTATATGTTTGAGTTAAAAAAATGTTTGAGGAAATAAAATACAAGAAAACGATTACATTTATTCTTTCCATTTGAATGAATTCTTATTCAATTTTGTGAAGGAAGAAAAAAAATCAAAACTGATTGCTTATATTTTTTTTCTTCAAAGAAAAAGCTTTAAGGCGCTAATAAAAAAAGCGACCGAAAAACTTTTTTTTATTGAATAATGAAAAATGAAATGTAAATAGAATTCTTTTTTGTTAAAGGTTTAATCATTTTTTATGGCATTACGGTTTGCTTGAATTAATTTTTTCCACTGCGAAATTTTCACAAACGCTGCTTTAAAAAATGTCTACAGTAATTCCCGCCAAGATATACCCCATTGGAAAAATAGAAATTTATGTGTATTTTTTGATATGGATTTCTCATTGCCTTTCTTCAATATGGATTGCATCAAAAAGTTCAAGATCTTTAGATCCATGGCTACAACGAAATATTTTAAAAAGCAGTTATTCTTCAAATTTTGATTACGATAATTCTGATCTTGAATGGTCCTTGCATAAATCTGTTATTTTAAAGATTATTGGAATATTTGTTTTGCATTCAATCGTATTCCGATTATCAAATAAGATATTTCATATCTACCCAGCTGTTACCAGATTAGGATGCATTATTTTTTGGAGTGCTTTAACTATTTATCTCACAAGGTTTTTTCTTTTATAAATTAGTTGATGAATTTCGAGTATTAATTTTTTTAGTTTTCAATGTTTCTTAATGGTTATATTACACGCATTTGTTACAATTATTATTACTGCACATTTTCGAAATCAGTGGCTTGCTTGGACAATTTGCTTATCATTTGTTATTTATGCCAATAAATACGCTTATTTTTCTCTGCCTTTAGAAGTATCGTATATTGAATATTCTTTTTATTTATATACTGCTATTCAGGTAAATATTACGGTTTTTTTTAATAATTTTAATATTTATTTTAGATCTTAAATGTTTGTATATTTCTTAGTCGCAATCCTCAACAATCTCTCGATTTTGATCTCTTTTTACAATTTTTTGAATATTTTCTTTATCCTCCTTACAGTATTACTTTAATTGTGTTATTTGAAGATTTTCAAAATCAAATTAGATCAATGAGGCAACGAAGCTTAGTTGGAAATATCTGGGGTACTCAAATCAATGAAATGCAAGTTTCTAATTTTTGAATTACATTTTCAACAGCAATAATTTTAGAAATCTTCTTTTCAAAGCAATAAGATTAATTATTTGGTATTTTTTCATCGAAGTTTTTCTTCATTTTATTCACGCAAATGCCGTTGTTAGTGCTCCGTTTACTCTTATTGGGGGATTAACAAATTATGAAGGTACTATTTTAAATACCGTAACCCGTAATTGTTAGATTTGTTTTAGTTGCATCGATTGCTTATATGTCGGGTCAATTTTTCTACCTCAAATATGTTATTATTTTTGGAATGCCATCGTTATTTTCTTTGGTTGATGGCATGACACCTCCAGGACCCCCAATTTGTATATCTCGTGTATCAAAATATTCTCAAATGTGGAGATATTTTGATCGGGGTTTGTATGAATTTCTTAAAAATCAGGTAGCTTTGTTCAATCGAATAAAATTCTGTTATCGATTATTATTGCAGGTTTATATTCCATTAATGGGAAATACGATTGGAATTGAGGCAACATTACGCCGATTATTTGGAATGATTGCTGTTTTTGGATTTGTCTTGACATGGCATGGAACAAAATCTAATTATCTTATGTGGGTATTGCTTAGCGCTTTCGAACTTGTTATGGAACGCATAGGAAAAACCATCAGCGATACACAAATTTGGAAAGACGTTACAATGAAAATTGGATCAGCTAATATTCTACGTATGACTGCAATTGCAATGGATCTAACAATTATTCCCGGACTATTAGGAGCATTCTTCTTTTTATCTCAAGAAGGAACAGGTGATGAAATAATGCGAAAATTGGTTATCGAAGGTTTTGGTGAAATTTTCGAAGGAAATATAAGGTAAGGTATTTAAATGATAGATTTGTAAAAACCTTTTTCTTTCAGTTGGGGAGAACCTGGTGGCGTCATGATTCATATGTTAATATTAGGTTATTTCTACAATCATTGTTGTCTCTATCTCGAACATGTCATGCATCCAAAATTGTTTAAATCAAAGATTGAATAAATATATAAACATTTTCCAAAAAATGTATATTAAAACATTATCAAAGTTTTAACAAAATTATATAATCAACAAAAACATAAACTTAAGCGCCCTTCTTTTTGGATACACCAACAGTACGTCCTTTACGTCCGGTAGTTTTAGTATGTTGACCACGAACACGAAGACCCCAATAATGACGAAGACCACGATGATTACGGCATTTTTTTAAACGTTCAAGATCTTCACGGAGTTTTGATTCAACTGTTGTAGAAAGAAGCTAAAATAAAATATTTACAAATGTTTAATTACACAATATGAAATCTTACTTGAGCAGTTGTACCATCTTTAATATCCTTTTGTCTGTTGAGGAACCAAGCTGGAATTTTGTATTGAGTTGGATTTAACATAACAGTTGTAAGCTTTTCCATTTCATCTTCAGTAAGTTCACCAGCACGACGATGGATATCAACGCCGGCTTTACGGCAAACAATGAATGCAAATCGACGACCACATCCCTTGATTGCGGTAAGAGCGAATGGAATTTTAACATTACCATCAATATTCGTGTTCATAACACGATGAATGTGTTGAAACTTTTCAGGAATGATTAGCGACATATTAGTCCCCGATTTGAGCGCTAAAAAAGAAAATGCATTTGATTATAAAAGAGTTTTATGCTCTTTATACAACGAATACGAGATGATAAATCACAAAAAAAAACACGGAAGAATATACTTATCGCGTTATAAGTTTGGCACTTAACATATGAAAACGGTATAAATATATATAATAACCGGGGAAAAGTGAAAAGCTGAGTATAAATGGCAATTTTTGTACAAAAATATTTGCATGTACGTTGTAGGGGTGCTGTGTTTGAAAATGAACGACTTACAGTTGGACAACAAAGTCGCGCTAAGAACATTCATTTTCCTTTTCAAAGTGGAAATAAAATCAGCTGTCGTTGAGCTTTTAAAAAAAATTAACGTTCAAAACTTTGGATGAACCAAAAAAAAGTAAATTGTTATTAATTTATTTTATGATGTGCATTATTTTTTAAAATTCTATTAAGTTGTAACTCAAGCTGTCAGCTACTGTTACCATTTTCTTTTCTTTTTTGTCGATTAAATTTATAGTCATTTTTTGTTTTTATAATTTAAAATAAAATCTTTATTTGTTTTTTTTTGCACTATTAAGGTAATTTATAATATTAGAAAATAATTTAAAACACTAAAAATATTATTAAAGACGTGCAACAATTTGTTCAAGTTGAGCAATAACCGGCGGATATGCAAAATTATCAACTTCAATTGTAACATTAATGTGCCCCTCAGGATCAATTGAAATTTGTTCTAATTTACGCGCAATAATATCTGTCATATCCGGACGGCTTTCACGATCATATGTGCAACACAATTCAATGACTGATTTTAATTCTGAACTGCAGTACGGTAAATCAGGTAAAAATGCTTGCTTTTCACGAATTCTTTCATGAAAAGCTTCTTGTGATGTGAATTGAGCAAAAGGTGTTCCACCGAATGATGCAATTTCCCATAAAAGTACTCCCAATGACCAAATATTTGATTGTCCACAAGTGGGCGGGGCAAATTCTCGGGTAAAATATTCAGGTGCCAACCAACGTTGCTTTCTTGGACGCTAAAAACCACTTATTTTTCAATTTTGTTAAAAAAGGTTTTTATCTAAACTGATTCAAATTGTCTTTGATGTAATAATCTATGATCAGCAAAACCAAATCCGCTAATTTTTATTAAAGCTCTTCCAACAACCAAAACATTACAAGAAGCCAACATTGGATGTGTAATACCGTGTCGAATTAAATGTCCACATCCATAAACACATCCAAGCATCATACTAATTAATCTATCACTGCTTATCATTGAAACAGTTTTCTTTTGTAATCTTGCATCAAATCTTGTAACTCTGCTATCACGTAAAAGAGAAAGTAAATCAGGATAGAATAAACTGTCCACAACAACCAATAAACGATCTTAAAAATTTATATTTCTTATTTAAAAATTAGTAATGAAAGGGGTAAACCTGGTTGTTGCTGAACAGCTAATAAACTAACGATATTTGGATGAAGTCCTGCTTTTACTGTTTCAGAGAAAGTTTTTACCATTAAATGCATTTCTTTTGGGGTCAATTCATCAGTTTCTAAATTTTTTGATTCAATTAAATATTTGTGAATATTTAAATTAAAGATACTTTTAACAGAGAATACTGTAACATCATGGGTTGTTCCTTTATCAGCATCAATTAAAAGGCCTCTATTAATGTTCCCAAAATGTCCATTTCCCGACATGGCATCAATTCTTAATCGACATGGCCAAAGTCGAGGAGAAATTCTCATAAGTTCCCTATAAAAAATTTATTTTTTTTCTCTTTCCATAAGGTATTTCTCTCCAAATTAAATTATATTACTTGAAATCTTGCATTTCCTGTGAGTCATCACTTTCAGGTTCAATTAATTGTTGCATTTCTTCATCTGTAGCATGTTGTTTAGCAATTTCTGGAACTTCTATTCCATGTTGAACTTCTCCAACATTTGCATCTTCTGCAATTCCTTGTAGCTCCTTTATTGTTGCATCTAAGATATTTTCATCGGGTGGATCATCGGCTGCTTTATCCTTAATTCCAAATCGAATTGCTTTTGTTATAGGTGTCTGTAAGTTTTGAATTGTGTGCAATGTTGTCTTTTTTAAAACACCAAAGAAGTTTATTGCTTTTCAACTGTTACTTTCGATAATAAAAATGTGTGGCGATATGCATTCAAGAAAAAACCAAATGTGGAAACAAATATGGTTTATTTTTTTAAAAATCAAAAAAAATTAAATTTTACCAATGACAGAATACTGCGCTCAAATGAAAAATTAAACAAAAATAGACGAGAATAAAAGTGCTGAATTTTAAGGTTTTTTTCATTGCTTTTTTTTGGGATCTCAACAGATATTTTTTTTATCTCTGTGAAGATGATGGAAAATAAAAGAAGATATCTCTCGGTCAGCCCACTTGGCTTTTATGTGAGCGGCAGAAAATGAATTGGTTAAAAGATTATTAAAAATGGAAAACAGATTCCCCCTTACAGAATTAACGAATTAACATTTTTTTAAATTTTGGTAAATTAAAAATTTTAAAGTTTGTTCTGAATGCATATCGCTCACATAAAATCGAGTAGCAGCCGAGAAAGATTAAGAGGAAGTGGTGTAATTATAATTATTATGCTGAGTGCCAAAATAAATGTAAAAAATAATATATATATGTGTGTGTGTGTGTTAAGGGTAAGGTAAAAAAATCAAAAAAGAAGTATGCAGGAAAATATTTCCCATTTTTTGTTTGCCGTTTAGCACAAAGAAATAAAATAAAACAAAAAATGCTTTTGAAACCCGGAACGACAAAAGTATCAAATTATTTTTTTGCTTTGCTTACAAAAAAACGATAATAATAAAAAAGGAAGAAGAAGAAAGGAAAAAAAAATACAAAAGTGACAGTTAGCAGAAGAAGATATAAAGGAGTATTCACCGGATAACAATTGCTTGTTTGAGAAGAAGTATAAAAAACTGTGGGATAAAAAAAATGAAGATAAAACGTGTGCATGCAACTATTGAGTTAGTTTTTGGGTTTCAGGAGGACCCACCATTTCTTGTCCTGATTGCCCCGTAACATGGTATTCATATCCGTTTGAAGTTTTTGTAACAACTTTTTGTTGATCAGAATAGCAGCAACAACCTCGATATCGATAACAGCATGCAGCTGCAATAAGGATAATACTTGCAATTCCAACAAGAACAAATACAACACGCATCATTGGCCAATTGGAGAAGTGGTGTTCAAAGAATGATTGGGTCTATAAGTTTTTAAATATTACAATTCAGTCTTTCGTTTAAAGATGTGATACCTCATTTCCTGAAGCCATATCATCATCATCAAGAATTGATGTGACATCGTCTGCTTCCTGGATTTCATCTGATGGCGCTCCTGTTGAAGTTGCATCTTCTTCAGCCATTGTGGTTGTTTCTTCTTCTTCACTATCAACTGTTTCCTGTTCACTTTTATCTTTGTCATCAACTAAAATCGGATTTTTACAATATTCCTTCTAAACGTCTTTTCATACCTTCTTCATCTTTATCTGCTTCTTCGGGTTCTTCAGTTGCAGCGCTATCTTCAACTTCTTCTGTTTCATCTTCATCTGCATCTGCATCAGCATCCACATCTTCATCTTCTTCCTTATCAGTTTCATCATTTTTGTCTTCACTTTCACCTTCAACACCATCTTCTTCACTTTCATCTGTTATGCCTGGATTATCAGATGGGATAGGATCTTTTGCATCTTCTTCATCATCCTCATCATCATCATCTTTTTCAGATTGAATACTGACTTTGCTTACTGATTCATGACCTGCTTTTGTTTCCTTACTCATTGGTACTTTCTTGTCATCATCTTCCTCATCTTCGGATACATCATTATCGACTCCTAAAGCAGTTTTGATTTTTTGAAAAAAAAATTTTCTAATTTTTATCAGCGCTTACCATTTCCAAAAACTTCTGGTTCAAGATTATGTTTAAGTGATTCAGAGCTTATAACCGTTGTAACATCATGGAAGGGTCTTTCACCAAAGCTCAGTTGATGGGGTCGTTTTACTGTGACAGTATACCAAATATCAACAAATTTAGCTCCAACAAAAACATTGCGTCCAAATTCAACTTCTGGTGCAGCATTTTCATCTTCATCATATTGATCATCGTTCTGCGAGAAAAACTGCAGTAAGAAAAATTCTTTTCAAAGGGACAAACGAAGGGTGTTAAAGTTTTTTAAAAGAACATGTAAGATCCAAAATAAGATAGAGAAAGAGGTTAAGGGAGGAGATGACAGTTAAAATCTTTTGAAAAAATGCTTACATCTGTAGGATCATATGATTTTTTGCCAGTTCCACTTGTATCAGAAGGAATATTTTCTCCATTCATTTCAATTGGAAGTGATGAAGTGCAAATATGTAATGGAGTTGATGAATCATTAATTGTTGTAACTTTTCCAATTTCATCACAATGTTCTGGTGACTAAAAATAAATATACTTTGTTATTACGTTTTACACATGTATATAATATTTGTGAAATTCGAGAAGCTTATGAAATTTTGTCACAAGAAAAAGTGTTTTCAAAAAAAACTCACTTTTACTTCAAATTTATAAAACAATGTAAGATTGCTCAATTCAAAATCCTTCCAATATGGTTCAAGCCAAAATTGATCAATTGTTACAATAAAATCTTTTTCTTGATTAAGACCATATACCTTTGGCGGTGTTCGAAGAGCTAAAAAATTTATTTGGAATCCAAATTTAAATCTTATTTTTTCGGAGATAATAACTCACTTGAAAGATAACAAATTTTGAAAATTCGATTATTCGGATCTTTTTTATTTGCAGATGAAATTTGGCTAATTTTACAAGTTTCTGGGACAAAGTTTGCACATGCACAATGATCCTCATCTAATTCTCGACGGAATCGAAGAGCTTTTGATAAAGGTTGAGCACAAACACTGAAATTTATTTTTTTTAAATCCTGTTATTAATTAGGGTTTTTAGAGACCTGTATCCAAAATTTGTGCATTGAGTACAAATTGTACATTTTTGTTCTTTAGAATTTTCTTTAATTAATGGATGATCAATGTCATTAAAAGCTCCTTTAGGGCATGAAAGATTGATACATTCATGTTGATGTCCTTCTTGATGAATTGTAATATCACTAAAAACATAAATTGTTCATTGATTTATTTATTTTTTGCTTTCTTAAAATTCAAGGGCTAAAGATTTTTCAAATCTCCAGTGTTAATTGAAGAAAAAAATGAAAGAAAAGCTTTTTTGTTTGTTTAAGAAAGTTTGAATGCTTTTGTGAAAAAACAAAAAAACTTTCTTTTTCAAACAGCAGCAATTTTGCAAAAAAAATATAAATGCGTGAGAAGCTTTTTTCATTTTTATAAAAATCAAAAGACTGTAGAGGGAGGAAGAAAGGAATAATAAAGTCAAAGCATACCTGAGTGCTGCCACAATAAGCGTTGCAAGGAAAACGCACTGCGTAAACATTGTGTACAAAATCCTGCTTTTTTTGTTGATGGCAATGCAAATGGAGAAGGAAGAAAGGATGATGAAAATGAACCAAACGGAAGAAGCAGCACTTTTTTAATTGACAAAAAGTTAAACGCTTCGTAAAAAAAGTAACAACGAAACGGAAAAACTAATGGTCTTCCCGATAGTCAGTGATCACAAGGCCACTACGCCTTAGATGATCTGGAAAAAAAGAAAGGATTTAATTTTAAGAAAAACAAAGTACGGTAGGACAAAAAGAAATAACATAGAAATGCGAAAAAACGTTAAAAAATATTTTTGATGAAATTTTAAAATCCTAAAAAATGTAGAAATATCTTTTTCAGCTACCGAGGTCTCCAAAACCTTCAATGAAAATAAAACAACTACGCTGACAATGCCAGCAATGGGGTGCTCAACGAAGATGCCAGTAACCACCAAATTTTATGTACACAAGAATACATCGACGCTCCCCCCTTTTTCCCCCCTTCTTTAAAATACGATAGCAAAAGCTCGGATTTCAGAAACGCATGAAACATAAGAAAGTAGTTGCTTTTGTGGGGATTGTGACATGCAAATGCAAATATGCCATCAATGGTTAAAAGAAGAACGAAAAAAAGTTTTTGCTTTCCAAAAATTACTCTCTCTCTCTATCTATCTCTCGAAATAATAGAAAATAAAATCCAGCTTGTTTCGGTCAAGCGATAAGAGTCTCGAAAAAGAGCAAAAAAAGATGGATAAAATCGGAGTTTCAAGAGGCAATAGCCGTGGGACTAGTCATCTCATCATCATCATCAATTAGTGTAATCGTTGGTGAAAAACAGAAATGCATAACCGAAAAAATAGATGAAAAAAATATTTCTGCTAGTTTAAAAGCTGGTTAAATAAAACAAGAACTGAATGTTAATAAATAAAATGAATCATATTTGGTAAAATAAATGTAAGATGAGATTTTTTTAGCAAAAGAAGACAAAAAGTTTCACCTTTTTTTTATTTTAAAGGTTCTGTTCAATTAACATTTCCATAATAATGAAAAGTAAACATATCGCAAAACAGAAAAATGAAAAGAAAGAAAGAAAAATGAAATGAGATTCAACTTGAAAACCTTTAAAGCGGCAAAAAAAGTTGCGTAGGCCTATATTTATAATGAACATCAACAATGAAAAATAAAACGGTAGCGTGCTTTGATCGTCTGGCGCGTTTTTCAAAAAAAAACAAGAATTTTTAACGTCGAGAAATTGCGAAAAAGATGGAAAGGCGTATGAACTTTTTTCTTCTTCATTTTATTCGTAGAAGCTAAACGGCAGCAATAAGTAAGTCAGCCTACCTGGCAGTTAGTTAGTTAGATTCGATAGAAAGCAAGCTAACTAGCATCAGCTTAAAGGCTGAAGAAGAGTGCAAACATGCGGATGAATGATGAACGGGAGGGAGGTTGACAGAAAAATAAAATAAAATCAGATTTCGCGCACCCTTCGACCCAATACCATGGGGGTGTTCGTCTTCTTTCCATATAATATATATATTTTCTTCCATCACCGAACCCGCCTCATTCATTGTTGAGTAAAAAGATGAAGAAGAAAAATTTGATGATGTTTCAGCTATTTCCACAAGTAAGCTTAAAGCAGATACTTCAACGATGAAACAAACGACCACGTTCATTTTTTTTTGTGTGATTCTTATTTTTTTTTCTTTTAAAACAGTGCATTATATAAAAATGGTTGTGCATCCATCCATCATTAAGAAAAGGTATTTGCAAGTTTTTAAAATAAAGCTTAAGTTTTAATCTTATCATCCTTTTTAAAATGACTCACAGTAACTGAAAAAAAAGAACTATCTTAAAGACACTGTAACAATGCTTTTTAGCTAGCTTGAGGAAAAAAATTTTAAAGAAACAATTGTTCGGACGATAAAGTTAGCAGCGATAAGAAATTTATCTTTACCAACATTTTACTGACAGTAATAATAACGTCTACAGTGCTAATTCATTTTTGGTTGTGTTGAAATAAATAGAAAACAAAAAAGTGGAAGGACGCTATTTCCGTTGGTTTTTCAATTGTTATGACTCAACACACAAAATGTTATATAAAAAGCTTATTTTTTAAACAAAAATCTCCCAAACATAAAAACTTTCAAAAGGAACACGGGAGAAAAACATTTCGAGTATGGAACTTCCACCCCTTATGCAAAAACAAAAACTATCATTTCATTGGGGTCTTTGTTTTTAAGCAATAATTCTTTTTTTCTTCGTTTTCCTTTTCATGAAATTTACACGTTAAAAAAATTAAAAAGAAGCGAACGATAAGATAAAAAAAAACAGTTTTGTTTCATTCATTTTTTTACCTTACATTTGGCAATTAGGTTTTTTTTTGCAATGACAAGAAGAAGGAGGAGGAGGGAGAAAAAGAAGGAGAGGGGAAGATGAGCTTTACACGACCATTTTGTATGCTTTTCTTTGTGTGAAATTTTGTTATTCATAATAAAAGAATGCGAGAAAAAAAGCGAACGTCCCTTTTATTATTATTTTTTTTATATTTTTCATCAGCTTCAACATTCTACAGTCGGGTGACAGTAAAGGAGATTGCAGGTAGCAGCAGCAGCAGCAAAGACGTTTTTGCGTTGCTTTTAAACAAACAAACTCTGCACATAGCTTCCGCTTATTTGACCCGATTCAAACAAAAAATGAGCCGCAAATTCCGAGGTTATTTGATTTTAAACTTGCGCGAGATTTTGCAAAAAGAAGATTGCCAGAATTTTGGTCATTAAACAAAACAAATTTAAACAAGAGGAAAAAGATTTATTGCAAAATCAATATTGTAATATGATTAAAGTAAAGAAAAAAAGGTTAAAAACAAAATTAAAAATAAATGAAAGAAAAAAACCCGCAAGGAAGAATATGGTAGGCAAAAAGAGATCAAGAGAAGAAGGCCTGAAAAAAAGTAAATTGCATTTATTATTTAAAAAAATATTAATTTTAAAAGCTTACATCGGGGTCATCATCAACACTATTTAAATTTGGTGAAGTATATGGTTGAACTCGAGTGTTACGGGTGTAAAATGATCCAGTTCGATGTGCAGAAGTAATAGAACTACGCGAAAATGCACTAGCTTTATTAAAATATTCATCCATGTTGCTCTTGTTATTTGATTCTGAAAAGAAAAAATTATCGTTTTGCATTGTAATAATTAATTAAAGCATACCGAAACTTTTAAACTGATTTGCTGGATTATTATGTTCATCCGAATTACTTGAACTACTTCGTCTGCTACTCTGAAACTGATTAAAAGAGGTCCAATCAGGTGAAGATAAAGCATCCAAATTTGTTTGCTGATCAGTTTGTATAGTATGGGATTGATCAGTAAGCCTTTGAGAATCATGCATAAGCTTATCTTGTAGCCATTTAAGTACAGGTGGACCAGTAATAACTTCTTTATTATCTGAATTCGATTTAATGTTTTGACTCATATTTATTGAATAAGAGCTATTTTGAACGCCTTGTTTGGAATAGGATGAAGTTTTAATTGAATGTCCGTTTTCTTTTTTAACATGTTCAACATCTGTAAAAAACAAAGTTTTTTAAATTTTTTTGTTTTTTGAAAAGAAATATAAGCATACTATTTTGATTTTGTAATGAATGATGTGATGTTTGAACTCTTAAACCAACTTCTGCAGTTTTTGGTGATGATAACCTTTGACGAATTGAAGATATATTTTCATGGCCATTATGTAAATGCGGGCTTGGCTCGTTAGAAAAATCGCGTAAACCATTTCTTATGTCATTTAATGTATGATTATCAAGGCATGTCTGAAAATTTTTCTATAATCAGATTTTCAACTTCTTTTTTTCTCTTTTTCACCTCTTCTTCCTGTTCACTATGATTTGATATTGATTTTGCAGAAGGTTTTTGAAGTGCAAGTCTTGGCAATGAAATGTTTTCAGGTTCTTTAGCTTCTTCATTAATTTCCATCATATCATCCGGAATGCTAACCATTGACGATGGCCTACTTCTTCGAAGTGTACTTACTCGCATTCCAGGCATTCCAGTTTTTAATTTTTCAGGGAAAAAGTTTAAAAGCCATGACGGAATAAGTGAACAGCAACAATTTAGCATATGCTTTCTCCAAACAATCAATACAATTACTATTACAAGTAAAAGAACAAAAAATGCTATCAGCAATGAAATCCACCATAATTGACTTTCTTCGTTCACAGGTGTAGCTATTCGTAAACCACATTTATAAGAACAAAAATTATTGTTATTTGGATGGGTACAAATGCATTCATAATCTTTTCCAAATTTTTCACAATCTGTTGACGAACTACATGTTATATCGGTAATCGGTACACATAAACTAAAGGCAGATATATTTCTTACAAGTGTCGTTAGTCCATCACCACATGGGTGACACGTCGATTGATTAAAACCATTCTATAATAAAAAAAATATATTGAATAAAAGATTTAATGTTTTAGCATACCTGATATGTTCCTGGCAGGCAATATTGGCATCCAGTTTTGGCAAAAATAAGTTCCTCAATAATAGTCATTGAATGATTCCTTATTTGTGAGCCAGGAACACATGATACTACATTGCAATGAGATTCACTACTTGATCCAAGTCTACCTGTTGTTAAGCCCTTTCCGCATGGTATACAACTATCTGCTGTTTCATTACGATAAGTACCAACTGGACATTCAAGACAATCACCATCAATACCGATTTCTTTTCCTGGTTCACATTTTGCACATTCTTCACTGCTAATACTTCCCGTTTGTTTTGTTGTTGTAGATTTCGCACATCGATCACAGTAACGCATTCCTGGGAATCCTTGATAAGTTCCTTTTGGGCACATCTGACAATCTTTTCTGTCTTCATTATAGAACTTTCCAATTGAACAGTTTTCTAAAAATTATATTTTGTCTAACGAATAAATATTAAATTGTAAAAGTTACTGTAACAATCTTTTATGCTTAAACTTCCATGCATAGCTGTCACTTCACCCTCAGGACATTCAATGCAACATTCTTCTGCTGAACTACAAGGACCAGTAAAATTTTTGTAAGTGTTTTTACGGCAATCTTCAAGTTTATTATTCCAATAAGATCCCATGGGAACTGTTGCTAAAAAAATTTGTAAATTAATGAAAGACTAATTTTTTTTATAAATTTACAGCAAACTGCATTTATTTCATTTTCAACTTTAACAGGAAATTCATCCCTATTATTAATGCAGACAATTTCAGAATTAATAACTTCTGCTTTTGAACCTTGAAAATGATTTTCTAATGCTTTAACGACATTTGGTTTGACGGCTATTCGAGAAGTGCTAAGATAAAATTTGATTATGAAAAAGTAATAAATTATAACTAAAAATTACTTTGTAGAAACAAAAAATTGTATGCTAACATCAGTTGCACGTTTAAAACGTTGTTGACAAGATTTAACTTCAATTTCACATCCTTTTTTACATACTTCAGTTTTGTTAATAGTATTTTTGATTTCAGTTATTAAATTATCACAGGTGTTAGCATTGTCAACAATTGTAAGAGTTCCATTAAGAATTTGTTGACCTTCAACAGATTTTACACATTGTGGAACATTAAATTCTGATTGCAATGCAGCAGCATATCGTTGCCACTGACCCTAAAAAAGCCAAAAATTCTAACCAGCATCAAAACATTTAGACCAACCATTATATCACAAACATAAAAAGGTGAGTAATCTTTTGCAATAACATATTCATCGGACACACATTCAACAGCACTAATATATCGTATTTGATCAGAGGTATTCATTGAAATTGGTTTAAAAAGTGTATTATCATCCGGAATTGAAAAACTATTGACATGTTCGGGATATACAGTTAAGGTAAACTGACATGTTGCAGTATTATCATTATAATCCGTTGCAGTTATTATTATACGGTATTGTCCCCTTAAAATATCATATTATAATCAAATATAATAGTTATTTTAAAACCATTGATAATATTGTCCATTTCGAAAATTTGAAGTAATATTTACAATTGGACTCTGATCAGTGAACATATCATAAATATCATATCCAAAACCAACTTGTATCCATGGTTCTTTTGATGGCATAAACATATCTGCGGGGCAATTTATTATTTGTGGGGGTGATTTGTCTAAACTTTACTTTTTTTTAAAAATTAATAAAACATTTTTTACCATAGGAATTAAGGCAATCTAGTGATCCGACCATACAATTGGAAAAATAACAAATTCCGGGTCGAATTGTTAGGATTTCTGTGTTAAACCGTGTAACAGTAGTATAATCTGTCCAACAAATTTCGGCGCCAAGTTTAGAACAAGTTTCATTCTCACTCCATTTTAAACAATTGGAAACGGCACTTGAAATCATTAAAGAATCCATTGTTCCCTTGTATAATTCAACAAAGCTCATTTCTCCTGTAAATGTTTTATTTTCGATTGGCGGAGCCAAAACTATTAAAATGTCTTCAGAAAATTTTTCAAAAAATTCAAAATCCATTAACATTGGATCACCATTAACAAATAAAACCCATTGTTTCAGGGGTGAAAAAACTGTTTGAAGACAAAGATGATACCATCCACCAGGAGATTTTGGTGGAGGATAACTTTGTGTTTTGCTTCCTACAGTAATACTTGTGCTTGTCATGCTTATAAGTAGATCACTAAAAAAATTTTAAATTAAAATTATTTTTTTATATTTCAAACCGATTTCCATTATTTTTGATAACATTCAAAAATGGATAATTATCGCTAGATTGTAATCTAAGATGTGATTGTGCGTTTGTTTCAATTGCGGCATTTGCTCCAGGACGTATCCAAAGGCAAAGTGTGAATGGATTTAAATAGATGTTGGTACTTGATATCGGTAATGATTCAATACTTTGGACGCTTCTTCTTCCGGTAAAATATAAATCATAATTACGATCCTTTGCTAAAAACATAATTTGTATTAAAATGACTAAAGTCATAATAGTTTACCGTATTCACAATGAGCTCCATAAAAATTTGGTCCGCATTCACAGTATCCTCCATTATCAGTATTACGGCAAGTTTGATAATTACAATCATTTTTATGTGTGTCACAGTAACTCTAAGAACAACAGAGTGTTAAAAATTTTGGAATTAATTTCTTACTGTATTTTTTTCACAGTATTCTCCGTAATAATTTAATCGACAACTGCAATAATAGCTGGTACCGTTTGCAATGCATGTACCATCTCCACAGGATACATTAAAACAAGGATTTTGAGGAGGATCACATATATCATTGTCACAGATGCAAATATATCCTCCTTCAACACTTTCGCATCTTCCTGGATCACAAATATTAACGGAAGTAGGGCAATAATTAATTGTTGTATTACAATCATCGCCAATAAATCCTTTAAAAGCTTCTTTCGTGTTAAACTATATAGGCAACACTTACCTTCTTCACAAAGACAAACGGTGTTGTTTGTTTCAAAATCAGTTTTACAATCCCCATTTATACAAGTGTTTTCGTTACAAATTTCTTCAGGATAAACACATGCAGTTTCATTTTTTTTCTCCCAATGTGGATCACATTCACAAGAATATTCCATTGGATTATCGGCTGATGGAAAACAACTTCCATGCACACCACATTTCTCTCCATCACGTTCAGGAATGTTAAAACAGACATCATTATAATGCTATAAAAAATATGTAAAAACATTTTTTTAAAAGTTTAAAAAAATTACTTCACATTTATCACCATAATATCCCAACTGGCCTTAAAAATTTAATTATTCTTTAACATATAATTATGACGGAAGGCAAAAATCTTACATTGACATGTATAGTTACCCAAATATGGGATGCAAGTAGAATTATTGATGCAATTATGTTGCGCACAATAATCAACAAAAGTGTCACATTTCGTGAATTCACCTTTCCATCCTGTAGGACATTCACATGTTGCATTATCAGTGCTTCCATCGCATATTCCTCCATTATTACAGTAATATTCACGTCGTTCCGAATAGCATGGATCTATTCTCACTTCACATTCTTCTCCATAATAGCCTTTAAAAAATGCCTGATAAAGAGTTAAATGACTTCAAAATGAAATTTACCCCTATCACAATCACAATAATAATCTGTATCATAGTCAACACAAGTTGAACACGTTTCTGTGCTTTCTTTACAAGGCTCCACAGATACATCACAATGTGTTCCCGTAAAACTTTCATGGCAAAAACATTTTCCATAAAGTTTTCCTGCATTAATATATTTGAGACATGTACCATTGTTGCAATCATAATTAGTATCACAATCACCCAAATATGCACATGAAGATTTTGATGATTGTGATTCATTACCACAAGTGCAGGAATATTCATTTAAGCTTTTAGAAGTACATGTACCATTAAAACAAGCGTTAATAAATTGACAAACATCTTGTTGAACACATGTTGCACCATTATAATAAAAACCTTTATTACAATCACATCCTCCTGTCGTTAAATTACATTTTCCATTGATACAACTGTTTATTGATGATAAACATGTATTTGTTAATTGCAGATTTCGAGCAGAAAATAAGCTTCCGGTTGTATTTACTGAATTTAATTTTGCTAAATTTGCTTCACATCTTGTACCATTAAAACCTAAAAATTCATAAAAATTAAAATTACTTTTGTTTTAATGAGACAGCTTTATTATACCTTCTTTACAAATACAAACACTTTTGTTTTGTGTTACCTGACAAATTGCATCATTCAAACAATAAGCTGTATTACAAAGATTAATTGGTACACTACAATCATATCCTGCAAATCCTCTTTGACATTTACATTTGCCTTCAATACAAATGCCACCATTTTTGCAACCAGTGTACTGACAATTTAACTCTAAAAAAAGTTTAAAAAGCTAATCTTCAAATTCATAAATGTTTTTACCAAGACATTGTTCATGATTTGATGCACCATTTAAATATGTTGTAGTTCCATCAGGACATTTTTCACATGTTTCGCTTCCAAAACTACTTTGATGATATCCCTTTGGACATGGGAAACATGGTTCTGTTCCCCCTGAATTAATGCTATAATGTCCTGGGGTACATTGAAGTTGGCATTCATGAACATAGTATGCACCAGTTTTAACAGTTGTTGTATTAAATGGACAATGCACACAAGATGTGCCACCCAATTTATTTTGATAACTGCCTTTTGGGCATGATCGACAAGGTGCTAAACCATTATTTGAATAATATCCAAATCCACAAAGTGGTAAACATTCATCAGAGGTTATTGCCCCTTCATTTATTGTTGATGCACTACCCTCACATGGTAAACATTCCTTTGAACTATAGCTACTCGAATAAGTTCCAATTGGGCATGCAACACACACTTCTGTAGTCGAAAAGTAACCAGGAGGACATTTTTCTGAAACTTTGGAAATTAACAAAAATTTTAAAGAATGCTTAAAAAATTTACCACATCTTAAATTTGTATTTGCACCCCATCCATGGGAGCAATAAACATGATATGTAATTGTGTGAGATTTGATTAAAGGTGCACATTCAATTTTAGCTTGCGGTAATTCTCTTGTTAATGAATTGGTAATTTCTGCGATACATAATAACACGGATTCTGTATTTTGACTAGTTGTTGAAAAGTTGAATGTAACAAAACTCGTGTCCACATCTTTGGCCAAAAACTTCCATCCTACATTTGGGCAATGTTGATTTACAAAATTATTCATTTCATTCTGTGTCTAAAATTCAGTTTTTAACTTCTTTTTTTAAAATAGGATTTATGCCTTACTGATGTGACAAAAATTTGAGCGCATGTTGGTTGAATTGTTTGTGTTCTAAAAGTTATTGAAAGTGTAATGTTTGATGCTTCTTGTTCAAGGCAATATGGAGTTCGAAACATTTCATCTGTTTCACTTAATCGATTAGCTGGTGTTACATCTTGAACAAATCTCCATCTTTGTCCAGGTATGCAAACAATCGCTTTAAAATCTAATGGCAGCTCTCTTGTTGTGCATGGCTGTCTTCGATGGCATACTGTAATATTTTCAGATTGTGTACAAATAAATTGATTGGTATCAATCTTCCATAACGGACAATCAGAAGCTACAGCCATATACCAAAATTGACAATGTGCTAAATTACCAGCAGAATCAATGGCAGTTAAATTTACCAAAAGTGGATAATCAATTTCAATAACAGTATTATTTGGGGGTGAATAAATTAGATGAACAGGTGATGAATCTTTTGTTTCAACAATTGGAAGTTTAATTGGAACATGTTTTGAAGTGGTACCCGACCGCAAATCTATGTGAATATCGGGGCATTGAATTTGAGGTTCTTCATAATCTAAAGTTATCATTTATTAGGTTCAGTATCAGAATTTAGTTCAAAAAACCTTCATAAAGAATATTTGTAATGCATTGAGCGGATTTTCCATGTTTATCATTTCCAGTCCATTGAATTTCTTTTTCTTCCCCATTAAAAACATATTTTTCAGAATTTAACAACAAATTTGAATTAACTTGAAAATCTGGACTATTATCAATAATCTCTGGCCATGGAATGCTTACAGATTCAGAAAAAGCTGGCTTTATTTTTTTTACTGTAATACTTGTTTGACATCGCATTTCCATTGATTGTGTATCAATGCATGTTGGGATTGGAGCAGATAACTTGTTCCGTTTATTCATATTACGATTACCTTCAGGAAGTGCATTACAGTAATCTGTTCCACAACAAAGTGTACATGATTCTGCCCCATTTTTACATTTTTCAAAATCCCGAAAGTTTGTTATGCAAGACGCTGAACAACTTTTTTCAATGTATATTTCATCACCATTTTTTTGGATTCTTGTTAAACACGCTTCACCAATATTACAATTTTTCATTGTAGAATTACTACAAAAATCAAGAGATCCATAATCACACTGATAACAAATTGGGCCATTTTTGATACAATTTTGACCTTGTTGAATATATCCATTTTTGCAAAAACACGTCGAAGGATTATAATCATTGACAGGTAAACGCCATCTTCCCTCTTTTGTACAAATTAATTGAGGAAAAGTACCTAATGAAAGTGATTGAGTGGTACAATTTCCAGGGGCAACAATATCTGTTGCCGCTGTTGGAGTTGATCGATAATAAGTTAATCCAAGTTGTAACTAAATAATTGGGTACACTTTTTGTTTAACTTTTGTTTTTTAAAATAACCACTTACTGAAGGACAACTAATACGTGAAATATCCAAATTTTTAATAATAACATTATTGCAATTTCTTGCTTTTATCATTATCCACAGAATTGAATACACAATTTTAATTGTTGTCTTTCGATGTGGCACTGAAGAGTTAAGCCGAATAATAGTTTTAAATTTATTTTCTGGCACCGAAGATATTAAATAATTAGCAGTAAAATATGAAATTTCAACTGTGCATTCAGGATTCATATTTTCAGCTAAAATATCAATTGTACCTGTATCAAATTGAACTCTTATCATTGGCGATATTAAATGACTAAAAATATTATATTATTTCGATATTTTTAAAGCTTAAATTAATAATTACTTGTTATTGTTTGATAAATTTGAAGAATATTTCCAGCCTTCATTTGTATAAATCCAGTCATCACTTTTATCCCAACCTCGTAAAGTGTCTTGAGAAGAATCGAAAATTGATTCTGTAAAAAACGTTTTATAGTTTCTTCTTTTTGTTTTGCAAAATTTTATGCTAACCTTTATGTGGTTCTGATGTTTCAAGAATATTTGCATAATTATTGAAATCAGTGGTAGTTTGGCGGGGCTGGCGCCATTGTTGATTCCAAAAATTTTTGGTAATCATATCATTTTTAAGTTGTGCAGCTTCATTGACAACTGAACTTTTTGTCCCACAAAAAACATCTGATATATCTAAAAATTGCTAATTTAAAGTTAAAATACTTCATAAACTTTATTAAACCTGATAAAACATAATTGGGTTGCACACACTGAAATGCAATCTTTTCTCCTGGATTATAATTCATTTTTGAGCTTGTAATATCCGATGTTTCTTCAATATTGCAGTCATTTATTTCTGAATGACAAAATGGTAATTCAGAAGACCATAGAAGGCTGTCTTGACATGTGATAAATGAACAATTCAAATTGTCCAATGGACATATCATTTGATAATCGTCTTTGCATTTTAACTGAACTGTGCTTCCTTTTGTGTAGGATATGTTTTCATTGACAAATTGAAGATAACTGTTGGAATCAAGAATAATATCACTACATTGTTTCTCTAAATTGAAAGATTAAAAGAGTTATTTTTGTATTCCTTTGTTTACTTTGACAAATTGGTGTTGCAATAAATCCAGCTGTGTTCTCATTAAAAAGAGTACATACAGTACTTGATGGACCAATAAAAATATAACTAATATCTTGACAAGAAAATTCAACATGTTGTCCAAGCATGTAAGCATCTTGTTTAGGTGTAAGAATTAATCCTTCAATCAATGGTGGAATACATGAAGGGGCTTTCATAATTGGGCATGAAGGTGTAGTAACATTCCAATATGAATTACTTTGACATTCAATTACATTCAATATTTGTGAATCAGTACAATAAATTTCAAGTATTTCACCAACTAATCGTAAACTTTTTATTGGTTGCAAGACAGCATTAAAAAGATTAACTTCAGTACATCTTTTACCTTTTTAAAAGAATACAATAATTATTTTAAAACGCAATATATACACTTACGAACTACTGTTATATCAGGTGATACAAATGATAATTCAGGAAATTCTTTATTAAGCATTTCGGGGTAACTGTAAATTGCATAAGTAGTACTGGGAGAATCTAGTTCGCAAGAATAATTGCCAGGCCCATTTTTGCATGTTGAACCATATGAACAAAGAGAATAATTCATGGCACATTCATCAATATCAACACAAGGGCCAGATTCATTGTAATTCTGCCAATAACCATATTGGCATTCACATCTACATGCATCATATCCATCAACTTTTTTTGTAATACCATTATGACCACAAGCAAGTTGTGAACAATTGGAAACTGTAGAAATAATAAATAAATACTATCCAAAGTTTAATATTTATTATTTCTAAAACTTACATTCACATTTCGGCCAGGGTTTAATCCAATGCCCTTCTGAATCACATTTTGCAATATCACTTCCATTATATCCATCAAGACATTGAACTGTAACATTTGTATTTGCCATAATGTATTGAGCATTTGAAATGTTGAGTTTTCCATTTTCAATTATTACTTCTGTTATTAAACAAATTGGTACTAAATTGATTTTCAATTTATTTATGCTTTCGAAAGTATGCTCAATAATGCTTACATTTGCAATACATTTCAGGGGTTGACCAACTTTCATTTTCTTGACAAATTCTCACCGCACTTTTCCCACGCATAGAACCATTTTTACATTCATAATAGGCATAACTCAAATATGTTGTATTTTGTAATGGTGTTTCTATTAATGTTGCATTGAAGTCTACTTCTGTCCGATGTGATAGATAACCATATTCACTTTCAGGCAATGAGCAATTAATCACTAAAAATAAACTACCGTTGAAAAATGTTACAAATTTAATTTTATTATTTCATAATTCTTTTTTACCACTGTTTCAACCTGTGAAAATTGTTTTATTTAAAAAAACAAGTTTTGCCTCGAAAAATAAATGGTTGTTATTTTTCTTCTATTTAACCCCTAAAGAAACGAAATGAAAGAAAAAGATTTACGTTTCTACGCTCGTTACCCCCCCCCCCCCCCTTTGTTTCAGCGTTATGGATTTTTTTTTCATTGCATCAGTTTTTTATGAGAATAATAAATTAATTGTTTAAAGGGAGGCTAAAAAAGCAATGTGAAACGTAAAGAATGTGGCAAATATTTTAAGTAAAAAATTTAGATTTTCAGAATTTTTCATTTTTTAAGAGAATCTTAGAAAAAAATTTTGGATTTTCAAAAATTACGTTTTGAAAAACATGACCGTTGCAAATTTCATGATCTGTAAAAGTGTTTTTAAAATGTATTTTATTTATATTTAAATATAAATTTGTTTCTTAGAGAGACATCCCCCTCCCGGTTCCAGAATAACCGCTTTAAGCGACCAAACTTTTTTTTAAAAACTAATTTTGGTTTTAAATCAGCTTATGCAAAAACAAAACTTTTTTTGTTCATGTACATCATCATTTTCAAATAATCGTTAATAATTAAACGGAACAGAAAGATCTTGTCAATGAAGAAGAAAAGAGGGGGTAAAAACGTCCATTGCGCAATCACAAACTATTCATCAAACAGGTCAATGACGGCAACAATCTCTATCTTTTTTTTCCCTTTCTCTATTGTTCAAAAGTCATTATCACGCGATTACAATAGATTTTTTAAAAAAAAGATTTGAAAAATTATGTTATGCTTTTTAGTAAAACAAATTTAATGTTTAACTGATTTCCATTTTTTTAGTGATAATGATAAGCTGGATTGACGTTATTCTTTTTGGATCGTTTGGGTTTACATTATTATATTTTTCAACGTCATTGTTTAAAAAATTGGTTGCTTGGTATCAAGCATATTGGAATTATCATCATACAGACGCCTACACATTTGAGCCAGAAATGAACAGACGCCGCTCAACGGGAACCGGAAACCGGCATCGGATAGGTCTAGTTTATTCTGTTTTTTTTCTCCCTCTTGCTTTCTATTCCTTTTTTCTTCTTCTTAGGCTTTCGGTAAACCATTAATCTTTTCTTTTATGCAAGCTTGGTGCCCAAAAAAGGTTAAGCTTAAAGCTTTTTTTAAAAATATAAATAAATGAAACAAAGCAAAAAAATATGAGCTTTTTAAGATTCCTTTTTTTTATGCCCAAAAACATTTTTTGTCGTTTATGACGCCGCCTATTCATTTTTTTTTTGCAATTTTTTTTTAAAAGCATAAATGCCATTGAGAGATTTTTTTCCTTCTCCTGAAATTTTTTAAAGGTATAAAAAAGGATAAACAAAAGTTTTTTTTTATTCTTCAGATAGTGAAGCTTCAATTCAAAGTAGAAAACTAATGGTTGAAAAAACTGATTCTTTTTTAAGTCGGGAACATAGCAGTGGATTAGGATCTCATCTTGATATTACTACTCATGATGATGATAGTACTGAATGTTTGACCCCAACTAATAAGGTTTGTTAAACGGGACATTTTTTAAATTCATTATTGTCAATAATTTATAGGATGGTCTTAATGACATGATAAAAGCTTATTCCTCGATTATTAGCCACATTGGAGAAGATGTTAATCGACAAGGATTAGTTAAAACTCCTGAAAGAGCTGCAAAGGCTTTACTTTTTTGTACCAAAGGTTATGAAGAAAATTTTGATGGTATGTATTTGTGTGTTAGTTTTTGGAAATTCTCGAGAGTACCAAAAAATTATAGACATTATTAACAAAGCTATCTTTGATGAAGATCATGATGAAATGGTTATTGTTCGAGACATTGAAATGTTTTCCCTTTGTGAGCATCATTTAGTTCCATTTTTGGGTAAAGTTCATATTGGATATTTACCAAATCGAAAAATTTTGGGTCTTAGCAAGCTTGCTCGTGTTGTTGAAATGTACAGTCGACGTCTACAAGGTAAATAAAAAAAAATGATTCTATAAAAAGCTGTAATATTTATTTTAATGCTCTTTTTGCAGTGCAAGAAAGATTAACAAAGCAAATTGCAACTGCAATTTTACAAGCAATTCAGCCAACTGGTGTTGGAGTTGTTATTGAAGCTTGGTAAGTTTTAATTTTCTTTTTATCACTGTAATCCTGCTTATTTAATTAATCCATTTCTTATGTGTATATTTTTAAGTCATATGTGTATGATGATGCGAGGAGTACAAAAAATTAATGCAACTGCAACAACAAGTTGTATGCTTGGAGTATTTCGTGAAGACTCAAAAACACGTGAAGAATTTCTCACATTAATTTCAAAAAAATAATCATAAAAATTCAATCAATTTATCCGTTATCAGCCACAGTGGAGAAGAAGCGTTTAATTGAAAAGGATCGGTTAAAAAGCTTTTGCATCAATTTAGACCCGTGTCTTTGTTCCTTATTAATTTTTAAAGAGAATTTGCGTATTTTAAATTTTAAATTAAAAATTCATTTTTTTATGCTTTGAAATTTTTTGAATAATAAAAATATATGCTTTAACAAACCTGTACATTCAAAACTTGAATTCCATTGATTTTTTTCGCATTCAACAAGTGTTGGCTTTGAAGGTAAATATCCTATTTGACATTGATAATATAAACTTTGGCCATCAGTTTCATTAACATCAACAATGAATCCATTTGTAATATTCGGATAAATGCATTTTGTGCCTTAAAAAACATACGATAAAAAGTTTTCAATTTTTCACGTTTCTCTTTTTCCTACTTTCACACTCTGGAGGCAAAATATTCCATTTTCCTCCTTTTTCGCAACTTCCTTTTTTGGCGATTAAATGTGGGGAAGAAATACAGCTATAATCAACGGAAGAACGATAAACGTGGGGAAATGTTTCAAATTTTGCAAGAACTTGATTGCTGCTGTATGCTGGTTTTGAGCAATCTTTAAAAAAAATTTTTTTACATTTTTAATAGTAAAAATTTTAAAAAAAATATACCAATAGAATATGAAATTTGGGCAGCAAAATATTTTTGTGTTGAATGCATTTGAAGAATTGCTTTATGATATTTCGTTTGATGTGAAAGAATTGGTAAAGAACTTGCATCAATTAAAATTTTTTCATAATTTGTTTGAATCTAAACTTTGTTTGAGATATATTTTTATAAATGTGTATTATGCAATGTAAGACATACCGTTATCGAATCTTTATTCGTAAGATTTAAAACATCAAAATAAAAAGTTATTCCACATGGCTCAATTTCACATGGAATTTCAATTATCCATGAACAATGAAAAGGATTTCGATTTTCTTCATGTTTAAAACCAGGTGATTCAATTTGGCCAAAAGTTTCATTAAGAAAAATGTTTATGCATGCTAAAAATTCACTGGGTTTATGAAATATGAAAATTCTTTTTTCTATTTTACTTACTTTGTTGAAAATCTATTACAATTCCATTCGCTCCAGGACTATCCTTCTCTGAATGAAATTCAAAAATTAAATAGGGTAAATGAGTAGCAAAAGCTGTTGGAGGAGAATTTGCGTGTCCAAACATTCCAATAATTGCTCCATTTTCATTTTCATTTCCACTTTCATAAATTTTTAGCCAATCACCAAATGCTAAATCAAATGTAGGAATTTGTACCCCCAAAAGTGTTGATCCTCTTTTAGTAATTATCCATCGACAATCTAAGAATGGACGATATTTTCTTCCATCATATAATTGTGCCGGGGTTGTAATTATTCCATTCCATGTATCAAATTTTTTAATGCACGACGTTGTTCCTTTAAAAAAAAGCTTATAATTCAATCGAAGAACATTCAATGCAAAAAAGAAAAGAAAAGATATTACCTTCCGCAGAATACTGTAATTGAAATCCTCTTATGCTTCCATTTGCTTTTTCATTATCAATATTATGTAAACTTGGCCGATACCGTATTCTTAGCTCGTTATCAACAAATAAATGAGTAAAGGGGCCATTGTTTGTGAGCTTTAAAGTTTCTCCAGTTGCAAATCCTTCAACTGATAATTCATCATCGGGTAACATTTTTAAATCCAAAAACTGTAATCTTTGTGAGATTTATAAAGCCAAAAATTGCTAAAATCTCACATTTAATTGTATAATTGTGCCAGGTTTTTGTGAAATATGCCATTCACAAAATTTATTTCCATCAAGAATGCATGATGTTGCAGGGGCATGAATAACACCAAATTTATCAGTAAAAATTGGAGGAGTTGAAAATAACTTTGGGGGACAATCTTTTTCATCACTAGCATCAGAACAGTGTGTCAGATCATCACATCGAGCATTACCAGGAATACATTGACTGTTATCTTGACAACGAAAATCATCTAAAAAAACTTTTTTGAAAATAGATATTTTTATTTGAAAGAAGCCAACCTTTAAAACATGTAAATGTCTGGCATACGGTAGGAAGATAAAGTGCTTGCCGTTGAACTTTCCATCCATATGTATTGCCATTTGTATAATTAAGGTTGTAAGAAATGGCACTTTCAGGAAATGAAGGAATCTTCGGCTCACCTTTAGCCCATAATGGAGTATAAAGTGATATTATTTTACCCGTTGTAACAACTTTTAATGGCGGATATAAAGAACAGTTAAAATAAGGGATATCAACGTTTGTACAATAGGAAGCACTATCTCCACCCATATCAAAATACAAACCAGTCCAAATTTCAGAAGAAGTATTTTGAAACGCCGCTGATAAATTAGAAGAATACAGTATTGGATAAATAATTTTAGATAAATTAACAGATTTATACCAATTTGGTAAATTTAAAGGTTGAGAATAATTATTTCTAAATTAATTAAAAAATAACAAATATTATTATTTTGATGAAAAAAACAGCCAAAAATGTTTTATTGAAAAACTTACTCTGGAGAAAAACATAAAGCATTTGCATCATCAAAATTAACAATTTGTACAGTACCATTATTGGTACCAATTTTAAAGCATTGTGTTCCAATAATAAACCATTTTCCATTTTCTGGACATTTCAGTTTTACACTTGAACCCGCTGTATACCCATAATAATCAGAGACATCATTATCACTGTTATTATTATTATCATTTTGTGCAAACAATAAATTTGCAGAAATAAATATTACAAAAATTAATAACTCTTTTGAAACATACCAGCATCCATAATCTTGAACGCTCCAGGGCATTTCTTTCAATGTTGTTTCTTTCAACGAATCAATTAAATGTCGAAAAAAAACTTTGCCAAGTCTTCTTGTTTTTCTTTATTAGAAAAACCTTTTTTTGTCGATTTCTTTTAGTAACAAAATTGAATAAAAAAAATAGGGGAGAATCAAAAAAAAGGTGCGTCAGAAAAAAACTTGGAATTGCAACGTCTTCTTTTTGTTCTTCTTAGGCAGCAACAGCAACAGCAGCAGCTCCACCTAAACACTTGATCCACGCAGTTTGTCCCTTCGTCTTTCGATAGTATTTTGTGGTTGTCTTTTTCTCTCCCCTAATATTTTTGTGTCCCTTTTTTTTTATACATTTTTTTGAATCATTTTTTTGCGTAATTAACATTGATAAGCGTTTTGTTCTTCATGATCGAGAATCAACATAATATCACAAATGTTTAATGCTACTAACAATTGTTTTTGTTTTATATCTATTTGGCTTCTTTCAATGATCTGCTTAATTATATTTTAAAATTTTTTGAAAAGCTGATTATTAAAATTATGATTTTGAATGATAAATTGGGCGTTTCCTTTTTTATTGTAAAAACAAGTTTTTGTTACTTTATTTTCTTCTTTTAATTTTTCTTTTTCAATAAAATTTGCACCAAAATATCCCTTTTTTCATTTCAAAATTACCGTATTCTTTCTACTTATTAATTGTTTTTTTTAAAATTAGCTTCTTAAATTAATTACGTTTGAAAAAATGCATTAATTTATTTTATTAATACATAAAATAATTCTCTAAAAATATTTTGGATCACTTTAGAAATTCAAAATTATTGTTCAAAATTTTAATAATTTATTTTAATTATTAATCCGTCTGTTTCTCATCCATATTTTTGCAGTGCCATATTTTTTGCAATAAAATGAATTTTCCCAAATTTTTAATTCAAGATTATAATCTCATATTGATTACCATCTTTGATCTAAAATAATATAACCAAAGTTTTAGATTTAAATAAACGCAAGTCATAGGAATGTTTTTTCAAATTAAAGTGCAAATTTGTAATCACAAGTTTTTTTAAATTTTTAATCTAAAAATCAGTCGGTAAAACAACACAATATTATATTTACCATTTGCTGATTGACGAGAACAAATGAAATAAAATAAATAATTTTAAAAACAAGTAACAGAAATCTCATGCAATTAATAAATATGAATTCCATTTAAATTAAAATTTGTTAAATACACATATTTATTCAATTTTCACATAAAAAATTCACACATGGAACCTAACCACATGTAACATGGCAATACTCAAATATACTCTTTGTTCAAACATTGAAATAACTGCATTACACCAATTCAAGAAGGAGAGCCATACCTTGACCACCACCAATACAAGCTGAGCCAATACCGTACTTAACACCACGACGCTTCATTTCATGAGCTAAATGTCCAATAATTCGAGTACCGGATGATGCAAGAGGATGCCCAAGCGCAATAGCTCCACCATTAACATTGAAACGATCACTTTCAATTTTAAGTTCTTTTTGAACGGCAAGACATTGAGCAGCAAATGCTTCATTGACTTCAACCAAGTCAACTTTTTCTAATGGGATACCAGATTTTTTGCAGACAGCACGAATGGCTCCAACAGGTCCGATACCCATAATTGATGGATCACATCCAACAGCATGCCATGCAACAAGACGGACAAGTGGTTGTAAATGTTGACTTTGAACAGCAGATTCACTTGCAACAACTACTGCAGCAGCTCCATCACAAATACCCTACAATAAATCATGAACAATGATGAAAGAAATTATTGAATTCACATACCGAAGCATTACCAGCGGTAACAAGTCCATCTTTCTGGAATACAGGAGAAAGTTTAGTCAAAGTTTCAATAGTTGTTTCACGGGGATGTTCATCAACAAGAAATTGTTGTTCAGCTTTCTTTGTTTTAAGTGAAACAGGAGCAATTTCATTTTTAAAATAGCCAGCATTATTTGCTAATCTCCATCGAGTTTGAGAGCGAAGAGCAAAATCATCAACATCTTGACGGCTAAGTTTATACATAGAACCAAGCTTTTCTGCAGTTAACGCCATGGGAGTTTTGATGTGTTGATCGGTTAAACCAGTCCATAAACTATCTTCAAACTAAAGAAAATTTGTAAAGACATGTTGTTTATAAAAAAAGTTTCTCACTTCCATAGGCTTTCCAAAAGTTGTTCCAAAACGAGTTCCACGGACAACAAATGGTGCTTGAGACATACTTTCTGAACCTCCGGCAATAACAACGTTAGAATCACCAGCAATAATTTGCTAAATATATACTTTTAGAAGTTACATAACAATCCAAGAAAAAATTACTTACATGTGCACCATCAACAATTGATTGAAAACCAGAACCACAAAGACGATTAATAGTGACAGCAGGAACTTCAACTGGAAGTCCAATACGTAATCCAACATGACGAGCAAGATATGCCGCACATTTTGAAGACTGAATTACATTACCTGAAATTTTTAATAAATCATCTATGTATCGTTAAAAAAATTTACCAAAAACTACATGATCAACATTTTCAGGTGCAATTGAAGCACTCTGAAGAGCAGCACGCGCAGCAACTGTGGCAAGATCAGTAGCTGTGTGATTCTTCAATTTACCACCAAATGTTCCAAAAGCAGTACGCTTAGCACTAACGATAAAAATTCCTTGACGAGATGCCATGTTTTATGTGAGGTTCAAAGTCCTAAAAATAAATGGTTAAGAGATTGTAATCTTTCAACGAGCATAAATATACATATTTCTTTCAATAACCGAAAAGAGAGCGAAGAAAAGCCAATGTCTACACTACAAAAAGTGTACATCTTTTATAGAACGAACACGAGGATTGATCAATCATTGAACTCTTTTTAAAGATATAACAAAAGGTGGAATTACATAAAAATTTATAAAAAATGTGAGAAAAATTGTATATGCGAGTTCTTCTACAATAAAAGTTTTTAAAAAATGTGTTTATGGACAACAAATATTCCGATGCAATAAGCACTCAAAAGCTTTTGATTTACATTTCAAAATATTAACAATTTTATATCAACAGCTTTAAAAAAAACTATAAAATATAGAAAATATCCATTCATTGTTATTAATTTTTTCGCGATGAGATCAGTCAATTATGTTCATACGTACGTATTTTGAAAACGTTGTTTTGATTTAAAGGAAAAAAATTGTAAACTTTTCTTTTTTCTTCACAAATTTTGTGAATCGGTTGAAATTAATTAAATACGGTCTTTTTTTCGACAATTTGCAGACGTCTGCAAACTTCTTGACAAAAATTTTTCAAAATTATTTTTATATGAAGTTGAAAATTTTACAAAGCTTCTCATAAATATTTCAAAAAGATATTTATACATTGATTTGTATAATTGTTTTAAGCAACAAAAGCTTCTTTCGACACAAAATTTTTTGTTTTAAAACGCATCTTGTAGATTTTTCTTATCAAACTTTATTTATGTGTTTATGTGCATGAGAAAAATTGTCAGGGCCCGGCGCCATCTCATTTGAGTACCAAAATGTAACATTTGAGTACCGCTCATTTTAGTCCCGCTCATTTTAGTACCGCTCATTTGAGTACCAAAAATGTAACATTTGAGTACCAGTTTAGGTTTAAATGTTTAAAGGGGTCTTTTTAACACGGGATTTTTTTGGGGATGTGCAGTAAATAAATATTTGCACCAGTAATACTGATTACTCAAATGAGATGGCGCCCAGGGCCCACCTCGGTTTTGATTTATCGGGCCCCGTCAGGCCAAAGGGCCGGGACAGTGCCTAAAATAGGCCGATAGTAAGAGGGGGGAGATGCCACATAAAAGCCAAAACAAATCACATTTCATCCCCTACGAATTCAAATTTTAAGACGGGAATTAGAATTTGAGGGCAGGGAGATCTCCCTAAGGCAGTTTAGGCCCTGTGCCGGGACTTCCCTTCATCCATCCTTAATACAAAATTGATTCTACATACAAATGTTCTGTGTCCAACCAACCATCTCCATTAAGGTTGTTCATTTCATGGAAAACCTAAAGAAGTCAGGAAATTTCCCGGAATTTTCAGGGGAAGTAGTTATTATTTTTTTTTCCTAATGGGTTACGTTACATCTATGTAATATAACAAAAATTATGGTGTTTGCGGAGACAACGGAAATAAAGAAAGTTTACAAAAATATGAGATTTATTAGTTACAAGTTTAATTCACAGATTTATTTATTTGCTGCCGAAGTTGAAAACATTATTCCCAGCAGAAGAGGTTGGGCTATCGCGTGGAACAACTGATTGAATACGATCAATATTTTCTTGAACAGCATTATGTAAACCAGCTAAAGCAAATTCAGTACGAAAAGGCTCAGGTAAAGTTGAAAGTAGGCGACTAATGCATGAAACAGCAATCTAAAATTTGTTGTTTAAAATAATAAAACCAAAAAGCTTTGTTGGTTCGAAAATAACAGTGTTTGATGCACATATTCTGTGCTCTGACGGATATATCACAAAACCACTTACTTCAGCATCTTTATGTTCATCACTATAACAAGCAAAAATTACCCAAGTAAGAATTTGATCATTTTTAACAAAAGCCCATCTGAGTTCACTAGAAAATTCCATGAATCCGCTAAAATACCAGATAAAGTCTTTTCGTTCGAGGAAATTCCATGCAACACCCAATTTTTGAACGAAACCATTTGCTAAAAGCTTTCTAGGAAGTCGTTCATTTTGACTTGAAAGAATGTGCAGAATACTTCGTAAAGATGCAATCCTGATTTCTTGTTCCAAAAACATATCAGTTAAAAAATTGAAAAGATTAACAATGATTCTATCATCTTGAACTAATGCTTCAATCTAAAATTCAAAAATGCACAAGTTAAAGAAAAATAAAATAGAAAAAAAGCTTACGCGTTCAGGGACTTTTTTTGAAAAATAAAAGGTAAATATTAAAAAAGCAGTTTTTAAAACATTTAGATCACTTAATGGATTTAAAAGGTCTCCAAATACAGTGAAAAGCCTCTTGCGATTCTAAAAAGAGTTATTGTTAGATTAAACATTGGAACTAAGTGTAAGACTTACAGGAACCATATAATCAAAGCTTTCGTCATCTTCTTCCATTATTGATAATAAAGTACCAGCATATTTAAATTGATTTATAAAAATTTGTCTTTTTCCTAACAAATCTGTAAAATAAAAATTGAATTATCATAGTTTTTTTTTCATAAATCTTACCAATAAAAGTTGAAGGAAATGAAGTGGAACGAACTTTTTGACGAGCTGCTGAACTTTTCATACAAAAGGCAGAAATAAAAGAAATAAGTATTTCAAATTCGCTTGAAGGATGTTCACATCTTGAAATAAGTACATTGCAAATAAGAGGAATATGCTAAAAAATGCAGTTTCGGTTTAAAAAAAAAGTTAAAAAAGGACATGAAAGTAATCAATAAATTCAAAAAACTACCTTAAAATAAGCAGTTCCGTTAAATGTCATTGCCGCCGAGGCAATATCTTCCTGATTCTCTTAAAAAGAATCGGGAAAGCACTGCGCCCAGGATAATGAAAACCACCAAATTCCTCCCCGTTCCATCAAAATGTCAAATCAAAAAAAAAACTCACATCAGCGATAATGAGATTCAAAGCTTTTGAATTATGCTGAAATAAAATAATTCCATGAAGAATCCTCGTTGCAGGCCAAATTAACCATCTTTGAGAAACTTCTTGTTGAACATAAATTCCAGTTATTAAACTTAAAATTTTTGATAGAATTGAATTTGGCACCAATCTTGATGAAAATTCAGAATATAATAATACTGCAGCATCACGTCGATCAGTATTAGAAGAATTTGGTGAACCAAATATGTTAATCCCATTCATAATTCTTCGGCTTTCAAAAAAATTCAACATGGGTTCCTTTTTGGTGATACTAGCCAAAGAACCATTTCGATGCATCTTCTTCTTCTTCTTTCCACTTGTTCAGTCCGCAAAATATCAACCCAAATGAATGGAAAAAAAAGCTTGCTGCAGGATGAATGTCATATTGAAGGCACTTTTACTAAATTTGCATTTGGTAAAATTCTCATAGGTTTTTTGCATTTTTTATGTGAAAGTAACTTTATTTAGAATTTTTTTAAACATAAAAATTTAAATAACGGTTTTTTGTACATTTCAATAAGGGATCTATCATATTTGAAAAGTTACCATTAATCTTTTACTAGGCCAAGGGCGGCCCTCCGGGCCGCATACTGAATACCTTAACTTAAAATTTACTGATATTTAAAACTTTTTTTACACTTAATTTACACACAAAAAAATTCGATTAACAATACTTTATAATCCATTATAAGAGGGAGCAGAGAAAAAAGAGACAGCGCTGCCGAGTCAAAGAAAAGAAATAGTGCGTCTTTTCTCTTTTTCCCCTGATTTTTACGATTTGTTATAAGAAAAGATTCATGAGAACTGCGACTCCCCCTTTAAATTTTGGCGTTTCATTTCGCGGCTATATTTATGCTTGCTCTTCAACGCTTCACGATTGTCGGCGTACTCGACCTGCATGTTTATCAGTAGTTCCACTGCGCCCACCTCCACCAGCAGCAGGGTACATTATCTTTCTGAACACCATTTCTATTACAGTAAGAAACGAAATTTCCTTCTGCTTTACTTTCAAGCTCTATTTTTTCATCAGTTAATGATTTACATTTTTGCATATCTCCACGGAGTTTGCGGTTCTTCAAGATTATGTGTACATACATCTTTATACACATTTAAGAACACTATGTATCAATAATAAATATTAATAAACAATCAGGGTGACTTTCAATAACATCTTTATAAATGACCGAGTCATGAAATTATCACAGTTGACGGCGTGATAATTTCATTTAAAGGGGGAGTCGCAATCTTTTTCTATAACCAATCGTGAAAATCAAGGGGGGGGGGGAGAGAAAAAACGCACTATTTCTTTTCTTTGACTCGGCAGCGTTGTCTCTTTATCCCTGCTCCAATTTCTTTACCAAATTGGCGAGAAATCCTTGAAAGTCTTATTCATGGACAAACTCCGGCTGATCGACCAGATTTAGTTACTCGAGTTTTTAAACAAAAAATGGATTTTATTGTTGATTTGATCGAAAAAAAAGGATATTTTGGAGGTTGTAAAGCATTTGTGTATACTGTGGAATTTCAAAAAATGGGTCTTCCCCATGCACTTTTTTATTTTGCGTATTGCATCATCTGCATTGTTATCGTCGATTGTGATAACTTCATCTGAATTTGCTGCCATAAATACAATATGCTTTACAAAATTATGAAAAATAAATATATAAAATGTTGAAACTATATAAATTTTTATTAGAACCCAAATCAAACAACGTGAAAGAAGAAATAATAAAAAATGCTCCAGAGGAGGTAGTTCTCAGAGCTACAAAAGTAGACTGTGAGTTAGGGGTGACTTGAACGCTCACCCTACGTCTTAAATGAGTTTTACCCCACAAGACTGCGTATAAAAACAAAATTTTGTTAGCAATAGCCAACTGGTGCAACAAAAGACATAAACTTTCAGCAAAAGCTTCAAGCGACCGTCCACAACAAAGTTGTTGATAATATGAATGAAAAAATTCTCATTTTCAATAAAGTCTATGTTTTATACAAATTTTCTATCTGTTCATTCTGCTTTTTCATGCATTCACATTTTCACTCATTTTCATTCATATTTTTTTATTCTCCCGCAATTAACATATTTTTATTCATTCTCCATTTTTTCGGCTCTTTAAAGCCCCGTAACTTTTCCAATGGGTACCTCCGGAACTGACCACTATCCATTTCATAATCCTCATTGTTTTATCTACTATATAATACTAAACACCTGTACTTTTATTTGAAATGTAACGAAAAACGGAGAAACTTACACTCTACTTTAGTAGAGGTGACAAGAAAAGCTCCGGCTAAAGCCGGAGCTCGCAAACAAAAGTTTTACATGGGGTATTGCACGGGTCTTGATCAAAGACATGACATTGGATTTGCAATGTTTCCTAAAGCTTTTCACAAACTCCACACGCTTTTTAGCAATGTTATGCAAATTTTTCAATTTCAAAAATTATTTTTCATACCTATTTTATCCATTCCACAAACATTTGCATATTCTCTGTTTGTTATGTGGACATTATTGAAAAATTCCACATAACAAACAATTAAAAACGACGGGTTTTGCGCGTTTTCTTAAAAAATTGTTGATTTATTTAAATAATTCTAAAAAGCAGCTAATTAGCTATTATTCGTTTTTGCACAGTACCTTAAATTAATTACACACTGTTATCTCTTATCCGCGCTCGGTCTTTCAACGGCTTTTGTCTCAAGTTACACAATATATTTTTTGAAACGGCTCCATTTTTTCCTTTATTTAAACCGGCACTTTTTGAATCAAAAAATTTGCATTTTGAATACAGAAATGCATTTGTTTAAGAAATCCATTCCAGCACAAACAAACATTTATGTTAAACATTTAATTTAAAATCTATCTACTCCTTACAAAACCAAAAAAATGAGCGGAAAACTTTTTTTAATTTCTTAGACACTTATATGATACTGTTTTTAATTCATTGGGTCTAAATCCACATAATTTTTAACCCAAAAATGGGGAGTTTTATTCATTCTGATCAATTAATTTTATGCAAATCATTCCGTCTTTTTGCATACCCACATTGGTTTTACAGGATTTTTTAAATTTAAAAAATTAGAAGATCTCTCACAATTCCTGCAGCCTCCGGAGCACTTCACTTATTTTAGCATAACCTCCATAAAATTTTCAACATTTTAATACCAAACATAGAATAGATCGTCAAAAATGTAACATACAAACAGACAAACACATTTTCAATTTTTGACGTTTTTAAAGTTTAATCCACAATTGTTTACAGAAATTTTTTTCGGAACTTCTGATTTTTTTATTGTCTGTAATTTAATCTTAAAATTTTGCATGATTATTAAAAAGTTCAACAGCTTCTTGAATTTCTCTTAAATCTAAAAAGCAGCTAGTATGTTATTATCCGTTTTTGGGAATTTCATTTATTAATTACATCTATTTTAAGCAATTGGTTTTTCAGTAGCTTTTGTTCGAAATTAAATAGGCTTTTGCAGCATTTTTTATGAAACGTCTTTATCCATAATTATCTTTAAACTCACACGAAAACCATTATTAATTAAATCAAAAAATTTGCATATCCGTAATTTATACTCATTTAAACATTAATAATAACATGAGGCGCCCACATGCTTCACTCAGGTGTTACTCTTCAAATACCTTTAGCATTGATCCCCCCTCATAAGAAATAGTTGCATTTATGTTTATACTCATTTAAACATTAATAATAACATGAGGCGCCCTGCGGGCGCCAAGCATTGATTAAAAAATTTGTCAAAACAAAAATTATTCTTGCATTATTTTTTTATTCTCCTTTCGGATCTCAATTTCAAAGCCCCAAAACTCAGAATTCCTGCTCCAGCCTCCGGAGAAATAATTGAGAATGTGTTTGTTTGCACTGAAAAAAAAGGGTGCAAAAAATGGACACTACTAAACAAAATAGATCGCAATTTACTCCTTTTAGGAGTAAATTTCGTCTTTTTCGGAGTAAATGTTAGTCTATTTTAAAGAGGTACAAAAAATGGATACTCCTTAACAAAAAAAAGACGATATTTACTCCTAAAAGGAGTAAATATAGATCTATTTTTAGGTGTCTTTGGCATACTTTTTTTTCAGTGTGTGGAATGTGAAGTCATTAGGGTCTAACTTTTTAAACCAAAAATGGGAAGTTTAATTCATTCTGATCAATTAATTTTATACAAATCATTCCGTTTTTTTGCATACCCACATTGGTTTTCCAGTGTTTTTAAATTTTTATCCAAAAATGACATAAACTTTTACAGCAGTTTCTTTTCTGAATTTTTCTGGTGGAAATTTAATAGAATTAATTTTTCGAAAGCTTCGCGAATTTTCCCCAAATAATCCAAAAAGCAACTAATAACTTCCTAAATTAATACACACAATTATCTATTTTAAGCACTTGGTTAAAAATCTGCTGAAATTATCTGAAGTTACACGGGCTTTTGGTAGAAGATTTTTTGAAATATCTACACTTTTTATCAGTAACTCGTTTAAACATTAATATGACATGAGGCGCCCTGCGGGCGCCAAGTCATCAAAAAAAAAATAAAAAATTGAAACACTTTAATCATCATCATTTAACCAAAATGGCAAATGTGTTTCATTCTTAGCAGCAAATTTTATGCAAATCATCTACATTCCGTCTTTTTGCATTCTATTTTCTTCATTTTTTTTTCACATTCATTCATATTTTTTCATTTCCCATCAATTTGCATTAACTTTTTCATTCTTTTTTGGATCTCACTTTCAAAGCCCCGTAACTTTTCAAAATGGCAACCTCCGGAAGATGAGGTAAAACTTTTCATTATCAGCACCCCACCCCCTACATTTCAACACCAAATAAGCAAACATTTAAACATATTGCACATCCCACAAACATCCACATTCTCAATTACACAAAAGGGACAAGAGTCGCTCCGGCTAAAGCCGGAGCTCGCAAACAAAAGTTTTACAAAAGGTCTTGCAAAGGTTTTGGTAAAAGATTACAAATGTTTAGCATTAATTTTTGTCATTTTTCTCATAATATATCATTCAAATTTGCATGATAATTTTCATTTAAAAAACCCAAATTTGCATATTTTGGACATTTCGTTAAGCGTTTCATGCATACCATCTGAATCCTTATGATTCGCATAATAACTTGAGTATAGTTTAGTTATTAAAATTTCATTGCGCATGTATTTTTTCATCTTTTTGGAATTTTGTTTTATCACACACAAAAATCAAAAAATTAAAAGAAATTAATATTGATCTTCAGTTACAAAGCATAATAATTATTAATAGAAAACATTTAAAAAAAGTACTTATTTTAATTTTAAAGCTTTAAATAATTCATTAATAGGAGTTTTTGAAATATTTTCGGACATTTCGGGATAAATTATATCATTTTCATCAGTATCACCAAATTCAACATTTGCATCATTATCGTTGATAATAGTAGAATATTCATCTACATAAAAAACACATGGTTTCAGAACAGTATCAAGAAGAAAGTATGATAAAGCTGTTACAGATAATTTTCGATGAGCAACATCGAGAATTTTTGCATTGACCTGCTTCAATTTGAAAATATTATCTTGCAAAAATTTAAAATCAGTCTTTAAATCTCCTTCATCAGTCATTACAACAGCAACAATCCCAAAATGAGTTCCATCACTAATTAAAACACCCGAATAATTATTGTAGAAATATTGTGGAGGTCTTGCAACCATAAGCCAACAGGTTTCGACGATATTGCAGCACTTTTCAGAAAAAAGACGTTCGATTGAATTTCCTAATTTAAATGCAATAATATCCGTTGATACTAAATCCTCTTTAGTAACAAAACGCATTTCTGTTTCTCTCCCAATATTAATCTTGTGATGTATCATGTAACTTGTGATAAAACCAGAATTGTTTACGAACCAAGACCAACCCGATATAACCAAAAAATAGGATTCATTTGCATTTTCTTTTAAAACACTTTTAAAACGAAGTTGTTCAGATTTTGGGAATATAACAGCTTCAATTGTAATCCCATTCACATCGTACATCCCAAAATTGAAAGGTTTTCCATCGATAATTGCCGTTTCACTAACCAAATTTATATCTTTTACCATCAAAATTAATCTAAATTTATAAATTTATTTAACATTAATTTATATTAAATAATATGCCTACGATTCTTTTTTTTGTTGTTCAACAGATTTATAAAACAAAAACTGGAAATTTGTTAACAATAACTTTTCATTGTTCTTAGCAATTTTTGAACTTGGACCACTGAACAACCCAGCAAACGATCTTTTTTTCCCACGCTTTGATGATTCACCTTCCTTAGTTTCACCCTTAGCTGGTTCTGGAGATTTATTTGTTGAAGATTTGTGCATCGATAATTGATCTAAAAAAAGTTTTTGATGTGAAATAAAAATATGAGGTATACTGTAATACTTACTTTTAAATTGAAGCAGTAGTAACAAAAAATATGGATATTGATGTATGCGACCGAAAATTGTTCAAAAAAATGATTAAAACTGTTTTTATTTTTCAAATTATTTATGCATTTTTATGCAAATTTTGAATTTTGGTTATTTGATATTTTTATTACGGGATCTGTGTTTTTATGGTTGAACCTATTTTATAATTTGTATCTTTATATTTTAAAAATATTTAACAATCTATTTTATAAATATGTAATAAAAAATTTAATGTTGATGTAGAAATATTTTATAGAAAGCTTTAGTTTCAAAATTAAAAACTAATATACAGTGTTATCAAATAAGAAAATATTCCCAACGCGAAAGAATTTTTCTTATTAAAAATAAATTTTTGCTTGATAATTTTTTTTACAATTTTTGTATCTTATTTTACAAATTTATAAGGAAGTTTATAAAGATAGTTGTATAAACAATTGTCATTTATTTTATTATCATATAAAACCGATAATAACAGAATATAAAAAAGGTCAGTTAATCTATGTATATGTTTTGGTTCATGTTTTTTGGTTGTAAACTAATTAAGATCATTTACAGATTCCACCATTTCTTTTTATATTAATATTATCAGAATGCTAATATCGACACAATTGGTTACTATAACACATAAGTTGATTTGTTCCAATTTTTCATTTTATTTTTTTCACGATTGATAAACTTTGTTTTAGGCATGGAGAAATAGCAAGTCAAATTCAATCAACAACAACAACTTTTCGAAAACCAAAAGAATCAATTTTTTCAATTTTTTACCGCTCTTTTTACCGCATTACGCGAGCGAGGCTTACCGGATTAGCTAAATCGAAGAGCTTGCCGGACGCGCTAAACCGGAGAAGTATTACCGTAAAGTGAGTATTTTGTTTAAAAAATTCATGAGATTACTTTTTGTTTTCTTTTTATCAAATTCTTTCTCTCTTCAAAAATTTCATTGTTTTTTGTTAGTTGTACTGTATTTTTTATTATATCTTGTTTAAATATTTTAAAGGTAGTAAGCATCCTTAATAAATGAAGTAATTTTTACTCCGGTGGCTGAAACCTTTTATGATTTCTATCCTGGATATTTTTTCTATAATTTCATTGTTGAACATCTTACTGTAGTTGTTTTCGGTTGACTCTTAGTCGGCTACCGTAGCCTTAAGCCCGTCCACTTCGTCAAAGTGGTCAACCACGAACGGGTACCACCCTTTTTGGCAGGGGGCGAGCCATTTGTCATACTTTAAATTAGATATTTTTATTATTTTGCAAATTTATGATTACGGTATTTTTCGATTTTGCCTCATTCTTTATTTCTTACTCAATTCCAACAATTTTTTATAAACGATATTAGCCGTAGATGTTTTATCCTCTGGAAGCACAATTTTTAAACCTTCGGTTGACCGAACTCGAGATAATGCAACATAAAGCTGACCGTGAGAAAAGCATTCATGCTTTAAAACTACTCCAACTTTATCCATTGTTTGGCCTTGACTTTTATTTATTGTCATGCAAAATCCAAGTTTAACAGGGAATTGATGTCGCGTTACATCGACAACTCCATGTTTAACAGTAAGACTTATTCGAGGTATTAGAATTTCATCACTAAGAGATCCATCAATGTTGATTTTTTTCACAACTAAATTATGATTCAATAAATTTGTAACAACTAATCGTGTACCGTTGCAAAGTCCATCTTCAATTGATAAGTTTCTGATTAACATTACAATTGCATTTTTTCGAAGTCTTAGTCTGTAACTTGGCAATCCTTTGATATTTTTAGTTTTGTAATTTTGATGAATTTCCCCAGCAGCTTGTAAAATTTCATCACCGTAATGGTAAACATCTTGAGCATGATAAGTGACTTCAGTTTCTTCATCCAAAAGATCCAAAACCTGTTCATTTAGTTCATCAACGTCTTTATTCCAAGTGGCTAAAATTGCTCGTTTCATTACTGTAGCAGGATTGTAGTCTTCCATAACATCCCCAAAAATTTCATCGATAATGTCCCCTTTGCTCATCCATTCTTCTGGAATTTTTATTTCATTTGGATTTTCACCAAATCTTCCTTCGCCAATTTCGACCAACATTTTTTTAAATTCATTTTCATGAGCCAAAGCTCGGACATTTTCAATGAGTTTGAATTTTTGGAAATGTTTCCATAAAGGAGAGCAGCAAACAGAAACTCCAATAATTTCATCTACAGTACCATTTTCAATTATTGGTGCACATTGTCGAAAATCTCCGCCACATAAAATTATTTTTCCACCAAATGGAATATCTTTGCCCATTATTTCACGAAGTTTACTATCAACAACTTCAAGTGCACGTTTCGGAGCCATAGGAAATTCATCCCAAATAATTATGTCTGCTTCTTCAAGCATTTTTCCATGCGGCGATGTTGGCTTAACTCCGCTATTACTGTCACTTTCGAAAGGGAATTCAAGTTTAAATGCATTATGACACGTTCTTCCCATTGGATATAATGATGCAGCAATTCCGCTCCATGCCATAATAACAACTTTAAAACCTTTTCCCATCGCTAATTTTCGAATTGTATTAAAAGTGTAACTTTTTCCCGACCCACCAATTCCATCAACATAAATGCAACAATTTTTATCAGTTGGATCTTGTAATTTTACAGTTACCGTATCCACGATTGATTTCTGTTCTTTATTCATTACAGTATAATTTGCAATTCCTTCTTCATATAAAGATTTTAAATCAATTGTATCTTCATCTTCGAATCCAATTTTTTTCATGTATGCTTCCAGTTCTGGATAATCTGATAAATGCTTATCTTGATTGAGCATACTTTTAACAATTTTTCGCCATGCAACATTTTTTGCATCATCTTTGCTCCATTTTTTAAGCAAATCTTTAATTAAATGATCTTCAAATTTTTCGAATAATTCTAAAGGATTCCCAAGATCGCAATGAGCCAATAATCGTGCAAATAAATATCTGAATTGATACGGTGTTGTATGATTTAACGCTTCAAAAAGTGTATCTTCGTATAATTTATCATTAACAACTAATCCAAGTGCTACACATGCTTCACGATATGTTGGATACAGTACTCCATCAACTGTTCGAATATTTTCAAATGAAGTTGGTCCAGGAACAGCCATTAGCAATCGTCTAAGATAAAAGCAATTAGTTCTTTTTGGATTGACATTATATAATCTGCAAAGTTTTGGCTTTGTAGTTTTTTTTCTTGGATTCCATTTTCCAGCTTTTCCGTCCCAAACATGATCAACCCCAATTTTATTGTACAGTATTTTTTCCGGGATTTGAATATGATTTATTGGTTTTTTTTGCGCTTTTAATATTTCAATTGTTTCTTTAACTTTTGCAATTTCCTTTTCACGCTCTTGGTTAGCTTTAAAGAATGCCATTAATTTTGAATCTTTTTCTTTAGCTTTTTCCATCTCTTCATCTCCTGCATCTTCTCCCATATAAAGACTTTGTTCATTTTCTAGATGTACTGCAAGTCTGTCCACTGAATGGCTTAAACGGTACATCCAAAAATCAGATAAATGCCAATGAGATTCGGTAGCACTAATATATCGATAATCTTCATAACTTTTAATTTCATCGTAATTTAAAGCTTGAACCATTTCATTATCAATGAATTCATTCATTTCAACAAATGCTTTATCATCGCCCTTGAACATATATTTGAAGACATAAAATACTGTAGCAATGGAATTTATCGCTTCAACATTTATGTGAGATCTCATGAGTTTAAGTAGATAAGGATTGTGCGGTACCACCCATCTATTATCGACATCGACTTCTTTTCCGTTAACTTTCATTTTAAAAGATCTTCCATCGTCAGGCCTTTTAGGTCGTGTAAAACCATTGTCATCCATGACAGTTTCTTCACAAAATTTTTGAGGGAATTTTCTTTTGCATTTGCCATCGACCATGCATGGTGCTTTTGGATTATGAATGCCACAGGGTTTATGTATCATAAATTTTTTAACATATTCTAAATATTCTTCATCAAAAATTTCACCACATTTATCGGCTTCTTCTTGTGATAATGGTGGCAAAAAAGCTTTAATATATGTATCAACTTTATCTACAGTATCCCATTTTTCTTTTAATGTAAAGGCACAATGACAATGAGGTAATCCGCGTTTTTGAAATTCAATTACAACAACTGAGCATTCAACAGGCCCAAAAATTTCTTCCTTTTCAATAACACGGATTAATTCATGCATTTTTTGATAGAAGCAACTGTTTACAACATCAGGTCTTTCCCATGCTTTTTGATTTTCATAAAGATTCATTATTATATCTTCATCTTCAGGATTCACGGTCATTGTTATTAAAGCTGTAGGTTTCCCAAATTCATCAACCATGCTTATTGCATCCGAACAAAGTTCCCTTAAATATCTAGGACCACCGTAAAATGTACTTGGCAAAATTTTAAGACTTCCAGGAGCACGTCCTAATTTTGCTGCTTGTCGATTTAAATGTTCTTGGACATCTTTGTAACTTGCAACTTTGAGCTTTTTTTGATTTACATTTAAATACCGTAACCTGCTTCCTTCAACTTTTGCCCACGCATCGCAAAGATACTGTAGAAAAAGTTTTCCACCATGCAAAATTGGATTAAATCCATAAATTTCTTCACATCTGTCATTAATTTTAAAAGCATAATATTCTCTTTCCGTAAGCTTACCGAATTTTGGTTCATTTGGGTCACAGAGTTGATTATCATAAAAAGTTCCTTTTCCATTTGTAACTTTTTAAACCAAAAATGGGAAGTTTAATTCATTCTGATCAATTAATTTTATACAAATCATTCCGTTTTTTTGCATACCCACATTGGTTTTCCAGTGTTTTTAAATTTTTATCCAAAAATGACATAAACTTTTACAGCAGTTTCTTTTCTGAATTTTTCTGGTGGAAATTTAATAGAATTAATTTTTCGAAAGCTTCGCGAATTTTCCCCAAATAATCCAAAAAGCAACTAATAACTTCCTAAATTAATACACACAATTATCTATTTTAAGCACTTGGTTAAAAATCTGCTGAAATTATCTGAAGTTACACGGGCTTTTGGTAGAAGATTTTTTGAAATATCTACACTTTTTATCAGTAACTCGTTTAAACATTAATATGACATGAGGCGCCCTGCGGGCGCCAAGTCATCAAAAAAAAAATAAAAAATTGAAACACTTTAATCATCATCATTTAACCAAAATGGCAAATGTGTTTCATTCTTAGCAGCAAATTTTATGCAAATCATCTACATTCCGTCTTTTTGCATTCTATTTTCTTCATTTTTTTTTCACATTCATTCATATTTTTTCATTTCCCATCAATTTGCATTAACTTTTTCATTCTTTTTTGGATCTCACTTTCAAAGCCCCGTAACTTTTCAAAATGGCAACCTCCGGAAGATGAGGTAAAACTTTTCATTATCAGCACCCTACCCCCTATATTTTAACACCAAATAAGCAAACATTTAAACATATTGCACATCCCACAGACAAACACATTTTCAATTACACAAGGAGGACAAGAGTCGCTCCGGCTAAAGCCGGAGCTCGCAAACAATAGTTTTACATGGGGTCTTACAAAGGTTTAGAATTAATTTTTGTCATTTTACACATAATAAAAAAATAATAATTTCATTCCCTTTTGCAAAACATTTTTCATTTAAAAATCATGAAATTTGCATAAATTGGACACCGTTCGTTAGGGACCTCATACATACCATCTGAATCTCAAAGTTTCTTAAATGACTAATAATACAGCTTTCAACGCTACTTTAAAAAATTTGTTAATTTCACTTTGTTTGATATATAAGATAAAATAGAACAGAATACTGTAGCAAAATTTTTTTATGAAAATTATGTGTTCAAAAACTCCTAACACGATAGCAAATGTATTCAATGAATTTTTTTGACACAAACAAATTATTTTTTGAATAAAAGTTGGAAAAAAATGTGAACTTATTTATTTATGTTACAAAATATAAAAAAGGTCAGTGAATCTATGTATTTGTTTTGGTGTATGTTTTTTGGTTTTAAACTAATTTCGAACACTTATAGATTGCACTATCTATTCTTATGTTTATACTATTAGAAAGCCTGAAGGAACTCAGATGATTACTGTAACTCATAAGTTTACTTGTTCCAATTTTTTTTATTATTTTCATGATTGATAAACTTCCATTTAGGCATGATCAAAATCAAATTCAATCAAAAAAAAACTTTTTTAAAAACGAAATGAATCAAATGTTTCAATTTTGTAACCGCTCTTTTTACCGGATTACGCGAGCGAGGCTTACCGGATTAGCTAAATCGAAGAGCTTGCCGGACGCGCTATACCGGAGATGTATTACTTTAAAGTGAGTATTTTGTTTAAAAAAATCATGAGATATCTTTCTGCTTTGTTCTTATTATTTTCTCTTTTTTCTGCTATTTATTTCTTTTTCACAAATTCTAATGTACAATGGGTGACAAAAGTTTGAGTACTTTTTTTTTCATGAAAGATCATGTTTTTTCATGAATTTTAAGGAACATAATGCCAAAAAGAGTGGGGTGAAAAAAAATCTCAAAAGCTCAATCGCTTACAAAAACATTAAATTTGGGGCTTTAAATTTATTAATTTTTTAAAAATGTGGATAATCGAACATGGGAAATCAGATTGTTACCGCACCACAGTAATAAGTAATTTGTGGTAAAATGGTAAAAAAAATTTTCAGAATCCTAGAAGCACAAAAATGTGATTCAGAATCCTCTTGATATCAAATGACTTGTAGTTTTGGATTCTCCGTATTCGATTACCCTAAAATGAGTAAAAAGAGGTTTTTTAACAAAAATTTTACCATTTTACAACAAATTACTTATTACTGTGGTACGGTAACAATCTGATTTCCCATGTTCGATTATCCACATTTTTAAAAAATTAATAAATTTAAAGCCCCAAATTTAATGTTTTTGTAAGCGATTGAGCTTTTGAGATTTTTTTTCACCCCACTCTTTTTGGCATTATGTTCCTTAAAATTCATGAAAAAACATGATCTTTCATGAAAAAAAAAGTACTCAAACTTTTGTCACCCATTGTACTTTTATTTTCTCTTGTTTTAATATTTTAAAGGTACTAAGCATCCTTAATAAATAAAGAAGTAATTTTTACTCCGGTGGCTGAAACTTTTTTCGTTATCTATTTTCTCCCTAGACATTTTTTCTCTGGTTTCATTTTTTCTAAATCATACTGTAGCTTTTTGTTTCGGTTGACTCTTGGTCGGCTACTGTAGCCTTAAGCCCGTCCACTACGTCAAAGTGGTCAACCTCGAACGGGTGCCCCCTTTTTGGCAGGGGGCGAGCCATTTGTCATACTTTAAATTAGATAGTTTTATTTTGCAAGTTTATGATTACGGTATTTTTTGATTTGCAGCCTTCTTCATTGTTTGCCCAATTCCAACAATTTTTTATAAACGATATTAGCCGTAGATGTTTTATCTTCTGGAAGCACAACTTTTAAACCTTCGATTGACCGTACTCGAGAGAATGCAACATAAAGTTGACCGTGAGAAAAGCATTCGTGCTTTAAAACTACTCCCACTTTATCCATTGTTTGGCCTTGACTTTTATTTATTGTCATGCAAAATCCAAGTTTAACAGGGAATTGATGTCGAGTTACATCGACAACTCCATGTTTAGCAGTGAGACTAATTCGAGGTATTAAAATTTCATCACTAAGAGATCCATCGATGTTGATTTTTTTCACAACTAAATTATGCTTCAATAAATTTGTAACAACTAATCGTGTACCATTGCAAAGTCCATCTTCAATTGATAAGTTTCTGATTAGCATTACAATTGCATTTTTTCGAAGTCTTAGTCTGTAACTTGGCAATCCTTTGATATTTTTTGTTTTGTAATTTTGATGAATTTCCCCGGCAGCTTGTAAAATTTCATCACCGTAATGGTAAACATCTTGTGCATGATAAGTTACTTCAGTTTCTTCATCCAAAAGATCCAAAACCTGTTCATTCAATTCATCAACATCTTTATTCCATGTTGCTAAAATTGCACGTTTCATTACTGTAGCGGGGTCATAATTTTCCATAACATCGCCAAAAATTTCGTCAATAATGTCCCCTTTGCTCATCCATTCTTCTGGAATTTTTATTTCATTTGGATTTTCACCAAATCTTCCTTCTCCAATTTCGACCAACATCTTTTTAAATTCATTTTCGTGAGCCAATGCTCGGACATTTTCAATGAGTTCGAATTTTTGGAATTGTTTCCACAAAGGTGAACAACAAACTGAAATTCCGATAATTTCTTCTACAGTACCATTTTCAATAATTGGAGCACATTGACGAAAATCGCCACCGCATAAAAGAATTTTTCCACCAAATGGAATATCTTTGCCCATAATTTCTCTAAGTTTACTATCGACAACTTCAAGAGCACGTTTAGGAGCCATCGGAAATTCATCCCATATAATAATATCTGCTTCTTCAAGCATTTTTCCATGTGTTGAATTGGGCTTTACTCCGCTATTACTGTCACTTTCAAAAGGGAATTCAAGTTTAAATGCATTATGGCACGTTCTTCCCATTGGATATAATGATGCAGCAATTCCGCTCCATGCCATTATTACAACTTTAAAGCCTTTTCCCATCGCTAATTTTCGAATTGTATTAAAAGTGTAGCTTTTTCCTGACCCACCAATTCCATCAACATAAATGCAACAATTTTTATCTGTTGTATCTTGTAATTTTGCGGTTACCGTATCCACAATTGATTTTTGTTCTTTATTCATTACAGTATAATTTGCAATTCCTTCTTCATATAAAGCTTTTAAATCAATTGTATCTTCATATTCGAATCCAATTTCTTTCATGTATGCTTCCAATTCTGGATAATCTGATAAATGCTTATCTTGATTGAGCATACTTTTAACAATTTTTCGCCATGCAACATTTTTCGCATCATCAATGCTCCATTTTTTAAGCAAATCTTTAATTAAATGATCTTCAAATTTATCAAATAATTCCAACGGATTGCCAAGATCACAATGAGCCAATAATCGTGCAAATAAATATCTGAACTGATACGGTGTTGTATGATTTAACGCTTCAAAAAGTGTATCTTCGTATAATTTATCATTAACAACTAATCCAAGCGCTACACATGCTTCACGATTTGTTGGATACAGTATGCCATCAACAGTTCGGAGATTTTCAAATGAAGTTGGTCCAGGGACGGCCATTAGCAATCGTCTAAGATAAAAGCAATTAGTTCTTTTTGGATTGACATTATATCTTCTACAAAGTTTTGGCTTTGTAGTTTTTTTTCTTGGATTCCATTTTCCAGCTTTTCCATCCCAAACATGATCGACTCCAATTTTATTGTACAGTATTTTTTCAGGAATTTTTAAATGATTTATTGGTTTTTTTTCTGCTTTTAATTTTTCGATTGTTTCTTTTACTTTTGCAATTTCCTTTTCACGCTCTTGGTTAGCTTTGAAGAATGCCATTAATTTTGAATCTTTTTCTTTAGCTTTTTCCATCTCTTCATCTCCTGCATCTTCTCCCATATATAAGCTTTGTTCATTTTCTAGATGTACTGCAAGTCTGTCCACAGAATGGCTTAAACGATACATCCAAAAATCAGATAAATGCCAATGAGCTTCAGTAGCACTAATATATCGATAATCTTCATAACTTTTAATTTCATCGTAATTTAAAGCTTGAACCATTTCGTTATCGATAAATTCATTCATTTCAACAAATGCCTTATCATCACCTTTAAACATGTATTTGAAGACATAGAATACTGTAGCAATAGAATTTATTGCTTCAACATTTATATGAGATTGCATGAGTTTAAGTAAATAAGGATTATGCGGCACAACCCATCGATTATCGACGTCGACTTCTTTTCCGTTAACTTTCATTTTAAAAGATCTCCCATTATCAGGACGCTTAGGTCGTGTGAACCCATTATCATCCATAACTGTTTCTTCACAAAAGTTTTGAGGAAATTTTCTTTTACATTTGCCATCGACCATGCATGGTGCTTTTGGATTATGTATGCCACATGGTTTATGTATCATAAATTTTTGGACATATTCCAAATATTCTTCATCGAAAATTTCACCACATTTATCGGCTTCTTCTTGAGATAACGGTGGCAAAAAAGCTTTAATATATGTGTCAACTTTATCTACAGTATCCCATTTTTCCTTTAATGTAAAAGCACAATGGCAATGAGGAAGCCCACGTTTTTGGAATTCAATAACAACAACTGAGCATTCAACGGGCCCAAAAATTTCTTCTTTTTCAATGACTCTAATTAGTTCATGCATTTTTTGATAAAAGCAACTGTTTACAACATCAGGTCTTTCCCATGCTTTTTGGTTCTCATAAAGATTCATAATTATATCTTCATCTTCAGGATTCACGGTCATTGTTATTAAAGTAGTTGGTTTCCCAAATTCATCAACCATAGAAATAGCATCTGAACAAAGCTCTCTTAAATATCTTGGGCCACCATAAAATGTGCTTGGCAAAATTTTAAGACTTCCAGGAGTACGTCCTAATTTTGCTGCTTGTCGATTTAAATGTTCTTGGACATCTTTGTAACTCGCAACTTTAAGCTTTTTTTGATTTACATTTAAATACCGTAATCTGCTTCCTTCAACTTTTGCCCACGCATCGCAAAGATACTGTAGAAAAAGTTTTCCACCATGCAAAATTGGATTAAATCCATAAATTTCTTCACATCTGTCATTAATTTTAAATGCATAATATTCTCTTTCTGTTAGCTTTCCAAATGTGGGTTCATTGGGATCACAAAGTTGATTATCGTAAAAAGTTCCTTTTCCATTTGGATAAAATAATGTGTAACTCAAAGGTTCAACACGGGGATCCCATTCAGGTAGAACTTCATATGTATTATTTCCTGCTTTTTTATCAAATATCACAATATCATCTCGAGGAATTTCACCATCAGGTCCAGGAGTGTAAACCAATGCAATTTCATTTTCGGCTTCGACTCTATCATAATTTCTTTTTGCATTTGATTTACCTTTAAATACCAATCTCAATTCATTTGATTTTTCTCCTGTTGCTTTTTCATTTGCCTTTTGTTTTTCCACTGTTTCCTTTAGCATTGTGTATGCTTGTGCAAAAATATTTACTTCCCTAATTGTTTCGTCCAGTTCTTTCATTAACTCTTCATTAAGTTTTATATTATTTTTGACTCCAGCTTGTACACGGGCTACTGTAGCTTCAGCACTGTCAACAATGTAATTTTGACCCGCAAAAGTTGCATTATCTCCTGAAGGTAAATATGTCCTTGGCATTTTGTGTAAAACCTTTCCTTGAATTTTAAGGTACGGTACTCCAGGAGCTAAATTTACATTTTTGGCATACATGTGAGCACAACTCAAACTTGAATTAATCATCCTTTTGTTTACATCAAAAACTTTGACATATTTTTCATTTTTATGCTTTTTTGTCATCAAATCTTTCAAGTTTTGAGGGTAATCTGAAACTCCAGCTTCCATTTTTATCTTTCCTTGTTTGCAACAACTCGTGAAAGTACCATCTTTTTGTGCCTTTTCAGTTCGAAAATGTTTTGCTCCACAACCTTTACAAATTTTATTTCTTTTCCCCAATTTGAATGGTTCAACATTTTTATATTCGCCGCCTTTTCTAACAACAAATGGCAGTACTTTTTTTAAAATTTCAATTCTTTCAGCTCTTTCTTTTTTTAACTTTTCTTGCTTTTCAAGTTTTTTTATGGTTCGATCCAAAGCTTTTCGATTTTTATCATCTTGTAATCTTTGTGACATCTCGTCTCCAGTTTCATTTTCTCGGAGCTTTTGCATGGATTCAGCAACTTTTTGTAATCTTTCTTGTTTTTCATTTTCAGTTTCGTTATCCCTAAGATTTTGCATTGACTCTGCAACCTTTTGTAATCTTTTTTGTTTCTCGTCTTCAGTTTCATTTTTTCTATGAGTTTGCATTGACTCTGCAACTTTTTGTAATCTGTGTGATTTTTCATCTTCAGTTTCATTTTCTCTAATTTTGTGCATGGTTTCTGCAACTGTTTGTAATCTTTCTTGTCTTTCGTCTTTAGTTTCTGTCTGTCGCTTTTTAATTTGAGCTTTATTGTTGTCTGCTTTAGAATTTTCTGCTAATTTTTGTGACATGTCTTTTTTCTGAAGCTTTCTCACCTCTTTTAGACAATTATTTTCTTCATGTGTCATTGTTTTGCGTTTATTTCGCATGCTATTTTTTATTCGTTCATTTTCAGCTAATTTTTCTTGTGCACTTTTTATTGCAACATTATACTTATTTCTCGATTTTGCTTTAGATATCTTTAATCGGCGACAAAATTCAGTATAAGTTTCTTTTGCTTCATTTAGCAATTTTGTTTCTTCTTCATCCGATATTTGTTTTCCGTAATCAAATGATTTATTATCAATTTTTATTTCCTCTATTTTTCCCTGTTTACTTTCATCATCAATTTTAGGATTTTTATTTTTTGTGTTTTCTTTAAGCTTTTCATTTACTTCCAATTTTTTCTTTAAAAATGCTTTAGCTGAATAAAAATCAGACCTTGAAGATTTGTCTTTTTTAATATTTTTTCGATTACAGTATGCAAGAAATGTTTCTTTTACATGTTTTTTAAGTTTTTCTTCTTCTTCATTCGACAACGGCTCTTCATCAATTTCCATTGCCTCTTCATCATCTTCATCAAATTTAGCCTTTTTTACATTTTTGTGAAATTCATTATTACTTGATTTCCTTTTTATTCCATTTTTCAAATCAGTATTATTTTCCTCAATTTCATCATTTTTTGCCACTTCAATTTTACTTTCATCAAATGCAATTTTATTAATATTTTGTATTATTTTATTTGCTTCAAAAGACAAATCCAAAATCTCACTTTTAATTTTTTTTTTCATTGATTCTGCACCATCAAGTACTTGAATACCATTGTCATTGTTGGTATTTGTATTTGTAACAAAAGGAATATAAAAATTATAAACTTCTTGCCGCCAAGCATTAGCTTCTGTTGTTCCAAATTTTAAATTTTCATTATTTAAAATTCTGTATGCAAGCATACAAATCATTGGCCCACAATTGTACCCATCATATTGGGTTAAAAAAGAATCATCCGGGGCTGTGACAATTTCACATTCTTCACCATCACAAAGCAAACAACAAATGAGTTTTAACTTTGAATAAAATGGTTCTCGTAATGGCCATCTTAAAGTACAGTAAAATGTGCATATTTTTGTATCTCTATCCAAAATTGCTAAATTCCAATGATTTAACATATGTATTGGTATTATAGCTTTTTTAAATGTATTACTGTATCGTGGAATTGTTGGCAATCTGTTTGGAAGCCTTCTTTCATCGCCCCAATTTTCAATGATTCTTTGCTCCCAAACTGTGGCACTGACCAATAAAATTTCAGGATTGCCTTGGATAACATCTTTATTTATAACAGAATCAATTGTTGCATCATCAATGAATTCCTTGTTTATAACTTTATTTAAATTGTATAGAGCAAGTGGAATTTGGAGGGAATTATTTACAACCTCATCCAATCTTGCATCATCAACATTTTCATCATCATCAATTGTAATTACATTATTATTATTTTGAGGCGTCCCTCCCTGATTTATTAGATCTTTCTCCAGCGGCCCGACAGAAAGATCCTCCAAATTATTATTCAACATAAGTATCAATCAATGCCAATTTCTAACATAAATTTCTAACAAACCCTTTCGGGCAACAAACAAACCCTTTCGGGCAACAAACAAACCCTTTCGGGCAACAAACAAACCCTTTCGGGCAACAAACAAACCCTTTCGGGCAACAAACAAAAGTTTTAAAATTAATTTATTTTCAAGTAAACTTGAAAAAGGGAGTTATTGGTAAAACTTTTAACCCAATAATCTCCAAAAATTTTAAGAACTACCGTTTAAAGCAGTTCAAAGTTCGAATGAAAAAAATGTTTTTGAAATCCATTGAACAATTTTATTCAAATTATTACAACATCTCATTCTAAAAATATCCATTTTTTTATTCTTTAACGATTTGCATTATTTTTTTCATTCTTTTTTGGATCTCACCTTTGAAGCCCCGTAACTTCCCTAAAGGGCCACCTCCGGAAGATGAGACTATTCATTTCATGAGCAGCATGTTATTATCTACATTTCAACACTAAATAAGCATACATTTTTCGCAGATGTAACACATGACAAACAAACAAACAAACAGACACATTCTCACATACACAATTGGGCTTAGCCATCAACAGTTCGGAGAGGGTTTGTTTGTTGCCCGAAAGGGTTTGTTTGTTGCCCGAAAGGGTTTGTTAGAAATTTATGTTAGAAATTGGCATTGATTGATACTTATGTTGAATAATAATTTGGAGGATCTTTCTGTCGGGCCGCTGGAGAAAGATCTAATAAATCAGGGAGGGACGCCTCAAAATAATAATAATGTAATTACAATTGATGATGATGAAAATGTTGATGATGCAAGATTGGATGAGGTTGTAAATAATTCCCTCCAAATTCCACTTGCTCTATACAATTTAAATAAAGTTATAAACAAGGAATTCATTGATGATGCAACAATTGATTCTGTTATAAATAAAGATGTTATCCAAGGCAATCCTGAAATTTTATTGGTCAGTGCCACAGTTTGGGAGCAAAGAATCATTGAAAATTGGGGCGATGAAAGAAGGCTTCCAAACAGATTGCCAACAATTCCACGATACAGTAATACATTTAAAAAAGCTATAATACCAATACATATGTTAAATCATTGGAATTTAGCAATTTTGGATAGAGATACAAAAATATGCACATTTTACTGTACTTTAAGATGGCCATTACGAGAACCATTTTATTCAAAGTTAAAACTCATTTGTTGTTTGCTTTGTGATGGTGAAGAATGTGAAATTGTCACAGCCCCGGATGATTCTTTTTTAACCCAATATGATGGGTACAATTGTGGGCCAATGATTTGTATGCTTGCATACAGAATTTTAAATAATGAAAATTTAAAATTTGGAACAACAGAAGCTAATGCTTGGCGGCAAGAAGTTTATAATTTTTATATTCCTTTTGTTACAAATACAAATACCAACAATGACAATGGTATTCAAGTACTTGATGGTGCAGAATCAATGAAAAAAAAAATTAAAAGTGAGATTTTGGATTTGTCTTTTGAAGCAAATAAAATAATACAAAATATTAATAAAATTGCATTTGATGAAAGTAAAATTGAAGTGGCAAAAAATGATGAAATTGAGGAAAATAATACTGATTTGAAAAATGGAATAAAAAGGAAATCAAGTAATAATGAATTTCACAAAAATGTAAAAAAGGCTAAATTTGATGAAGATGATGAAGAGGCAATGGAAATTGATGAAGAGCCGTTGTCGAATGAAGAAGAAGAAAAACTTAAAAAACATGTAAAAGAAACATTTCTTGCATACTGTAATCGAAAAAATATTAAAAAAGACAAATCTTCAAGGTCTGATTTTTATTCAGCTAAAGCATTTTTAAAGAAAAAATTGGAAGTAAATGAAAAGCTTAAAGAAAACACAAAAAATAAAAATCCTAAAATTGATGATGAAAGTAAACAGGGAAAAATAGAGGAAATAAAAATTGATAATAAATCATTTGATTACGGAAAACAAATATCGGATGAAGAAGAAACAAAATTGCTAAATGAAGCAAAAGAAACTTATACTGAATTTTGTCGCCGATTAAAGATATCTAAAGCAAAATCGAGAAATAAGTATAATGTTGCAATAAAAAGTGCACAAGAAAAATTAGCTGAAAATGAACGAATAAAAAATAGCATGCGAAATAAACGCAAAACAATGACACATGAAGAAAATAATTGTCTAAAAGAGGTGAGAAAGCTTCAGAAAAAAGACATGTCACAAAAATTAGCAGAAAATTCTAAAGCAGACAACAATAAAGCTCAAATTAAAAAGCGACAGACAGAAACTAAAGACGAAAGACAAGAAAGATTACAAACAGTTGCAGAAACCATGCACAAAATTAGAGAAAATGAAACTGAAGATGAAAAATCACACAGATTACAAAAAGTTGCAGAGTCAATGCAAACTCATAGAAAAAATGAAACTGAAGACGAGAAACAAAAAAGATTACAAAAGGTTGCAGAGTCAATGCAAAATCTTAGGGATAACGAAACTGAAAATGAAAAACAAGAAAGATTACAAAAAGTTGCTGAATCCATGCAAAAGCTCCGAGAAAATGAAACTGGAGACGAGATGTCACAAAGATTACAAGATGATAAAAATCGAAAAGCTTTGGATCGAACCATAAAAAAACTTGAAAAGCAAGAAAAGTTAAAAAAAGAAAGAGCTGAAAGAATTGAAATTTTAAAAAAAGTACTGCCATTTGTTGTTAGAAAAGGCGGCGAATATAAAAATGTTGAACCATTCAAATTGGGGAAAAGAAATAAAATTTGTAAAGGTTGTGGAGCAAAACATTTTCGAACTGAAAAGGCACAAAAAGATGGTACTTTCACGAGTTGTTGCAAACAAGGAAAGATAAAAATGGAAGCTGGAGTTTCAGATTACCCTCAAAACTTGAAAGATTTGATGACAAAAAAGCATAAAAATGAAAAATATGTCAAAGTTTTTGATGTAAACAAAAGGATGATTAATTCAAGTTTGAGTTGTGCTCACATGTATGCCAAAAATGTAAATTTAGCTCCTGGAGTACCGTACCTTAAAATTCAAGGAAAGGTTTTACACAAAATGCCAAGGACATATTTACCTTCAGGAGATAATGCAACTTTTGCGGGTCAAAATTACATTGTTGACAGTGCTGAAGCTACAGTAGCCCGTGTACAAGCTGGAGTCAAAAATAATATAAAACTTAATGAAGAGTTAATGAAAGAACTGGACGAAACAATTAGGGAAGTAAATATTTTTGCACAAGCATACACAATGCTAAAGGAAACAGTGGAAAAACAAAAGGCAAATGAAAAAGCAACAGGAGAAAAATCAAATGAATTGAGATTGGTATTTAAAGGTAAACCAAATGCAAAAAGAAATTATGATAGAGTCGAAGCCGAAAATGAAATTGCATTGGTTTACACTCCTGGACCTGATGGTGAAATTCCTCGAGATGATATTGTGATATTTGATAAAAAAGCAGGAAATAATACATATGAAGTTCTACCTGAATGGGATCCCCGTGTTGAACCTTTGAGTTACACATTATTTTATCCAAATGGAAAAGGAACTTTTTACGATAATCAACTTTGTGATCCCAATGAACCCACATTTGGAAAGCTAACAGAAAGAGAATATTATGCATTTAAAATTAATGACAGATGTGAAGAAATTTATGGATTTAATCCAATTTTGCATGGTGGAAAACTTTTTCTACAGTATCTTTGCGATGCGTGGGCAAAAGTTGAAGGAAGCAGATTACGGTATTTAAATGTAAATCAAAAAAAGCTTAAAGTTGCGAGTTACAAAGATGTCCAAGAACATTTAAATCGACAAGCAGCAAAATTAGGACGTACTCCTGGAAGTCTTAAAATTTTGCCAAGCACATTTTATGGTGGCCCAAGATATTTAAGAGAGCTTTGTTCAGATGCTATTTCTATGGTTGATGAATTTGGGAAACCAACTACTTTAATAACAATGACCGTGAATCCTGAAGATGAAGATATAATTATGAATCTTTATGAGAACCAAAAAGCATGGGAAAGACCTGATGTTGTAAACAGTTGCTTTTATCAAAAAATGCATGAACTAATTAGAGTCATTGAAAAAGAAGAAATTTTTGGGCCCGTTGAATGCTCAGTTGTTGTTATTGAATTCCAAAAACGTGGGCTTCCTCATTGCCATTGTGCTTTTACATTAAAGGAAAAATGGGATACTGTAGATAAAGTTGACACATATATTAAAGCTTTTTTGCCACCGTTATCTCAAGAAGAAGCCGATAAATGTGGTGAAATTTTCGATGAAGAATATTTGGAATATGTCCAAAAATTTATGATACATAAACCATGTGGCATACATAATCCAAAAGCACCATGCATGGTCGATGGCAAATGTAAAAGAAAATTTCCTCAAAACTTTTGTGAAGAAACAGTTATGGATGATAATGGGTTCACACGACCTAAGCGTCCTGATAATGGGAGATCTTTTAAAATGAAAGTTAACGGAAAAGAAGTCGACGTCGATAATCGATGGGTTGTGCCGCATAATCCTTATTTACTTAAACTCATGCAATCTCATATAAATGTTGAAGCAATAAATTCTATTGCTACAGTATTCTATGTCTTCAAATACATGTTTAAAGGTGATGATAAGGCATTTGTTGAAATGAATGAATTTATCGATAACGAAATGGTTCAAGCTTTAAATTACGATGAAATTAAAAGTTATGAAGATTATCGATATATTAGTGCTACTGAAGCTCATTGGCATTTATCTGATTTTTGGATGTATCGTTTAAGCCATTCTGTGGACAGACTTGCAGTACATCTAGAAAATGAACAAAGCTTATATATGGGAGAAGATGCAGGAGATGAAGAGATGGAAAAAGCTAAAGAAAAAGATTCAAAATTAATGGCATTCTTCAAAGCTAACCAAGAGCGTGAAAAGGAAATTGCAAAAGTAAAAGAAACAATCGAAAAATTAAAAGCAGAAAAAAAACCAATAAATCATTTAAAAATTCCTGAAAAAATACTGTACAATAAAATTGGAGTCGATCATGTTTGGGATGGAAAAGCTGGAAAATGGAATCCAAGAAAAAAAACTACAAAGCCAAAACTTTGTAGAAGATATAATGTCAATCCAAAAAGAACTAATTGCTTTTATCTTAGACGATTGCTAATGGCCGTCCCTGGACCAACTTCATTTGAAAATCTCCGAACTGTTGATGGCATACTGTATCCAACAAATCGTGAAGCATGTGTAGCGCTTGGATTAGTTGTTAATGATAAATTATACGAAGATACACTTTTTGAAGCGTTAAATCATACAACACCGTATCAGTTCAGATATTTATTTGCACGATTATTGGCTCATTGTGATCTTGGCAATCCGTTGGAATTATTTGATAAATTTGAAGATCATTTAATTAAAGATTTGCTTAAAAAATGGAGCATTGATGATGCGAAAAATGTTGCATGGCGAAAAATTGTTAAAAGTATGCTCAATCAAGATAAGCATTTATCAGATTATCCAGAATTGGAAGCATACATGAAAGAAATTGGATTCGAATATGAAGATACAATTGATTTAAAAGCTTTATATGAAGAAGGAATTGCAAATTATACTGTAATGAATAAAGAACAAAAATCAATTGTGGATACGGTAACCGCAAAATTACAAGATACAACAGATAAAAATTGTTGCATTTATGTTGATGGAATTGGTGGGTCAGGAAAAAGCTACACTTTTAATACAATTCGAAAATTAGCGATGGGAAAAGGCTTTAAAGTTGTAATAATGGCATGGAGCGGAATTGCTGCATCATTATATCCAATGGGAAGAACGTGCCATAATGCATTTAAACTTGAATTCCCTTTTGAAAGTGACAGTAATAGCGGAGTAAAGCCCAATTCAACACATGGAAAAATGCTTGAAGAAGCAGATATTATTATATGGGATGAATTTCCGATGGCTCCTAAACGTGCTCTTGAAGTTGTCGATAGTAAACTTAGAGAGATTTTTTGCAGACAGCACGAATGGCTCCAACAGGTCCGATACCCATAATTGATGGATCACATCCAACAGCATGCCATGCAACAAGACGGACAAGTGGTTGTAAATGTTGACTTTGAACAGCAGATTCACTTGCAACAACTACTGCAGCAGCTCCATCACAAATACCCTACAATAAATCATGAACAATGATGAAAGAAATTATTGAATTCACATACCGAAGCATTACCAGCGGTAACAAGTCCATCTTTCTGGAATACAGGAGAAAGTTTAGTCAAAGTTTCAATAGTTGTTTCACGGGGATGTTCATCAACAAGAAATTGTTGTTCAGCTTTCTTTGTTTTAAGTGAAACAGGAGCAATTTCATTTTTAAAATAGCCAGCATTATTTGCTAATCTCCATCGAGTTTGAGAGCGAAGAGCAAAATCATCAACATCTTGACGGCTAAGTTTATACATAGAACCAAGCTTTTCTGCAGTTAACGCCATGGGAGTTTTGATGTGTTGATCGGTTAAACCAGTCCATAAACTATCTTCAAACTAAAGAAAATTTGTAAAGACATGTTGTTTATAAAAAAAGTTTCTCACTTCCATAGGCTTTCCAAAAGTTGTTCCAAAACGAGTTCCACGGACAACAAATGGTGCTTGAGACATACTTTCTGAACCTCCGGCAATAACAACGTTAGAATCACCAGCAATAATTTGCTAAATATATACTTTTAGAAGTTACATAACAATCCAAGAAAAAATTACTTACATGTGCACCATCAACAATTGATTGAAAACCAGAACCACAAAGACGATTAATAGTGACAGCAGGAACTTCAACTGGAAGTCCAATACGTAATCCAACATGACGAGCAAGATATGCCGCACATTTTGAAGACTGAATTACATTACCTGAAATTTTTAATAAATCATCTATGTATCGTTAAAAAAATTTACCAAAAACTACATGATCAACATTTTCAGGTGCAATTGAAGCACTCTGAAGAGCAGCACGCGCAGCAACTGTGGCAAGATCAGTAGCTGTGTGATTCTTCAATTTACCACCAAATGTTCCAAAAGCAGTACGCTTAGCACTAACGATAAAAATTCCTTGACGAGATGCCATGTTTTATGTGAGGTTCAAAGTCCTAAAAATAAATGGTTAAGAGATTGTAATCTTTCAACGAGCATAAATATACATATTTCTTTCAATAACCGAAAAGAGAGCGAAGAAAAGCCAATGTCTACACTACAAAAAGTGTACATCTTTTATAGAACGAACACGAGGATTGATCAATCATTGAACTCTTTTTAAAGATATAACAAAAGGTGGAATTACATAAAAATTTATAAAAAATGTGAGAAAAATTGTATATGCGAGTTCTTCTACAATAAAAGTTTTTAAAAAATGTGTTTATGGACAACAAATATTCCGATGCAATAAGCACTCAAAAGCTTTTGATTTACATTTCAAAATATTAACAATTTTATATCAACAGCTTTAAAAAAAACTATAAAATATAGAAAATATCCATTCATTGTTATTAATTTTTTCGCGATGAGATCAGTCAATTATGTTCATACGTACGTATTTTGAAAACGTTGTTTTGATTTAAAGGAAAAAAATTGTAAACTTTTCTTTTTTCTTCACAAATTTTGTGAATCGGTTGAAATTAATTAAATACGGTCTTTTTTTCGACAATTTGCAGACGTCTGCAAACTTCTTGACAAAAATTTTTCAAAATTATTTTTATATGAAGTTGAAAATTTTACAAAGCTTCTCATAAATATTTCAAAAAGATATTTATACATTGATTTGTATAATTGTTTTAAGCAACAAAAGCTTCTTTCGACACAAAATTTTTTGTTTTAAAACGCATCTTGTAGATTTTTCTTATCAAACTTTATTTATGTGTTTATGTGCATGAGAAAAATTGTCAGGGCCCGGCGCCATCTCATTTGAGTACCAAAATGTAACATTTGAGTACCGCTCATTTTAGTCCCGCTCATTTTAGTACCGCTCATTTGAGTACCAAAAATGTAACATTTGAGTACCAGTTTAGGTTTAAATGTTTAAAGGGGTCTTTTTAACACGGGATTTTTTTGGGGATGTGCAGTAAATAAATATTTGCACCAGTAATACTGATTACTCAAATGAGATGGCGCCCAGGGCCCACCTCGGTTTTGATTTATCGGGCCCCGTCAGGCCAAAGGGCCGGGACAGTGCCTAAAATAGGCCGATAGTAAGAGGGGGGAGATGCCACATAAAAGCCAAAACAAATCACATTTCATCCCCTACGAATTCAAATTTTAAGACGGGAATTAGAATTTGAGGGCAGGGAGATCTCCCTAAGGCAGTTTAGGCCCTGTGCCGGGACTTCCCTTCATCCATCCTTAATACAAAATTGATTCTACATACAAATGTTCTGTGTCCAACCAACCATCTCCATTAAGGTTGTTCATTTCATGGAAAACCTAAAGAAGTCAGGAAATTTCCCGGAATTTTCAGGGGAAGTAGTTATTATTTTTTTTTCCTAATGGGTTACGTTACATCTATGTAATATAACAAAAATTATGGTGTTTGCGGAGACAACGGAAATAAAGAAAGTTTACAAAAATATGAGATTTATTAGTTACAAGTTTAATTCACAGATTTATTTATTTGCTGCCGAAGTTGAAAACATTATTCCCAGCAGAAGAGGTTGGGCTATCGCGTGGAACAACTGATTGAATACGATCAATATTTTCTTGAACAGCATTATGTAAACCAGCTAAAGCAAATTCAGTACGAAAAGGCTCAGGTAAAGTTGAAAGTAGGCGACTAATGCATGAAACAGCAATCTAAAATTTGTTGTTTAAAATAATAAAACCAAAAAGCTTTGTTGGTTCGAAAATAACAGTGTTTGATGCACATATTCTGTGCTCTGACGGATATATCACAAAACCACTTACTTCAGCATCTTTATGTTCATCACTATAACAAGCAAAAATTACCCAAGTAAGAATTTGATCATTTTTAACAAAAGCCCATCTGAGTTCACTAGAAAATTCCATGAATCCGCTAAAATACCAGATAAAGTCTTTTCGTTCGAGGAAATTCCATGCAACACCCAATTTTTGAACGAAACCATTTGCTAAAAGCTTTCTAGGAAGTCGTTCATTTTGACTTGAAAGAATGTGCAGAATACTTCGTAAAGATGCAATCCTGATTTCTTGTTCCAAAAACATATCAGTTAAAAAATTGAAAAGATTAACAATGATTCTATCATCTTGAACTAATGCTTCAATCTAAAATTCAAAAATGCACAAGTTAAAGAAAAATAAAATAGAAAAAAAGCTTACGCGTTCAGGGACTTTTTTTGAAAAATAAAAGGTAAATATTAAAAAAGCAGTTTTTAAAACATTTAGATCACTTAATGGATTTAAAAGGTCTCCAAATACAGTGAAAAGCCTCTTGCGATTCTAAAAAGAGTTATTGTTAGATTAAACATTGGAACTAAGTGTAAGACTTACAGGAACCATATAATCAAAGCTTTCGTCATCTTCTTCCATTATTGATAATAAAGTACCAGCATATTTAAATTGATTTATAAAAATTTGTCTTTTTCCTAACAAATCTGTAAAATAAAAATTGAATTATCATAGTTTTTTTTTCATAAATCTTACCAATAAAAGTTGAAGGAAATGAAGTGGAACGAACTTTTTGACGAGCTGCTGAACTTTTCATACAAAAGGCAGAAATAAAAGAAATAAGTATTTCAAATTCGCTTGAAGGATGTTCACATCTTGAAATAAGTACATTGCAAATAAGAGGAATATGCTAAAAAATGCAGTTTCGGTTTAAAAAAAAAGTTAAAAAAGGACATGAAAGTAATCAATAAATTCAAAAAACTACCTTAAAATAAGCAGTTCCGTTAAATGTCATTGCCGCCGAGGCAATATCTTCCTGATTCTCTTAAAAAGAATCGGGAAAGCACTGCGCCCAGGATAATGAAAACCACCAAATTCCTCCCCGTTCCATCAAAATGTCAAATCAAAAAAAAAACTCACATCAGCGATAATGAGATTCAAAGCTTTTGAATTATGCTGAAATAAAATAATTCCATGAAGAATCCTCGTTGCAGGCCAAATTAACCATCTTTGAGAAACTTCTTGTTGAACATAAATTCCAGTTATTAAACTTAAAATTTTTGATAGAATTGAATTTGGCACCAATCTTGATGAAAATTCAGAATATAATAATACTGCAGCATCACGTCGATCAGTATTAGAAGAATTTGGTGAACCAAATATGTTAATCCCATTCATAATTCTTCGGCTTTCAAAAAAATTCAACATGGGTTCCTTTTTGGTGATACTAGCCAAAGAACCATTTCGATGCATCTTCTTCTTCTTCTTTCCACTTGTTCAGTCCGCAAAATATCAACCCAAATGAATGGAAAAAAAAGCTTGCTGCAGGATGAATGTCATATTGAAGGCACTTTTACTAAATTTGCATTTGGTAAAATTCTCATAGGTTTTTTGCATTTTTTATGTGAAAGTAACTTTATTTAGAATTTTTTTAAACATAAAAATTTAAATAACGGTTTTTTGTACATTTCAATAAGGGATCTATCATATTTGAAAAGTTACCATTAATCTTTTACTAGGCCAAGGGCGGCCCTCCGGGCCGCATACTGAATACCTTAACTTAAAATTTACTGATATTTAAAACTTTTTTTACACTTAATTTACACACAAAAAAATTCGATTAACAATACTTTATAATCCATTATAAGAGGGAGCAGAGAAAAAAGAGACAGCGCTGCCGAGTCAAAGAAAAGAAATAGTGCGTCTTTTCTCTTTTTCCCCTGATTTTTACGATTTGTTATAAGAAAAGATTCATGAGAACTGCGACTCCCCCTTTAAATTTTGGCGTTTCATTTCGCGGCTATATTTATGCTTGCTCTTCAACGCTTCACGATTGTCGGCGTACTCGACCTGCATGTTTATCAGTAGTTCCACTGCGCCCACCTCCACCAGCAGCAGGGTACATTATCTTTCTGAACACCATTTCTATTACAGTAAGAAACGAAATTTCCTTCTGCTTTACTTTCAAGCTCTATTTTTTCATCAGTTAATGATTTACATTTTTGCATATCTCCACGGAGTTTGCGGTTCTTCAAGATTATGTGTACATACATCTTTATACACATTTAAGAACACTATGTATCAATAATAAATATTAATAAACAATCAGGGTGACTTTCAATAACATCTTTATAAATGACCGAGTCATGAAATTATCACAGTTGACGGCGTGATAATTTCATTTAAAGGGGGAGTCGCAATCTTTTTCTATAACCAATCGTGAAAATCAAGGGGGGGGGGGAGAGAAAAAACGCACTATTTCTTTTCTTTGACTCGGCAGCGTTGTCTCTTTATCCCTGCTCCAATTTCTTTACCAAATTGGCGAGAAATCCTTGAAAGTCTTATTCATGGACAAACTCCGGCTGATCGACCAGATTTAGTTACTCGAGTTTTTAAACAAAAAATGGATTTTATTGTTGATTTGATCGAAAAAAAAGGATATTTTGGAGGTTGTAAAGCATTTGTGTATACTGTGGAATTTCAAAAAATGGGTCTTCCCCATGCACTTTTTTATTTTGCGTATTGCATCATCTGCATTGTTATCGTCGATTGTGATAACTTCATCTGAATTTGCTGCCATAAATACAATATGCTTTACAAAATTATGAAAAATAAATATATAAAATGTTGAAACTATATAAATTTTTATTAGAACCCAAATCAAACAACGTGAAAGAAGAAATAATAAAAAATGCTCCAGAGGAGGTAGTTCTCAGAGCTACAAAAGTAGACTGTGAGTTAGGGGTGACTTGAACGCTCACCCTACGTCTTAAATGAGTTTTACCCCACAAGACTGCGTATAAAAACAAAATTTTGTTAGCAATAGCCAACTGGTGCAACAAAAGACATAAACTTTCAGCAAAAGCTTCAAGCGACCGTCCACAACAAAGTTGTTGATAATATGAATGAAAAAATTCTCATTTTCAATAAAGTCTATGTTTTATACAAATTTTCTATCTGTTCATTCTGCTTTTTCATGCATTCACATTTTCACTCATTTTCATTCATATTTTTTTATTCTCCCGCAATTAACATATTTTTATTCATTCTCCATTTTTTCGGCTCTTTAAAGCCCCGTAACTTTTCCAATGGGTACCTCCGGAACTGACCACTATCCATTTCATAATCCTCATTGTTTTATCTACTATATAATACTAAACACCTGTACTTTTATTTGAAATGTAACGAAAAACGGAGAAACTTACACTCTACTTTAGTAGAGGTGACAAGAAAAGCTCCGGCTAAAGCCGGAGCTCGCAAACAAAAGTTTTACATGGGGTATTGCACGGGTCTTGATCAAAGACATGACATTGGATTTGCAATGTTTCCTAAAGCTTTTCACAAACTCCACACGCTTTTTAGCAATGTTATGCAAATTTTTCAATTTCAAAAATTATTTTTCATACCTATTTTATCCATTCCACAAACATTTGCATATTCTCTGTTTGTTATGTGGACATTATTGAAAAATTCCACATAACAAACAATTAAAAACGACGGGTTTTGCGCGTTTTCTTAAAAAATTGTTGATTTATTTAAATAATTCTAAAAAGCAGCTAATTAGCTATTATTCGTTTTTGCACAGTACCTTAAATTAATTACACACTGTTATCTCTTATCCGCGCTCGGTCTTTCAACGGCTTTTGTCTCAAGTTACACAATATATTTTTTGAAACGGCTCCATTTTTTCCTTTATTTAAACCGGCACTTTTTGAATCAAAAAATTTGCATTTTGAATACAGAAATGCATTTGTTTAAGAAATCCATTCCAGCACAAACAAACATTTATGTTAAACATTTAATTTAAAATCTATCTACTCCTTACAAAACCAAAAAAATGAGCGGAAAACTTTTTTTAATTTCTTAGACACTTATATGATACTGTTTTTAATTCATTGGGTCTAAATCCACATAATTTTTAACCCAAAAATGGGGAGTTTTATTCATTCTGATCAATTAATTTTATGCAAATCATTCCGTCTTTTTGCATACCCACATTGGTTTTACAGGATTTTTTAAATTTAAAAAATTAGAAGATCTCTCACAATTCCTGCAGCCTCCGGAGCACTTCACTTATTTTAGCATAACCTCCATAAAATTTTCAACATTTTAATACCAAACATAGAATAGATCGTCAAAAATGTAACATACAAACAGACAAACACATTTTCAATTTTTGACGTTTTTAAAGTTTAATCCACAATTGTTTACAGAAATTTTTTTCGGAACTTCTGATTTTTTTATTGTCTGTAATTTAATCTTAAAATTTTGCATGATTATTAAAAAGTTCAACAGCTTCTTGAATTTCTCTTAAATCTAAAAAGCAGCTAGTATGTTATTATCCGTTTTTGGGAATTTCATTTATTAATTACATCTATTTTAAGCAATTGGTTTTTCAGTAGCTTTTGTTCGAAATTAAATAGGCTTTTGCAGCATTTTTTATGAAACGTCTTTATCCATAATTATCTTTAAACTCACACGAAAACCATTATTAATTAAATCAAAAAATTTGCATATCCGTAATTTATACTCATTTAAACATTAATAATAACATGAGGCGCCCACATGCTTCACTCAGGTGTTACTCTTCAAATACCTTTAGCATTGATCCCCCCTCATAAGAAATAGTTGCATTTATGTTTATACTCATTTAAACATTAATAATAACATGAGGCGCCCTGCGGGCGCCAAGCATTGATTAAAAAATTTGTCAAAACAAAAATTATTCTTGCATTATTTTTTTATTCTCCTTTCGGATCTCAATTTCAAAGCCCCAAAACTCAGAATTCCTGCTCCAGCCTCCGGAGAAATAATTGAGAATGTGTTTGTTTGCACTGAAAAAAAAGGGTGCAAAAAATGGACACTACTAAACAAAATAGATCGCAATTTACTCCTTTTAGGAGTAAATTTCGTCTTTTTCGGAGTAAATGTTAGTCTATTTTAAAGAGGTACAAAAAATGGATACTCCTTAACAAAAAAAAGACGATATTTACTCCTAAAAGGAGTAAATATAGATCTATTTTTAGGTGTCTTTGGCATACTTTTTTTTCAGTGTGTGGAATGTGAAGTCATTAGGGTCTAACTTTTTAAACCAAAAATGGGAAGTTTAATTCATTCTGATCAATTAATTTTATACAAATCATTCCGTTTTTTTGCATACCCACATTGGTTTTCCAGTGTTTTTAAATTTTTATCCAAAAATGACATAAACTTTTACAGCAGTTTCTTTTCTGAATTTTTCTGGTGGAAATTTAATAGAATTAATTTTTCGAAAGCTTCGCGAATTTTCCCCAAATAATCCAAAAAGCAACTAATAACTTCCTAAATTAATACACACAATTATCTATTTTAAGCACTTGGTTAAAAATCTGCTGAAATTATCTGAAGTTACACGGGCTTTTGGTAGAAGATTTTTTGAAATATCTACACTTTTTATCAGTAACTCGTTTAAACATTAATATGACATGAGGCGCCCTGCGGGCGCCAAGTCATCAAAAAAAAAATAAAAAATTGAAACACTTTAATCATCATCATTTAACCAAAATGGCAAATGTGTTTCATTCTTAGCAGCAAATTTTATGCAAATCATCTACATTCCGTCTTTTTGCATTCTATTTTCTTCATTTTTTTTTCACATTCATTCATATTTTTTCATTTCCCATCAATTTGCATTAACTTTTTCATTCTTTTTTGGATCTCACTTTCAAAGCCCCGTAACTTTTCAAAATGGCAACCTCCGGAAGATGAGGTAAAACTTTTCATTATCAGCACCCCACCCCCTACATTTCAACACCAAATAAGCAAACATTTAAACATATTGCACATCCCACAAACATCCACATTCTCAATTACACAAAAGGGACAAGGACAGCCCCGGCTAAAGCCGGTGCTTTGTTAGCATAGGTTTTTACATGGAGTTTTGCACAGGAATTATCAAAGACAATGCATTGGGTTTGCAAAGTTTTGGAAAACTTTTCACAAATTCTTAACACTTTTCGGCAACATTATGCTAATTAACTTTACCAAATCCATTCCGCAAACATTTGCATACAATCCGTTTTTTTTTATTTACATTACTGAAAAATTTAAAATAACAATTAAATTTAATTGAAAAAAGAATTTTAAAAAAACAGAAATTTTGCATATTTTTTTAAAATTTGTTGATTTTTTTAAAGGGGGAGTCCCACCTCAAACAACTTTTCTTACGACTTTTTTTGTCAACGCACAATGAAAAAGAATGAAAAAGTGAGTGACGGTGTTACGCACGCTTTGCATTCTTTTTCATTGTGCGTTGACAAAAAAAGTCGTAAGAAAAGTTGTTTGAGGTGGGACTCCCCCTTTAAGTCTAAAAAGCTGCTAATAATAAACTCTTCGCAAACTTTATTTAATTAATTACATGTTGCTTCCGCACTCATGGTTTTTCATATTGTTTTTAAATTTTAATCCACTATGGTTTACAGATATTTTTTTCGAAACTTCTGGTTTTTTTGCCTGTAATTTAAGCTCAAAATTTAGCAGCATTAATTTTTGGATGCTATTATAAAAATTCAACAGCTTCTTGGACTTCTGTAAAAAAAATCCAAAAAGGAACTAATATGTTTATAAATTACAATTAGTTTGCATTTTTTTATAAATAATTATTTTTAAACTCGCGGAAAAACTATTTTTAATTAAATCAAAAAATTTGCATATTAAATAAAAAACAATGTTATTAATTAAATAAAATTTAAAATCTTAGCATTTCTTACTGAACAAAAGAAATGGGCAAAAAGCGTTATTAAATGTTTTTTAGAATATGGCATGAGGCGCCCTGCGGGCGCCACGTTATTAACTAAAAACTAATTAACACACACATTAATTTACCACCATTTTTCCCTATTAAATGGCAAATATGTTTCAACGTTAGCAGTAAATTTTATGTAAATCATCTACATTCCGTCTTTTTGCATTCTATTTTCTTCATTCTTTTTTCCACATTCATTAACATTTTTCCATTCCCCATCAATTTGCATTAACTTTTTCATTCTTTTTTGGATCTCACTTTCAAAGCCCCGTAACTTTTCAAAATGGCAACCTCCGGAAGATGAGGTAAAACTTTTCATTATCAGCACCCCACCCCCTACATTTCAACACCAAATAAGCAAACATTTAAACATATTGCACATCCCACAAACATCCACATTCTCAATTACACAAAAGGGACAAGAGTCGCTCCGGCTAAAGCCGGAGCTCGCAAACAATAGTTTTACATGGGGTCTTACAAAGGTTTAGAATTAATTTTTGTCATTTTACACATAATAAAAAAATAATAATTTCATTCCCTTTTGCAAAACATTTTTCATTTAAAAATCATGAAATTTGCATAAATTGGACACCGTTCGTTAGGGACCTCATACATACCATCTGAATCTCAAAGTTTCTTAAATGACTAATAATACAGCTTTCAACGCTACTTTAAAAAATTTGTTAATTTCACTTTGTTTGATATATAAGATAAAATAGAACAGAATACTGTAGCAAAATTTTTTTATGAAAATTATGTGTTCAAAAACTCCTAACACGATAGCAAATGTATTCAATGAATTTTTTTGACACAAACAAATTATTTTTTGAATAAAAGTTGGAAAAAAATGTGAACTTATTTATTTATGTTACAAAATATAAAAAAGGTCAGTGAATCTATGTATTTGTTTTGGTGTATGTTTTTTGGTTTTAAACTAATTTCGAACACTTATAGATTGCACTATCTATTCTTATGTTTATACTATTAGAAAGCCTGAAGGAACTCAGATGATTACTGTAACTCATAAGTTTACTTGTTCCAATTTTTTTTATTATTTTCATGATTGATAAACTTCCATTTAGGCATGATCAAAATCAAATTCAATCAAAAAAAAACTTTTTTAAAAACGAAATGAATCAAATGTTTCAATTTTGTAACCGCTCTTTTTACCGGATTACGCGAGCGAGGCTTACCGGATTAGCTAAATCGAAGAGCTTGCCGGACGCGCTATACCGGAGATGTATTACTTTAAAGTGAGTATTTTGTTTAAAAAAATCATGAGATATCTTTCTGCTTTGTTCTTATTATTTTCTCTTTTTTCTGCTATTTATTTCTTTTTCACAAATTCTAATGTACAATGGGTGACAAAAGTTTGAGTACTTTTTTTTTCATGAAAGATCATGTTTTTTCATGAATTTTAAGGAACATAATGCCAAAAAGAGTGGGGTGAAAAAAAATCTCAAAAGCTCAATCGCTTACAAAAACATTAAATTTGGGGCTTTAAATTTATTAATTTTTTAAAAATGTGGATAATCGAACATGGGAAATCAGATTGTTACCGCACCACAGTAATAAGTAATTTGTGGTAAAATGGTAAAAAAAATTTTCAGAATCCTAGAAGCACAAAAATGTGATTCAGAATCCTCTTGATATCAAATGACTTGTAGTTTTGGATTCTCCGTATTCGATTACCCTAAAATGAGTAAAAAGAGGTTTTTTAACAAAAATTTTACCATTTTACAACAAATTACTTATTACTGTGGTACGGTAACAATCTGATTTCCCATGTTCGATTATCCACATTTTTAAAAAATTAATAAATTTAAAGCCCCAAATTTAATGTTTTTGTAAGCGATTGAGCTTTTGAGATTTTTTTTCACCCCACTCTTTTTGGCATTATGTTCCTTAAAATTCATGAAAAAACATGATCTTTCATGAAAAAAAAAGTACTCAAACTTTTGTCACCCATTGTACTTTTATTTTCTCTTGTTTTAATATTTTAAAGGTACTAAGCATCCTTAATAAATAAAGAAGTAATTTTTACTCCGGTGGCTGAAACTTTTTTCGTTATCTATTTTCTCCCTAGACATTTTTTCTCTGGTTTCATTTTTTCTAAATCATACTGTAGCTTTTTGTTTCGGTTGACTCTTGGTCGGCTACTGTAGCCTTAAGCCCGTCCACTACGTCAAAGTGGTCAACCTCGAACGGGTGCCCCCTTTTTGGCAGGGGGCGAGCCATTTGTCATACTTTAAATTAGATAGTTTTATTTTGCAAGTTTATGATTACGGTATTTTTTGATTTGCAGCCTTCTTCATTGTTTGCCCAATTCCAACAATTTTTTATAAACGATATTAGCCGTAGATGTTTTATCTTCTGGAAGCACAACTTTTAAACCTTCGATTGACCGTACTCGAGAGAATGCAACATAAAGTTGACCGTGAGAAAAGCATTCGTGCTTTAAAACTACTCCCACTTTATCCATTGTTTGGCCTTGACTTTTATTTATTGTCATGCAAAATCCAAGTTTAACAGGGAATTGATGTCGAGTTACATCGACAACTCCATGTTTAGCAGTGAGACTAATTCGAGGTATTAAAATTTCATCACTAAGAGATCCATCGATGTTGATTTTTTTCACAACTAAATTATGCTTCAATAAATTTGTAACAACTAATCGTGTACCATTGCAAAGTCCATCTTCAATTGATAAGTTTCTGATTAGCATTACAATTGCATTTTTTCGAAGTCTTAGTCTGTAACTTGGCAATCCTTTGATATTTTTTGTTTTGTAATTTTGATGAATTTCCCCGGCAGCTTGTAAAATTTCATCACCGTAATGGTAAACATCTTGTGCATGATAAGTTACTTCAGTTTCTTCATCCAAAAGATCCAAAACCTGTTCATTCAATTCATCAACATCTTTATTCCATGTTGCTAAAATTGCACGTTTCATTACTGTAGCGGGGTCATAATTTTCCATAACATCGCCAAAAATTTCGTCAATAATGTCCCCTTTGCTCATCCATTCTTCTGGAATTTTTATTTCATTTGGATTTTCACCAAATCTTCCTTCTCCAATTTCGACCAACATCTTTTTAAATTCATTTTCGTGAGCCAATGCTCGGACATTTTCAATGAGTTCGAATTTTTGGAATTGTTTCCACAAAGGTGAACAACAAACTGAAATTCCGATAATTTCTTCTACAGTACCATTTTCAATAATTGGAGCACATTGACGAAAATCGCCACCGCATAAAAGAATTTTTCCACCAAATGGAATATCTTTGCCCATAATTTCTCTAAGTTTACTATCGACAACTTCAAGAGCACGTTTAGGAGCCATCGGAAATTCATCCCATATAATAATATCTGCTTCTTCAAGCATTTTTCCATGTGTTGAATTGGGCTTTACTCCGCTATTACTGTCACTTTCAAAAGGGAATTCAAGTTTAAATGCATTATGGCACGTTCTTCCCATTGGATATAATGATGCAGCAATTCCGCTCCATGCCATTATTACAACTTTAAAGCCTTTTCCCATCGCTAATTTTCGAATTGTATTAAAAGTGTAGCTTTTTCCTGACCCACCAATTCCATCAACATAAATGCAACAATTTTTATCTGTTGTATCTTGTAATTTTGCGGTTACCGTATCCACAATTGATTTTTGTTCTTTATTCATTACAGTATAATTTGCAATTCCTTCTTCATATAAAGCTTTTAAATCAATTGTATCTTCATATTCGAATCCAATTTCTTTCATGTATGCTTCCAATTCTGGATAATCTGATAAATGCTTATCTTGATTGAGCATACTTTTAACAATTTTTCGCCATGCAACATTTTTCGCATCATCAATGCTCCATTTTTTAAGCAAATCTTTAATTAAATGATCTTCAAATTTATCAAATAATTCCAACGGATTGCCAAGATCACAATGAGCCAATAATCGTGCAAATAAATATCTGAACTGATACGGTGTTGTATGATTTAACGCTTCAAAAAGTGTATCTTCGTATAATTTATCATTAACAACTAATCCAAGCGCTACACATGCTTCACGATTTGTTGGATACAGTATGCCATCAACAGTTCGGAGATTTTCAAATGAAGTTGGTCCAGGGACGGCCATTAGCAATCGTCTAAGATAAAAGCAATTAGTTCTTTTTGGATTGACATTATATCTTCTACAAAGTTTTGGCTTTGTAGTTTTTTTTCTTGGATTCCATTTTCCAGCTTTTCCATCCCAAACATGATCGACTCCAATTTTATTGTACAGTATTTTTTCAGGAATTTTTAAATGATTTATTGGTTTTTTTTCTGCTTTTAATTTTTCGATTGTTTCTTTTACTTTTGCAATTTCCTTTTCACGCTCTTGGTTAGCTTTGAAGAATGCCATTAATTTTGAATCTTTTTCTTTAGCTTTTTCCATCTCTTCATCTCCTGCATCTTCTCCCATATATAAGCTTTGTTCATTTTCTAGATGTACTGCAAGTCTGTCCACAGAATGGCTTAAACGATACATCCAAAAATCAGATAAATGCCAATGAGCTTCAGTAGCACTAATATATCGATAATCTTCATAACTTTTAATTTCATCGTAATTTAAAGCTTGAACCATTTCGTTATCGATAAATTCATTCATTTCAACAAATGCCTTATCATCACCTTTAAACATGTATTTGAAGACATAGAATACTGTAGCAATAGAATTTATTGCTTCAACATTTATATGAGATTGCATGAGTTTAAGTAAATAAGGATTATGCGGCACAACCCATCGATTATCGACGTCGACTTCTTTTCCGTTAACTTTCATTTTAAAAGATCTCCCATTATCAGGACGCTTAGGTCGTGTGAACCCATTATCATCCATAACTGTTTCTTCACAAAAGTTTTGAGGAAATTTTCTTTTACATTTGCCATCGACCATGCATGGTGCTTTTGGATTATGTATGCCACATGGTTTATGTATCATAAATTTTTGGACATATTCCAAATATTCTTCATCGAAAATTTCACCACATTTATCGGCTTCTTCTTGAGATAACGGTGGCAAAAAAGCTTTAATATATGTGTCAACTTTATCTACAGTATCCCATTTTTCCTTTAATGTAAAAGCACAATGGCAATGAGGAAGCCCACGTTTTTGGAATTCAATAACAACAACTGAGCATTCAACGGGCCCAAAAATTTCTTCTTTTTCAATGACTCTAATTAGTTCATGCATTTTTTGATAAAAGCAACTGTTTACAACATCAGGTCTTTCCCATGCTTTTTGGTTCTCATAAAGATTCATAATTATATCTTCATCTTCAGGATTCACGGTCATTGTTATTAAAGTAGTTGGTTTCCCAAATTCATCAACCATAGAAATAGCATCTGAACAAAGCTCTCTTAAATATCTTGGGCCACCATAAAATGTGCTTGGCAAAATTTTAAGACTTCCAGGAGTACGTCCTAATTTTGCTGCTTGTCGATTTAAATGTTCTTGGACATCTTTGTAACTCGCAACTTTAAGCTTTTTTTGATTTACATTTAAATACCGTAATCTGCTTCCTTCAACTTTTGCCCACGCATCGCAAAGATACTGTAGAAAAAGTTTTCCACCATGCAAAATTGGATTAAATCCATAAATTTCTTCACATCTGTCATTAATTTTAAATGCATAATATTCTCTTTCTGTTAGCTTTCCAAATGTGGGTTCATTGGGATCACAAAGTTGATTATCGTAAAAAGTTCCTTTTCCATTTGGATAAAATAATGTGTAACTCAAAGGTTCAACACGGGGATCCCATTCAGGTAGAACTTCATATGTATTATTTCCTGCTTTTTTATCAAATATCACAATATCATCTCGAGGAATTTCACCATCAGGTCCAGGAGTGTAAACCAATGCAATTTCATTTTCGGCTTCGACTCTATCATAATTTCTTTTTGCATTTGGTTTACCTTTAAATACCAATCTCAATTCATTTGATTTTTCTCCTGTTGCTTTTTCATTTGCCTTTTGTTTTTCCACTGTTTCCTTTAGCATTGTGTATGCTTGTGCAAAAATATTTACTTCCCTAATTGTTTCGTCCAGTTCTTTCATTAACTCTTCATTAAGTTTTATATTATTTTTGACTCCAGCTTGTACACGGGCTACTGTAGCTTCAGCACTGTCAACAATGTAATTTTGACCCGCAAAAGTTGCATTATCTCCTGAAGGTAAATATGTCCTTGGCATTTTGTGTAAAACCTTTCCTTGAATTTTAAGGTACGGTACTCCAGGAGCTAAATTTACATTTTTGGCATACATGTGAGCACAACTCAAACTTGAATTAATCATCCTTTTGTTTACATCAAAAACTTTGACATATTTTTCATTTTTATGCTTTTTTGTCATCAAATCTTTCAAGTTTTGAGGGTAATCTGAAACTCCAGCTTCCATTTTTATCTTTCCTTGTTTGCAACAACTCGTGAAAGTACCATCTTTTTGTGCCTTTTCAGTTCGAAAATGTTTTGCTCCACAACCTTTACAAATTTTATTTCTTTTCCCCAATTTGAATGGTTCAACATTTTTATATTCGCCGCCTTTTCTAACAACAAATGGCAGTACTTTTTTTAAAATTTCAATTCTTTCAGCTCTTTCTTTTTTTAACTTTTCTTGCTTTTCAAGTTTTTTTATGGTTCGATCCAAAGCTTTTCGATTTTTATCATCTTGTAATCTTTGTGACATCTCGTCTCCAGTTTCATTTTCTCGGAGCTTTTGCATGGATTCAGCAACTTTTTGTAATCTTTCTTGTTTTTCATTTTCAGTTTCGTTATCCCTAAGATTTTGCATTGACTCTGCAACCTTTTGTAATCTTTTTTGTTTCTCGTCTTCAGTTTCATTTTTTCTATGAGTTTGCATTGACTCTGCAACTTTTTGTAATCTGTGTGATTTTTCATCTTCAGTTTCATTTTCTCTAATTTTGTGCATGGTTTCTGCAACTGTTTGTAATCTTTCTTGTCTTTCGTCTTTAGTTTCTGTCTGTCGCTTTTTAATTTGAGCTTTATTGTTGTCTGCTTTAGAATTTTCTGCTAATTTTTGTGACATGTCTTTTTTCTGAAGCTTTCTCACCTCTTTTAGACAATTATTTTCTTCATGTGTCATTGTTTTGCGTTTATTTCGCATGCTATTTTTTATTCGTTCATTTTCAGCTAATTTTTCTTGTGCACTTTTTATTGCAACATTATACTTATTTCTCGATTTTGCTTTAGATATCTTTAATCGGCGACAAAATTCAGTATAAGTTTCTTTTGCTTCATTTAGCAATTTTGTTTCTTCTTCATCCGATATTTGTTTTCCGTAATCAAATGATTTATTATCAATTTTTATTTCCTCTATTTTTCCCTGTTTACTTTCATCATCAATTTTAGGATTTTTATTTTTTGTGTTTTCTTTAAGCTTTTCATTTACTTCCAATTTTTTCTTTAAAAATGCTTTAGCTGAATAAAAATCAGACCTTGAAGATTTGTCTTTTTTAATATTTTTTCGATTACAGTATGCAAGAAATGTTTCTTTTACATGTTTTTTAAGTTTTTCTTCTTCTTCATTCGACAACGGCTCTTCATCAATTTCCATTGCCTCTTCATCATCTTCATCAAATTTAGCCTTTTTTACATTTTTGTGAAATTCATTATTACTTGATTTCCTTTTTATTCCATTTTTCAAATCAGTATTATTTTCCTCAATTTCATCATTTTTTGCCACTTCAATTTTACTTTCATCAAATGCAATTTTATTAATATTTTGTATTATTTTATTTGCTTCAAAAGACAAATCCAAAATCTCACTTTTAATTTTTTTTTTCATTGATTCTGCACCATCAAGTACTTGAATACCATTGTCATTGTTGGTATTTGTATTTGTAACAAAAGGAATATAAAAATTATAAACTTCTTGCCGCCAAGCATTAGCTTCTGTTGTTCCAAATTTTAAATTTTCATTATTTAAAATTCTGTATGCAAGCATACAAATCATTGGCCCACAATTGTACCCATCATATTGGGTTAAAAAAGAATCATCCGGGGCTGTGACAATTTCACATTCTTCACCATCACAAAGCAAACAACAAATGAGTTTTAACTTTGAATAAAATGGTTCTCGTAATGGCCATCTTAAAGTACAGTAAAATGTGCATATTTTTGTATCTCTATCCAAAATTGCTAAATTCCAATGATTTAACATATGTATTGGTATTATAGCTTTTTTAAATGTATTACTGTATCGTGGAATTGTTGGCAATCTGTTTGGAAGCCTTCTTTCATCGCCCCAATTTTCAATGATTCTTTGCTCCCAAACTGTGGCACTGACCAATAAAATTTCAGGATTGCCTTGGATAACATCTTTATTTATAACAGAATCAATTGTTGCATCATCAATGAATTCCTTGTTTATAACTTTATTTAAATTGTATAGAGCAAGTGGAATTTGGAGGGAATTATTTACAACCTCATCCAATCTTGCATCATCAACATTTTCATCATCATCAATTGTAATTACATTATTATTATTTTGAGGCGTCCCTCCCTGATTTATTAGATCTTTCTCCAGCGGCCCGACAGAAAGATCCTCCAAATTATTATTCAACATAAGTATCAATCAATGCCAATTTCTAACATAAATTTCTAACAAACCCTTTCGGGCAACAAACAAACCCTTTCGGGCAACAAACAAACCCTTTCGGGCAACAAACAAACCCTTTCGGGCAACAAACAAACCCTTTCGGGCAACAAACAAAAGTTTTAAAATTAATTTATTTTCAAGTAAACTTGAAAAAGGGAGTTATTGGTAAAACTTTTAACCCAATAATCTCCAAAAATTTTAAGAACTACCGTTTAAAGCAGTTCAAAGTTCGAATGAAAAAAATGTTTTTGAAATCCATTGAACAATTTTATTCAAATTATTACAACATCTCATTCTAAAAATATCCATTTTTTTATTCTTTAACGATTTGCATTATTTTTTTCATTCTTTTTTGGATCTCACCTTTGAAGCCCCGTAACTTCCCTAAAGGGCCACCTCCGGAAGATGAGACTATTCATTTCATGAGCAGCATGTTATTATCTACATTTCAACACTAAATAAGCATACATTTTTCGCAGATGTAACACATGACAAACAAACAAACAAACAGACACATTCTCACATACACAAGGAGGATGGGATAATTTGTTTACAAAAACTCGCGATAATTTAAAAGGGCCAAAATATCAACATTAAATTTTAATTTTAAATTAATTATCTCCACCCATATATAATTCATTTTTTTTAATCATTAAAAAAATGATTAAAAAAAATGAAAACCAATTACTCAAAGAATCTTGTAACGATTTCCTGATTTGATCGGTAGAATTTTTAAGTAACTTTTACGCGGGCCGCGGGCTGAAATGTTTGCAATTTATGATCTCTTGAAAAAGCATCTTTTAATTTTTGTCAGAATAATTTTTATCTGTTTTAAAAACGATGTATTCTTCTAATAATTCAAAACTTAATTATGATTCTACTGAAGATGAAGATGCTTACTATGAGCGTAAATATAAGCATAAGTATGCATATTATGAAGAACCAGAAACACCTATTGAAAAATTTGCACCTAAAGATAATGTATATGATATGCAGCTTCAACGGTTTGAACTTTTTAAAGCTCAAGATATCGAAAACGGAAATTTTGATGTTACCTTTGAAATCGATGGAAAGGTTTGTTTTTCGTCTTAGTTTTTGCTTTTATATTATTTATTTGTAGAAACTCTTCGCTAATAAATTTGTCCTTACAACTTCTGAAACATTGATTTCTTTGCTCTCTGATCGATGGTCAACTAAAGATGAACCTGTCAAGATCCAAACTTATTCCTATGACAATTTTTATCAGTTTCTTTGTTTCGTATACTCTGGCCAATGTAAACTATCCAAAGATAATATCTCTGTTTTGACAGATATGGCAGAGTTTTATGGAATTTCTGTTCTCAGCGGTTACTGTGATACATGGTTATCAAAGAAAACCCATGATATTAATGAAAAAAATGTTTATGAATATATTGAAATTGCCCAACGTTATTCTTTGAAAGATTTTATGAATAAACTTGTACGATTTTTTAACCGTAATTTAAGCTTTTATGCTGCAGACAAAATGTTTTTGACCCTCAAAAAATCTGTTATTGAAACTTTATCAAAATTTGAAAGAAAGGAAGATCAAGATGAAATTTTTTTTGAAGCCGTATGTTGCTGTTTTTCTTGTTTAATTTGTGAGTATATTGAACTTTTTAGGTTTATAAATGGGCTGAATATCAAGCTAAAAATAAGCAAGGCGCAGCAGATACATCTGCAGATAATGGTGGAAACTTTCACGTTGGTATTAAAACCGAATTAGCTGGAATTCTCTCTAACATTAACTTTTCTGAAATTACACTTAAATTTGTTCTTCGATTTATTGGTTTGTTTTGTATCTGGTGTCGCTTTTTTATATTTTTAATAATTGCAGTTGACAAAGATTTTCTTTTTTCTGCTGCTGAATTATACAATATCTTATTGGTTTCTCGCAGATATTCCGATCACGAAGAAGAACTTGTCTTTAAGGCTGTAAGTTTATATTGAATAGTGCCTCAACATAACAATTTTAGGCATATGAAAAAGCAGAAAAGGAAGCTTTTGAAAAGCAGAAATCATCTTCTGATGAAATTTTTATTCTTACAGATGTTATCAAAGCTGAACTAGCTCCAATTCTTCCTAAAGTAAAGTTTTTTAAAATGAGCCAAAAATTTTTGACTGATTTTGTTGGTAAGTGATATTTCCTTTGTCCTGTAACGTAACAATTTTTTGGTCTTTTTTTTAGTTGCGAAAGGTGTTATGTCTAATGAAAATGGAATGCATGCCCGTGATATTTGTGGTAAGTCTTTTTATTGCAAATCTTTATCATTGATATTTTATCTTTCTTAAAAAATCATTTTATATCTCTTTATTATCATTTTTTTGATTTCTGATGTATTTAGTTCAAATTAAAAATTCGGATCGAATTCTTACTGGTACTTTCAAAGATGATTTTCGTTTTTTTGAGCGGGTTGAACATGCAGGATATGGACATACAAGAGTAAAACAAAAATGTGAAACTAAACAACGATTTACCAATCTTACATTTAATATTCCAACTGCTGCAAGTACTGTAAAAAAAATGAAAGGTGCTGAATGGTTTTTATGTTTGGAAAAAGATAGAGTTTTGACTCTTAAATTTCATACAAAGATTGCGACAACAGATTATTTGATTGCCGAAATGAAATCACCCAATTCAAATTTTGAAATTACTCCTGGAGAATCTACTTCTGTTTCAGCAACACGTATTAAAATTTTTTAAACTTTTTGTTGTTTTCTTTGTAACCTTTATGGTTTTTCGTTAATAAATGTTTTTTTGTTTTTTATCAATCATTCATTAAATGGTACTGTGACATTATACTTTATTACAGCTCGATGGTGGTAAAAAATTCACTTATTTTACCACACTGAAAAAATGGGTGCAAAAGAGCTCTTCTCATAAACAAAATGGATCTTTATTTACTACTTTTAAGAGTAAATATCTTTTTTTCGGGAGTAAATGTTAGTCTATGTGAAATGTGGAAAAATAGCGTTCTCCTAAGCAAAAATAGGGCTACATTTAATCCGTTAAAGAGTAAAAATCTTCCTAATTTGGGAATTTTTAGCACACATTTTTTTCAGTGCATTCTTAACAAAATAAGACCATCAAAATGTCGAATACTTTCGTTTGAAAGTTTATGATTGTATGCATTTAATCCAGCATTTTAGAACTCAATAATGATTACTGTAATCATATATCCCACAATATGGTTCAATTATTTTTTGTTTGGAAGGATAAAATGGCACGCGGCTTTTAATCTGTGATTTAAGTTTGTAATTTTGTGTTCTTATTGGCCGGGACAATCGGTTAAATTGAGTGAAAAAGGTTACAATTGCATTTTCATTGTTTACAAAAGCGATTACAATCTCATCGACGGTCTTCCGGTCCTTCAAAAATGAAGCAGATTTGGCGTCGATTTGACGCGACAAACATTGAATGAATTAAATGATGATTTAGTTTATATTATTTGATTCATTTTTTTTTCTTCTCCTTCTTTTCTTTCACTTTTTCTATCTTTTTTTCCCTACCGTCAAATATGCAGCTTGTTCAGGTGGTTGTAAGTGCAAATAACGGAAGTAATTGTTTTCTTTTTCCTTTTTTTTTCTATTTCTCCAAATTGAGAGAATAAAATCTCCACTTGTAAAAGGTGAAGGGAGTTCTTCAACATGATGAGCATATGTTTGAACAGTTTACATTAAGCGGCAAGTCAAGCTAACATAAAATAAATCATATTTAATAAAAAGATATGAGCTCATCCTTATCGGAAGTAAGTGAGTGGATTCCATAGCGGTATTCCTCTTTCTCTTTTATTCTCTCCTTTTTCTTTTTCTGTTAAACAAAAAATGAAAGAATTGCTTTTACTCCCGACATGGATAAACATTGTTTTGTTATGCAATATCGACGCCATTGTCGGCACTTTTAAACATACAAAGTTTTGCGCAATCGTCTCTTGGCAACAACCTATTTGCCTTTTCACTTTTAAAAAAATAAGAAAAACTAATTCATTGCTGCTCATCTGTCAAATGACAAAACATCATTCAAAAACCTATATAAAAAGAAAAATTATCACTAAAAAATGGCATAGAAACGCAGAAAAATATTTGAAATTTAATATTTAAAAAAAAGAAAGAAAAAAATTTAGTGATTTCCGTAAATTTACTCATTTTTGATTTTAAATTAGCTAATATCCGCTTTTTTTGTACATTTTTCATAAATTTTATGAATTTAAATAAGAAATTTGAGCTAACTAAATTTTTTAGAAATTTTTGATGAACTGTGACCATTTCAAGTTTACAGCTTTGGTTTGCCATTTTAGGGAAAGGCACAGATTCGATTTCATTCGTTAAAGATTAAGTCAGTAGTTTTCGCAGGATTATCTGAGAAAAATGGGAGTCAAGTATTAATTTTTAAATGTGAATGAATAAAATGTGGCATGTATTTATTTACTGTTGCGGTAGAAAAAATGATGTTTTGAATTTCTCAAAAATATTTTTTTTTCGTTTTTTATGGGTTTTATAAGAAATAAATGATAGCTTTTTCTTCCAAAAATTTAATATAAATATAATCTATTTGTTTTGAACCAATTTTACATTATGAACTTTGTGTATTCCGTTTTGATTGGCTAAAGCTGAGTACATATTGCGCGCCGCCCCTTTTTAAGTAAAACGAAAAAGCCATCCCTTTTGTCGCCCTTTTCGAAGTAAAACAATTGTTTCTTTCTTTCTTTTTTTTTCATATGGCAAAGCGGATTAACTGTACCGTAGAACCATTTCTTTCATCGTTAGTACCTTGTGATATTAAAAAACTTCAGACCACACAATTACAGCCTGTCACTTCAATTCCTTCTTCCGACAATAAATTAATCACATCAAATATGAATCCAGTGAATATAGCTTCATGTATGGCACATCATTTTAATAATAATCCACATGATTTTTATTTACCATATGCTCAACATCAACCAAATTTCTTTGTTCCTTTAGATCGAAGATCCTCTTCTGATAATCAAAGTAAGTTACAGGCTTTATCACCGTTTTGGGATTTTATCTTTTCTGGATCGTTATAGATCAAGGAAATGAAAGAGAAGATAGGAAAATAAGAAGAAACCGGACAGCATTTAATGAATCTCAATTAGAAGAGCTTGAAAAATGCTTTCAAACTTGTCATTATCCAGATGTTGGAATTCGTGAAAAACTTTCAAAAGAAATTCAACTTCCGGAACCAAAAATTCAAGTTTGGTTTAAAAATAGACGTGCAAAACATCGTAAACATTTACGAAATGTACCATCTGATAATTCGCCGCCAGTAAAACAAGTTAAATCATGCAAAGAAAGTACTGTAATTTGTAAGTTTTTAATTTTTTGATTGTTTTATATCAAGTGAAAACGATACCGCAGAAAATTCAGTTTTTGCTATTGTTTGAATTTGAAATGCAAAATTTCATGAAACTTTACGAAGTTAAAAATATCACTAACTTTTGATATAACTTCATTTAGCATGGACTTCAAACAGTCCATTTGGATCATTTTATCCTCTTCCAACTCCAAATGCTCAAACTGCGCAGCAAATTGCTAGCTTTCAAAATTTTTTGTCGCAACAAGTTTCAACCGATTTACCTGCAACAATTAAATCTTCATATGATTCATTTCCAAATGGCACAAATTATTCCGAATCTTCACCCCCATTTAAATTTTAATAATATTTCATCTTACATCTGTTTAACATTTGTTATCTTCTTCCAATATTATCTCTTCATTCATAATGAATCTCGTACAATTCCTTAAATGCTATTAACTGTTGTTTTTCTTTTATTATTATTTATTACAATAATTTTTTGTTTGCAGAGAACCGTTGCTATCAATTAATAAATATAATATACACACACACTAAATACAAGCAAAATGTTTTTTGAAACTTAATTGAACTTTTTAAAAAAAAAATATAGAGTTTTTGTTGTTTTTCTAAGCTTTGCAAAAATTGGCGCAATCATTGTACGTTTCAAAATTGTTTGCATTTCCAAGAGCTCCATAATAAGTGAATAAAAGACAATTGTTTGCACTTTTACTGTAAAAATATCGTGGAGTATGAGATCCTTGGAAGGCGAATTTTCCTGCGTCATAATTCATATTGCATGCTGTTTCTAAAAATTACAAAAAGGATTTTTTTCAAGGTTAAGAGATTCAAATCAATCAAAATAAACCTTTTGAAGGACAACAAAGATTTTGATTACAGCTATAGCCTGAGGGGCAAGCTGAGCAAGATATTGCTTTACTGTTTTCATCAACAGCAGCCCGAACATTTCCATTGCATTTTGCTAAAAAACATGTCATTTTTAATATATTTGATTAGATAAGGTTAGAAAAGAAAAAACAGGTTTTTATAGGTTAAATAATTTTTAATCACTTACGAACTGAAAGGACCATTGAATGTCCAGATGAAGATCCTGAAGCAGTAACATTTGAACATTTTTCACGGCATTCTGCTAATGATGAAAAACGATTTTCATTTCCATTACATCCTTGATAATAGAATGGTTGACAATGCTTTGTACCCTTATCATAATAGAATCGAGTACCAGCTTCACCCCCACAACTGTTATCACCTCGATCACGTCCTTAAGAGATATGCTTATTGAAAGATGTGATAAAATATAATAAAACAAACCTAACAAACATGGATTATTTTGTGACAAAACAAATATGGGAAGAAAAACGAAAATGATAGCTGCTGATTGTAACATGTTTTAAAAAAAATCTATAATGAAACAATTGGTTAAAAGAAAATCTCTTTTATTTATGAAAAAGATAACCCTTTTTTTCACAAAAGAAAACGTAAATGTCCTTGGGTATAAAGATAAACTTTTCACGTTTTTTTCTTTCCCTCTTTATAGTAACTGGTTCCAGGTATCCAACAATAAAACGTGTTCGTCCGTCAACAATCTTTAATATTAGCAAAGAAAAAAAACATGTACAAAGGCGGGGTCAGAAGTACAAGATCCAGAAAAAGAAATATTTCTAATATTTGTTTCTTTTATTCTTTTGCCTCAATGTTGTTTTTTAGCGTTACATAATCATGATCAAGCCGGTTTCCGTCTTTTATTTGCGTGGTAAAAAATAAGGTGTCAATGAAAGAAGAAAATATTTTGACGATAGTACAAAAAAAGACTTTAAATATTTGCAATTAATCCTTAATAAATGGTAAGAATCTCTCTATCTATCCGGTTCTTTCTTCTTTTTTTATGAAATTTATAAAAACCTGTGTCGACCTTGCAAAAAACTTCTGAAAGTTGAAGTTTGTTTACTTAAAGAGACTCTGGTGAATAAATGAATGAATGAGTGAGCGTCTTTTAATGATGATGTGTTCAAAAAAATGTTTAATGCAAGTCTTAAGATTAAAAATTTCAAAAAATAAAATTTAAAGAATTTTTTGCTAAACAAGTTAAATTGTTAAAAGAAAACTTTAAAAATTCCACGTCAGCGTCTTCTTGAACATTTGTCACTTTCAATTTTTTTGCAAAACAGTAAAAAAAGTTTGATATTTATTTGACATACCGGAGGATAACAATAGAAAAGTAAAAAAAGAGAAGTCAAAATATACAAATAACAAAAAACAGATTCAAAACATGAAAGATCAAAAAAACAAATTTCTAACCAGTTAGATGTATTATAAAAAATTATTTTCATAGCTCAAAAGCTTCCCTCAAAGCACCATTTGATAACAAAAGAGATTTAAGCTCGTCATCAACCGATCTCATTACAGAATTAAGTTGATTTTGTAATTTTCGACGTTTTTCATTACTTTTTCCATCTAAATCTTTAAGCTTATCTTTTAACTTTAATACTAAATCAACAACTTCAACTTGTTGTCGAGTTGATATGATATCATGGGATAAATCAGTATTACATAACATTTCAAGATGACTTTCTCTTAATTCACGATCAACATCTTCTAAGCGTGATTTAAGCCAACTATTAAAATTAGAACAATTTACAAATTTACGATAAAGCCCTTCAATATCTCCTTTTATTCCACCACTCAGAGTAGGTCCGGATTGTTGAAGCATTTGAAGAAAATCATCAAAACAAAAAGGTTTAGTTTGAGGCAATGCTTTGAAAAGACTTATTTGTTTGCGAAGGGGCATTATCAAAGTCGATAAATACCTGAAATCAAAATTCTAATAATCAAAGCCAAAAAAATTCAAGCGGCAAACCTTTCCAATGGAATCATAAAACATTGAGTTAATTCCAAAAAGTGCCGCCTTAATATAGCATTTTGAACATTATCTGGTCGAGATCCAATATTTACCAGTTTTTTAAATAATGATTTATCCGTATACAAATAAGGTTTATATTGTGAATAGAATCCTGGTTTAGAATCCAAAGTTTTTCCATCCCATGGCTTTTTATATAGTTTTTCTGCATTAAGCATTTGTCCACCATTTGCGTCACCAACGCATAAAATATGAGGCCAATCACATAATGTTTTGGAGAAAAATGGATTTGTTAAACCTAGTAAAATCCCGCTTCTAAAAAATTAAATCAAGATAACCAAAATGCAAGAATTAAATTAACCTGTTAACTTTTGATGTAATTTCCATAAAATCTGAATCATGAATTGTAAAAAACGGTCTAACTTCGGATGCATAATTTAGAGGCCAAATAATTGAACATAATGACTGAACGATAGAGGAAGATGCAGAAGGTGTTGGAGCCATCACAACAACAGGCTATAAATCCCTTTTATAAAGTAACACGGTATTTATTTTAAAAGATATCAAATAATATCAAGGCTTCAATTTTGAATACTGTATGAGCTCTTTTGCATTGCATATTTTATAAAATTATTAACGAGAAAAAGACAAACCTCATTTAATAATACAAGCTCCCATAACATTTGACAATGAGTTAATGAAGATTTTAAAGATCTATAAGCAAATCCGATCATTTTAATCATACTCTTTATGTGATACATACTCGTAAAAGTTAGTTTCATGAATTGTCGGAAGCACAATTGGTGGACCAGATGTTGATTGATAACTACTTGTATCCATAAATAACTGTTTTTGGGGAGTGTCACTTCTTAGCGGGATTCTACAATGAATTACAGAGCCCATAAATGGTAATTTCAATATTTCCCCAGGTTCAGGAAGTTTCCAGTGATCAATATGATGGCATCCTGAAATTTTGGGAATCATTACATGTACTGTAAGAATTTAAATGTAAAATCGTACCTGTTTCAATTGCAACTTCACCATTATCAAAAAATTGTGCAGCTATCGTATCCACAACATGATAAAATAAACCAAATAAAGGTAACACAGTTAAAACAACTAAACTTTTTTGATAATAACCTCTGGGTAATAAAGGATTCTTTTGTTGACGAAAATGTACAAAACCGTAAAGAAAATTAGGATTAATTTGAAGAAATGTAGGAGCTTGACGACAATATTGTTCTTGTGATGCTGATAATGAAATACCCGATTGCCTTGTACAAAAATGATATGTTGTATCTTGAGTGCATCCACTATTACTATCAGGGAATGCCATATAACATATATTTAATTTTTCTTGAGGTGTAAGCTCAACATCTCCAGGATATATTGTCTATAAATTAAAAGTTTTATTATATGTCTTTATGTAATTTAACTAACTTCAATAACCTGACCAAGTTCTAAATCAAATGTAACAACGCATATACAGCGTACCCAATCGGTAAATCTTTCAAGTGGCGGAAGATCAAGCGATGGCCGCGTTTGCATGCCAGTCTTGCCGCCAACGGCGGCACTCATAAAAGAGTCTCTTAAAAAAATAATTATATAAAAAAAAATTAATTAAATTAACAATAAAAATAAAAAACAAAAAACGCATCGTGTAAGCTTCTACAACAGAACGGCTGTGTGTCTAACACGACCAACAGAATATTTCTAGAGATGGACAACTTTCGGGAACTCCCAAAAAACAAGAGAAGGACACGATTTCAATAAATAATATTTTTTTTAAATTATACAATAAAAATAAAAATTAGATTAATTTTCTTCAAGTTTAACTTTAAAAACAGTAAACTTTTGGAATATTTTTTTGTGTTGTTTTTATGTAAAAACTTGTTTGGGACATGTCGCCAAAAACGAAAACAAAAAAAGCTAATCTTTTCTGTGATGCATTGTTGGCTGCGGAAGCAATTTGGCTACCATAAAACAAAACAAAAAAAAAACGTTTGAACAAAACTATTTTCAGATGGCTGTCTGTAGATAAGCACATTTTTTTCCTTCTTTTTTTATCTCAGAAAAGAATTTTTGGAAGACAATGTAATAGGGCCTTGAAATATGTATGATGAGGATTAAGGGATAAAAAATGACACAAAAATCAATCAACCAATTCAGAGAAAGATGAAAAAAAGGGGGGGGGGTGAGATTTTTCAATGTTCGCCGGTGGGGAGTAGTAGTAGTAAAGGAATATATATTTGAGTGAACACCACATCAATAAAAAAACATGCGCACTTACCAATGCGAAACCGACAATTGAGCGCAGTTTCACATTTCCCCTTTTGGTTTGTTTGGAATATTTTTTAATATTTAAAGTGAAAAAAAAGAAGGACAGAGAGTCATGGTTTACGTTGACAGCTTATAAGGCTTATAGGCTATTGCTCTTTTCCGTTTTACTTCTTCTTTTTACTGCCTTTTTTACTCCAAAACAGCTTCATCCGGTTTCTTCCCTTTTTTTAGAAAAAAAGTATAAAAGTTAGCCTTCTTGGAAGGTCTCATTATTTTAATTCGTTTCTTTTTCTTTGCTATTTTTTAAAGAGAAAATTTTACACTTGACGAAGCGTTTATAAAAAACAAACACTTTGCACATTTTTTGTGACTGCGTTTTTTGGTTACCTTTTAAAAATAATGATGACAAAAATATTATTGTTCTTCTTTTATATTTACATTGTTTCAAATTAATTAAATAACAAAAAAAGAAGTAGATTAGATAACAATGTAACAGTTTTATGAAAAAAATTTTATCAACAATAACAATGTAAAAAATCTAAACTAAATAGATATTCCCGAGTAAAATTTATAGTAATGATAATAAAAAGGCGAACAAAAGAGAGTTAAAATGCTATACTATGATAAACTGTATGACAAAGTATTTTTTTTTAAAGTAATGAATAAAACAAAAAGTTTAGTTTTTTAGTGATGAGCTGATGATTCATCTGGATGTTCTTCAAGCTTTGATTTTTCCATTTCACTGATCATTTTACGCAATTTTTCGGCATCTTGTGGAGTATAAGTACGTGAAAGCTTTTTAACATCTAAACATGCAGTTCGCATAATTGCTTCTGTAACACAATATGGATCACAATTTGATGACGGACGACGATCTTCAAAATATCCAAATCCATCAACTTCTGTCTGACGTGGAATTCGAATACTTGAGCATCTGCTGGCAACACCATAACTAAATTCCGAAATGCTTGCAGTTTCATGTTGACCTGTGAGACGACGTTCATTATCTTTACCCCCTGTAGGATCATAATAGGCGATATGTTCAGCATGAGATTTAGAGAGTTTATCAATTGCTGAGAGGATTTCTCTGAAAATGTTATCATAATACTTCTTTGTCTTTTGAATCCTGTAAACTTACTGATATCCACCAGGTTTACGCATCTTTTCTGTTGATACATTTGTATGACATCCTGCACCATTCCAATCACCTTGAATTGGTTTTGGATCTAAAGTTGCGATAACACCAAATTCTTCAGCAACACGATGTAACAAGAATCGTGAAATCCAAAGTTCATCACCCATTTTAATGCCTTCACATGGTCCAACTTGATATTCCCATTGTCCAGGCATAACTTCAGCATTTGTTCCACTGATAGTAATTCCAGCATAAAGGCATGCACGATAATGTGCTTCAACAACGTCACGGCCATAAACTTTATTTGCGCCAACCCCACAATAATAAGGTCCTTGGGGGCCAGGGAAACCATTTTTGGGCCAACCAAATGGATGCCCATCAACATCAAGAAGGGTGTATTCTTGTTCCATGCCAAACCAAGGATGTTCATTTTTAACTTGTTGCATAGTTTGAGCACATCGTCGGCGATAATTTGTTTTATGAGGCTGCATTTTATTGTCAAGTGTTTCACAAAGTACAAGGATATGATTTCCAAGTCGGAATGGATCAGGGAAAATTGCAACTGGTTTTAAGAAAACATCTGAATCTGCACCTTTTGCTTGACCGGTAGATGAGCCATCAAAATTCCATATTGGAAGATCATCAACATCTTTGGGGGAAGAGGTAAGGGTACGAGTTTTTGATCGGATATGTTCCCCAGAGCCATCAATCCAAATATATTCAGCTTGAATTTTATCTTTTGAATCCAAACTAATTAATTTGCTGGCGATAACTTTATCAGTAGAAAATTGATCACGAAGATTCAATGCCATCTGAAAAAGTTTGGATGAATTGTTTATTTTATGGTAGGAAAAAAAGAGAAGAAAAGAAAATGAGACAAAAAATAATGATTTATTCATTTTTATTATTATTATTATTGAAAAAGCAATAACGAAGACACGGACATTAAAAAAAGTTTTTATTAACATTTGGTTTAATGTTGCGTTTTTTTTGCTTACCATCGTTAAAAATAGTTACGACTCTTTCTTCTTTCTTTTTGCAGAAAAAAATGAAATTGCAATAAATAAAATGAAGAAGATGAAAAATAAAGACACTATTGAATAAAGAGAATTTTACAAAAAAAATATAATACTAATATGATGCAGCTTTAACAAAGTAACTTTATTTTTTTGATGATTTTTTCTTCTTGTTGAAGTGGCTTTTTACGAGATGAACGACTTGCGGCTGTTTTAACGAGCGCAAAGTGAAAAAAAAGTCTCCCTCCCGTAAGAGGGTCAAAAGAAAAAGAAAGAATCAACACAAAGAGAATGTTCGATGATCAAAGAATGCCATTGAGAGGAATGAATTGGGTCTGATTTTAGTCACAACTTTTTCTTTTCCTTTTTTTTATCTCTTATTTCAATTTATGATAAACAGCTCAAAAATACTTTGGGGGTAAAAGTGATAAAACCACATAAAGAGAAAGATTATTGCAACGTTGGTTAAAAAAAGATATAGTTCAAAGTGCTGTTTTTTGTGAAAAGAGAAAAAAAAGGTCTTACCATGATGTGAAAATGAAACCAGACAGCAAAAATAGAAAGTGAAAAAAGATCAATGGCCAGCCAATCAACAACTGACAAAATAAAATGCAAAAATTTTTAAAGCTTTTTTTCCAATTTTTAAACCAAAAACTTTTTCTTGCTTCTTTTTTTTGTGATGCTGCTGCTGAGTTTATTTTTGAAAAAAAAGAAGAATATAAATGAGACACTGCCGTTCAACAAAGTGCAGCATAAAAACAATTTAAAAAAGTGAGAAATTTGTTCTTTTTTAAAAAGTAAAAGTGGGAGTACTTTGGTCAAATAATAACAACACCTAACATGGAAAAATTGTGAGTGAGTTGAGATTGCACATTTGATTCACATGCCATAAGCTAAATTCCTTCTTATTTTTCTTTATCATGTATTAGAATCGAGGAAAAAAAAGATTTGAGCATAATTTTTTTTGACTTATTTTTGAGAGAGAATATTTTTTCAAAGGTTTGTTGAAAAGTAACAAAACTAAAAAGGTAAAACAAAAAAATTTTGTTGACACTTTTAAAAAAATGTGATTATATATTTCAACTTGTTTTAAAAGAGATGAAAGGCGTGCAAAATTTTCAAGAAATGAATGACACCAAAAAGAAATTGTGATAATTACCTTATTTTATTTTAGGAGCAATGGTCAAATAATCAAAATATCAAAAAAGCAAGTTTACTAAAAGATATATACGAAGATACTGAAATATGGTAAACTTTTTTCTTTGCACTTTTATATTACTTTTTTTACCTACACCTTTTTTTGTGTATTGCTCAATTTTTGTTCCGCCCTCCCAATATTTATGACAGCAATATAGATAATTTGATAAATCGTACAAAGAAAAAGTTTTTTATTATTAAGAGTATGTATGTGCGTGTATGCATTTTGATTAATTTGCCTAAAACACATACTTTTCTCAAATATGGTATTTCCTGGTCTTAATGAACGTAATTGGGAAAGAAAAATTTGTTAAAAAATCAAAACAATTTTCTGTGATCTCGAGTTCACAACAAAACAACGGAAAATAAAAGTGCTACAAATGAAATGACATTGGAAGTTATTTTGTGAAACAAAAATAAATCTTTCTTTGAAGATGTAATAAGAGAGAGAGAGAGAAGAAAAATAAAGTGAGCTCAAGAGTGGAACATTGTATGGGGGGGGGGATTTTGTTATCTGACGTTAACACAGAAAAAAAGTGAAAAATTTTGTGAGTTGGTTGTTACTTGGTCAATTATTTTTAATTTATTAATAGTCATTACAAAACAGGATTTCCCCATTTTATTTAATGGTTTAATTATGAAATTTTAGCAATAAATATTGTATTCACGTGATTTATACTTAAAGGGGGAGTCGCAGTTAACATAAATCTTTTCTTATAACCAATCGTGAAAATCAGGGGCGAAAAGAGAAAAGACGCAATATTTCTTTTCTTTGACTCGGCAGCGTTTTCTCTTTTTCTCTGCTCCCTCTTATAAAAAGTTTGTGTGAAGTGCGACTCCCCCTTTAAAGTTTAAAAATCAATGTTCCACTTTAGTAACTAAAAATAGACAGCAAAATATAATGAATGGATCCTGTTAGACATGTCTGAAACAATTAAGCTAAACAATGCAATTCATTCTAACACATAAATTGACATCAAAGATCAACCTTTTGCAGCACTTTGTTAAAATTCTGAAAAAATAGAAAATTTAAAAAATATTTTAGAAATATAACGAAGATTTTGCAAAAGGTCGTCATGAATTCTATTGAAACATTGATAATAGACACCAAAAATAACTTCTTTAAGAATGCAAACTATTATTCAGCGTGGAAAATTTTACCACAGAATTATTATTAATTAATGCCCTTTTTAAACTGTTTTTCTTGAAATGCGAAAAAACAAAATATTATTTTCAAATTATTATAGACGTTCAGTCGTCAAATTTTTAACAATTTCCAGATATCATATATGCAATCAGTAAAAGAGTTGAGGAAAGAAACAGCTGCTATAAAAAGAAAAAACTTCTTTGTTTCATGGCTAACTTGTATAAAAATTAATTGCATAAATTAGGTGACAAAAATTTGATAAAAAATTATGTTTAGTTGAAATTTTCATGATTTTTACATAGTTTCTTTGATTAAGGGTAATACTTAAGTTTTTAAAAAATATTTTATGGCTTTTTTTTGGGTAAACCTAGTGATCTATATTTAATTTTTTGAAATTAAAACTACAAAACTTTTTGGCTCATTTTTTTTCATTCTTATCAGCGAAGAAACTAGAAATTATTTTTTCTTTTAAAAGTTGATCGGTATTTTTACTTTTTAAAAGGGAAACTCCCTTATCACCGAATGCACTGTTTTAGATGCCCCCATTTTTTGTGGCCACAAAAAATAAATGTTTTATGATCTAATTATCATCAATATAGGGGAGAAAACTCTATCTTAATTTGAAAGACTCGAAATAATCATTGTGTTTTAATTTTTTTCAACCCGTGGCACTTTTGTACCACAAAAATGCGGAAGTTATATCTTTTTCTTTTTCTTTTTCTTGAAATTATATGGTTCGATTCTTGAAATCAGTCAACAAAAAGCACAATTTTATTTGCGCCAATTAAAGTCCAAATTGAAAGCAAAAATAAAATCAAAATATTATTTTATATATTTTACAATTACACTTTGATAGAAATAAAGAAGGAATATAAATGAACTGTTCTGAGAAAAAAGCTTTGAATACTGACTGTTTCTTTTTTCTGTAAAACCAAATAAAAAATTGAATAGCATCTTAATGATTTACGGAGCCCGTGATGTAAGAAGGCTTTGGAAGAGGGGGGGGGGGGAGTATAGTGCCAACATTAGTATGGCGTAACTGAATTTGTTGTACTTTGTTCATCATGTGTAATCATCATGCCGTTACGTTTTCCAAGTCGCATCATATTTGCCAATTTATTAGCTCGACGAACCCTTTGATTTTCTTGTGATTTTGCTGGTGAAAAATAATATTGAAAAGGAAAGAACCGGAATCTAAAGTGCAAATTTTAGTTTAAAATGATGTTGTGACAAATTTTGAGTAAACAATCCATTTAAAAATGGAAACAAAAAATTCGAAAAGACCTTATTTTTGATGAAAATTGACTTTTGAACGTAGTTTAAAATTCATCACAAAAACAAAATTCAGTCGGTTTAAAATGTGATTTTGAAAAAAACAGTTTTTGATTCGATTAAACTGTTGTTTTTATGCATCAGCTGTTTTTGAAAAGCCAAAAAAAGGAGAATGAAAATGAAAACAGAAACACTGCTGCTCTGTTAAGTAATTTTAGAAGTTTAGTTCCGAATAATCTTTGATTCAAAGACATATTTAAAAAAATTATTCATACCTTGGAGCAAGCATTACCAAACCATTGCTTTGTCCTTGATTATTTCCCAAACAGTTGATTACCAAAATACCAAGGATAAAAAGCGAAAAATAAGATGATGCTATTGTTTTTGCCATTGTTTCCTGAAAATTTTTGTTTTAGAATGAAAATATTTTGAGGTTCAAAAAAATTCACGAAATATTTTTATTACTTTTTTTTAATAAAAATTTTAATTAGTATCTCAAAAATAAGAAATTAATGATAATAAATTATTATTTTTTTAAAACCTAACAAAATATGGTTAAATTTTAGGAAAAGATAAGAATATAAAATAATATTTTTAACATTGAAATTATTTACCTCATCTTTTCCTTTTTTGCCAGTCTTCAGGATGGATGAATTAAAGTACCGCCCTGAAATTGTTGTTTAATCCCAGGTATATTTGAATATGCTCTTTAATGAACAAGCGCATTTGATGAAAAAAGAAGAAGAATTCCAATTAAATATTAAACGAGCTCTTTCACGCTAAAAATTTCAAAAAAAGGTAAAACATACGTCACTGTTGATTATATTAACGGATTACCTACTTTTTTTCTCAAAATGTGTCTACTTTTTGCATTAAATAATAAAGTTTCCAATTTACATAACATTTAATTTAAAATCACATCTGGGCCCATGGGGCAATGTTCAACTACATAATACCAAATCTGATAATTTAAAATTAACACGAATTCTGAATTTCGAACATCTTGAAGGCAAAAAAACTAAGTAATGTTGAATCTTAAAAAATAGAAAGACACATTTTAGCCGATTTTGCATGGAAAATGGGATTTTTGGGGTGTTCCATTTTTTTCACTAGTATTTGATCAGTGGCAAAAATACTAGGCAATCTTAATGAAATTCCCTATCATGAAATTTGGATTAAATTCAAGTTCAAGCCTGTTTTTGCTGTTAATTAGACATTTTCGACACTTTGTTCTAGGCGAAAAAAAGGGAGAAAAAAGTGTAAGTGTTTAAATAACAACTACTGAATTTAAACTACAGGGTGTCCCAACGAAATTCCCGGTTTTCATTTGCCCGGCAAATTTTTTCTGTTGAAGTTATTCCAAAACGGATAGCGCAGATGTGTTCGATAAATCATAGGATTTTGTTTTTGATAAAAATTTCATGATTTCAGATATGCAAATTTTTGTGGAGGGATAGTAAGCGAAAAAAAATTTTATCGTCATTTTTTGTTACTGTCACAGTTTTTGTTGGAGCGGTTTTTTATGCATTGATAGTAACCGAAAAAAGTTTTTTATGAATTTTTATGTTACTGTCAAAATTGAAAAAAATCGCTCCAATGAAAGAGAGTGATAGTAACAAAAACATTCAAAATTTATTTTTTAGCGTTACTATCTCAATTTTTACTGAAGAATATGCAAATTTTTAGGAATTAAGATAAATTCTATATCAAAAAAAATCCTATCCCCTACTGAGCACAACTGCGCTATCCGTTTTTGCATAACTTCAACAGAAAAAATTTGCCAGGCAAATGAAAACCGGGAATTTCGTAGGGACACCCTGTATGTTTTTGTTTTTCATTTCTTTATGTTCTATGACCTGAAATCAGTGTTATTGTACAGGGTGTCCCAACATAATTGCCCGCCAAATTTTTGTATCTGTTCAGTATAGGATAGGATATTTTTTTGAGATGAAAATAATCTTAATTCCTAGACATTTGCATATTCTGCAGTAAAAATTGAGATAGTAATGCTAAAAAATTAATGTTGAATGTTTTTGTTACTATCACTCTTTTTCATTGGAGCGATTGTTTCCATTTTGACAGTAACATAAAATTTCACAAAAAACTGTGCTCCAACAAAAATGCGACAGTAAGAAAAAATAACGATAAAAAATTTTTTCGCTAACTATCTTCCACTAAAAAATACATATGAAAAATCATGAAATTTTTATCAAAAACAATACCCTATGATTTATCGAGCTCTTTTGAAGTTTGAACCAAAAGTCAACATTGTTATGCAAATTTACTTTTTGTTTGGAGGGAGGAGCGAATAAATAAATAAATAGAACTGCACTAGTGCCGCAAACTTTAGTACCATTTTTTAAAAATTTCATTTCAGTGATAATGAATTATTTAAAACCATACATTAATTAAAATACCGTTTGATAAAATTAAAAATTATTTGTCCCTCTTTTGGCACCAATAACATTATCAGGAGGGCTGACAGCGAAGAAGTGCTCCCTAAAATTCTTTTCCCAGGCCCTTGTCTCTCCTTTAATCAAACACGGGTGTAATTATTAAAAAACGGCATTTTAAAAATATATTTATTCAACAAATTTAAAATAGTAATACACTTTTAAAGCAATTTTTGAATCCCTTAAAATACTCTTTAAAAAGTTAAAAATCTGATTTATTTTTTTATTTATAAAATTTGTTCTCAAAGGGTAAAATTCTTTCTTCTTTTTGATTTACATAAATTTTACAACAAATAAAATTACAAATTTTGAAAAAATCATTTGACGGATTTAGTACATGTTATATCCCGCATGATGCGTTGATTTTGATAATGTTAAAAAAGTCAAAAAAAAAGTATATTATTATTTTATCATGAATACACATAAGTTCAAAATACAACGCAAAATTTAAAGAAAAACCAATTTAACATTAATTTTTTCGGCAGCTTTTAAAAAGCATTCAAACAAATCTTCCTTGTTTCCGAAACCTTCAAATTCAATTCCAATTTCTTCAAATTTCTTTCCGCTTTCTTTTTCGATTAATTCCAAAGAAAAAATTAGAATAATTTTAATAAAAATATCGGCAGCTTTTTTTCGACGTCCTGATACAGTATCAAATTCAATCGAAATATTATTCTTTGAATTTTTTCGTACTTTAAATGGCCATTTAGGATCTTTATTTTGCAAAATATCCTTTGAACATAATTTCATCAGATCTAAAATTGATATAATTATTTGAATACAGTATATCTTGAAAGTTTACCATAAACAACAAAAGTTGGTTGAAAACGAAGAATTGCTTCTGCCTTTTCACCAATGACAGGAATGTCTTCAACAAAGCTGATACAAAGTGGAATATTTGCAGAACCTTAAAAAATATTAATTACAGTATACTTTGTAAAATTTATATATAATACCGTTACTGTCTTTAACAACTTTTTTCTTTCCATTTTTAACAATAAAAATTGAAAAATGATTTTGAGTAAAACTTATTTTTACTTTTTCGACATCAGCTAATTTATCAGCGCTAAAATTCGACGATTTCTTTGGCACAGATCTGAGAGGAGGTCCAACAGCTTTAATTTCGATGTCATAAATCATGTCAATATCAAGTTTAAAAGTAATTTCAACTTTTTTGGAATTATATTCGTTCAAATCAATACTTTCAATTTTACCTTTTCCTGTTTCACGAAGCTAAAATTTAATCATATATTACTGTACAACTATATATTTAAAACGCTGTTTTTTTCAAATTCGAGCAAAAATCAAAAATTTGTCCAACACCATTTTTTTAAAATTATCGTATGGATATGTACATGTACAAACAAGGATCAAAAAATAACATTGGAGAGGTTTCTGGTCAAATATCATACCTATAAGCTACGGGAGATGATCTCACAAATCTTAAAATTTCAAAAAAATGCCAATTTTTGACAGGTTTTTTGATCTCATTAATTCAGGTTTTGAGTGCCTTCTATGAATTTTTCAAAAATACTTTTAGCTGTATAAATACACATCTTTAACTATCAAAGAGCAAAAAAAATTCCAGCTTCTCAAAATGAACACATGTCCTCAAAGTTGAAAAAAACAGCGTTTTAAATAACAACTTACAGTAATACAACTTCCATTTAAAATATTGTGAACGACAGTTTTTTCAAAAGGCAAAAATTGTCCATTTTGACATTTAATTAATGAACCAATGGAAAGTTCAGCACTGCAAAAATATTTTACCATAAATTCCATCTTTTTGCATTCAGTAGTATTCATTAAGCTTTGAATCATTTTAATCGACGCCTCAAAACACATAGTTTCAAATGATTGATTAAAAACTGAAATTTTAACATTTTCAGAAGAAAAAAGCTTTGCAACTTTATCACTGTGATTTTCGAAATCACATTGTTTTCCATGTTCACATGAAAATGTAAATAGAATTAAATGCTTGAAATTATATTCTTTCATTAATAGTTCTTTTGTTATTGTTAAATTTGCAATTGAAAATTTCACAGCTGTTTTAAATTCAAAATTCTTTTCATCAGCAGAATATTGAAGAGCTTGAAAAGAGATCATTTCATGGACCAGAACAACGGCAATAAAGTCTCCATCATTAAGTTTCGGTTTAACATTTGTTAAAAGTCCATTAAGTATTACCATTTGCATAGATGGAAAATGGCAAAAAATTTCATATTTTTTACAAAATTCTCGAAATTTCTCTTTAATAATTTGTTGATTTTTTATTGAATCATGTTCGAGGTTTTCAAAAAATAAAAATACTATTCCTTTAATTGTTGTTGGATGAATAAATGAAGTAATTTGTTTAAGAAATTCGGAACATTTTTCAGGTTTTTTTAAACAATTTAATGTTTTCAAAGATTTAGAAGCAGGGAAAATATTGTCGACAGAAAGCTTTGCAAAATTTGAAGCACCAGGAAATATTACAGTGATAATTCGTTCCTTTTTTGATGCCATTATTTTGAGTTAAATAAACAGGGATTAAAAATATCTAAAAATAGTGCGCAAATTACAAATTCATACAATTTTGAAATATAGCTGATTAAATGATTTTTAGTGAAAAAGAAAGAAAGCGAAAAAAGACAGAAAAAAACGTTAACGTCGTTTTTATGCTTCAAAAAAATCAATTTTCTTTCAGCGCCTATTTTAATTTTTAAATTTATAAATATTAATAAGTGCATAGCTTAAATTGCCACAATTCGTTTCAAGGTTTTGTTTTACAAAACTACAGTATCATCCATTAATGTATCGTATAAAAAGCTAGAAATAATTTGACTTTTTTGCTGAGAAGTAAAAACTTGTGTCAAAAATAAATCATTTTTCGCTAAAATTACTAAAAATCGAATGGTTTGCATACATGCGCGGCATTTTTTATTTACAAAATTGCTAGGAAAAAGTTGGTGGACATTTTTTCACTACCACTCACTCATTCCCAAATGGTTGGGAAACGTTTTGCCAAAAAGTTGATTTTCTTTTTTTGAAATTGTATTATGTATGATAGATATTGGGTTTAAAAAATTTTATTAACTGTAATTACAGCCGTAATTATTTAAAAAATTGCACATTATTATTTTATATATTAATGCCCCTTCAACTAAATCATATTATATCTTTATACGAGCATTAGAGTTTACAGTTTGAGCTAAAATGCTAGAGATGTTTTTATTTTGTTCATACATTTTCTTTGTTTCTTTTTTTAAGCAATTTTAAAATATATTTAATGTTTATTAAAACTTAATTAGGATATTCTTCTTCAATCGTATTTAATAACATAAATTTTCGTGCATGATTTTTATATATACATGTACATATTTGTTTATTTATGATATTTAGTTTAATTTATTATAGTCATACAAATTGTTTCATGTCGACGTCAACGATTCGTGCCCTTAAAGGGTTGGATAAAGATGACGAAGAAGATGTAATTGGAAAAAAGCGTAGAATTTTTTATTTTCATAATGAAGATGTTGCACATTTTCATTACGGTAAATTTTTAAGTATTTAAATCTAAACTACTTAAAACTATAAGAATATAGGCCCACAGCATCCAATGAAACCTCAAAGACTTGGAGCATGTCATAGTTTGGTTCTTAGCTATGGCATGTCACAATATATGACATGTATTGAGGCACCAAAAGCTTCATTTGAAGAAATGTCACAGGTTTGTTTTTTTTCTACATTTTTGTAAACAATGTATAATAATAATCTTTAGTATCATGGTCCAGATTATTTGGAGTTTCTTCGAACTGTTAATCCATATAATGCACATGAATACGAATATTTATTTAGTAAATTCAATATTGGTGAAGATTGGTGAGTTTTAAACTATTAATGTTGTCTGAAAAGATATGTATGATAATAAAAAATTCAATGCAACATTGTCATTTTTAGTCCAGTTTTTGGGGGAGTCTATGATTTTTGCTCAATGTATACAGGTGGTAGTGTTGAAGGTAAGCATTTTTTAAATGATGATTTCTCGAAATTGCTTTTTTGTATAAAAATGCTTTCTTTTTTTAGCAGCACGATCAATAAATGCCGGAATTTGTGATATCGCAATAAATTGGTCGGGTACGGTACATAATATGCAAAATCATACTTTTATCTCTCTACAAAACATTGTTATATATATTTTATAGGTGGACTTCATCATGCAAAAAAATCTGAAGCTTCTGGATTTTGTTATATAAATGATATTGTTATTGGTATTATTGAATTATTAAAAAAGCATCAAAGAGTATTGTATATTGATATAGATATTCATCATGGTGATGGAGTACAAGAAGCTTTTTATTGGACTGATCGAGTTATGACCGTATCACTTCATCGGTTTGGTAATTATTTTTTTCCTGGCACCGGCGATATGCATGATATTGGTAAAGGTATGATTATTTCTTTCTGATAAAATTTTTAATATATATTTCTCTTAATATCACATTTTATTTTTTAGGACACGGAAAAGGCTATTCAATTAATATTCCTTTGCGCGAAGGATGTGATGATGATAGTAAGTTTTTTGCAAGTTGAAAGAAGATAAAAGTTGATATATTTTAAAGATTATGCATTTATATTTCAACCATTAATAAAAGCTATTGTTGAATCATATGATCCAAATGTAATTGTCTTACAGTGTGGTGCTGATTCTCTTGGATCTGATAGATTGGGATGCTTCAATCTTAGCTTTGCTGGGCATGGGTAATTCGAAATACATAGTTATATTAAAAAAAAGTTAAAAATGATTTTTAGAGCATGTGTGAGATTTGTAAAAAATCTTGGTATTCCTTTAATTGTTCTTGGTGGAGGTAAAAATTTATTTATAAACATTTGTCAATATTAATTGATCAAAATTTTGCTATAGGTGGTTATACTTTGAGAAATGTTGCTAGATGCTGGGCTTATGAAACTTCGATAATTATTGAACAAGATGATATTATTGATAAAACGATACCATTAACAACAGAATATCGTGAATTTTTTGGCCCTGAATATACTCTTACCCCAGATCTTCCACGTCGAATTGAAAATAGTAATTCAAAAGAATATCTTTCGTGCATCAAACATGATATGATTGAATATACTATCAGAAGTTTAAAATCCGCTCCATCCGTGCAATTACAACCTGACGATTATTTTGAAGAATGTTTTAATGAATATTTAAAAAAATCAAAAAAGAATATGAGAGTTGAACAACCACGCTGGTAATTTTATTTGTTTTTTTTGTACATTTTTTGTTTTCTTTTTGAATAAATTTCCCAATTTTTGTCAGTTTTTTCGAGCCCAAGCTGGGTTGTCCGGGATTTAAAATCCCGGACAACCCTGAGCCCAACCATTGATTCATAGTACTTTTAAACAAAAATAAAACAATCCAAAAAAATTAAAAAGAAATATTTTACAAAAAACTTATTTAAAACAATTTGGGATTTAAAAAGATATTAAAAATATTAAATATGAAAATTTGTTTTATTGTTCGAATGGATGATTAATAATTTAATTTATCACCGATTGTTAAAAAATTAACCAACTTTTAAAACTTTGTAAAAAAATATTATTTTCGCAACAATGCTACAGGGTGTCCGAGCGTAATTCCCGGTTCTCTTTAGTCCAGCAAATTTATACTCTTTAATCCAAACAAAAACGGATAGCGCAGCTATGTTTAGCTTAGGATAGGATATTTTTTTTGAAATATAATTCATCTTAATTCCTCAAAATTTGCATATTCTCCAGTAAAAGTCGGGATAGTAATGCCATAAAATAAATGTTGAATGTTTTTGTTACTATCACTCTCTTTCATTGGAGCGATTTTTTTATTTTGACAGTAACATAAAATTCTACAAAAAACCTTTTTCGGTTACTATCAATTCACAAAAAAGCGCTCTAATAAAAAATGTGACAGTAACAAAAAATAACGATAAAAAATTTTTCCGTTTACTATCCTTCTACAAAAAATTTCATATGAGAAATCATGAAATTTTTATCCAAAACAAAATCCTATGATTTATCGAAGACAACTGTGCTATCCGTTTTGGAATAACTTTTAAGTTTAACAACAGAAAAAATTTGCCGGGCAAATGAAAACTGGGAATTTCGTTGGGACACCCTGTATACAAAGAATTTCGGAATAATAATTTTCTATTTCGGCATTTGATAAATATTGTTTAAAGTGCTTCTTTGAGGAGAAATTTGAGATGTTAACATTTTTGAGACCCTATGATTTATCGAGCACAACTGTGAAATCCGTTTTTGAATAACTTTAAACGAAAAAATTTGACGTGAAAATGAAAACCGGGAATTTCGTTGGAACACCCTGTACTTGTTGCCGAATATTTTTTTGCTTGACGTCGACACTCCCTTTAAGAGTAAGTTTATAAAATTAAATTTTTTTATCCCTCTTTTTGCATCAATAACATTATCAGCACAAACTCTTTAAATTGTTTTTATTTTATTAAAAAAGTATTTATAATATTTAAATAATAAATCTTTGTATTTTTAAATACAAATATTTGTTTCAAAGTTGTTGAAAGTGTGTGCGTGGGAAATGTAGCATGGCCTTTTTGGGAAACAAACAAGCACCTGTTAAATATTTTCCGCAGAAAAAGCATTTTGTTTTCAAACTTTTTGAGATTAGTTTATATTTTATTTTTTAATAAAATGGATATTACGGTCGATGACCTTTATCATCCAGATCTTGAAGATATATATTTTTATATTGTCATTACGAATTTTGCTTTGAGCACATTTCTATTTCCTTTTATGATTTATATTGTTATTAAAAAATCAACCAAGCCAATGGGCGAATATAAATTGCTCATTTTAAATCAATTGTTTTGGAGCTATGCATTTATTTTTATTTTGACATTTTGGTTACCCGTAACTGTATTACCGTATACAATTGCTTATCCAATTGGATTTGCTAAAATGCTTCCAAAAAATTCATTTTATTACTGCTTTTTTGCGTTTGTTCTTTGTGCAATTGGTACCGGGCATTCAATATTTGTATCATTTCTTTATCGAATTGTTAAAATTAAACAAAATAAAGGAAATGTTGCAAAGTTTTATGCTATTAAATGGCTAATTTTTCCTGCTCGCATAATGACCCTAACAAGTTCATTGGCAATTTTTATGAGTAATTTTTGTTCTTTTTTTTCGCTATATTGAGAACCTACATTTTTCAGTCCCTTTAATTATGGAAAATACAAAACTTGATGAACTAAAAGCTGTTATTATTGGTGAAACAAATCTCATGGCATTTTTCTTTAACAGTTCAAAGTTCAACGGAATTGGTGGATATCATATTAGCGTGGGAAATGGCTGGATTAAAATATTTTTCATTCAATTTAGTTGTTTATGCGTTTTGTTATTCATTTCAGTAATAATGATTCACACATTCTTTATTTGGCAAATGCAAAAATTTCAAAAACATGTTTCAGCAAGTACTTATCGACTTCATCAAATGTTGTATCGAGCTTTAACAATTCAACTTGCCCTTGTTACGGTAGAATTGATTGTACCATTAGCAATTTATTTTATTCTATATTATTTACAAATAAAAAGTGGAAGTTTTTACGCAACTTTAGCCATTTCATTTACAAGCTTTTATGCAAATTGTAATTTTGTTGTAGTTTGTTATTATATTAAGCCGTATCGAGTTTACTTTTTAAAGAAATGTACAAATATTTTGGAACACTTAGGGTGCGAAAAAGCTAAACAAGCTTCATTTTCATTATCAAAATCAACGCATCATGCGGGATATAACATGTACTAAATCCGTCAAATGATTTTTTCAAAATTTGTAATTTTATTTGTTGTAAAATTTATGTAAATCAAAAAGAAGAAAAAATTTTACCCTTTGAGAACAACCTTTATATATAAAAAAATAAATCAGATTTTTGACTTTTCAAAGAGTATTTTAAGGGGTTCAAAAATAGCTTTAAAAGTGTATTACGATTTTAAATTTGTTGAATAAATATATTTTAAAAATGCCATTTTTTAATAATTACACCCGTGTTTGATTAAAGGAGAGACAAGAGCCGGGGAAAAGAATTTTAGGGAGCACTTCTTCGCTGTCAGCCCTCCTGATAATGTTATTGGTGCAAAAAGAGGGACAAATAATTTTTAATTTTATCAAATATCAAAATTAATGTATGGTTATAAATAACTCATTATCACAGAATGATATTTTAAAAAAATGGTACTAAAGTTTGCGGCACTAGTGCAGTTCTATTTATTTATTTATTCGCTCCTCCCTCCAAACAAAAAGTAAATTTGCATAACAATTTTGACTTTTGGTTCAAACTTCAAAAGAGCGGGTGTGCTCAAAAATGGTTGCTTTTGTTTAGGGGGAGCAAAACTGCACTAGTACCAAGTTTGCAATATTAATGACATTTCAAACAAATAGTTTTAACAAAAAATTTCAGATTTATAATTAAAATTATTTATTTGAGATGCCATTAATATTGCAAAGAGCTGCAAATTTTCCTGCATTTTTTGCGATGGCTACTTTTTAAAAAAACATTTGGAATTTAATTTATGGTTTTAAAACCTTTTTTTATTTTTTTTGGGTTGGCTTGCATGTCTTGTTTCCCTCACAACGTCGTTTTTTTCATCTCCTCTACACATGATGATGATTTTTGAATTGAAAAGCTTATACCATTTTTATTAAAGATAGGCTCCGCCTGATATCATCACAAGATGTTTTTCACCAAATTTTTGCCTTTTTTTAATGAATAAGTGATTTTTTTTGCTTCTCTTTAAACGTATAATTTTTTTTTGTATAATGAATAATAAAAAATTTTGGTTTTTACGCTTTCTTTCTCTCTTTTTTTCGATGTCTGTTTCTTTCTTTTGAAACATGCTTCTTTTGAAATTTATTTTTTGAAAGCTTTATAAACAGTCAATTTTTTCATTTTTTCCTTCTCATATTTGTTGTTGCTTTAATTTTAAAAGAAGAAGAAATGGAAGCCACCAAAAAAGAAAAAAAATTAAAGAAAAAAAAATGTAAATGTCCAACTGATGATTTAACAATTGGTTTATTTAAAGATTATATTCAAAAGATTGATGAATCCCTTGATGCCATGGATACTTCAAACCGTAACATTATCAATGGTGAAGGTTCCATCTATGATTCCGAATCAATTTATGGTCATCTAAAAAATTTTGAAACTACATTTAGTCAAATGGCTGAAATGGCATTGGAATGTGATAAGGCAAGAAAAATCGCTGAACCACAGATTAAAAAGAGTGAAGATGTTCCAATTATTAATATGGTAGAAGTAACAGGCACCAATTTTTTGGATAATATTTTCCAAAAGAATCCTGAATATTATCATTACCTGTACACCAAGTTTTACAAACATTGGCCAGAAGTTGATCATTGCACAAAAATATTTTCAGCATAATTTTTATTGGTGCTGCTTGTGTGCATGTATCACACGTGTTGAATTTCTTAAGAGCTACTTGTTGTTTTTTAATATTTAATCTGTTCTTTTTTTTTGTATGAATCATAACAGATTTCTTAATTATGTGTAATAATTTTTGCGTATGTAAAATAAATATTTTTTTAAATACAATACTTGTATTTGCATTCACGTATGTTTTTTAATGCAGGTTTTCTTTGATTCACCGGGGGACATGCTTTTAATCTTTTGTCGCCAGTCGTAAACGATCAGACCCATGCCTTCATTAAACTGATATTTGTGCAAATTAAATTTCCGATGTTGAAGATCTTTTTGTGACCGTTTTAAACTATGGCACTAATTTTTAACATGGCTCACCAACGCCGTATTAAGGGGAGGGGTTATGGGAGCTTCAGCGTCCCCCCCCCCCAAATCGAGAAATTTCTTTGATCTTTTGCCGCTGCGTGGAGGCGGCGGCAAAAAAATCCATTTTTGTAATCAAGTTTGGAGAAAACCATCAGATATAAGTTGTTCAGCATGCAACTTATATCAGATCGATTGCACGACATCATATCTGGACATCCCCAAAGGCAAAAAAAAGCCTCAGATCAGATTTTTAAAGAGACAATCGACGGCGTGTTTTTTCAACTCACTTTAAAATTAGGTTAGTATTTTAATCATTTTGTACTATCACTTAAAAAGAGTGTAAAAACGGGCGTCGTTTGTTGTTTTAGCTAAAACAAAATCTTTTAATTTTAATGCACTGATTTAGAATGCAAACGTGAGTTTCTTCGTTCTCCACGCACTTACGTTATCATTCTAAATCACTGCACTTTTACAACAAGTGACGTTGTTTTGTTTTGCCTGTCGTTGGCACTCCCCTTAAGTTTACGGAAGTTATTAATACTATTTATTTAGATATGTTCAAATTTAATATTGATAATATTCAAAGGCATAAAAACTTTTGAAAATACAATATCAACCATCAATTATCAACAAATATTTCTTCCCACCAATGTTGTATTTCATTTGTTGTTGATTCACTGTAAATCGACCTTAGCATTGTTGCTCCTGGACTTGACAGATGTTCTAAATTTAAATGTTAATTTGAATTATAAATATTGCTTTCAATTACCTCGATAAACATTACAATTATCCAATGATAATCTTCGCTCATTTGCTAAAAGTTCTTCTTCTTCTTCGGCAAATTCATCCAAATCTGGAAGATCACAAGTTGCCATCTAAAAAAAGAATGAAAAGTAAAAAAAAAACAATTTGAGCAGAATTTACTTGAAATTGTTTCATAGTTCCTCGTTTGTCTGTTCTTTTTGCAAATAATGCTTTATCATGAAGGATATCTTTTGGATTAACAGCTGGACGATCAGGTGTGCTACTTTGGGCAGGTATGGTTTTTATTCTTGTACCCCACATTAATTTTTTTGCTTCCTGTAAAATTTTATTAAATGTTTGAAAATCTATTGGATCTCTTTGAACTAACTCCCATGATATCAGGGATACTACTTCTTCGATTTTTAGATTTTTTTGTTCCTGATCTTTCTTCATTTATTATATCAGCTTTGATATCATGTTGATCTGATCTGTTAAGAATTAAAGGATTTGTTATTGATGTTTCAGTAAATTGCAGACCCATAACATCTGTAATTGATGTTCGGGGATTTGATATTGTTCCACTTGCCAATTGATTATTTCGAAGTTGTTGAATCAAATCCTTTTCAGTCATTTGTTTCTAAAAATAATTTGTTTAAAAATGGCTAAAAATCTTTGGCATTTGCCTCCATTTTTATCCTTTTTAAGCATGCTTCAAGCCATGATCTAATTGTTTGTTTTGCAACTTCTTCTTCGATAATATATTCAAGTTCTTCTCGTTGTAACAATTCTTCTAATTGTAATGATTTTCTTATATCAACACTTCGGTACGATAGCATACTCAAAATATCATGAAATGAAACATCTTCACTATTATGCAATCTTTCCATTTCATAGCACATATGCTTAAAAAGTAATTTATCCTTTGTTGGATCGACTTCAAGTCGACCTTTAAGCAAACGTAACAAAAATTTGACACGACAAACTGGGATATATCCTTTTTGAGAAGTATCAACCATATTCCAAACAAGTTGAAAATTTCTTATATCTGCATACGAAAGAAGGGCATCTTCTTCACTTGAATAGAATAATGAAAAATTTTCCATAATAATAGCGACCAAAACATTTAAAACGATATAAGTAATAATTAAATAGAATGAACAAAAATATATTACAGCTCCATAATAATTTCCGCAATCGGTTTCCCAATAATTCATTCCTTCCCTCCAAAAACAAAATGGCGGATTTACAGCTCCAATTGCGTGCATAATATCGTTCCAATCTTCTCCTGTCACACATCGAAATAAAACAACTAATGCTTCTTTGGAAGTTCGAAAATTTACATGTTTTGATATTGTATGTCCGTATTTTACCATTGCAAATAAAATTACACCAGTATATGCATAAAAAAGTACCAATAAAAACATTGCACTTATAATAAAAAAACTTCGGAGCATACTCATTAATACAGTTGTCATTAACATTTTTAATGTTGATTTTCGACCTAAATTTTTTTCAAAATATATCGCTGCGAGAGTTGAAAAATATTTTAAACAAACCAGTAATTGTAAAAAATCTTGAGGTAACAATCGTATATCCAAATGTATATGTAAATCTTCGAAGAGGAGTATTAGCAACAACTAATCCAGCCGATTTATCCATAATAAAATGAAGAAATATCCATGCAATTCCAAGAATTGTTATAAATAAATCAATTCGATTTCTCTTACTTTGCCAAAAACCGTGAAATGTAAAGGCAATAATTTTTAAGACAACCTAAAACCAGTTTTTGAAAAGTCTTTTGCAATAATCTTTTTTTTTTTAATCTCTTACTTCTACGGTAAAAAGGATGTTACAACATGCGGCCATTAAAGTAGCATAAAATAAAACATCTCCTTGGGCCCTCTCTTCGTCAACATTCCATGGAATTACTAAGGTTCCAGAAATTATAACTACCAAAACTGAATAAAATTGTTTAAATGATTTGCTCATTGTAAGTTCGTATAAATAATTTCGTATTTTTGCTGATTCACTTGGCTTTGGAGGAATATGTAAAGGTTGAGCCATTCGAAGACGAGCTTTAAGATCATGCCATCTACGCTGATCAACAGTTAACAATGCAGTTCCCTAAAAATTAATTGAATGTACTTTACTTTGTTTTTGAATGTCACAAAAACAAACTCTATTTTCCATGTAATTTGCAACAATTACACCCACAAATAAAGTTAAACCAATCATGCAACCCATAAAAACATATACATGCAAAAATATTACGGACCATGCCCCTTGTCTCATCCATAAAAGATCCCGCATAACATTCCATCCTTTATAAGATAACGTCTCGAATAGTGCTAACATTGCATTTCCAACATGATCAAAATTAAAGTTTTGTGGATTCGCCCAAACACGTTGAACAAGAATTTTTGGATGCATTTCTGGGGTATTTTTTCCATAAACATCCATTCGAGTAAACAATAGTGGCTGTTCAAAAACTCCAGTGCAATTTTCCTAAACTTTTATTTTCCGAATTTTTATATCGGTGATAAAAAAAGAAGCAAACCTTGGATTTGATGGAGTAATCATTACAAGCAGCCAATTTCCCACCAACAATTTGTACTCCAAAACTTGCAAAAGTAAAAACCAATAAAATCAACAAAATAGTTACAAGTAAAATTTCTTTAAACCCTTTACACAATTCCACAACAACCCTTCGAATTTGTGGAACTAATGTATAAATTCGAAGGGGTCGCATTGCACGAAAAATCATTAATATTTGTGCAAATGAATTTATTTCAACATGTTTTGGCATCCATATTAAATACCAAACACTTGTCTATAAATTAGGGATTTTGAAGGATTACAGTAATACAGAAGGAAACTAACAATATAAATAAAAATTGTCATCACACCTCCAATGTCACGAACCTAAAATATTTAATTTTGAAAGAAAAATAACACAAGACAAAATCTTACAACGGCATGAGTGGTAAAAAATAAGCCATTCGCAGCAACTTTAAATAATAATTCAAGTGTCATGGCAAATACAAAAATGTATTCACAAATTTGTAAATATGGATTATTAAAAACTAAATTTTCTCCGGTTGTTGGCCATGGACTTTCTAAAAGCATTGAACAACACGAAAAAGCGGTAATAAGAACCATTGTCCAATCCAGATATGGCATCATTCCAATTGCAGAACTAAATTACACTCTCTTTTTTATTTCAAGTGTGATTGTTTTAATTCTTACTAAAGTTGCTTGTATTTAATTTGAATACTTTTTCCCGTTAATGGATCCACTTTATCCAATGTATATTTTGCATAAACAATTCCTTGGCATAATCGACGAAAATTTGAATCTCGTCCAATTGTAAAAAGGGGGCGATCAAAAAATGGATGATTTTCTCTCATTTCTTCTTCTTTTCGATTTCGAGTAAATTCTGCTTGAGCTCGTTTTTGTTGCAATGCTTTAATATCAATTTCACCTTCTTTCAAATTATTTTTTGGAGCTGAATCTGTTAATCTCAAATCTCCATTTTCTTTTAAATGTTCGTACATAATTTTTGCGTTCAAATTTCTTGGTTTTGCATGTCTTTAAAAGGATAGAAGTTAATGATTAAATTTTGATAAGGGTACTGTAGTTTCTTACGTTGCATTATCTCTTCGACTTCGACTTTTTTGTGCAATAAATTGATTCGAATCAAAAAGCAAAATTCGATTTTTGTTTGAATTGCTGAAAAAAGTTTTCTTTTGCATTTTTTTTGTTGAAATAAAAAAACTCACTCTATTAATTCTCGTAAACAACTTCTTGAAGACAACTGCCCCGCTTGTCGAACATATAAATGACGGTCATCATTTTTAGCTTTCTGCCTTAAACGTAATATTCTTTTTCTTGGTCCAGAGTCATTGTTTATTTCAAATATATTTTCACTGCTTGTATCCGCAAATTGCCTGGTAAAACTATCTCGAACTTTTGGAACTGGAAAGTCGTTGTTTATCTTTCGTAATGTAACCATTTGGGGACGGGTTGGAAATTTTTCAAAAATTCTTAGTCTCCATGGAAGTGTTGTTCGCATGCATGTTGTTTCTTCACGGGCTTTAAGCTGTTTAACTTTTTTAAGTTCTTCATCCATTTCTAAATTATCCAAAATGACAGCAACGAATAAACTTAAAACAATCTGCAAAAAAAGAGAGAGGGAGCGAGTAAATGTTTGATTTCATTAATTATTATCATGGGCATACCAAAGTAACAAGCAAATGATATCCAACGAAATATGCTGCAACTAAACTAACAATAAATTTTGAATAATTTGTTGCCCGTAAAATTTCAACAACGATTTCTGTCCATCCTTCTTCGGTTATAATTTGAAACATGCACATAAATGCTTGAGGAAATGTACGAAACATATGCAAATGTGGAACAAAACAAAAAAGTTGTAGGGAAACGGCAGATGTAATAATAAGGATTAACATTGTAAAAAGGACTAAACTACCAAGCTTTTTTCCAGGACCAAAAATTTTATACACAAAATCTTCTAACATTGGAGAAGCTTTAATAAGACGGATAAGACGAAAAACTTGAAAATACGTAAAAACATTGGTGGCATAAAGAAAAGGAATAACGTTAAGGGTGCTTCCAAGGCAGAGAATAAGTTCAATTTTATGTTGACCTCGTCGAATATATGTACCCCATGATAAAGCAATAATTTTAACAATTGTTTCCACAATAAAAACAAAAGTAAAAACTATTTCAGTATAATAATAAAATTTTCTTCTTACAATATCACTTTCATCATGATAATAAACGAATGATGCATTGAACATCGCATTTAATAAAACAATTATCATCATTGTTGTGGTAAATGAAGTACTTCGAACAATTTGATGTAACATACTTGGAGTCGTTGAATTTTGCAATTCTGAATCAACAGTAATTAATTTCCATCCATTATCAGTTTTTTCAAGCTTTTGTTGAAATCCATCATCATCAACAACTTCACGCTTTTGCCACATTTCACTAAATTGTACTCGAATTTCAGCAAATGTTTCTGTGATAACTGCAATGAATACATTCTAAACAAATTATTATGACTGTTACTAAATTGCTCGAGATATTTCTTTATATTATTTAAAATCCTTACTTTAACTAACCAAGCTAGAAAGAATATTAAGGTAATGAAGTAAAAAATTGCAATATACGACGGAAATGAATCCAAGCAATCATATAAAACATAAACCCATCCTTCTTGTGATGCAGCCATATAAACACTAAATGCACTTAATGCTGCAAAAAAAAATATTTATCACATGAGATTAACATTTGCATTGAAAAATTTAATCCGTACCAAAATCATTAAACATTCCATAATATCCTTGTTGATGTGTACTTAATTTTAATTTCATGCATACTGTATTACCTGGGCATTGATACCCTCCTAAACCTTCTTTGGAGCACATTGTATCTGGTATTGCTAAATCCAAAATTGTAACATTATTTGGATCTGTTTCTGGTAAAACACAATGATATTCTAATCTACCAAAAAGTTGTACACCCATTATTGCATAAAGTGCCATAAAAAATAGAAAAAAAATTGTTACATTTTGAATTTGTTGTGAAGAGCGCCTTGAAAAAAAAGGAAAGAAAAATGCGTCAAAAAAAGGAGAAAAAAAAGTAAAATAAAATTGGCTTACTTTATAATTTGTTTAATCCTATTTTTTGGTAATTTAAATTTAATAAATTCTCTGACAACCCGTATCATAATAAAGGGACGAGGTGATCGAAGGATACCGTACCATGAATAATAAGACCACCCGAGTTTTGGAAAAAATATACATGCTATTTCATATCCTTGTAAACATAATGAAAGATAATGGCACAACAAAAGGAAAAAATCAAATTGACACCAACGATTTGAAAAATAAGGTGATTTTGTCTATATGAAAGAAGATTACGGTAGTTAAAATAATAAAAAATGGCAAATTGCTTACAGAACTTTTTGTTATAATTTTTATTAAAGCTTCTATAGAAAATATAACCGTAACAGTAACATCCGTAAAAAATATAACCCAACGTAATAAATGCCAAATTTTTAAAGTGTCTGGAGTATTTAAACAGACGGAAACCATTGAAGATATACATGCAATTTTCATTAAAGTATCCACAAGACACATATTTGAAAAGAAATATGCTATAAAGAATAAAAGTTTTGCTTTAAAATTGTCCTTCTTTTTTTCTCTTTTTTTTCGGAAAAAATGCTACCTGTATTTCTTGCCTTTGGAATGGAAGTGTCAAATGCAAGCATTTCTGCCAAAACTGCAACGGACTCTCTTGCAACATTTGTTGTGCGCATTGAACCATTTCCAATAGGAAGTTTTCCATCTGTGGGGACATTTGAAGATTTACGTCTTGTAAGCATTGCAGATGAAATTGCAGCTGCTTTACCTGCTAAAAAAAGCCCCAGCAATCTTCTAACGTTAAAAAAAAATTTTCAACATAATAATACTAACAATTCTCGATGAAGAAGTTTGAAGTAGTTAAAGGCATGAGAACTATTTTTTTGTTGCAAAAAAAAAGAATTTTCCATTGTTAAAGAGCAGAAGAACTTATATTAAAAAAACGAGGAACAAAGTCCTCCTTTCTTTTCTCCCCTTCTTTTTTCTTCTTCTTCTCCCAATGAAATTAACGCCATTTTAGCAAAAAAAAGCCTTTCTGTCAACGACACGCTTATTGCTAAACTCTTTTTTAACACCCATAAAAAAGGGAAGCGAGAAAGAGAAGAAATAATACCACCAAAGGAGTCGTCGACAGTTGACAGTAGGATTCTTTTTCATTTTCCAAACTTTTCAACAAAAAAATGAAAAAGGGAGGTTTCTTCCAACGCTTATTTGGTATTCATCAGAATGAACCGCTTCCACTTTTCTTTTTGATGAAAAAAAAGAAACATGGTGTTTAAAAAGCTTTCACGCTAAATGCCAAAGAAAAAAAACAGCGTTTCTTTTTTTTTATTTTCTACCAGTAGTTATTTGTGTTGAAAAAACTAAGCTATTTCTCCCCCCTTTTTTTATTCTCCCCTGGCAAATCGATTAAGGGCACGAAGTGCACAATTTTTTCACACTCATATTTTGATGCAATTCACATTCCAACCCTTCTTTTTCATACTTTTTTTTGCAAAGTTTGCTTCAAATAAAAATTAGTCTAGTCCTCATAGTTGCAGAAGCATCTTCTTCTTCTTCTGGTTCTGGAGTATCTAATTCAAAAAAAAATATAAAATGTTTGAAAAAGGGGAAGGAAAAAGCGCATGAGTAAACTTCCTTTTGTTGGAAGAAGTGCTTTTCCGGTGAATAGAAGTTGTCTCGCGATTTGTGGAGAAGAAAAAAAAACGAAGAAGAGAAAATGAGAAAAGGCATTTACGTTTATTATCTCGGTTGTTTTTCTTCCTTTTTTTTCTAATGCTTTCACACGCATTAGTTTTGACTAAATTTTTTGTCTTTTTCAACATTTTTTAAAGAAAATAACTTACCAAGGATGCGTGTTGTTCGTGGCATTGTTTTAGGGCCAATATCAAGCCTATGCATCGTATTTAATGCCGGCTTTTTAAATAGAAAACAAACAAAAAAAATTTGGTAAATAATCTTAAAATTATAGGAAAGCAATGAAGCCAAAAAGGCTTTTTTTCATTTTCATTTTCTCTTTCTTTTATTTTTTTTTCTATATTGGTAATTGATGTTGACATTGCTTAAGGGGATATCAGATAACTTTATTTAGTATAAGCACGAAAACATTAGTAGTAATCCAAAAAAAATATAAGGCAAAAACCATTTAAATTCCCGTATAATTAATTGCACCAATAAAAATAAAAATGAAGTTACTGAGATTACCAACAAAACAAAACAATCTATACAAACAAATTGTGCAACTTTGAAGAAAAATTAGATTCACAACCAATGAAAGATAAATGAAGTGAGTATCGCAAAAGCATCACAGTTTTGAAAATTTTTGACACCGTTATTAATATCATGAAAGAATTAAAGTACTGCAATGTTAAATGATTTTGTTTCCTGTACCAAGAAAAGCATAAACAATAGCACCAAATATGCACTGCACGGCAGTAAATGAAAAAACATATGACCAATTGTTAGATGAACTTTGTAAAATCCAACCAGCAATATAAACCCCAATAAAGCCAGTTATAGCTGAAAATGCATTGAAGATTCCTAAATTGAAAAAACACTAAATTTTTAATAACGTAAATAAAAGAACGACAAACCAAAAACGGAACCAGTATGATTAGGTGCAAAGTCGTGAGGATTCACAGACACTCCACCATGATGAAGACCTCTAGCAGCCATAGCCGCAGTAAATATTATCAAAGATAAGTAAAAGCCGGAACTACCCGATACGCACAATAAACAAAGAGCCATTGCAACTAATGACGTGCTCTAAAAATAATTAAATCAAATAAAGAATTTTTACTCCCGCAACAAACCTCCATAAAGCGGCGAGTAAAAGTAATAGATTTTCCAGAAGATAATAGACGAGATGCAATGAATGGTGCTGCTAATGCTGTCACAACGATAGCTAAACTTGGTACGACGTTATATACAATTCCTTTTGCATTAGGGAAATTATCAGAAAAATACGAGGGAAGCCAACTAAACATAGTAAAATAGGCATTTGCTCCACAATATTGAGCTACCGAAGCGGCCCTATAATAAACCTAAGATTGCAAATACGTTAATATAAAAACATAAAACTACCAAAAAGCTGGATGTGAAAAAAGAGTTTTCCACGGAACTGGGGTAGTAGATGGACGAGCAGATTTGACTTTAGATTCAGAAGGTTGTTGCAATAGTTCTTCTGTAGTACCAGCTTCGACACTACGAGTTGAAAATGAGCTTTCATCTCGAACACGATTACTTCCGGCATCACGAAGCATTTTAAACCAATACCACCATAATACACTTAAACAACCAACAAATTGAAATAATGTTCTCCAACCGAATGCTTCTATTAGTATGGATCCAACTGCTCCAGCAACAACAGTACTAAAATATTTACAGTAGTAACATACTGTACAACTATGTAAAAAACCAACAAACCCAAAATGAGAGCCAGCAAGACAAATACCAAATACGCGTCCTTTATCAGCAGCAGTTAAATGCCTAGCAACAATACTAGCCATACATGGTAAATGAAATCCTTGTCCAATTCCAGTTAAAACTCTAATTATAATATGAAATAACAAAGGAGTAGAAGTATAATGTGCGAGATCAAATAATTGTGGTGTAAGAAGTGTAAGTAATGACCTGAAAAAATAAAAATATTCAACTAATTTTAAAAAATAACTGTACCATATTAAAGTTGTTCCAACAAGTATCTTTTCACCGCCAACTTTGTCAGCAAAGTTTCCAGCAAATACTTGAGTTATTGCATATCCCCAGAAAAAACATGACATTACCGTACCCTAAATAGTTGAATAAATTTACCATATCAAAAAAATTATCAAGCTTACAGAATCTGATTTATTCCAACCATATTCTTGTGCCATATATGTGGCACAAAGTGGAAGTGCAACTCTTGAAGCGTATAACACACATGTTCCCATGAAAAGATTGATTGTCCATAATTTAGATTGAGACCTTAAACGGGTTTTTTATCTTCCAATGAAGACAACAAAGAAAAAAATGCAAACTTTGTCCATAATTTTTTAGATGCGAAACTCTCATCTAATTTATCGTTCACACCAGTCATGAACGGTTTTTTAAATATATACACAATTTTATTGCATTGAATATAAAAATATAATATTAAAGATTTTTATAAGCTTCTGCCGTTTTGAAGCACCGGTAGACGTCTTCAACGTCAAATTATGTGTTTAAAAAAATACGTGGTTTTTTTTTCGTTGTAAGAGAATTTATTTCAGCAGAATAATTTTTTCTCAGACTGGAATCTTCTTTTGACGTTTCGTCATCACGCTTTCTATTGCGGGTGATTTTATGTCATCATTTCTTTCTGTATATATACCACTGACTTTTTCTTTGTAAGCCATTCTTTTAAATTTTTTTGCTTACAAATATTAAACTATGGCTGAATTTCCTAATTTTGGAAAACATTGTTCAAAAGAAGATTGTAACATGCTTGGTTAGTTTCGTTTATTATAATTAGATAAATCTTATTAATTATATTTCAGATTTCCTTCCTGTAATTTGCGATGCTTGTAGAGAACCGTATTGGTAAGCTCAAACATTCTAAAAGTATGTGAAATTTACATATGTAACCATTTTAGTGTTAATCATTTTCAATACTTAAACCATTCTTGCACAAAAGCTAAAAACAAAGTAAGTTTATTTAGATTTGTTTAATCCAGGATTATGGTTTTTTATTATTATTGTAGGATAGACAAGTTCCTGTATGTCCTATATGTTGTAAACCCGTTCCTATTCCTCAAGGGCGTTCACCCGATGAAGTCATAAATGCTCATCTTGACGGCAACTGCGCAACTCCTTCTAAACGTTCAATCCCATGCGATTTAAAGGGTTGCAAAAAGCGTGAAGTAAGTATTTTTTCTTTTTGTTTTCCACAACATATTTATGATAGATTTGTAAATAAAAAACATCTATTTTTAGTTTGTCGAAGTAAGCTGTCGTGAATGTAAACATAATTTTTGTCTCAGTCATCGTTTCCATGAACAGCATTTTTGTAAGGGAAATCGTCCAAATGAAATGTTGAAGGTTAGAAATACTGTAGTCCCAAAAGTATGTCATTAATTTCTTTTTATTTCAAATGTTAAAACGTTTTTGTAGGTTAACACTACGGAGGATGAAAATCTTGCTCGAACACTTCAAATGTTATGGAATAGTAATCAAATTAGCGATGAAGAGCTTGCTCGAAGACTTCAAGAAGAAGAAAATCGATCTGTAAGAACACAATATGGTCAACAACCTCGTATTAATACCGGTGCATCTCGGGGAAATTCAAATTGTACTATCAGTTAAAACAATGTGCATTTTTCATTCCGTTATTTTTGTATGATATTAATTAATGTCTTTCTTTCAAAATTTTATGATTTACTAATTTTATTTATGCCAAATTTTACGATATAAAGCATATCCACTATCTTTTAAAAAAAATCAAGGGATAACATTTCTTTTTATTTTATTAATGCTTTTTTGAGCAACAAAGAAAAAATGAAAATTATTTAACACATGCGAAGACGACGACATAACATTTGACTTCCATTTATTTGTTCCAAAGGCAAAGTGTATTGAAGATACGGCAACGTTGGGGGTTCTAATGTTATAGGTTGTATAGCATATTGAATTCCTTGACGATTAGCAAAATCTTTCATAAAGTTAAAGTACGGGGTTGAACTGGTTTTATGTAAAGTAATTGGCTTTGGTGGAATGTTTTTATTTAATTCAGCATTTCTTTCTCGAAGCATTTCTATGATGCGATTTGACATTGGAATTGGAGAGTAAGTGTTAAAATTTTCATCTGAAAATAAAATGAAGAAAGCTAATAAGAGATTGCATGTTTAAATGCTATATTTTGCAAATAATAAGAACTTTGAACGGAAGTTTATAAAAAAAAGTTGCAGCAGGTTTTTCTTTTTCTTCTTAAGTGCAAGCTTAAAATTCTTTGAAACTTTTCTCTCTCAAAAAATTTCAAATTAACTCAACTATCGACAGCTGCTATTTTTAAACTTACTTGAAAATTTTACACCAGAAACACCCCAAAAATAGCTTAAGGCAATTAATAGCATAAAATAGTTGTAAGATTTCATTGTTTTAAGCATCTTGGAAGTAGTAGTAACAAACAAGCAAACAAAAAATGGAAGAATAAGCAAGCGTTATTTTTTTCAATTAAGTTTGAAAAAAAAGAAACGCAAATAATGAAAGCACTGCTTTTTAGCAACCGTAATATAAGGTAATGAATAAAAAAAACTTTAAAAAATAACAAAAATGAAGCTAGGTAAATATCAAATATTATTAAAAAAAGATTTTATCAATTCTCATGAGAATCATCTACGTAAAAGCTTTTTTAAGGCAAAAAAACTGTAGTTAAATGTCAACTTATTAAGGAGGCAAATGTTATTGACACGGAGATAGATATTTATCATTTCTTTCTTTCACTCATAATTATTTAGTTCAAAGACCACAAAATTAATGAAAAGCAAACCTATTATTTGCAAAACTTTTAAATTTTTGCAAATCAAACAAAGAACACATTTATTTTTTCTTAAGGAATTGCTACAGTAATCCCTTGTTGATGAGTTCTTTTGTTCTGGAAAGAAATTGATGCAGTCGCATTTTTGCAGGGTTTTACACTTTTAAAACATTTACTGCTTCCTTAAATAATGATGACATTTAATGATGTTTTTTTTTGTTTAACTTAATTTATTTTGGCAAAGTTGGAATTGACAGACACTTACTTGATGGCCAATTCATTCTATCTATTTTTTTCATTCCATATTTTTTTGCAACGTTTCAAATGTTTCTAAAAGTAAGTAAGTTTGCTCTTTCTCTCTTTTCTTCTTCTTTTTTTTTAATACCCCAAAAAAGGGTTATTTTCATTCATTTATGCAGTAAAATGTCGCCCACTTTTTTGCTTATCCGTAATTCATTTCTTTTTTGATTCTTACTTTTGTAGTTTATTTTTGTACAAAAAAGTGGTTGTTGATAATCACTAAGGGCAAAAGTCATATTTCTCCAAAATAGGCTATTATAATAATAAAAAAATAAGCATATTTTTCTCCGCCCAATGCTATCTTTAAAAAATATAAATAATGTTTTCGTTTTATTATTATTATAAATTCTTATAAAAATTTTATTTCCCAAAAAAGGTTAAGAAAATTAACGGCTTTTGAATGCTACCAACAAATTTTTTTAAAGAAAATATTTTTTATACGTAAAATTATATTTATTAAAAAGGTTATTTTATTAGTCTCCTGATTAAAAAGTTGATTATTTAAAGTCAAAGTTGTATTTATTTGTTGCGGCAAAAAATATACAAATTTGTGGTTTTTTACGTATTTTTAAGGAGGACTATTTTTAAATTATTATTTTTTGTACCAGCTATTGTATTATTTTTTTGAAGTATGAGCTGTTATGAAAAAATTAATGCATCAATCATTGCAAGGTTAGCTTCTTTTAGGTTTTTAATGAAGAACATTATAGGATTTTCATAAATAATTAGATAATACCATCAATTATAAACTGAAATTGAAATAATTTCAGTTTATAATTAAATTGAAATGATTTCAGTTTATAATTGAAAGTAATAATAAATAAGATGACAGCGAAAATGCACATAAGATTTTAAAAAAAAGGTTTAAAATTTTGTTTTGCAAAAAATTAAATCTATTTTTTTTCAAACAATAAACAAAGCCTTTTTAAGTAACTTTTTAGGCTTCCTCTCATTATGGGGAGAAACACGCTTCCAAGAAATACATTCAAGTTTTTTCCTCTTTATTTTTTTTCCTTATGCATAGGTAAAAAGGACCCATGAGAGAGCTCAAAAATGCCACCAATTTCGTTCAAGCTACTTTCATATATCAAAATACATAGGAGGGCCTTAATTAATTAATATCGGACTTGTTTAAGGAACCAAACCACAAAAATACAGTAATTATTATTAAGTCTAATTTTCTTCATTAAAAATTTCTTAATTTATCACGGAAAAATTACTCAGCCAACAAAAAATATTGCGTTTTTGCCTTGCCTTTTATATAATTAAATGGGATAAAAAAATTGTTGCCATTGTTTTTCTTTTATTTTCCTAAAATGGAATTTCTAATTTAATATCAAAAATCCCGCGTGATTCCTTTTATAATTGGCTTTTCAGTTCTTTTTTAATAAGAAAATCCTTATGAGTTTGGGCGCCCTCTTAGCTGAAAAAAAATAATTATGAATGACATCAAAAAGAAAACTTTATTCAGTGAATCCCAATAAAATTTCAAAAAGATACGGGTTTATGTGTGAACGCATTTTGCATTACTCCTCCAATTTCAAAGTCATGAAAAAGTCCAGAAAATTTTTAGCAAGAATTATTCAATTTTTTTTGCTCAAAAATTCTTCATCTTTTAATGGTGGAAAAAATAAATGAAGCGTGAGACTTGGTTATAGCTCTTTTTTTGGAGGCTAAAAGGATACATCTCCGTTTCAGAAAAATAAAAATAGATGTCCAACAAAATTCCTCATTTGTCACATTATTTTTGGAATTTCTTACTGTTTTTTTTTTGAGAAAACAGTTTTACAAATTTAAAAGTGCCAATAACATCTTTAATGTTTAACCTCCAATTTTTCGTACCTTTTAAGCTTTTTTTCATAGCAGCAATTCTAATATAATTTCGAATTTGGGGCAGATGGTTTTTGACGGAGCACCTGTAAATGTTCAAAAGACCAAGAAAAGTTGCGTTAAATAATAAAATTTTGTTGTGCGTTATTAAATATTTTTTTCCATGCCAACTGATAGATAGACAAAAAAAATTTAAGGGTGTTGCAAAAATTAATTGGTTTTTCTGCTTAAAAATTTGTTAAAAAGGGTAATGAAATTATTATTGAAATCATTACTTGATATAAAAAGAGAAAATATGAGCTATAGCGAGGTGATAAGGTAAAAGTTATTAACAAAAAAATTTTCAATTTTTGATAATGATAATCATTTTAGTTGCGCATTGGTGATATATGTTGAGCCGCTTTTATGTTGTGCTGGATTTATTCTTAATGTGACGTGTATTGTTGTGTTTCTTACTGTATGGTCACATGGATATTTTCGAAAAACTTCTTTATTGCTCTATTTAATTGCTCTTTCGGCTTGCAATGCCATTCAATTAATTTTATCAATTTTTGTTCTCGTTTTACCGGGAGCTGAACAAGTATGTGTCCTTAAAAAAACAAGTCTTTAAGGAATCTCTTTTTATCTCTTTTTTAGTTTATTGACGAAGAATTATTTTATCATGAATCACAAATGTTGCGAAAAATGAATGCCCTAACTGTTAGATATGGATATCCTTTATTGATGGCATCAAATTATGCTTCAATATGGATTTTATCATTAATTTGTGCACAACGATATCAATCTGTTTGTAATCCATGGAATGTATGGAAGCATAGATTAACAATTGTAAAAAGTAGCAAATTATGCATTTTTATTGTGGTTTTTTGTGCATTAGGTAAAATTGCTTTTTTGAACTTTTGGAATAAAAATAAACTTGCTTATTTTAGCATTAAATATCATTCGCTTTTGGGAATTGGAGGCAGCTGATGGCTATATTCGTGTCACAACATTACGATATGATATTTGGTACAAAATTATTCAAGAAGGAATAATTTATGGTTGCATTGTTTATGGATTTCCAATGGTGTTACTTTTATGGTTTAATTATAATACATTTAAACTTATACGAGTTGATGAAGTAAAAAATAAATTTAAACTTTATTCAAAAAATTTTTTAAACAATCTTTTTTAGCGTCATCGATGTCGTCCTTCTGCCGAACACAGAACTGCAATGATGACCGTTTGTGTATTTATATTTTTCTTTTTATGCACTACCATGGCTGCTTCAATCAGGCTTGTCATGTAAATTTCACATTTATACAGTACTTTATTTGCAATAATTTTTTCAATCTTTTAGTATCCTAGCTGGAAATTTATTTACATCAACAGAATTTCTTTGGCTTGTTGATCTTAGCAATCTTTTAATGAATGTTAATGCATTAATAATGCCAATTGTTTGCTTTATTTTTACCCGAGGCTTCCGCGATCTTTTCTTTGTTGTTCGTTATGCTCCATCGGTGGAATCTGCAGATTTCAATTTAAAGCCACCCAAAAGTTTAAACAAAAACAGAAGTCGAAGTGTAACTTTTCAAGCTTCCCATCAAAAATCATCACTTACAACAACAAGACTATTTTCTCGAACATCACATTAATAAATTTGGTAAAATTGTTATTTAAATACTCTTTTACTCTTGTTAATTTTACCTCATATACGGATTTTATCAATAAAACAGAAAAATCATTTAATAAAAATATATAACTGTAAAATATATTAACATTTTGATTTAAATTATGACAAAAATTTGATGCATATTATTATTACTGTACCTAAAAGTAATATTATAAATTGAAGCCCAAACATCTTGTTGTTTATTGATGTACATTTTTATTCTGTTCTACAACTATGCAACAAGTTGTTTATCAGTTGCAAAAATATATGTTCTCTGAAACTATGCAATTTTTTTTCATTTGTACGAGCCATCACCGCTTCAAATAGTTTTGCTTGCATTTTTTTTTCGATAAAAAAAAAGAAAAAAAAATACCAATCTCAGCTTCGGCTTGTTCCTTTTTCATTTCCCCCAGGCCGGAGCTGGCACGCCAACATTATTATACAAAAGCTTCACCGACTTTTGTTTTTTTTTTGCTCATTTTTTTTGCATCTGTGCCTTTTTCCTTTTTGATTTATTTTTTAGGCATCGTCTTTAAAAAGCGATTGGAAAAGTTTATATTTCCGTGTTTCAAAATTTTCGTCTTGCTGCCTGCAAGACAAAAATCCGTTTCGGGAATATATATATATGTATTTGGAGGAGAGGCAAACAGTAGGGATATATTTTTCGACAAATTTTCATTCAAAACTGTTGAACATCTTTAACATGCTGATGTTTACAATCATCATCATCATTATGAAAGGGAGCGAAAAAGAAGAAGAAGAAAAAGAAACATTTTGCTCGTATTTTATCGTGTTATTCGCACTTTTTTTTCTAGTGAGCCATTTCATCTTCAAGCTCATCAACATCTGTGATTTTCTTTTCTATCTTCTTCTTCTTTTCCCCCTTGACACTTGTGGGAGAAGAAGAAAAAAAAAGGGGGGGGGGGGTATTGGCAGAAGGGGGTTTATTCAATGATCTTATCTTGCAATTTCATATGTCTCCGCAATGCCACCACCAAAGTAAGATGCGGTTCAGCGCGCAATTGTCATTTTTCATTTTTTACCTGTGATAATCAAAAATCAATAGGACGCATCTCTTAGTCACAAATCGTCTCATATTTTTTTTGCCGCGTCCGTTATGTGCAATATAGACAGCGTGCGATAAATAGCCAACACCTTCTCCTTTGTAACCCCTTCTCTTCTTCTTTCTTTCTATCGCATTCTTATTGACCAATAATTTTTTTTATGTTTCTTCCCCAATTATTTTCTATCAACATTGTTTTTTTGGCCCCCTCGAAGCTATTGCTTTTAACCCTAAACATTACAACTATGAATATTAATGAGTTGTTGTTATTTTAAGAAACGAACACTTCCATCCTTTTTTTTTCCTTTTTCTTCTTCCCTCTTTTTTTTTTGTCTAAGACACACCTTGCCATTTGCATTTTTATTGTCTAAAAAAATTACGCAAATGTATTCCTTTTTTTAAACATTCCATAACCTTTGTTTTCCCAGCATTGGTCAAGAAACATCAAAAAGTATTGTCTGCACCCGGTGCCCATAATTTAGGCCCATCCCCAGGTATACATATATTATTAACAATAAAATTATTTATAAATATTTTTATTTATGAATAATACTTTGCAAAAAAACGGCGCATCATTTTCCTTTCCTCTGTTTTTTTTTTCTGTCTTCCAAAAATGTGGTCTTTCTTACCTTTTTGCATACCGTTGGGACTAAAAAGTGCGGCAGTGCTGATGGGCGCGACACAACTTTTTGGTTCACAATCGGCCAAAGAAATCGGTACACTCAATTTTGGTTTTTTTTTTCTTCTTCTTTTTTTTCTCTCTCTTTTTCCTCCAACATATACATACAAGCATCTTTTCGCGGCCCTAGATTATTGGACATAAGCAGCATTGTTTTTGTCAATGAGAAAAGTTGAAATAACTTTGGCATGTGGTGATATATATTTTTTTAACGATGGGTTGCGCAGAATAACATTTAAGAATATGTGCGCACATTTTCTATTCATTTACATACACAGATGTACACCTCAACGTTCTTTTTTTTGCCATTTTGCGCGAAATCAGTCTTTTATCTGTTTTCTTTTTATGGTTTTTAAATAACATTTTTTTCCGCTTCGAAAACTTTTTTAAATCCTATTTTGTTTAAATTTTGATTTGAACTTTAAAAAAAATCGGCAAAAACAAAATTTGCTGATGATTACCGTAACCCAAATTTTTATAATTACAAAATTTTAATATTTTTAATATCTTTTTTAAAAGAGAATTTTTATAAAATTATCAATGTTTAAAATAGAGTGGAAATTTGTACAATTAGTACACCACACCTTTTTTTTCATTAGTGCTTAAACATATCTTTTGGCTTTTAAAGCGCGATGGAAGAAACAAAAAAAAGAAAGAACCGCGAAAAAGTTTTAGGGAAACCAATAAGCGGCTGTTGGTCGTTAGACGAGAGCATCTGCCGGATTTTTTTATTCAATTAGGTTTTTTTTGCTTGCCTGACCTCTGGTTTAGATCAATTCATTTTTGATTTCTTTATTTTTTGTGATATAAATATAATGTTTTGGTTCCTTTTGTTTTACATTACTGCCCATTGAATTATAAATTTTTTTCTCAAAATAAACGTTTTTGAATATATTTCTATTTTTTTGTTTGCCTGTAAGCTATTTCCAACATATTGTTTTCTTTCATTTTTCCATGCTTTTTTTGGCAGTCGAAAAAATAGTTCTCTTTCATGCAATGATCGCAAGTTTTGACGTCCGTCGGAACCTGGCATGACTAATTTTAGCGCTTCTTAAAAAAATAGAATGGCAAACTTTGTATTTTTTTTCAAAAATACAACACTTTTCTTTTTTTGTACGCTTTTTTTAACCATAATGTTTTTAGTTTAGTAAAAGTGTGAAACGCAGCGATGATAGTAGTAAACGGTTATTTTATGACTAATAATAAAACTGCATAATTGCAAAGAAATGAAACATTTTCTGTGATGAGCATAAGTCAGGGAAAGAAGAAAAAAAATTACAGTAAACAAAAGGTATTTTTACCCAAAAAAAGAGAATTCACAATAAGCTCCAATGAAAACACAGTTTACAATAAAAATACTTAAGTAAGCTTAATATTTAAATTTGCGACAACCTATCTCTCTCTGACTCTTAAATTTCTATGATTGATCATTTTTAACAATCGGTTACTACTTCCATCAATTCTTTTCTTGTATGATCAATGTTTTTTTTCAAACATAAAAAAAAATCAAGCCCTCAAGGAAACAATTTTTTGTTGCATCATTTTGTAGCATTTTTTCTTTTTTTCTGCTTTTTTCTTTCTTCTTTGAATAGCAGCGTCTTGCTTTTCAATAAACAAGTCGCCGATTTTTGGCGTTATTTCTCTCCGCTTTTTGGGCCATAAGTCAACCGTTAAGTTTGTTTGACCCTATACAAGGGCGCGATCGTTTCGATCTTGAAACTTTTTTTTGCAGCCAAAAATGCACTTATAATTCGTGCTTTCACGCTCTTTCTTTTTATTTCGATTTTTTTCTTCTCCCTTTTATTTTTCAATCGTTTGGAATGCCATTTTTTGCCTTCCAGACACCAAAAGCAAAGTTGGTGAGTCAGTTGATTAATTGACACGGATATTTTTTCCTCCTTCCCCCTTTTTTACTTCATTTTGTTGTTTTTTAATTGCCTCACAAAAAACAATGATAAAGCAAGCCCCAGTTTATAAACTTTGAGCAAGTCAAGGTGAAGAAAAAACAGTGAACACATATCCATCCATTTATTCGTTGAACCCGATCGTCTTCACTTTTTTTTCCACAAACAATGTTTACAGTTTGAAAAAGCTGCTTTATTTTTTTCCGTGTTCATTTTTTTGAATCATTTTTTTCCTTTTTTCTTTTGTTTGTTACAAAAGTAAAAAAAGAACAAAGAAAATGAAATTTAATCAATTTAAATGTATGCTTTTAGAACTTACTGCGGGATTGGACTCAATCATCGGGTCATAAAATAAAAGCGCTACCCATGGCGAGCTTCAAACATTGCCTCTGGTAATACCTTTTCTAAAATAAAACCAACTTAAATTTTTACTTTTCTTTTTAGGGCATTTTTGGTGCTCATAGCCTTTAATAATTTAAGGCCGTTAAATGCTGAAGAAGCTGCCGAAGAGGAAGATCAATGCTATGATCGAAGTTGTTATCCTGCAACAGGAAATCTCGTAATTGGTCGAAAATATAAACTTTTTGCAACCTCTACTTGTGGCCTTGCTAAAAAAGATCGTTATTGTATTGTTTCACATTTGGAAGATAAAACAAAATGTTTTTATTGTGATTCACGGCAACCATGGATGCCAAATCGGGAACCCAACAGATTTTCACATAAAATTGAAAATGTTGTAACTGAAAATTACAATGATCGCACAAAAAATTGGTGGCAATCTGAAAATGGTGTACAGGTAAAATAGAGAATCCATTATTGATTAACAGAGTTTAACTAAAATTATGATATTTAGAATGTTTCTATCAGACTTGATCTTGAAGCTGAATTTCATTTTACCCATTTAATTATGACTTTCCGATCCTTCCGTCCAGCAGCAATGATCATTGAAAGATCATCCGATTTTGGTAAAACTTGGTAAAAATATTTTATTTATTTCTTTAAAAAAATTTCAACTCCTAAAATTTAGGTCTGTTTACCGTTACTTTGCATATGATTGTGCAACAACTTTCCCTGATATCCCTGAAGGACCACCTAAAAAGCATAATGATGTTATTTGTACCCGAAAATACAGTGATGTTGCACCTTCAACTGGAGGAGAAATTGTTTACAAAGTTATTTCACCTCACATTCCAACAGAAAATCCATATGCTGATGAAATTGCAAATCTTTTAAAAGTGACAAATATTCGAATTAATTTTACAAAACTTCACACTCTTGGTGATGATCTTTTGGATTATCGCCCAGAAATTGATGAAAAATATTATTATGCCCTTTATGAACTTGTTGTTCGTGGTTCATGCTCTTGCTATGGTCATGCTCAACGCTGTATTCCTATTGAAGGTGATGGCGTTGGTTATAGTGGAATGCAGCAAGATATGGTTCATGGTCGTTGTGAATGTACTCATAACACAAAAGGTCTTAATTGTGAACAATGCCAAGATTTCTTCAATGATCTTCCATGGCGTCCTGCAATTGGAGAAGAATCAAATGAATGCCGTCGATGTGAATGTAATGGACATGCTTCACGGTGTCACTTTGATCAAGCTGTTTATAATGCATCTGGATTTGTTTCTGGTGGAGTTTGTGATGATTGTGCTCATAATACCCAAGGAAAAAATTGTGAACAATGTAAACCATACTTTTATCGCGATCCTTTACGTCAACTTTATGATCCATATGTTTGTCGACCATGTGAATGTGATAATCGCGGCTCTCTTAATGATGGAATTTGTGAAGGTGAAGAAGATCCAACTCGAAAATTAGTTGCCGGTAAATGCTATTGTAAAGCTAATGTTGATGGAAATAATTGTGATCGCTGTAAAAATGGATTCTGGGATTTAAAAGCTGATGATCCAGATGGATGCAAAAAATGTTCATGCAATCTTCTTGGAACATGGAACAATGAAGGATGCAACAAAAATGATGGCACTTGTCTTTGCAAACGTCTTGTCACTGGCGAAAATTGTGATCAATGCTTACCTGAACATTATGGACTTTCTGAAGATCCAGAAGGTTGTAAGCCATGTGAATGTAGTCCTGGTGGATCTTTGGATAATCAATGTGATATCCTTACTGGTGCTTGTAAATGCCGCCCACATTTTACTGGAAGAAAATGTGACACCACTGATTCATCATATTATTGCCCCAACATTGATCATCTCACTTATGAAGCTGAAAAATCTGAAATTAATAATGCTGATATTGAAACTCGTGAAGGAACCTTAGAAACACGTACATGGACAGGCGAAGGCTTTGTTCGGGTCAAAGAAGGTTCAAATATTAGTTTTGTTGTTGAAAACATTCCAAAATCTGGTCTTTACAATCTTGTTATTCGTTATGAACTTGATGGCAGTGAAAGCTGGGAAAATATTAATATTAATATTGTAAGACCTGGTGATCCAAAATCTGATGGGCCATGTGCTAACATTCAAGCAGCAGATGATTTCGTCATTGCTCGGTATGACATAGTTTTTTTATTCAATAAAAAAATGTTAAACAAAGATTTTTTAGCTTCCATGCTGGATTTAAATACACAGAAGTAAACAATCCCATTTGCCTTGAAAAAGATGTGCGCTACGAAATTCGAGTAAGCATGGAAAAAAAACGATTTAGTGGTCAAGATTATACTGCCACAGCACTCATTGATTCTCTTGTTATTGTAATGCCCACTGATAGCATTCAAATCTTCCAAGGTCCAAATGGTCAACGACGAAGACAAGAATATGATGCATATCAATGCCGTCATTCAGCTCTTCATCTTCTTCCTTATGATCGTTTATCACCACAATGTCAACAACTTATTTGTGCCGTAGCAGGTGATATCTTTGAAAAAGGTTATGAATGTGAATGTGATCCAACGGGTTCAAAATCTGGTATTTGTAATCCTAAAGCAGGACAATGTGAATGTAAACCGAATGTTGTTGGGCGACGGTGTGATCAATGTGCTGTTGGAACTTATGGCTTTGGTCCAAATGGATGTTCTGCTTGTGATTGTGATAGTGTTGGCTCATTATCAAACAATTGTAATAAACAAAGTGGACAATGTGAATGTCGTGATCGAGGAATTACTGGTCGTCAATGTAATGAATGTCAACCAGGATTTTGGTCATTCCCAGATTGTCATACTTGTCAATGCAATGGGCATGCATCTATTTGTGATCAAAAAACTGGAGCTTGTATTGATTGTCGTAATCTTACCGATGGCAATTTATGTGATCGTTGCAAGCCTGGCTATTACGGTGATCCCCGCCTTGGTGTTAATCGTCCATGTAAACCATGTCCTTGTCCCGGTGGCCCTGGTTCTGGCAAACAACATGCAGATACTTGCTATATTCAACCTTCTCATGATTTTCAGTCTAATGATATCATATGTAATTGCAAGTAAGTAAAAAATATCGGCATTTAAAAAATAGATAATTTGCATAAAATTTCTAGAGCCGGTTATACTGCTGAACGATGTGATGCATGTGCTATTAATTATTGGGGAAATCCACAAGATATTGGCGGCTCATGTGAACCTTGTGAATGTAATGGAAATATTGACCGTAGTACTGAAGGAAGCTGTGATGCAAAAACTGGTGAATGCCTTAAATGCTTGTATAACACTGAAGGAGCACGATGTGAAAACTGCGTTGATGGATACTTTGGTGATGCACAAATTCGAAATTGTCAACGATGTGTCTGCAATCATCTAGGTACAGATGAAAGTCAAGGATCATGTGATAAAGTTTCTGGCCAATGTCCATGTTTCCCAAATGTTATTGGAATGAGATGCGATGAATGTGCTCCATTACATTTTAATCTTTCAAGTGGTGCTGGTTGTGCTTCATGCGCATGTGATCCTTCAGGTGTTGTAACTGATGCAGATGGAAATCCACGATTAGAATGTAATCACATTGATGGACAATGTCATTGTAAGGATGGACGTGGCGGACGAACATGTTCAGAATGTCAAGATCTTTTTTGGGGTGATCCAGTTAATGGCGAATGTAAACGATGTGAATGTGATGCATATGGAGCAGCAACAGCGCAATGTCATCGAGATAATGGTACATGCATTTGTCGCCCTGGATCTGGTGGACCACTTTGTAATCAATGTGCTCGTGGATATACTGGTAATTGGCCACAATGTCAAGCATGTGGAGAATGCTTTGATAATTGGGATAAGATCCTCCAAAAACTTAAAGAAAAACTTGATGATCTTATTCGAAGAGCAAACAGCATTGAAGATAAAGGAATTTCATCACAATTTGATAGCGAATTTGAAGAAATGGAAGCAGTTTTGGATGATGTTCGTTCACAGTTGGATGCTGTGAATATTTCAAATGCTGATATTGATTCCCTCAAAAAAGCTATGGAATCACTTAATAATGAAGTTGCAAAATCTCGTGAACTTATTGAAGAAAAAAGCAAACGTCTTACCGATGTTAGTATCAGTGTTGATGTCGCCGCAGAAAATGTTAAAACTTTGAATGAAACTGCTCAACAACTAACTAAACTTGCTGATGAACTTAATAAAAATGCCACTGAAATTCGAAGTTCAGATGTTCAAGGAGCTTCTGAAATTATTAAAGGTGCTGTCGAAATTTCAAGTCAAGCAGAGCGGACCATTTCTGAAGAAATTAATAAGCTTTCAAAGGCTGAAGATGAAAGAATTAAAACTGTTGAACTTTTAAAAGAACATGAAAAAGATTTTGAAGCTCAATACACTGAAAATTCTGATGCTTTACAAAAGATTAGTGGAATGGTACGGTAGAAAATTGCATAAAACATAAAATACTTTTTATTTTTCAGCTTTCCCAAATTGATAAAGAACTTCCCTCTCTTAACAAAGATGTTTGTGGCGCTGAATCGGCTCCTTGTGATGCTCTTTGCGGTGGACCTGGTTCACGATGCTCACATTGTGGGGGAAATTCATGCGGTACCGGTTCAATTACTAAAGCCCAACAAGCTCTTGATTTTGCTAAAGAAGCGGACAACAAAATTGAAGCTAAACAAAAAGAGGCAGAAGAAGTAATTTTTTTATAAATATTTTTTAAACAGCATTTTTATTTAAAAATTTTTTAGTTATTGAAACGTGTAAGAAGTGCTTCACCCGACGCTCAATCTGCCAAAGAAGAAGCTGAAGCCGCTCATAAAACTGTTTTGGCAGCTGCAGAAGAAGCAAATCGTACTCGTAATGAAATTCAACAAGAGCTTCAAAATATTGAAGAATTTTTAAATGCTCAACATACTCAACCAAAAGAAATTTATGAACTTGCTGATCAAGTTATCAAGATTACCATTCCATATGAAGAAAAAGAAATCAAAGAACTTGCCGAAAAGGTAAATATATTCAATATAAAAGAATAAAAAAAATATAAAGTTGTTACACTTTTAGATTCGTCAAAAAGTTGCTGAAACAAAAGATACCGATAGAATTTTAGCGGAGACAAGTGGAAACAAAACAATGGCAAATGAACTTCAACGTAGTGCTGAAGATGCATCAAAACGTGCATTTGAAATTCGTAATGTAACATTGGCAATTCGGGAAGCAATTAAAAAAACTGAAGATGCTCAAAATTCTGCACAATCAAAACTTGATGAAACTCAACAACGTATTGCAAATGCTCGAACATCCTTGGTTAATTCAGATGATCAAATTGTACAATTGGAAGAACGAGCGAAAAATGCTACAGAACTTGTTCAAAAATTGCAAAATGTCACTGATAATTTGAAGGCTGAATATATCAAAATTACCAGCAGTTCTAAAGCAGCTGGCAATAGTGCAACATCTGCGTCTGATATTGCAACAGAATTAGAAGAACGTCAAAAAGAACTTGATGTAAGCTTTTTATAAAATACAAAGCATAAACTAAAAAATGCATAATTATTATAATTTTAGACAAAGTACAGCAGTGTTAAAACACAAGTTGAAGAAAGAGAAAATGGAAACGATGAAAGAAAAGAACGGGCACAAAAATTGAGAAAACAAACCACAAAATTATTAACAAGAATTAAGCTCCATAATGATGACATTGAATGTAAGTTATTTTAAGCATGAAATTTTATAAAAATAATGAAAACTTTTTAGCTTTGGAAAAAAGTGCTGATACTCTTGAAATTGAATTAGCCGATTATCAAAGCAAATTAGATGCACTTAGTGACGAAATTGATCTTATTTCTAAAAAATTAACTCAACGAGCAGATTATCATGCAACGTGTGATGCCTAAAAATGCCGGCCAGCCTTGCCGACTTACCGGTGTTTTGGCCCCCCTTTTATTTAAAACAATCTAAAGTTCTCTCACTTTTTCATCCCCCTATTTTTTTTTTGAGGTCCCGTGCACCCTTGCTTTTTTTGGTTTCTTTCTCTCTCTTTTTTTCAAATCTTTGTTTTTGGATTTTTTTTATACCAAAATTAAATTTCTTGTTTCTTTGTTTTTAAAGAACATTTTCTTAACAAAAAAAATATACTGCCTATATTAATTATGCTTAAAAATTATTTTTTTTATTGTTTTCTTTTTATAATCTTGATCTCGGCATTTTCACATTTTAATTTTCTGTTGTTTTTTTCTATTATTATCTATATGTTTTTCATTTATATTTATTCTATGACAACGAACTGTGCAATTGCCATGAATAAACTTCTGTTTTATATTTTATGCCATCAAAAAGAAAAGACAGAAACCATCTGCACAAAATACGAAAACAAAATAAAAACTAAAAAAGTGCACAAGTTTTAGAAAAATTGCTATGCATGAATGCAGTCTCTATTTTTGTTGCTATTGACAGCAAAAAAAAGAAGGGAAAAAAATACGGCTTCAGAGTCTTTTTTTGAATTGTAATCATTAGTTGTGGTTTTTTGTCAACGTCAAACACGATGACTGAATATAAACTTTATTATTTTGATGTTCGCAATCTTGCAGAACCAATTCGACTTATGCTTCATTACAATGGAGCCGAATTTGAAGATATTCGAGTTGATATGGAAAAATGGCCATCATTGAAACCAGGTTCTTATTATGCAAATTTTTTTAAATTTTAAACATTGGATAAATTTAGAAATGCCACAGTCAACCATTCCAGTTTTGGAAGTAAATGGAAAAAAGTTGGCGCAATCACATTCAATTATGCGATATTTGGGACGTGTTTACAGTAAGATTTCAATTATAAGATCAGTGATATTGTAACTCTGACTCCGGAGTCGGAGGTGGAGTCGACTCCGAAAGAAATTTTTTTTAAACTTTAAAAAACTAATTATTCTGCAGAATAAGGTTTCTAAAACACCTTTTTTGGCATAAAAGCTCTAATAGATTGTTTTAATTACCTTGAAAAAGGTTAAAATATTAATTTTTTAATTATTTAAAACAATTTAATAGGCTAAATTGACATTTAGAAAGCACTTTTACGTGTTTTAAAGAAAATTTTGAGTCGACTCCGACTCCGGAGTCGATAAAAAATGCCTGGCACCAGGGATGGCAAATGCAAACGGCCGACGATTTTTATGAAATTCTTTGTTTTTCCCACACAAAAAAAGAAAAATATAGGCCGCACGGCCGGCCGGCTAATAATTTTAGGCCGCGCGGCCGGCACGGCGGCCAATTTTTCGCCGGCGGCCGCGGCCGGCCATGTTTTCCCGCCGCATTTGACATCCCTGCCCGGCACATCACTGTATAAGATAGTCCTTATAATTCCCTTTTAAGATATGACAGGCAGAAATAATATCGAAAGAGCTGTTGTTGATAGCATTGCTGATTTACTTAAAGATTTTTACACCCAAGTTTCACCATTTTATTACATGCGATTAGGATTCAGAGAAGGAGATCTTGAAGCTGCAAGAGAATCAAATTTAAATCCTGCAATTGAAACAAAGCTTCCATTATTTTCTAAATATTTGAAAGAAGCTCATTCTGGATTTTATGCAAAATCCGGAATAACTTATGCAGACTTTTTATGTAGTGAACTTTTTGATACTCTTCACTCTCTTGAACCTGATTGCTTTGAACATTATCCGGATATTATTTCACATATTCGTCGTGTTCACGCTTTACCCCAACTCAAATCTTATCTTTCAAAAAGAAAGTAACAAAACTTTCGAAAAATCTTTTTTGTGTAAAGTTTAAAATATTCAAAAGTAATCATACTGTATTTAATAAAAAAAATTTATTGATAAATGGAATAAAATATATGAAAGTGACAAATAAAAAAGATTGACAAAATTTTTTTTAACGATTTGCTTTTTTATATTTTAAAATCAAATCTTCAAAAACTAAATACATACGACGAGCAGCATCATGAGCTTCTTTTGAAGATGGACGATCATTTGATTTAACGGAAAGACAGTTTTTAATAAAAAAGTGGAGCTGAAAAAAGTGAAATATAATTCGTCATAAACCGAGACCATCCTTACTTGATAGGAATAAATTTCAGATGGAAATGGAAGAAATCGACCTTGATTAATTTTTTTATGTAAAGCATATGCATTGGCATCTTCACCATTGAAAGGTGATCGAAAAGTGCAAAGTTCATAAAGAAGACATCCAAGTGACCAAATATCAGATTTAAAATTATATCCTCCTGTTTCATTTCTTTCAGGTGCCATATAACTAAAAATTTGATAACGATTATTTAACAAAAGATATGTTTTAAATTATTATTTACTATTCTGTTCCCACGCGAGTTTTAGCTAATTGTGTTTGAGCACTGAAAATACGAGATAATCCAAGATCACCAATTTTAACATGTCCTCGAGAATTCAAAAAAACATTTGCAGGTTTTAAATCTAAAAAACCAATGAAAAATGCCATTATAAAATTTGAGAAAAATATAATAAAAACCTCGATGCAAAATTCTTTTATCATGCATATCCTTGAGACCATTACAAATTTGATGGAAGTAAAACCAAATTGAACGTTCAGAAAGCAATCGACCGATACTTTGCATTTTCTAGAAAATATAAAAAATTTATTTATGAAAAAAGACTTGAAACAAACCCTAATCATATTTTCTAAATCTCCAGCATCAGCGTATTCGAGAGAAACATACAAATAATTCCTTTCATTAAAATATTCGTAGCATTTAACAACATTATGACTTTGAATTTTATTCAATAAATTAACTTCTTTTTTACATAATTGATAATATTTTTCATCTAAGCTATCCGTCTAAAAGAGAGAAAAAAGTATTACAGATTTATAATAATGTAAAAATAAGAAACTTACTCGAATCTCTTTTAAAGCAACGAGTTGAAGATTTCTATTTTGTGCAAGATATACGGTTGAAAAAGCCCCTTGACCAAGTTGTTTTACGCATTTGTAATTTTGATTTACTTTGAAATTATTTTGATTGTAATGAAAATTTTGTCTTGTTGGTTTTGCATGAGCAAGATTAGAACCAAAATTTTGTGCCATGATTGAACGATGAGAAGAAATGATTGAAGTTGATTGAACGATGAAAAAACGATCCAAGTGAAAACTTCACAGCACAAAACGATTGAATGAAATTTTTTAAAAGTTCTATTTCCATGCCATTTTATATTTTTAAAGTTGCAATAGTGTGAAAAATCCTGCAAAGAATATTCTATCACTTTTTTAGTTAGCCAAAAAGGTCAATACATTTGAAAAAATAGCCGGCTTTCTTGCTGCAAAAAAACGCATTTTATTAAAAAGCGTAGTTTTTTGACCATGACACAGAAACAAAAGTTATTATATTCTTTTAGGCAATAGTCCTCGATATAAAGGTTTTTTGAGAGTAGATTCCAAAACAAAGTGTTTGACCGATTATGGACTTTAGTTTTACTTTCAAAAATATTTTGCAAAATTTCATAACAAATGTTTAAAATTTCGTTGATTTTAATAATATAATAGCAGTAATAATTCCAATTAAATGATTATTCATTGTTTGCAAACTTTACTGATTTTTTGAATTTCGACGACTTTCCGTCCATTTTCAAGGTATTTAATTTCAATGAAGACCGAAAAAAGACGTTAGATCTCCGTGTAATTCTAATCTGCATCAAAAATTTTCCGCTGGGCAGCAAAAAAAACGATTATAGGGGAAAACTGAAACTTTATATTTTCAAAGAGCCGAAACTCAAAGAAAAACAAAGTTTTTGCACTAATGGCATTAAAGCCGCCCCAGATTGCAATCTAGATTGTATGGCCACAAAACCGAATTCAAATTCGGAATTTACGCCCCCGAAAACCTTAACAACCAAAATGAATATACCATTTTTTCTGCGTCATCCCATACTACATTTCCTCACAAAATGCGTTAAATCAGCAGCTCGCAAAAGAGTAAAAAACACTTTTTCTATGGTTTAAACCCCAACATTTTTAAGTAAATCTTTCAAGTTTCCTCAAAATAAACAAACATTGAATGTCGGTCAAATACTTGTAATTTTCCAATTCACGTCATTGCAAATTTTGCTACAATCATTATCACAAATTAAAAACAATGATATCATTGATAAATTGCAAAAATCGTCATCTATATTAAATGATTATTCACTGTTTGCAATAGCAGGGTAAAAAACAAACGGAGGAACAAAAAAGTAAAAAAGTAAATAAAAATGATTCACAAAAAGAAAAGAAGAGAGATTACGAAATAAAATATTTGACCGGTTGTGGATTTTCATTTTAATTAAAAAAATTTTTTTCAGGATTTTATAGCAAACGTTTAAATTTTCGCTGATACTAATACAATGTCAGTACTGTATTTTCTGGTTGTTGTAGTGTACATCAAAAAAATATTAGGAAACTTAGCGGTTAAGTGATAGGTTGAAATGTTTCAGCCAACAGTAAATCTTTTGTTCCGAATTAAAACCAACAAATAACTATTTTTATTCTGCGAACTTTTTTGACTTTTACTTTTCTTATTTTAATTATGCAAAGAAGAATTTAATAATAATATTTATTTTTCCAGTTTTTATAAAAGTAAAAATATTTTATCGAACATACAGTAATAAAAGAGAAAGGAAAAGAAAATAAAGCCATAAACCTTGAAAAATAATGTTTTAAAAATTTTTATTTTGCGATAAATATATTACTCAGAAATATAAAAGCCGGAATACGCCATGTAAATTAAGTATTTTTTAAAAACATAAAAAAAAATATGTATCCCGCAATTTTAAAATTTGGTGACCGTATTAATATCAATATTACCATAAATTAAACAAAAAACAAGCTAAAAGAATATACCATATCACAGAAAAAGCAACAGAATTAAATTTAACAATAAACTATGATAAAGCATTTGACTGATAACAAACAGTAAGCAAGACTGTAAAAAAGAGACCAAAAAATGTTTTAGAAATTTCCTCAAAAAAATTCAACCGAGATGAAGAAACAAAAAGCAAAGTGAAAGAAATATACAAATGTTGTTCACCCGAAATAATATTTTTTTAAAAGATTAAGTAATTTAATTAAGTAAAAATGATAGTAGATTCATTAAAGCAGCTTTCTTTCACCTTTCACTATTACCACTGCACACGGTACTAACAGATGAAGAAATAAGCTTGCGACGCTGTTTTTCCATAGAAGCTGATCGACCCGCTAAAGCATTAATTGCAGAAGAATTGTTATTATTACTATTTGATGAAGAGTTTTGTTGTGATATTGGTGGATGATGGGCTTCTAAATGTGTTGTAGTTGTTGTAGTTTTAACTCGAACGGTTGGAGCTGTTGTCGTTGATGAGGGGGTTCCAGCTCCAGAGGATGAAGGCTTTGTTCGGGATAAATTATAATTATTTTTTCGTGTAACTGTTGTTGATGTAGTTGAAGGAGTTTGTGAGGGATTTCGTAATGATGCAGTTGAACCCAAACTTGGCATTCGATTTAATTCACCTTTAATAAATCTTTCTACTTTATCAATGCAAGCTTCTTGATAATCATGAACCCATCGGACTCCATTAAATCGAGTTATTTGACGAATATCATCTGGAAGTTCCATTGTCTTTTCAGGAAATTCAAAAGCTTGATCAAATATTGGAATAACATTTTTATGATGTTCAAATGCACATCGAAGCTAAAAAATGTCAAAAATGTTAAAATGTTAAAACAAAATAAATTTTCCTAAAAATTTTGTTACCTCTTTATGAATCCAGTCTTCACAATTATTATCATTTAAAAGTCGATCCAACGAATTTGGAGTTAAGACAAGAATAAAATGTTTTGCTGCTTGAATATTTTTCAACAAATGTGAATCAAATTTTCCTGCATATAATTTATCAACATCAATAAAAACTTTGTAACCACGAAGTTGTAAAAGTACTTTGATCAAACTTGCAAGTTGATTACCAGTACTTCGTCGATAACTGATAAAAACATCAATTTGTTTAGATAGAATTGCAACTTCAATATCGTCAATATGTTTACTATCTAAAAATAAATTAAAGGTCAAAGCTATTCACAAATAAATCTTTTGTATAATATAAATTAATACCTTGAAGAGCTTGCCGAAGTTTAAGTCGATGAACAGGATTATTTATTCCACAAACAGTTTTCATCATGTCATTTGTTAAATGGGGTAAAAAATTTCGATTAAGACCCATTCCTAACATTTGGTAAGTGTAAACAGAAAGTTCGGGGCTCAAGGACATTAAAAATTGATCCAATTGACTTTCATCGACGCTACTGTAATCGGCTGCAATCTGCAAAGAAAAAAAAGATGTGCTACTGTAATCGCATTTTTTCTTCATTTAAAACGTACTTTTAAACTTTCAAGTTCTCTCATAAAACGTTTTCGAAGAATTCCTGATGGAATTCCTAAATCTTCTTCCAACTCTTTTTCAGTTAACAAAAGTAACAAATCTCCATCAACCATATTTGAAAGAAAAGCTTCTTTATAAGCTCCAAAACCAATTTTTTCAACCCAATATTGAACATCTGCAGGTGTCCAATTTGGAACTTGTTGGGTAAGCTTATATGGAACTGCTTCACCAATAATTGTTAAAGCATCGCTCGCAAATTTTGCTGCAACTTCATCAGGACTTGATGCAACTTCTTTTAATGCGGAAGTGGCACCAATTTCCTGCAAAAAATTTTTTAGTTGTAGCAGCACTCTTTTAAAATAAAATTCATACTTGCAAGATCTCCAATTTTTGCTGATCTTTTTTAATTGTTGCTTCAACACAAAAATGAAATGCGGCCATACACTTTGCTTCACGGCACTTTGATCGAAGAAGGGGAAGAAGTCTGAAAAATGGCATGATTAAAATGCCATTGCTAAAAGAGAGATTTTTCGTACCTTATAAGCCACTCTTTTGGCCTTCCTTGTGAATGTTTATAATCAAGATCCGCAAAAGTTGTTGGCTGATGGGAGATAAGAAACGGTTCAACCAGTGAAAGGGTACCAGATTTTTGGACTGCTGCTTCCATTTCTTTGCAACTTCCAAGTACGCATATTGCAAGGCATGCGTAATATCGCGTTGCTTCGTCACGTTGAGACGCCAATAGAAAGAGCCAATCCGGAAGCTATAAAAATATATATTTTTTTAAATATAAAACAATTTAACAATTGTTTTCTTTCTTTCCATACTTTGCTTTCTTTCAATATTTTATTTATTTTGTTATGATATTTCTTCCTACGTTTTTTTTACAATATGGTTATTTTTAATCTTTTTAATATTATTAAAGAAAAAAAAGCAAACCTTTTTTTGAATAATTTTTTTCTTTGCTTCTGGACAACTGTATAATGATAAATTTGCTAATGCAAGGGCTGCCTGTCGAAGGGTTGCTGGAGCTTCAGTTGCCCGTTTACAGGTAAGTAAAATATGGTCAAGAACACCAAATTCAATAAGTCTAAAAAAGTTTTTGGTTATTATTTATTTTGGTGGTATCACAGCTTTTACAATAATTCTTTTTTCATTGTCGTCATTTTTGAAACAATGCAAAATTTTGGTATTATAAAGGCGCGTCGTTACGCAAGCAAGAAAAAGGAACTGATAAACTTTTAAAAATAGAATTCTCATCATTTCAAGGAACAAAGAAATAAAATAAAATAAAAAATGGGTTAAAGTTTAAAAAGTTTAATTCAAAATTAAAATTTAAAAAAAATTTATTTACTTGTAAGTCGTTGAAGTTGAATGTTTGAATAAACTTTCCATGATTGAAAGAGACATACGTTGTTGCTCTTGATTTTTGTTCAATTTTTCGGCAGTTGTGGCAACCTTTTTCAAATATCCCTTTGTTACAACATATTCCCTGTTACGAAGTGACAAACACTCTTCAAGTACTCGACCACAGCAAAGTCGAACTGAAAAAAAGTGGTACAATAATTGTAATTTCAATAAAAGAAATTTCAACCTAATAATCTTTAGATTTCTATTTGAACTTTTAAAAAAATTGTGCCTTACCTGATTCACATGTAACAGGTTTAACAAACCATCCAATTAAAATATCAAAATAATTTTGATCTCTTAAATAATCACATAAAGCATATGCTAAATCATGTGAAATTTTTGGGAATAGCCATGCTTTGGTCATAACTTTTGTGACAATTGTACAGCCCTAAAAATAAAAATAGAGATGAGAATGAGAATGACTACATGAAAAAAAGTTATATAAGTTCTTTTTTTAGAAGAAGTTCCTCCATGCTTAATATGAATCATTTCCGTTTGAAAATTGCAAATACCAAAAATCATAACAAAAACTTTTTGTTTTCATTTAAAAGAAGAAATGAAAAATTTATGAATGAACAAACCTCAAAAATTTGTTCATCTCCACCTTCTTGAATCAATTGAAATGCTTTATCAATGAATCCTTGATATTTTTGTAATTTTGTCTTTAATGTATGCATCATCATGACTTGTTCTGTATGTGAATGCTTAGTAATTGGTCCTGTAGAAACAGAATCTTGCGTCTGTAATATCAAGAATTCATCATTACAAATGATAGGAATTTTATTATGATTTATTACAGCAAAAAGTCGATGAGGTGGTGATGACCGATGATCTGTAATTGGCGATAAATCATCAATTGCAATATCCATTGATGGTGGGGCAGGTGTACCACCACCAGAACCCGGAATATCTGCAAAAAAGTTTTATTAATTTCAAATAATAAATTATTTATATTTAAATCTAAATACGAAATGTGTGACATTTCTATATAATAAAGGTGTGAATATTATTATTATTATCATATTTTTTATAATTCCCTTGAGAGAAAAAAATGGGAAAAAGAAATAACGGAAAAAAATAATTTAAAACTTTTTAATATTGAATTAAAGGAAGTTAAAAAAGAACGAATCTTGATAATTGAACACTTTTTTGCAAGTATTTTTTTAAAAGGGGGAGGAGAAACTGACCTTCGCTTTTAAATCGCCGATACTCCGCATCTTTTCTGTTATTGGTTGTTGCGACTGTCCCAGTTGGACATGGTGTTGATAAAGATTGTTGCAATTTATTTTCACCATTATGTGTCTAAAAATAAGTATATTTTTATCACTGATAATCAGTAATTTTGAAAATAAAAATATGACATACCCCGTTTTCACAAACTCTTAAAGTTTTATCCGAATTTCCATTACATAACCCGTCAGAAGATCCCTGTACAAACATTGGCCCGCTTTCATCTAAAGTTGATTGCTGTCTGGAAATACCACCATTTGGTAAATATGAGCTTCTCATTGGCGACAACCTCCAATGATGTTGTGAAGCAGATGAAGAAGAAGATGGATAATGTCCTGTTGAATGGTGGTGCTGATGTTCCCCTGGTGAAGGTGGATAACTGTCAGCATAACTTAATGAAACAGATTTTTCTAATGTCCCTAGAGGAGGATTAGAACTTCCATTACAAGCGAATGTTGTAGTACCATTTACAATTGTGGTACTACTATCAAACGAAGATTTTATGGCAGCTGGGCTGCGTAAACTATATAATGAAATCATTGGCTTTTTTAGAGGTCCTACAGGCTCGTTTTCTTCTAATTCATCCCGTGAAAATGGTTCAAAGTCGTCGTCCAATTCTGATAACAAATCGTCAGTTCTAAAATGATTAAAAGGTAAAAAAATTATTCAATATTATTTTAAACTTTTTTTTCTGTTTTATTTTTTTGCTCCACCCCCAATTTATGCACAACAAAATACTGCGTCAGCAAGAACTCCCCAAATATGCCCTTCCTTTTTTTGGACATAAATATTAGAGTTTCACTTTTTAACAGAAAATGAAAGAGAGAAAAATAGGCGACACCTTTTTCTGGGTTATTTTTAATGCCAAAAGTTATAACTAATTTATTAGACTAAAATAGGAGAGAAAGAAAAACATACCTTCCAAGTAAATTTTTTGTTGGATTAACAGCAGCATCTTGTCGAGAAAGCTGAAAACGTTCGCTTTCAGTGACAGTCGTAGTTGATGATGGCATGGGCATTATTACAGCTGCTTCAAGAAGCTTATTTTTGTCATTTTCCGACGATATGCCAGTCATCTGCGAATAAAAAAAGAAGACCAACTAAATCGAGGTTGAATGAAGTCAGGCACGCAGGAAATACAATCACAAGAAGTGCTTTTTCTCTCCCTCTCTCTCAACAATATCCCACTAATAATAATAATAATAATGATGATGATGATGATAATGAAAAAATGGTTTTATAGATACAAATATGAATGATGAACTTTGTACAATTAAGAAGATATTTAAAAAAAAATGAAATTCACCAGAATTAATTTAAAAGTGCAAAAAAAATATTAATTTTTTGCACCAATTTTTACAATGTATCAGCTATAAAAAAAGGCAAGTCTTTAGTTATTTTTTTACAAAATTAAATTTTATAAAAATCACGACACGAATGAGATAATTTGCGGCATCTAATAGAAATTAGAGAATGAAATTAGAATTGTAGATGGAATCAAAAATTCAGACATTTATTGAGTGCAAACCAATTTAAGCCAAAATCGTTTTTTTTTTGTCGTTCCGAAAATTTCGATACAGTAATCAATGCTTTTCATTCAAACAAATAAAAGGAAATTATATATAACTTTTTGGAAGACTAAAATAATTTTTGCCTTATTTTTTCCCCATAAACATAGTTGCCAAGGGAGAACAAAATTCCTTCTTTTTTATGTAGTAATACAAGATTTATCTCTTTTTAAAAACTCCGAGAGAAACAAAAGGAAAAAAAGAAAAGATATGGAACAATTCCAATTTTCAAAAGCAATGAAAATGAGATGAAAAAAAAATTGTAAATCAAAGTAAGTATAATAAAATGAAAAAGAAAGCTCTTTTTTTAAAAGGGTTACTCAGGAAATAATTTAAGTATTATAAAATAAGAAAGGAAAAAAAAGGAATTGGAAAAGAAGAAGAACATGAAGAGGAAGAATGGATGATCAAACGCCATAAGAAGTTTTTAAGCCAAATTCCGATTATAGTCGGGTGTTACCTGTTTAATGACAACAATTCTATGACGAAAGCATTTCATAATCTGTTAATATTTTTTCCCCCTTTTTTCCTCTTTCAAAAATAAAAGTTTCACGTTTTAATGATAAAACAAAAAACAAAGAATGTTTTAAAAAGTTCGAAAATGGTAAGCTTTTATTTTTGTGGTCGTTGATGACACATAAAAAAGAAAAAGTTTTGAATCAACTTGAATGGAATTTAAAAAGCATTGTAAAATAAAAAAGAAAGCTATTTTTTGAATAGTTTCCGCAAAGAAAAAAAGAAAACAACAATAAAAAAAAGGAATCAAAGAAAAAATGGGGGTGAAAAGACAATCCCGCTATTGTCGTAACCATTAATCCGATCACTATCATAAGACCTTTATCATAAGTCTTTCTCTTTTTTCTTATATTTTTTAGTTTTTGTGGAAAAGCGCGAAAATTAGCGCTTTCTTTCAAACTTTTCTCAAAGCATCGATGAATAACACATAGCTCTGGTGAAAGATTTTTGAAAGTAATAATAATAATATAAGCGGCAAAATATACAACTCTATCTAAATATCATAGCGGATTTCTAAAACAGAAAAATAAAGAAGAAGAATAATATTCTGTTTTTCTTTAAAACTCTATTTTTTCTTCTTCTTCTTTAGTTTCAAAGCCTTTTAATTTTGAAGAAGAAGATGTAAAATGGTCTCAAAATGTACTCAGAAAAACGGTAGTATGAAATAAAGTTTAAGACTGAAACTTGTTTTGCTTTATTTAGAGGTATGGACGTCATCAAACATTATTGTTGAATAAGTGCCTTTCTGAATTGCATTCATTCATTTAAGAATAATTTAATTGACTTAAATAGTTTTTTAAAGAGATGTGTAAAAAAGTGTGAGGGAGAGAGAAAGAAGAGACCAAGACAAAACTTAAATTAGAAAAAAAATTTAAAAAAAGAGCAAAAATTACAAAAGACGAAATACGAGAATGCATGGTAATTTATTGGGTAACATAACAATAAACAACAGATCAAATAAAGTGTAATTAAAATTAAGTAACTTGACAGCATTTGTTTAAAATTTGTTAATTGATTTAAAAACATTTAAGACTTAAAAAAAGTGAAATATTGCGCAATACCTAAGAAGAAGGAGAAGAAAAGTAAGCTTAAAAGAATCGTCATAGTTGCAAGCTGATCTAAAGAGATTTTTTGCGCGATTCATTCTGAAAAAATAAAAAAATAAATTCGAATGAGTCATCAGAAATGCGACATTGTTTGCAGGTAAGCAGCGTTAATCCATCAAAAGCAATAAAACTTTTGTTATCATATTTTATAAAATAAAAAAAGAAATGAAGAAAAGAAACAAAATCGTTAAATAATTGTTTCATTCTTTTGTAGCATCATGTAATTACCCCCCTTTTTTTAGAACTACCTCTTTCTCTATGACTTATCATTATAAATAACATTTTAAACATTCTTAAATTATTTACGTAAAAAATTTAGCAAAAAAATGTTAACCGCCTTCTCAAAAATACTAATGCGGATAAACCTGTTAACTTTGTAAAAAAAAATAAAAGAAATAAAAAAAGAAGGAAAGTTTCTTTTAAAGTTGACAGAAGAAAAAAACAATAGAGTTTCGTAGGTCAAAAAACGATTTGATTCATTCAAGAAAAAAAGAATTCAAGTCAAACCACAACAAAAATGTCAAATTTTATTGTGACTTTTTTTCTGCTTTGTTTCATTACTTTTTTTTAACTAACGCGTAAGTTTCATTCATTTATTTTGTGTGGGTTTTGATCCTCTTAGCAAATCATACGCTGCAACAACCCGCTTTTTGCCACCAAAAAAATTTCTTTTTTTTCATCTATTTTTTTATTCTTATAAATTTTCATTCATGTTTGATAAAACAATGTAGGTTCGCGCATTCGCCCAAAACTTTTGACAAGATTTAATTTAGTTTTTTTCCTATTTTTCAGCATGCTTTTTTTAATTGAAAATTTAAACATTAAAAAGAAAACAACACTGAAAGTAATAAGGAATTCTTTCAGAAACAAAAAAAACTCTCTTCTTTTCCCTCGAATGGACAATAGACCTACTAAACATGTATTCATTGTTAAGTTAAAATGAGCGTAAATAACACAGACAGGAAAAAAAGGACATGAAAGAATAATGAAAAATTGAATGAAATTTTAATAATAAATAAATAAATGCCGTGATAAGAAGAAGAAAAGGGAAAAAAAATTCGCTACTGCGCAAAGTTTAAAAGTTGACAAAACATGCAAATATTTTGTGCCAAAAAATAGAATTCTGTTGCGTGAGATTGTTTTTTTTTGCTTCACCCTTTTTTGCTAAACTTCTTTTTTAAAATCATTTGGTTTAAATTGTGGCAATTGTAAAAAAAAGAAAGCAAAAAATTGAGTTTTTGTTTAAAAAAGTGAAAACCGTAAACATGCCATTAAAAAAAGTTTAAACTTGACGTTAAAAAGGTCACTTACGCAACAACAACAAAATCTACGATAATAATAATTAAGTATAAATAAAGAAAGAAAAAAATTGCAGAAATAACAGTAGAAAAATTCTACTGATAAATGCCCAACAAAGTGTGAGGATGTACTCGTTGAATAAAAAAAGGAATGAACATCAAATGCATTGCAAAAAAAAGAAGAGTTTTTTTTTCTCCTTCTGAAAGCTAACCACACCAAAAAAAGCTTAGCTTGCTTGCGGGGGACACCCTGCAGGCCTCGCTTTTTTTTATTTTTTTCATTTTTTGTTCGTTTCTACTTTATGCCATTTTTTCTCCTTCGGAAGCTGCTAGCAAAAGGCATATTGATTTGGAGATGGAGACGCGAGACCTCGCCGGTCGTTGACGGGAGGGCTTCGGCATGTTGCCACATACCGCATTATCTGCTTTGAGCTCTTCGAAGCCGTCAAGACTTTTTTCGTTTTTTTATGCATTTTTTTTCTGCCCGGAGTTTCCTGCATGTGTTGCTCTCCTTCCAAAAAAAGTGAGGACTTAAAAAAGGTTTTTTTTCTAATTTTGTTTTTTTTTCAAATGAATGAATCTTTCTTTTTCTGACAAAAAGAAGAGTAAAATCTTTCAATTTTTTGTATAAATTTCTACTTATTAAATCTTAAGCTTGCTATTTTTTCTTCTTGCCGTTTTTCATCCATCCCCCCCCCCCTTTTTTTACATCTTATGACTCGAACATAAAAGGAAATGTGTTGACTGACAGGAAGTTTTAAAAACGAGCATCTACTTTCTACAAAAAAAAATGAAATGTGTAACAAGAGCTACTTAAAAGGAAGAAAGATAAAGGGATAACAGATTGTCTAGAGAAAAGTTAAACTGACCGGAAAAAAGAACTACAAATTTTTTCCACGGCAGAAGTAATATTATGTATTTATTTACAAAAAAACTTTTTTTCCTCTTCCTGTTTCTTAGTAACTGTTACAAAACAAAATGAACAAAACATATAGAAAGAAAATATTGTAAAAAGAAGAAAGATTCATGGCATATCGTCTTTTTTGTATTAATGCTAAAGTTAATTAAATAGATCCAAGCTTAAAATAACTTACTTTTGGACGACTCATAAATGTTGTTACCAATGAAAAACGAGGTGATTCAAATGATTGATAAGAGTTGAAACAACAAAATTCTTTATGCATTACATATAAATAGAGGTTGTCAGAAATTTGTAAAATTCTTAAAGTGCTGAATGTTTTTGAAAAATCTAAAATAAACACTTTTAAAACTACTATTTTATTACAGTATCTTCAGTTTTTGAAGAACAAAAGTTGTGCAAATTGTTGAAAGCCTTTGAATCAGTCTTATTTTTCAAACAAATTATTCAATGTGCAACTAAATAAATTAAATGTAAAGTATCATCGTGCGACATTAAAATTAATTTCCAACTTTTACCTTGCGAATTGATTAAGTTTAAAATATTACCAAAATTTAAAAATAAATTCTAATTCTCTTTACAATATTTCTACCGTATTTTAAAAGTTTAAAGGAGCTCCTACACATTTCTTTGAACAATATTTCTTCCAAATCAGGGAAAAGGCATTCTTTCTCGTTTAAATTTCTTTTTTCTCAGGAGAGAAAATAATACATTTAGCCTGATTTGTTCAAACAAATTTGTCAGAGGTCGATAAAATTTATAAAGCGGCAAAGAGTATTTTTAAAAAACGCCAAAAGTTGTTGGCAAAATGCATAAATTTTTACCCAACAAAGTGCATTATTAATATTAATTTTTTTATATATCCAATATAAAGACGCGACAAAACATATTTTTGTAGCCCTTGATCTCCTAATATATTAAACATTTTTTAACACGAACTATTCAAAATCTCAGAAAAAAACTTCTAAATTTTGTTAATATTTCCCCATATAAAAACGGTTTTTTCAACATTAAATTTCACATAAACATTTTTAAAACCTGGCAATATTGAGTTTTGTAGTATTTTTGCACTAATTATTATTATAAAAGAAAAATATAGCATTCTTAAGCTCAAAACCTCAGAAAAAGACTTTTAAGATTCAGAAAAACAGTGAAGTTCAAAGAAGGTCCCAAACGGAAAAAAACTCTTTGAGAAAGTCGTTTTGCCGGTTTTTTTAATTTGTCGACCACCTATAGATGGTGGTTTCTCTTTGAAATCTCAAAGCTTAAATTTTTAAGTAAATTCTTCGTTCGCATTTTAAAATAACATAAAAGCAACTTCATAGAAGTCCAGAATATTAGTAACATGAAATATGACTAATTTCAAATTATTGTTGTAAGTTATAATTAATTTTAAAATGAAAATATCAAAAAGTTTCATACTGTAATTAAAAAAACATGTCCTACTGTATCACAGAAGGAAAATGCAATGAGTTACTTCTCCTTTATATTTAGAAACCTAATATTCTCAATTTACAAATTTATAATCTTTACAAATTTATAATTGCTCTTTTATAAAAAACGCAATTTAAAAATTTATAATTGATAATTTAAAGGGAGTGTCGGAGATAGTGAATTGTTTCCGTCGTTCCAAGTGATGGGGAATGAAAAAGTTTGTCCGCCCGCACGCAACAAATGCATTCTCCATCACTTGGAATGACGGAAAACTGTCATAAAAAGTTTTTCACTATCTCCGACACTCACTTTAAAGCTGAATATAAAAATTTTTTCCATCAAATCCGTTTGAAGTGATACGAAAAGAAAAAAGTAAAAAAATTTAGAATACCGAAAATTTTCTGATGAAAAGTCATATATTTTATCCTGACAGAAGAAGTGTGAAAAGAGAAAATTACTACTTACGAATGATTTGTTCTCCAGAAGGATTTGACATTTTACATAAAAAGTGAATATTGAATTGTTTTTCCCCCCGTCTTTTGATTAAAATTCCAGGGTGGCAGGGGTGGTGATCTTTGCTGACAAAAGTCTTTCTTTTTTGCTCTCATTGACGTATGTTTAAATCTATATGCATGTTTTAAAACTAATAGCTTCATTATTAAATTTTATTAGCAATTTTTTTCCTTGTCTGTAACAATTCATTGTAAAAAGAACACATAAAACTACAAAAGAAAGAAGAAAAAAAACTTTTACTGATATTTTACAAAAGAAAAATAATAAGAAGCTTTTATTTATTAAAAAGAAAGAAAGGAAATGGAAAAAAAAAACCGAAATTATAATGGATATAAATTTGAGCGTAATCTTCGGCGGCACATGGTTAAAATCTAATAATATTATAAGAAATTAGAAACAATAGAAAAAATAAATCACTATATACTAATAAAAAGTTTAAAAAAGTTGAATATAAAGAAAATCGAAAAAAATTAATAAAGAAACATTACATAGAAAAAAAAAGTTGGCAAAATTCTTTTAAATCATTCCGTTTTCTTTATTCTTTTGCGCATTTAAAGGACCTGCAACGTTGGAATTTTGAAAAACAAATATAGAAAAAATGTCATTATTTAAAATCATCCGGAAAAACAACAATAAACAAAGAAAAAGCCGTTGCTAATTTTTTTAAGTTTTGGCACACCAAAATTGAACAAGCTCTTTTCAAAAAAAATATAATAAACATAAATCATTGATATTATAAAAAATAATTTTTTAGTCGCTATCATCCATATGATGTCCAAGTAACGCAGGATTAATATCACCACTACGTTGACGAAGTTTTTTGTCTTTCATTCGACGATTCTGTAAAAATAATAATAATTTAAAAAAAGAAAGGAATTAAATGTGAAAAAGTTTTGAAAGAAGAAGAATGCTTACTTGGAACCAAATTTTTACTTGTCTTTCTGTAAGTCCAAGACGTTGAGCAAGTTCCCATCGCTTTTGTTTTGTTACATAACTGTTGTAAAGGAATTCTTTTTCAAGTTCAACGGTTTGCTGCTTTGCATATGGTTTTCGCTTCTTCCGTGAAGAAACAGAACCTGCCCAATCAAGTGAAGCATCTAAATTTGAGAAAATTAGTAATTAACCCTCAAAAAATGGTTCAAGGTTTTTTCTTTTTTTTCATTACCATATCTCTTTCACTTTTGTTTCCCCCTCAAATTTTTTTTCAAATTTTAATTTTCAATTTTTTCTTTTCTGTTGTCGCAAGCTGAACAAATTGTTTAATTTAGAAACATGAATTTTTTTTCTCCCCCTTCGCCTTCTTTCCTTCTGCTTCCGACCTTTTTTTTGTTTTTACAACGCACATGGCGACAGAGTTAAGCAAGCGGCCTTGTAGACATTTACCGAAAACCGTTGCAATCGAAAGTCGTAAAAGTTTTGCAAGGACTCGGAAGCATACATCTGTGCCAATTTTAAATTTGATTCCTCTTTTTTTTCGTTTCCCTCAGTTTTTTAAATAAAAAAATATTTTGCAAGTTTTTTTTCTATCACAAAAAAAGTGCTGCAAACTTGATCACCCCTATAATTATTCAAAAATCTTTTTCTCTCTCTCTCCAAAAAAAAGAAAGAAAGCATTGCAAAAAAACAAAAAAACATTTTTGAGAGCTAACTATTTTTTATGGGCTGTTTCACCTTTTTTGCGGCCCTTTTTTTTGCAATATGCCTTTCCTTAAGCGCGGTATTTCATCAAAGAAGTGAATATGCTAATTGCAAATGACTCTTGTGTAAGCTCATCATAATTTTGCAAGTTTTGTTCATGCTTTCTTATTTTTAACTCTTCTTTCTCATACAGTACAAACCCAGAAAAAGAAAGAACGAAAAAAATGAATAATAAAGCGAAACAAAAAAAACAAAGCTTCATTTTTATTCAAAAATTTCTAAAAGGTACGATTGTGAATTGATTGTCTCTTTTTTTTCCTCTGTGTGTGGTTGTTGGTGGTGGTGGTTCTAGGCAGTCTAATCGCTGTCATAAAAATGCGAAAGCGTGACGACGACGACGACAAAACATATATACATGTATTAACTATTTCGTGTATTCAATTGAGTTCAAGCTTTTTTAAAATACATATATTATAATAAAAGGGCCTTTTTTTTGTTATCAATAGAATATCAATTCAGTGACAATATTTACACTTAAGTTTGGGTCAATTACGGTAATATTGATAAGAAAAAAGGCAAGCGCAGCAGAAAGAAGAAAAATATTACGGTTTAAATTTTTATGAATTTTTGAAACAAAAAACAATTTTTATAAATTAGCAAAGTTTTCGATACCCATAAATGAAAAAACTTTTTAGGTTCGAGGAAATTAAATTAATGTTAGCATCATTTTTCGGAACTAATTTTCAGAAAATTAAAAGCAAGAAAAATGTGCAAAACTCATTAAGTGAATGTTACAGTATATCGAAGTATGCTTTAAATATATTGTAAATTTGTTTTTTTTAAAGAATTATCTCAATAAATAAGAAAAGTTAACCAAATAAACTTTTATAAGCTTTTGGTATAGCCTTAAGGGAAATATGCCTTATCTAACAAAATTATACACCTCTCTTGCATTTAGTGTTGATCAACTTCCCTATTATGTATAGTAGCCCAAAGCGTTAAAATAGAATTTGTTTTAGTTTTTTGTCTTCTCTTGCTTCCCTTTTTTTTTTCTTTCTCTCATCATTTTGAAGGTGCGGCATGTCCTTGGGGAAATTGAAAAATTAAAAGAACACTTGCTGCTGGTTGGTTGTCGCAGTGAAAAATTTTCACGACCAGCTGGCGTTCTCCAAAAAGGTTTACGGTAAATGAAACATCCAACTTTTTTATATTTTTTTATAAAAAAAACTTGGAAGTAGTAAAGCAAAGGAGAGAAAAAAAACATTTACCATAAAAAACGGAACAGTACTCATTAAAAGTGATTTGTGATAGTGATTAGAAATAAAAACGAGTTAAGGTTTCCCAAACAATATCAAATTTCAGAGGATTGAATAACCCCAAAAAACAAAGTTATTTTTTACCAAAAAATAAAATGGCCATAAAATCTCATTAGTGCTTTTTTTCTTCCCCGTTTTTTCTGTGCTATGACATCGAAAAATGATCGGATCATTCATTTAATTATGTGTTTAAATGAAAAAATAAGACATTAAATGCCGTTAATATAAGGCCAAGAGAGGTCAAAAAAAGAAGTTTGAATACGAATGAAAAAAAATCTTACCAAAAGTAGAAATATCGAGTCCGTGGCCATAAGGTGCTCCACCAAATTGATAAGGAGGATAAGGATATGCCCATGGATTCGCGGCAGCAAGACCAGCAACATTGTTGTATAATTCAGGTTGGCACATTGGATGATTCATCATATCAAAAGCTAAAAAATGGCATTTTTGATGATTTCTACGGCATTTAAAAAATTACCGTATGAATTATTTCCAGCTTGATTCATAAAACCATTTCTTGAAAGATCACGATTTGAATGATTATGGCTAGAACCATCACCGCCATCATTTGCAGTATTATTATTATTGTTATTAATATTAGCCGATGATTCATTTGATGTACCCGCAATTGAAGTTGAATCATTTCCACCCGCATTTGCAGAAGATGCAGATCTTGATGATGCGCCAGCATTAATAGCAGCAGCCGCGGCAGCGGCCGTTGCTGCATTGACTCCACAAATATTATTCGCATGTCCAGCTTCAACACTGCTTGATGTTGACGTTGAAACATTGTTTACATTGGTGGAATTGTTTGCAGTTGTACCGCTATGAGCAGAATGTGGTGAAGATATTGTTCCGCCACCATTATGCCCTGCGGCAGCAGCAGCAGCTACAGCGGCGGCAGCAGCAAAATTCTGTGATGCTGCCATTTGACGGTGTTGATTTAATGCTTGCCATTCATAATAATTTTGTGATGCTGAATAATGTTGTGGCATCATTGAAGTGTTAAACATTTGAGGGTTATTGAGGCCATTGTAACTGAAATATAAAATGTATGTTTTTATGATTTTTTTAAATGGCTAGAATAAAAGAGAGAGAAGAGAAAAAAAAAGAATTGTAAAAAAATATAATAAACGTACGCAGCAGTAAGAGAATCGGGTGGTGACGAGCGGTCTGATCCAGCGCTTCCTGCCATTACTGATGGTTTGATATCAGTGTCTAATGTGTTGTTGCCTATAAATGTAAGTTAACGTCAATTTTTTTTTCTTTCTGATTTCGTTTTTTTTCTTCTTTTTTTTACCGTCAGACGATGGAGCCGCAATGGGAGCAAAAGACTGCGCGCCTGGCCAAAAGGAGCTCATTGGTTGCTTGCAATATTGCGCCTTTGCCATCGCATCCATTCCCGCGTTCCCTGTCATTGCTGCGGCTGCAGCAGTCCATGAACTGTTAAAAGGATTCAATTGTGCTGCTGCGGCCGTTGCAGCAGCATTCATACCCTGTGGGGTTTGTGATACAGCTAATTTTGAAAGATCTGTATTACTATGATTTGAAGCACCATGAATTTGATTACCATTATTTTCAATTGCAGCAGCAACTGCAGCGGCATTAAAAGAGGGATTGCCCATGTGTGAGCCGTTCATCATATTAACTACCGAGATCATAGCATTTAATATCAAAAGTTTAGCAAATCAATAAGGATGATAAAAAAAATGTTTTGAAAAAGAACAGATTTAAGATTAAAAAATAATTGAGTAGCGTAAAAATATTGTTATTATTAATTTTTAAGTAGAATGAATATGTGTTGTTATTAATAATAACAATAATAAATTGCCCTATAAATATGTTTCAGAATATATACGTTTGTTTTAAGAAACGAGAATAAAAAAAGGTCATACGGTAAAAGCGCGTCAGAAAAAAAATAGAAATGAAAAAAAAACAGGGGGAAAGAAAGAGAAAAAAAGGGGTGACAAATAAGTTGGTGGTGCTGATGCAATGCACTAATTTGTTACCGTATCGAGGTCACTGTTTTTAGTAAGACAAGACTTTCACAGAGAAACAAAAAAAAACACATATATTCTTGCTATTTTTTGCTTGTGCTTAATTATTTGTGCTACTTTTCTTTTTTTGTCTTTTCTCCGGAAAATATAAGCCAATAAAAGTTGAGAATTTACGGCAAACATAAATTCAATGATGAGCTTCTTTTCACCTTTTCTTCTTCGTTTATTTCTTCCTTCTCTTTTTTTTCCTCTTTCTTCCAACAATATGATTACCACTTTTTTACGTTAATGGTAAATAAAATGGCCAAAAAAAGCAAGGAAAAGAATGCAATAAAACCAAATCAGTTGGTATCCTTAAAAAATTTTTTTTCACATACAGGGCGTCAATTATTGCATTGATAAATTTGCGATTATCACACACTGCTAATCAATCATGATTAAATTTTTTATATGCTTTTAAAGTTATTTTAATACTTAAAAATGAGGTTATGAAAAGTAGAAAGAAAGAGGAAGGGTGAAAAAGCATTAAAAAAATAGTTTTTATTTGTGGAATATTTATTGTTTTTTTACAATCATTTTTTTTGTTAAATATTGCAATCGAAAACATGCTTTTTTATAAGCTTCTAAAAAAAGAATAAATGAAAATTTATTATAGCCTATCACCTTTTTTTATAAGCCATTTAATTTTGGACCTCCGTGCGCGCGCATTCTTCTAAAAACTATCATTAAATCATAAATTTCACAAATAACAAAAGCGATTAAAAAAGGTATTTTTGTCAAGAGTGTGTATGTATGTATAATGTTTAGAAAAAAAGGGGGGAGCTGCTGCTAGAAAAGGTGCATCATCGACAGTTAAAAATTTTTAGTGCCAATCAAAGAAAGTTAATGATTACAAACGGAATTGAAATTTGTGGTTAATGATTTTTAATGATGAATAAAAGCAAGATATAACAAATTTTTTATATTACCAAGAAGGAGGAAAAGAAAAATAGTCATTTTGAATATTTTAACAATCGGTTTCTCGCCATTAAAAGCCTTTAAACGGAAGAAGAGCAAACTTTGCATGGCTTACAATGTAAATACTTCTAACACGATGATAGATAGAATATATGGGGTAGTTCTGTTTGACATAAAACAAACGGCAGAAAATTTTTTTTCAGCATCACTAAGAAAATGTGCTGTTTCAAGAGTCATGAAGCAAAAGAAGCTGCCAGCTACAATGACAACAATCCTCACAACATCGAAAAATGAAAAACGACAAACCACGGACGAGGAGGAAAAAATTCTTCTTTTTTTTTGAGCTGAAAAACAGCGATATTCTAAAAAAGACCCTTTTGACTAACTGAAATTAAAGGCGGAGCAATTTACAGTAGTTCAAAAAAAAGAGTCCAATGAGATGCGAACTGCGACGCATTAAAGGAAGAGAAAACAAAAAGAGAGAAAGAGAAAAAAAAGAGAAAAGGACATGCCGCGCTATCAGGGAAAAACAAAAAAGAGAATTTTTTTGCAGAATCTTTCGTACTTTCCGGACGTTGCCATCGGCGTTTCTGTTTCTTTTTTGACTCATTGATGAAAACACACGCCTGCTTTATTGCCCTTATGCATTTAGTCAGGCAAATGGTAAGCATCTTGTTTTTTTCATTGAAACTTTCCCCTTAATAATTATTTTGAGCTTCTCATTATGAGGATTTTTCCCTCCCCTTTTTATCCCTTTTTTTAATCTGATAGAAATATAAAACCATACCTGTAAAATGTTGTGAGAGATTCTAAGAGTAGTAGTAGTAGTAGCCGGTGACTGGCCTTGGATACAAATTGAAGGTTTCAATCAAGAATATAAAAAATAAACTTTTTGCGACAAAAGTCGTAAAAACAATGAAAGAATAAGAAGAAGGCGAATCAGGAGAGTATTTGTGAAAATATTTTTGGTAAAGTATCAAACCCCCCAACTTTTTTTCTTACCTTTTATGTCTTACTTTTCAATGCTATACTTTTTTTCCTCTTTGGTTCTTGATCTAAATTGACCGAGCCGCCAGGTTTTTTTTTCATTAAAACTTAGGTGTGAGAAAAAAAAATCTTAAAAAATGCCGCATCAAAAAGTTTCTTTCTTTCTTCTTTTTTTGGCACTACTTTGTCAATTGGCACCGCACCTGATCAATCAAGCTATCTCTTTACCTCGGCAAAACCTCTTTTTAAGGCAAAACAATGACCCAAGCGAATGATACTCTTTTTTTCTGTCAAAACTTTTTCAACGCTTTTTTTTGTCTTCTTTTTCGATCTAATTCGTCACTGTAATTAATGTATTATTATTTGAGGTTAAATCGCGCAAAATATTGATATCTTTCTCGGAGGGGTAAAAGCAGTTAAGTGTAACTCTCTTGAATAAAAGTTTGATTTATGGAATGCATTAAGCAAGAGAATAGAAAAGAGGGGAATTTATAAATGCTTATTTTTAAACAGCATTAATTAAGTGTTTCGAGAGGCAGTTATCCATTTTGAAAGTTCCATACTCTTTGAAAGATTTATGATAGTTTCAAAAAAATTAATGGCTTCAACTTGATATTTTTCTGTGCTCTATATACTTTAAGATGTTTTTTTTCGCGCAATAAATGACAAACTGCTAAAAATGATACTCTACAAGAAGAATATTTTCTTGAAGTTAAAAAACCTGCCATGAAGCTTAAGAAATACGTACAGTTAGCTCATTAGCTTAACTTCTTTAGGTTTTTCAAAAAAATTCTGGTAAAAGATATTTGTTGAAAACATTTGAAAAATAAAAAAGTTTATCTGAATAGATTAATTACAAAAATGATATTGAGTTTATCATATATTTGGAAATTTTTGCTTGAAAATTAAAGATCAAATTTAAAACAAAAACACAAAATTTAGTTCATTTATTTTCCTTTTTTAAATAAATTAATAACTCTGACAGATCAATCATATAAACAGCAGTATTATACTGCAATAAAAAAAGGGCTGAAACTCATTTTCCCTTGATCAGCATCTGTTTTTTACTTTTCTTTTTTTTTGTACAAATCAAAGCGGTACCGGAAGGGAAAAAAGGGAGAGTCAATGTCAATTTTACGAACTGTTGATGTTGTTTTACAGCTTCTTATAATCTTAGTCGGTAAATTGTGGGTTTGTTTTGACAAATTAAGTGATGAAAAGAAAAATGAACCAAATATACATTGATATATATATGCATGTATGCGATTTGATTAGAATTAATGGCAAATAATTTTTTTTGATAAATGTGTATTCTCTCATACATTATTTTGCTTGTTGTTATGTCAGATTTTGATTTGCTTTTTTTTCTCTTCTATCATTTTTTTAATGTTATCAACTTTCGCGCTTTTTGGCTTTGAGTTTTTACAAGTAGAGGGAAAAGCCGCCAAATCGATTGAACTTGCCGAGTTAAAGGCGTGATAAGACTCTTGTTACGTTAACACACATGCGCTTCCGCAAATAGTATTTTGGAAAGCAAAAAAAAAATTCTCTGTGTACACATTTAAGGACAAGGGTGAAGCTTCTTTTTTTAAGTTTTTCAATTGTTTGAATTTAAGTTCGAAAAAATGTGACAAAAAAGAAGCTTGAAACATGAGTGAACTTGTATTGCGGACATGATCGTAGTATTAACTCAAAAAAAAATTTTTTATACCGTAATCATAGCAAATGTGTGTGAGAGAAGGAAAAGAAGGACGAGGAGTTGATTACCAGACGGAGGTCGGGCAGCAAAAGAAATCCTTTTCAAAAACAACCACCGCTTTAGTCTTCTGCTAAATATTTTTTATTGCACATAACTTGGCAATCCAGCTCCCATTCTTTTTGAAATTTGCCGCCTGAAAAAAAAGTTTTGTTTGAGAAACAAATACGAAATGAAAGAAAGAAAGAAGAAGAAGTTGACTCCAATTAAGACAACATTGCTTAAAAATACTCAATAACTCATATTTGGATCATTTTATTCATTTTCTTTGTTCTCTTCTTTTTTCGTTAACTTTTGTTTAGCAACCTATTATGTAACAATGTGCTAATTCCCTCTTCGTTTATTCTTTCTTTTCTTTTTTTTATTTCAACCACTCACTCATCTTTCGAATCCTTGTCACACCTTTCAAGGGGAGGAAAAAAAAATCAAGTTAAATATTTTTTTTACTTTTTTGTTTCCTTGTCGGCATCATCAAAGAAAAATGAAGAAATTTTTTTTTTCATTTTATCGGCCAACGTTCGTTGAAGCAGTACCTTTCATTTTTATCATAGGAAATAATTTTTTTTTTCGGGAATGTAAAATTGGCTTATCGCCTTTTAGCTGTTATGAGCATATTTAACACAAAGGTGACAGAAAGAAGAAAACAAATGAATGCGGAAAAAACAGAATAATATACAGATTTAATTTCATTTTTGATGTTTATAGTCTCTTATTTATTATTACGGTAGCATTTTTCTAAATATGCACAATAGACTTTTTTTTAAAAAAGAAGGAAGGATGCGAAACACCTGCATAAACGGTGACATCGGGCGGATATCGGGTATCCTTTTTTAAAGCGTGATAGATCGGCAGATAACGATACAGAAGATAAAGAAAAAGTTTATACAATTATGTGAATAAAAAATTTAAACAATGAAAGAGAAAAAAAGACACAGAGATAAAGATTAAAGCATTATAAAAACTTCAATTACAAAAATGAGTTTGTCTCAATTTGATGAAAAAAGAAAAGAAAAAGTTCAATTTTTTCAAAGAAGAAAAGAAAGCTTTAAATGAAATTAAAGTTGAAAGGAAAAAAGAGATAGAAAAGCATATGGCCCCTTCTTTACTATGTACTATTACAGCTATTGCTGCCGCTAATCAAAAACTAAAGAAGATACCGCTTTTCAATAAAATAGAAAAACAAAATAAAACAAAACAATTTTCCCATAGACTGTAAAACATTTTTTTGAATGCATCTGTCTTCTGTATCATCTTACAAAAAATCATAAAAAATTGCAAAAAAAGAAATTAAAAAATATTTTGAAATTTTATGTATTTCCATTTTCAAAAAAAAAACATTATACATAATTTATATCACTTGTTTTTTCTGATACTTCATTTATCTCCCATTTTTTATGCCCCCCATGATTATTTTGTCTTTTGTTTCTTTTCTGCCTTCTTTTTTTTCTTGTCCATTTTATGCTTCAATAATTTTTGTTTTAAAGAATCCATCAAAATGTTTTAAGCTGTTGTATGTGTGTTGCTTCCCCCCAAAATCCTTGCAGCAATGTTTTTTTTTTCTTCCTTTAAAAACTAAATTTCACTATAGCAGCACAAAGAAGTGCTTGGCAACAGAAAAAAAATAAAGTTAGTTAAATGAGGTGGCCCAATATTATTGTCCAAATGTTGACAAAAAGTTTTAAAAAATATATATTTTTGTCAACTTATAAAAATGTCGGATTCTGGAGAAACTGTTGTTGTAGCCGTGCGAGTTCGGCCATTCAATGATCGAGAAAAGGGAAGAAATGCCACACTTATTGTCAATATGCCGGATGGCAAATCAACTTCAATTAGGTATAAAATTCCATATCACCTAATCAATAAATAATTGATTCTTTTTAGTGATCCAAATGCACCAAATGAAGAACCAAAATGGTTTACATTTGATTACAGTTATTGGTCACATGATGGATTTAAAACAGAAAAAAATGGATATCTCACAGCTGCATCACATTCAAATTATGCTGATCAAGTAAATCTTTCCATGAACCAATATATTTTGAAACAATTTTTTAGAAACATGTCTTCGAAAATCTTGGAAAAGGTGTTTTAGACAATGCTTGGAATGGTTACAATTGCTCTTTATTTGCATATGGACAAACTGGGAGTGGTAAAAGTTATTCCATTGTTGGAAATAAACAGAATAAAGGCATTATTCCACTTGTCTGTGAAGAATTATTTAATCGAATTGAAAGCACTAAATCAAAAGATGTTGAATTTCAAGTAAAAAATTTAAATAAATTTTCTTAAATAGTGCATAATATTTTTAGGTTTCAATTTCAATGCTTGAAATTTATTGTGAAAGAGTAAGAGATTTATTAAGTTCAAAAGCTCCTCCAAAAGGTGGCTTAAAAGTTAGAGAACATCCCAAGCAAGGATTTTATGGTAAAGGATTTCAAACAATTAATTTTTTGATAAATGCAAAACTTTTAGTCGAGGATCTTACAACAACCCCCGTAAATTCATACAAAGAAATTGAAAAAAAAGTGAATGAAGGAACAAAGAATCGAACGATTGCAGCAACAAACATGAATGCAACAAGTTCTCGGTTTGTTATTATCACATTTTTTCAAAATTTGCATGTGAAATCCTCACTTTAAGAGCACATACAATTGTTAAAATTCTTTTTATTCAAAAAATTCCTAAACCTGGAGGTGGTACAACTACAAAATCATCAGAAATTAATTTAGTTGATCTTGCTGGAAGGTAAAATGAAATTTTAAAAATATGATAAACAATGAATATTTTTTGATTATAGTGAACGGCAAAAAGATGCCGGTTCTGAGGGTGATCGACTTAAAGAAGGAATCGTCATTAATAAATCATTGTCAACATTGGGAAGAGTCATTAAAGCTTTGCATGAACAACAAAGTGCAAAAAAGAAAACAAGTGTTCAGGTTTTAAATTGTTCTTTTACTGACTATTTTTTATTGTTTGTTTCCATATTTTATAGGTTCCATATCGAGATTCAGTTTTAACTTCATTGCTCAAAAATGCATTAGGAGGAAATAGCAAAACGATTATGGTTTGCAAATATTTAAATTTTTGATAATATCAAAAGAAATTTTTAGATTGCTGCAATTTCGCCTGCAGATATCAATTACGAAGAATCATTATCAACTTTAAGATTTGCAGATCGAGTTAAAAGTATTAAAACAAAGGCAGTTGTAAATGAATCTGCAACAGAACGAATGATTCGAGAATTGAAAGAAGAAAATGCTCGGTTGCAAGAGCTGATACGACGTGGAGGAGTAAATGGTTCTGCAGTAAATAATGATGAAATGGAAAATTTAAAGCGACAATTAGAAGAAAATCAAAAAGAAATGGAAAATTTAGAGCAAACTTGGCAGCAACGTTTGGCAGAAGAGCGCAAAAAGCGTGATTCCGTTTCAGAAGATAAAAGTGAAATTGATAAAAAGAAAAAAGATCTTCCACATCTTTGGAATCTTAATGAAGATCCTGCTTTAACGGATATGATTGTACATTTTATTGCACAAGGAGAGAATGTTGTTGGTGAGATTTCACTTTTGTTCTTTTTATAATTAATATATGATTTATTCTTTTTTAGGCAATGGAAATGTTACCACTCCACAGATTCTCTTAAAAGGAATGAGCATTCAACCTGAACATGCTTGCATCACAAATAAAGATAATAAAACAATTATAATTATTCCATATTCAGGAGCTGAAATCCTGGTTAATGGAAATCCAATCAATCAAGCAACTGAATTACAACAAAATGATAGAATATTATTTGGAGGCAATCATTTATATGTTTTTACAAATCCAAAGAAAAAAGGCGCCAAAACAAGTGAACAAATTACCTATGATTTTGCACAAAAAGAAATTGCAAAAACGCATGGAATTTCGGCGGTTGGAGATGGAAAAAGATCAACCGCGGATTTAATTTTGGAGGAAGATTTAATAAAAATTCTTCCAAATGTTCATCGTGCAAATTCAATGGCAAAAGAACTAAAAAAGCCAGTTAAATTTGAAATTATTTTGAATGCCCCAGAAGCTCGAGGATTAAGTGAAGGATTAACGGAGGTTCAATCATTTGATATTAAATGCCAGTCTATTAATAAATGTTTTAGATCTTTATTAAAGTATACAATACCGCAGAAGATACAACATTTATGTGGGATAAAAATCGATTTACAAATCGATATTATGGTATGCAAGAAATGTATCAAAATTATGTCGATGGTGATTCTGATTATAATTTGCCACCAGAAAGAGATCCATTTTATGAGCCACCCGATTCTACAATTATTCTTGGGCATGCAAGTATGTTTTTGCAAAGTTTGGCTTATATGGTTGAAGCGGAAGAACAACTTTCTATTGTTGATTTTAATGGAATGGATTTGGGACAGCTAAGTGTTTCATTAGTTCCTTGTTCATCTTCTGGAAAAGAAATTATGGGAGAGTATCTTGAAACTCCGGATGAATTGTTGAATAAAAATTTAGGAATAAAAATAAAAATTTTGGCTGCAATGGGATTGCCAAGAAGAATTGATAAATCATGGTGTACATATCGATTTTTTACACACGACGAAGCTTCAACGAATAAACAATCAGGACATAATCCAAATTATTCACATGAAAATGTCATTACTTTTAAACCTGTTACTAAAGAGGTAAATAAAAACTATACATTTAAAGAATTATCAAATTTGCATAAATATATGTATTTTATAGCTTATTGCATATTTGACCAACGGAGTTTTAACTTTCACTATTTGGGCAACTCAAAAAATTAAAGAAGGCCGACCAGTTGGAGCTAGTGGGATTGCAGCAGTTAATAAAACGAGAAAATCTTCACAGCCTCCAGCTTCGAGTTCAAATTCTCAAGAACCATTAAAGAGACCATCAAAGAAAAAGTACAGAGTTTTTTTAGAGCTTTTATTCAAATTTAAATTTCAGAAAGCTAAAAACCAGTGATACAAATGGAAGCGAACCTTCAAGTTTGAAACCAAAGAGAAAAAGCGTGAAAGGAAAAAAGCGTACAAATTCCGTTCCAAAATCACCTAAAAAATAAAGTATAAATCATATTATTATTTAAATATATTTCGTAAATAAAGCATTGAAAAACAATTAAATTAATTTATCACTTATGAATCAAGCGACAGTTTGTTATTTTTTGCAAAGAGGCGGACCACTTTTCTGTTACACATTTTTCCCAGTTTGAGAGAGAGTTAGAATATACGACAAAAGTCATGCACATGTTTCATCCCACCAGTGTTTTCCCGATTCCAATTTCTTATACGGAAATCGAAATGAATCGGAAAAAAGGAATTGATGCCATAAAATGTGGGGTTTTTTGGTAGCAATTCATAAAAGAAAGTGTTGCAAGTATTACTCTGTCGCTAATCAAGCAAAAACAATGAAAAAATGATAATGAAACTCAGGTTCTATTCAAGCGATTTTTTGTTGAACACCATTTTTGGATCACAAAAATACACAAAGAAAGAAAAAATTATCATAATATTTTATTGGAATTATATAGCGTTTTAGCACGGCCGTATCTAGGATTTTTTTTTGGGGGGGGGGGCACAAGAAGGTTTTAGTGTCGAGAGAATCAATCACATTTTACTTATTACATTTTACTTTTTTTTTTGATTTTTTCCCTATCTTAAAAATTTACAAAATGCTTACTGTGGCGTATTATGGTTGAAATTATTGATTACCATTATTGGATACATTTCATTTCCACCAGCAATATCATCGATTAATATTCTGTTATTAATGCCAACGATATACAAAGGAAAAAATATGCAAAATAAAGGAAAACGAAAAATTTGCAAAAATACCAAGCACCAGAAGAATAAATACAAGGTGTCCCAACGAATTTCATGGTTTTCATTTGCCAGGCAAATTTTTTCTGTTGAAGTTATTCAAAAACGGATAGCGCAGTTGTGTTGAGCATAGGTTAGGATTTTTTTCATATAAAATTTATCTTAATTCCTGGAAATTTGCATATTCTCCAATAAAAATCGTGATAGTAATGCTAAAAAATGAATTCTTAATGTTTTTCTTACTTTCACTCTTTTTCATTGGAGCGATTTATTTCATTTTGACAAAAAAAATTCTACAAAAAATTTTTTCGGTTACTATCTTTTCACAAAAAATCGCTCCAATAAAAAATGTGACAGTAAGAAAAAAAAACGATAAAAAATTTTTTGGCTTACTATCCCTCCAAAAAAAAATTTATACAGGGTGTCCCAACAAAATTCCCGGTTTTCAATTGTTTGGCAAATTGTCACTGTTGAAGTTATGCCAAAACAGATTTCACAGTTGTATTCGATAAATCATGTGGTTTCTTAGACATAAAAATTTTTCAATTTCAGATGTGCAAATTTTTTGTGTAGGGACAGTAACAAAAATTTCACGTTATTGTTTTTTTCAATTTTCGGTTTTGATATGCCTGGCAAATTTTTTCTGTTGAATTTATTCTAAAACGGATAGCGCAGTTGTCTTTGATAAATCATAGGATTTTATTTTTGATAAAAATTTCGTGATTTTAGATATGCAAATTTTTGTGGTGGGATAAATTTTTTATCGTTATTTTTTGTTACTGTCACAGTTTTTGTTGGAGCAGTTTTTTATGTATTGATAGTAACCGAAAAAAGTTTATTGTGAAATTTTATGTTAGTGTCAAAATGGAAAAATCGCTCCAATGAAAAAGAATGATAGTAACAAAAACATTAAGAATTTATTTTTTAGCATTACTATCACGATTTTTACTGGAGAATATGCAAACTTTTAGAAATTAAGATAAATTTATATCAATAAAATCCTATTCCATACTGAGCACAACTATGAAATCTGTTTTTGGAATAACTTCAAAAATTTGCCGAGCAAATGAAAACCGGGAATTTCGTTGGGACACCCTGTAGAAAACAATGTAAGATTGCTATTGTCTTTTTGATATGATGTTTTCAGTAAGACTTTTCACAAAAAAATGTATTCCGCTCTTAATGCAGGTTTTTCGGATTTTTGCATTTAAACTTTTCCACTATTTTTTTGCTGAAACATCTTTTTCTACACTGCAAAAAAAGCTCCCACTTGAGAGAAAAATCTCTTGACAAGAAATATAAACCAAAATGCAACTCTTAATTTTTTTTCTTTTGCTACATCAACATCGAAAAATAAATGGAGAATTTGGATCCGGAAGTTTTTCAAAGTCTGTTCTTTATTTTTTGTTTCCATTATAAAATGTAAAATTTTTAGTTGTACGTGAGCACATGCGTACCGGAAAACAAATAACTAATGAAAAATGGCAGAATCGGTTAGATGAAATTACTGCTGCTTATAAAATTTTGCAGGCTGAATTAAATCAACCCAATGATTTGCCGGTATTGTTTTAGTTAATGCTTTGGTAAGACTAAGCTATACTTTTTAGCATAAAATCGATGTTGATGAATCAATCCCAGAATGGGAAATCAGAGTTATTGCTTGTAATGAATCTGTGAATAAAAGTTTGCATCCAAAAGTTCATTTAAATGTTGGCGAACACAGAGTTGAATTAAATGCAGAAAAATTATCAGATTTACGATATTCTATTGCACAATTACTTCATAGAATGCAACATTATACTTAATTGTTATTGCTGTATATAATATCATGTATTTATTTATTTATTTATTTACTGTTGGCAACAAAATAAAATTTTGAAAGATATGGACTTTCAGTTGTCAAAGATATGATATATCCAGGACAAAAAAACCCCATTAAAAAACAATGATTTAGAAACACAAAAAGTATAATAAATTTTCTTTTTTTGGCATGCCATTTTAGTTGGAATTGTTAAATTTGTTTTTTTTTCCATTTTGAACAAAATAATAACCACTTTCGATATATTTATGCATTTTTTCTCATGATTAAAGATATAAATCTTAATAATGATGATGACGTTACGGATGCGTTTTCTCAACTTTCGGGTGTTCCTCAATTTCTATTGTTTCTTCTGAGCTGACAAACAGCTGCCTAAGCAACCTTAAGGTGCGCAAGACTGAACGATCATCATCATCATCATTTTCTTCTTTCTTCTTCTTTTTTACCAGGACACAATGCGCAACCGCATCTTTCTTTTTTGTCTGCGACGTTAGTATTCATTTGCACTTCATTTTTATTTTTTTCTTCTTCTTATCGATTGTTCTTGCAAGACAGTGTGACTTTTGAGTAATATGGCGTTTTTAATGGTCAATGTTGATTACTTTTTTCATTGTTTTTATGCCAAATTTGACATTTAAATTTACTTTCATTTTTTATGGATGTAATTAACATTTGAATCTCAAAAGGCTGACGACGACCGTCCTTTTTCCTTTCTTTCTTTAAATAAAAATAGAGCAGGCGTTTTTTTTTAAATTTTAGAGACAGCTGCTCTTATTTTTTGACCTTGATTCTTTGGAGGGAAATATGGAAGCATTTCCACAAATCACGCAGAATCCATGTAATATTATGAATATTTGCCAATGATGCATTTTTTTCTTCCCCTGTTTTGCTTTTGTCCTTGGTCGCATGATCACTCTTGGTTAAAAGATTTCTTATTTTTCCTTACTTTCTTGTGACTAATCTTGTAAAAACAAACAATAATATGCTTCTTAAAAGACATACTTTACTACTTTTTATTGCTTGTTTTTTTTTCTCTCTCTCTTTTTTTTGATACATGCAAAATATTTTTGACTTTAAACGCAAAGTTTCCATTTTTATAGATTTGATTTTTTAAACTTTTTCTCTGTTGCTTGCTTCCCGATTTGCCCGGATGTAAAGTCTATAAAGCTTTATTCAGCTACTGATAAGATGCAGAAAAAAAAAGAAAATATCGACCCTGTCTAAAAAAATTGGACAATCATTTTTTAAATATAAATAAAAGAATCAATCCACCAGTTCTTTTCGGCTTCCTTTTTTGTTCAAAATTTTATTCAAAATTTGCATTTGAATTTCTATTTTTTTCTTTTGAACTTTTTTGTTGAAACAAAAAAAACATCTTGGGAACACTTCCTTTTTTTGGACATGACTTTGTTCTTCTTCCATTTAAAGAAGAAGAAAAAGAAGATGCGCATCAAAGCGTTTCTTTTTTTTTATATTCTTTTCAATTTTTTTGTCATTCATCGCTTCAACGCCTTTGATTCTTTCTTTTTTCTTTCTCACAGTCATGGATTACTTTCTTTAGTTTCCGTTTTTCAATGTCATTTTTTCACCTCGACCCATTCTAAAAACATTTATATGGTCATTTACTTTTTATCAATGATTAAAATAATAAAAAAAAAGTTTTAAAAAACACTTATATATTTTTTTAGTGATTTTTAGCGCAACGTTATATGTCTCCACTCTTTTTTTTTCTTAGCCATTATTCGTTCCGCGCCTTTTCCGGTCTGACACACGCACACGTACACCTCCTTATAATATTTCTTTTTATCAGCACTGTTTGTTAATTGAAAATTGTACAGTTGCTTCACTTTCAGTTTTGGCCCCTCTTCTAACCCCCAAGAAATATTTTTCTTCAAAAATTTCATAAGTATCACATATTTTTTAAATCAAATCCTCTCCTTTATTCGTCCTGGTGAATGTCGATGAATATATTTTCGTTTAATTCATCTGATCCTGCAGTTAAAAGTTTATTATTATGGAAAGTCGGCGGTGAAGAAGAGAAATGGGCTTTGAAAGCAGTAGAAAGTTTGGTTAAAAAATTAAGAAAAAAACAAGGATCAAATGGATCCGTTGAAGATTTGGAATTTGCTTTAGCTAATCCCCTAAGGCAAAGTAAATGCGTTACAATTCCACGGTCAATGGATGGCAGACTGCAGGTTTGTTGTTTTTATTTGAAATAATTTTTTTAAAGTTTTATTTGAAAAATTTTGAAGGTTTCACATAAAAAAAATCTTCCTCATGTAATTTATTGTAAATTGTGGAGATGGCCAACCATTTCTTCCCATCACGAGTTACGTCCTATCCCAACTTGTCGGTTTCCATATGATAGTCGAAATGAACATATTTGCATAAATCCTTATCATTATCAAAGAATTGAACAACAAGGTGGTCCAATAATATTGAGAACTCCATCGGCATCAATACAAGGGATACCAGATTATCCACCAAGGGGATCACCAATGATTGGATATTTATCACCATCTGGATCAGGATCCGAATCAGATTACTCTCAACATCCACCAATGTATTCTAATCAAATAGGAATTCAACCAATAATACAACCTCAAAGTTTTGGTAAAATTCTTTTTTTTCTTTTCAAGAAATATACATTTTAATTTATTTGTTAAAGGTTCACGTGATTCTCCTGATGATCTCCGGCAACATTCACCATATTCAAATTACGGATATATGTCTACTCCTCGACAACCCCTCGCTGAATCCCCTTCAGCATTAAGTGATGACAATGATGAAATTGATCGAAAAATTTCATTGCCATCATCTGTAACTTCTTCTTCAGCAATGTTTATGCGTTCAACTCCACCGGCAGATGAGAATATATGGTGTACAATTTATTATTATGAACTTAATTCAAGGATTGGTGAACCTTTCAAGGTCATTTTTATATATTTTTTTCTTTCTTTCTTTATTACCCCCCATTCAATTTTTATTACTCCGCTAATTAATTAATTAATTAAATAATAAAAAAAGGTTTAATTGAACGTTCTGAATTGAATGTGTATCTTTTCTTTTCAGGTCTCAAGTACTACCGTAACTGTTGATGGATTTACAGATCCATCTGATGATCCAAACAGAATTTGTTTAGGACGTTTATCAAATGTTAATAGAAATCATACAACAGAAAATACTCGAAGACATATTGGTCGTGGAGTACAATTTTCATGTAATGATAATAATGTTACTGTAACAAATTTTTCACAATCAACATTTTTTATTCAATCTGGGAATGCAAATTATAAGCAAAATTTTCAACCAACTACCGTATGCCGAGTTCCATCAATGGGAAGTACGATATTATTTGATTTTGATTTATTCAGCAATGTAAACATTCTTTTTTTTGCTTCCGTTTCCCTTTTTTTGAAATGGTTCTTTTCAAAAATTATATTTTTTTAGATGCTTGAAAGAGCAAAATGTGAAAATGATTATCAAAGTGTATATGAATTGCATAAAATGTGTTTTATTCGAATGTCATTTGTTAAAGGATGGGGACAACATTATCATCGTCAGGAAGTTACATCAACGCCTTGTTGGATTGAAATGCAATTACATCGACCTTTAGCGGTAAGTAACCTTTTTGGCAATTTTTGGCGGCAAAATTTTTATGTTTTTTTTCCAATTTTAGGCAGTCGATCGGGTAATTACTCACATAAAACCACCGGAAGCATTTAGCACAAATTCCAAATAAAATGTGTTAATAACAAATGTCTTTGTTTTTTGTAAGTATTGTAATGTATTTAAAAAATAAGCAATTTATTTGCAAATAAAAGAAACAAAATCATGTTTAAATTCAAAATTTACATTTATGCATTGCAACCAGCTCGTCTAACATTTTGACAGCATCGACTTGCACTATTTATTAATGAGGCACTTAAGGCAGAACATGACATCTGAAGCAAAAAACATTTTTAATCGACAAAGCTATTTTTTAAAAGACCTGTGATGGTTGTTGTGATTGCCCATCATATTGATTTTGCCAAAGCATAAAATTATTAACATAATCTTGGCACCAATAAGGATCTTGTCCAGAGCAATTTTGATCTAAATATGTGTTTTTTTTGTTATCTCTTACCGTATAATATTTTGAAGTTTACATACTTTCAAAATTTCTTTCTGCAGCATCATTTTGTTGAAGGACTTGTGTATAATTTGGAGAATTTGGATTAACAACATCATCAGCGGAAACAACTTGTTGCCGATATGGCCAATAAATTGAAGCATTATTGGGTTGTTGATCTCTTTGAACATTTTGATAGTTGTATTGGTTATTATTATTGTTATTATTATTATAATTGTTGTTGTTATTTGAGTTAGGATTGTTATATGGATTGGTGTTGCCATTGTAATTTGTTGAAGGATTACGGTATACGCTATTGGTATTACTGTTATAAGTAGTTTGTGATGGATTTCTTTGTACCGATGGATCAAAGAATACATTATTGGTTCTCAAAAATGGCCGATCTTGTCCTTCATAAGCTGTACCAGCAAGAGATCCAGACGCTGCTTGACGCTTTCTTCTTTTAAATGGTGAATTTGATGGTGCTTCAAATCTTCGATATGGTGGTGGTTGATATTGTTGATTATTTCCATTAACAGTAAAAGGTTGATTTTGATTACTTCGATAATCATACCCATAAATGTTATTTGTATACAATGATGGACTAACTGTCGTCGGTGGATTACTTTGAATTCTTTGATAATTTTGCCGATTTTGTTCATCATTACTCAAAAGTGGAGCTTGTGTTGTTGTACTGATAACATTTCCGCTTTGATCGCGGAAAAGTCCATTTTGATTATTTGGTCGATTTACGCTATCACGAAATTCTTGTGTTAAACCAGGATTTAAAAAGATATAGTTTGGATTTTCAACAACAAAATCAGAGTTTGAATTTGTTTGTGGTGAATCATAGACGAATCCAGTGCCAGGAGATGGAATTGACCCTTGGAATTGACTGCCTTGATTATTTCCATATTGTGATGATGACTGATATTGTGGATTGTATTGAACATTATTTCCGTATGCATTAGAACCTCCTTGATTGTTATTGCCATATTGCGATGTTGTTTGAAATTGTTGTTGACTTTGTTGAAATTGAGATCCTTGATTTTGTTGATTGCATGAGTTGCAATTAGAATTTGAAGATTGAAATTGTTGATTTTGTGATGGCTGTTGATTGCAAGTACTACAACCAGATATTGGTAGACTTTGTTGAACCGTCTGCTGATTACAAGAATTACAATTTGTGGTTTGACTTGTTTGTTGATATTGTGCAGTTTGTTGTTGATTACATGAGGTACATCCTGCATTTTGAGGTTGAATTTGCTGATTACAGTTATTACAAGCAGAGCTTTGTACAGGATAAGTGTTGGATGTTGTTTGAGTATTATAATTTTGTGCTCCTGTTTGATATTGATTTGATGTTTGATCATATTGCATATTTTGATTACTTTGATAATTATTATTATTTTGCATTCCTTGATACTGATTATAATTATTATTGTTTCCACCATAAGTTGTTTGACGGGGGTACTGATTATTATCGATACTACCTTGTTGAAGCTGTTGTTGATAAAGATTTTTAAGATATTCATAATATCCATTCGGATCTTTTGTGGTTCCACTGAAGCTTGGATCATTAAACATCATTTGATTTGGTTGTTGTTGCATGCAATTTTCAATATTGCAAATTCTTTGAGTTTGTGGCATTCCATTATATTGTGTTCCATTTTGTGTTGCATTTGTGTAAAACTAAATTGCAAAATTATTTACTTTGTAAAACATTTTTTTGTAAAAGTATGAATCATTTTGTTCTGGAAAAAGATCAAAGAAAGATCAAAATTGGCTGACCTGCCATTGTAAACAACCAGATGCGTCATTTGAAGAGAGCTTTAAAGCATCTAATGGAATGGAAAACTGTGCATGTAAATTTCCATTTGAAAGAAATGCGGATTTTTGAACCAAAATATTACTGTTAATAGTTTTTCTTGGTTGATTATTTACAATATTTGCAGTGCCAATTTCAATTTGGCCATTGATACTATCAACAAGAATCAAATTCTAAAATTTAATTTCAGAAATTTAACCGAAATTTTCTGATGTACAAAAAAAATGCAGCAACCAATTTAAATTTCCTAAAAACTGAAAAAGGGATAGAAAATCATACATTTACAGGTTGACTGTAACCCAATGCAACCCAGTAATTAGCATTATTTGGAAAATTGAAATATGTCAAATTATAATTGATATTTCTGTAATTATCAGCCGACCAGGAAAGATTATATCGATCGCTTTGAAAATTGCATTGACTTTGTGCCAAAAAAGCTAAAATAAAGTGTTATTCAAATTTGAAAAATATTTGTTGTAACAAAAACAAACCTTGTAAAAAAGCAATAAGCAATGTTATTAAAAATAGATGCATTTTTTGTACAAAAAATAAATATTTTTTAAAATAGATTTTCTTATTTATATTAGTAAGAAAAAGAATAAGCTTTCAAACAAAGCTAACAAAAAAATGTGTACATTTTACTCTTTACTTTTAAAAACGTAGAACCACGCAAAACAAAACAAAAATTGAAGAAGCGGAAGCAGTAAACTAGTTTATTTCAGAAACTTTTCCTCTTTTTTTGATTCTAAGATGAGGTTAAGGGTTAAGGACGTTGGTAAACTTAGGTATTTGTTAAGAAATTTCATAGACGTGACGAGTGTTATTCAGAGCTTTTTACAAATAACCGTGAACGCTCACAGAATGAAAAAAAAAGCTTTAAAGCATTTTTTTGTGCAATTCTTTTTTTTCAAACAAAGTTGACTTTTTTAAGTGCTTTTGCTTATTTCAAAGTACTCAGCATGGATCTGGATCTGTTCCAGCCAGTCAAAAAGAAAACTGCGATCAAAGAGAGATTTGTTTTATGTAATCGCCTTTTATTTAATTTTTTCTTGAGGGATTGGTTTAAAAATAAATTTTGTTATGTACATTTTTTTTTCAAAGAGAAATGAAATTAGAGATCGAGCTTTGCAAACTTCCAAATTTAAACTGATGTGGATTTTCTTCGACTTTTATCTGCTTCTTCCTTAATATTTCTTCCATAATCATCTGATATATCATAAACTTGATAATTTGTTTGGGCATAACTTGAAAATTGTGGATTCTTTGAAACACATGGAAAGAAACCTTTAACAGTTTGCTTAATACGTGGATTTAAAAAGAGTAATATTATTGAGCTCATTGATGCCGTAAGAATTAAAACATAATCAAGAATTAAACTAAACCCAAATAATCCCATTTTATCTTCTAATTTTGGCAAAATTGCAAACAGAATTGCTTCAACTTCAAAAACAATGCATATCAATAATGACTGAAAAAAGAAAAGAAAAATAAGTAAAAATCGATAAAAGCGAAACTAACTTGTATTAAAATTTTTGTGTCAAAACTTCCAAAAGATATCAGTGAATGAACTTTCCAAAGTACAAGTGCATAAACAATAAGCATTATAGCTGGAATACTGTAACTTAAATGCATTGAAACATGCATAAGATTTTCGGCAGCATCTGTGAGATTGTCATCACATCGATATGTGTAATAAAAGCCATCATGTCGAAAAATTTTTGGACAACCAATCATTGTTGTCAAAAAAACCCATATTGCACTTATTATCCAGGCTAGAGCACTATAAATGGATTAACAAATATTATATGAACTTTATAGCAGATTAGAAGGTCACAAGTGTTCTGCTTTGACTTTTCATTACGAGGTGCTCATAACGAAAGGTTTTTTTGGATTTTAAAATTCGATAAAAACATACCATGTTAAATGTAGCCGATAATCGGTAAAAAAGAAAATGTATAATTTTGGAAAAAATACTGCAAAACATCTGTTAAGTGCAATAAACAATGACGTAAAAAATAATGCAATAAAGAAAAATGTGTCAAAACTGTAAAAATATGAAAATGTGTATTAAGAGATATTCGAAAATCAAAGAAAAACCTTGAGAAAATGATTAATAATGTGTTATCACCATAAAGAGCTTGACCTGCAAAGCTCAATGGAATTGCGACAATAAATTGACCAAGAAGTTCACCAAAACTTGCAATAATAAGATTTTTTGCCAAAGTATAAAATGGATATCTTCCAAAAATCTTAAAATTTTTGAAATCTTATTTTGGTATCAGTAAAAATAAAATGGCAAACCTTCCAATGTCGTTGTAATGCAATAAAAACTAGAATATTACACAATAATGCAGCTGTAGACAAAATTGTATAACTTATTCCAGCTCCTAATCTTTCAGCTAATGGCGGACGGTCATCCATTTATTTTAAATATATTTCATATTAATCAATAAACAAAAAGATACAAATAAATCGAAGCTTATTGTTATTATTATATATTTAAAAATAGGATGCTTTTATTTTCATCGACGATATTGTTAGCGCCAAAATAATAATAATGATGATGATGATGTACATTAAAGGTTGAATGTTGATGGAAAATGATGGGAATCCGGTTGTTTATGATAAGAAGAGATGTACGATAAGCTTCCTGCTATGCTGTTACAAGCTATCATATTCTTCTTCTTTGCATTTTCTTTCTTTTTCTCTGTATTTTAATGCTTCTTCGTTCACATGTTTTAATTTAAAAAGCAAAAAAGAAAAATAATTTTAGAAAAACATATTTTCTATTTTTATTTTTTAATGAACAAATTTACAGTAATTCCTCCACAGTTGTGCCTCTAGAAGGTTTAAAATAAATTAATTTGCAAAACAAAACTAGTATGAATCAATGCAAAAAAAAAAAATGAAAGAAAGACTGCTTCCTTGTTCTGCAGCACAAAAAAATGAATGAATGAATATCGATTAATTTGACAGTCTTTTTGCTGCGCATATATCCGTGGTTCCTTTTATTTCCTTTTTTGAATGCTGGTCAAAAATCGGGTAGTCATCAAAAACATTCACTTATATAATTCATTCAATCGTTTCTCAATATCCCTGATTCACTTCCGTTTTCCTTTTCATATTTGCGGAAAAAAGCAAATATTATCCTCCCTTTTTTAACAAATAAAAGAAGCAGCAATTTTTGTTTATTTATTCTGCAAAAAAAGGAAAAGAAGGAAGCCATTTTTAGCTTGTAAAAAATAGTTTAGTCTAATTCTTCTTTTTTTACGTAATTGGGGTCGTTTTTTTACAATTATGTTTTTTTCTTACTAAGTTTAGCTTTTTCCCTCTTGCTTTTTAATGCTTCGTTCAAACAAAAATTGAGGTTATTGTTGAATGTTTCTTTCTCAGTTGAATCGATTTCTACTCAAAAACTTGTTCGGGTCAACTGCGTTTGTTGTGTTCAAACAAAAAATCTCTCCCCCCCCCCCCCCTCCCAACCGCCACCTTGCTGCAAAAACCAATCAATCTTTTGTTTAAAAAGCTGTCGTCCACTTTTATGACAAAAAAATTAATATTCAAAGTTTAATATATATTTTTAGTCTTTTTTAAGTATTTTTCAGATGTGTTTAGCCACACTTTGTTAAAATTCAATAAAAATTTTCATGTTTCACGGTATATATTCTTTATAAAAAAAGCTTTTTTTAAAAAAAAGAAACAAGAAAAAAGCAGTGAGCTGTTGTCGCCCTCATTTTATATGCCTTAGTTTTGAATTTACTTTGAGGCTGTAGACAGCACAAGTATGCCGCTTTTCTCCTCCCTCCTATAACTTGCGGTTCCAAAAAGCAAAATGACAACAACAACGGGGACGACAACGCTTGCTGACGGCCATGCCCATCTTTTTTTGGCGTCGCCGTCTTTTTGGTTCACCTCGAGTTTTCCCTCCTTCTTCTTCTACTTTTTTTTTTATATTTTAACTGTCGTTTTATTTTCTGTTGAAGACTTTTTCTTCTTCTTCTCTTTGGCATTTTTGGTTGTCCTCTTCTGCTGCATTTTGCATTCAGATGCACGTGGTCTCATACTTTGCTTACTTTCATTTTTAAGAAATAAAATGCTTTTACATGACTAAATTTCCTAAAAAAACATCAACGATTACAAAAAATTTCAAGAGAAAAAAAACACACACGAGATTCTTCTTTTCCTCCCCTATATTGCCCAAAGAAAGAGACTTTCTTTATCTCTTTCTTCTTTCCTCCTTCTTTGTTTTCATTTTCAATATTGAAGAACATTGTTGCGTGGTTTTGGTTGCCATATTTTTTTCTCCTCTTTTTTTTGCGTTTATCCCGTTAAAGAAAAAGCGTATGACAAAATGTATATCACATGAGAATGATGTATATATTGACCAAAAAATAAATTTTTTTAGCATATATTTCTTTTTTCTTTTATTTAAAAGCTAAAAACAAATGGATATGCTGCTAGGTAGCATTCGATGAAATGTGATGAAGTTTGTCAACTCACTGGTGGTTTCATCATCATCAGTCGTTGTTGTTAATAAATCTTCATCGTATCCAATTTTTCATTCATCATCATTTTCATCAACGCCAACCGGTGCATCTTCTTCATCATCAGCTGTCGGCACAACATCAAAGATAAATAATTTTTTACAAGAAAGCAAGCAACAAAGAATATCTCAACATAAACACAGTGATTCAATTAATTCCCTTCAACTTTCCCAATTAAATCATCGGATTCCAAATTTTTTACATATTAAACGTTCAATTAGGGAAATGATGGAATGGTTAATTGGGTAAGTTTTGGATTTTATTTTTTTTTAATTATAAAAATGTTTATTTGGGATAAGATTAATGAGATAACAACCACCTGAGGCCGAAAAACAAGACATCCATTTTCTCTTTTTCTTTTCTCTTCGGCTTTTTAATTGATGGTTTTATCCACAGTTTTTATTTTTTGAGCAGTTTTTGAAAGAAAAGAATAATGTTCATTCAAAAAAATATTTAAAAATGATTGTTTCAAAGGTATTCCTTTAAATTTCTCAACCCCTTCGATTTTATATGCTTTTAAAAAGAAATTTTATGATAAATGAGAGAGTTGATTGAGGTCATTTGTTTGCTAGAACAAAATAGAAACTTCATTCATTGATATTGATATCAAAATTCTATTTGGAGTTTCATTTCATTTCTACGTGGAAAGTTAATCGTCTTTTGTTTCTTAAAAACTTTTCTTTTTTTTCTTGTTTGATAGCTTTAAAGTTTAAAAGTTGTGGCAGTATTTTTTCACTTGTTCTTTTATTTTAACAAAGCTAAAGAAATAAGAAGAAGAAGAAAAAAGTTAGTTTGCACAAGTCTCTAAAATTGTTTTTACATTTCAAGTACATGATTAAACGCTTTTTATCCTCGTGGTCTAAAAAAAGAGAAACATGCAATCTTTTTTTTTTCTTCAAAGTTTGTGCTTCCAACTGAAAACAAAAAGTTAAGATAAAAAAAAAGAGAGAAAAGTATAAAGAGCATCCTCAAAATAATATTACACATTCTCAGGAATAAAGAAAGAAAAGAATATAAAAAAAGAGGGGGGTTAACGTGAAAAAAAAGAAGAAAGAAAGGTGATGGTGGTAAGAAATAATGGTAGTAATGGGGCGCCCTATTTGCCGCTGCTGCTGTTGTTGCTGATGCTGGAGCGTGTGTTCTATTTTTTATATTAAAAATTATATATCTTTTAAAAGAAAAATATTTTGGAACAATTTACAATTCTCGCGCATCTTTTTTTTCTTCCTTTTATCCCCCCAATTTTATCCCCCCCCCTTTCCCCTCCCTTGTAAATACCTAAATCCATGGTAGAAAAAAATTTTTTTGTTTATTCTTTCGTTATTATTTTTTTTATTTCAAGATGCCATTTGTTTTCAACAGAGACAGAAAGATTTATGTTTAAAAAAATGCTTTTGCTAAAAAAAATTTTGATTTACGGAAGACTTGCTCCGTTAGCAGCAGCCGGCAGCATGGACATTTTTCAGGGCTTCCTAAACGGGGTGATGATGTCGCTTTCCATGCGTTACATCGTTAAAATATAAAAAATGGCAACCCAAAGCGGAAAAAATTAACTCTTTTAAAGCTTATTTTATTGTGAAGATTCCTTCACTATTTTTATTTCAACAACTTTTCAAAATGTGCAAAAATGTAAAAATACTTTTTTATAATTTTGTATGTATCTTTTTATATAACCACCTAAGGCTAAAATAAGATTTTTATTGCAAAAAAAGGAGTGTTTGACCAAATATAAATACATAAATACCACCCCAAAACTGTCACAGTGTTTTTGCTTGCTTCAAGAATTGACACCGACCGGTTTATGAAATTTTGTCTTCTTTTCTTTTTTTCATACTGTTGAACGAGAAAAGACCTGACGCAGCTTTTTTGTGCTCTTCTTACCCGACACAATCTTGCGCACCTTCAATAAAATTTTTCGTTGTTGTTTTTTATCCCTTAGACTTACTTACTTTTCTGCATAGCTTTTTTCAACTCAACTTACCTCTCTTTTTTATTTCTTCACCACCTTTGCGAAAAAAAAGTATGAAATTTTTAAGAAATGAGTATTTTTTTTTAAATTTTTGCCTACAAATTTTTTTTGATATTTATTTGATCCGATTACAATAGCGTGAGATTTAGCCAATTGTTTTGACGCCCTTTTTTTGCATCTCAATAGCATGACCATCACGCAGTTCAATCAATTTATATTTTATTTTTTTTGGGGGGAGATGATGATGATGAAAATGTTGACCATACTTTTGTCAAGTGCTACACTTAAAAGCCATTTGCTCTCAATTTTTCGCTTTTTTTGATGCTATTTTTTTTGATTTAACTGGATTTCAAAAAAAAATATTTAAAGAAATTCTGTATTTTTGGGTGATATTATTCATATTATTATTTTTCTTTCTCAACATTTGAGTGTATATTTTTTCCCATTCTATGCTAAATATTATTTGCTGGTGAGAAAAAAGTTTTTTTTATTTCTAAAAAATATAAACATTACTAAAAACATAGTAATCGTGGGTGAAAATCTCTTTTACTTTTGAAGCAACAAATAAATATTCAAAATAAAATTAAAACTTAAGATGATGAGACCTAAAAAAAATTTTTTGCGCAAAGCTGACAAAAAACGTCAAAAAATAATATTGCTTATTAAATTTACAAAAAAAGGTGTGCAATAAATTTTTTTTCAATGACAATTGTATGCACTTCTGCAGTCAATCTTGTACACCCTTTCTTTTTTTATTTCTAAATTGGCGCTTTTTTTACACTATTGTCACCCGGGTTTTTTTTGTTGTCCTTGGTTTTTCTCAACAAAAAAAAGATGCGTGCGCGTGCCTCTTTTTTTTCTATTTCTCTCCATTCACATCAATGCCGTTGTGTTCATCTTCTTTAAAATTTGAATTTTGAGCGATTATCCTCCCTCTGCTGTTGAAAAACAAAGGTCAAGTCAACAAAAAAAAAGAAAACTATGAAAGAGAAGAAGAAGACTAATCATAAAACCTAAAAACATCCTAAAAACCACCCCAAGAAAAAAAACTTGTTGTTTATCGAATTTTTCGCTGCTTTAATCTATTTTATTTTTACAGAAGAAAATTTTAAAGAAGCAATAATTAAAACCATGAAAATTGGTACATGAAATAAGAAAAAAAAGGGGGGGGGAAGCTAATATGCATATTAAAGCCATTAATTGATACAATTTTTCATTTATTTTTTTGTATATTCAAAAACAGAAGAAGAAAAAGAAAGGGGATAGAAGGGATGACCAAGAAAAAAATGGAAGATTTGATCCTTTGTTGTATTTTTTAGAAGAAAACATAAAAACATTTAAAAATAGATGCCTTCTGCCTGTCAGCCCGCGCAATTAAAAGGGTTAAAAGAAAATTTTTAAAAAACTGATTCAAATCGCATTCTTTCCGCGTTCCTTTTTTTTTCTTCTGAATGACGATTTACATTGATTTTATTTTTTTTTTCTTAATCGACTGACTGACTCATGGTTTCTCTTCTAGTTTTGTATTGTTTTAAAAATAACTAACGAAATTGAAGTAAAAAAAAACTAAGAGCTGTGAATTTCATCTTTTTTTCTTCTTCCTTCAAAGAAAAAATGTCAGTAACAATTCGACATCAACCGCGGCCATTATCTTCTGTAATTGTCCCTATGCCATCAACATCTAATGGACAACAACATCATCATCAACAACAACAACAACAACAATCAAGATCAAGACATGGCTCAACTGAAATTGATGATGATGGATGTTGCCTTGTAAAAATATTTCTTTCAAATATGCTTACCTTTACTACGTAAGAAACCTTTTTTTTACATACATATTTTAAATAAATTATAAAAATTTTTCTTGTTAACCAAAAAAGGCGTAATTATCTTTTTTCCATTCTAAATCAATCAAAACAACATTATTCTCTCGCCTCTCTCGTTCTTTTTCTTTACCGTCTTTCATCTTTTTTTTCTCCCCTTTTTTTTCTTTTTAATTCATTCAAATCAGTATTAGCCAGTTTTGAATGTTTGTGGTAACGGAAAAAAGGGGATGAGAAAAAAAGATTGAAAAAAAATTAATTTTAGTTTTTTTAGAACATTCTTTTTTTTAAAAAAGTCTTGTTTGTAAATGCAGGTGGCAAACAGCCGGTTATAGAAGCCCTTTTTCCGTTTGGCCAAAATCAAATAGTGTTTCTATAATTTTCAAGCAAGATGAAAGAGAAGATGTTTGATGAAAAAAAAGAAGAAAGAATATAAGACCCTTCTCTCTGACATCGACCTCAGTTTACCTCCTTTTATTTCATTTTCAATTTTTTTTCTTGTTCAAAAGGAATCGAGCAAAGAGAGACGGTATTGTGCGAAATGGTCAACAAAACCCGAACGTATATAAATATATTTTTCGCGTAAATAAAACAAAGTCTTAGATTTTATTTGCAACAAAAAGAATTATATATATATAAAGGGCAATGCCAAACATTTTTGTATCTTTTGAAGCTCAATGTATCGGTTTCGTGTTTATTCTTTAAGTAAACTTGTCACGCTTCGGGTGTCACTTTTTTATTTGTTATCTTCTCTCAACAAAAAAATACATATATATGCCAAAATGTCGACGTCGAAACTGTTTCATATTTCTGTCATCATATTAATTATATTCCATCTTTTCTACTTGTCTTGTCACCGATTAAGGACAGCAACAAATTGTTTTAACGGTGATTTGGTTGATTGCTTTTTTAGAACATGTCGAGATTTCTTTTTGATTTTTTTTATTTCTAAAAACGCCTCCACACCAAAGGAAAATATTCCTCCCCTTTATTGCTTTCAATATGGGCAACCATATTTTTATGTCTTTTTTTCCCATCTTTTTACAACATTTAAGCATTTATTTTTATTCATAATTCTTCATTTTTCATTTCTCGATGCTTACATTTTTAACAAATCATTGCAAAATATATATTTATTTGAAAAAAAGAGAAAAGTTTAGAATCTTTCGTTTTTTTTTCGTTGATGCCCCGTTATACTGTCTGTGTACAACAACAAATCATTGATACATACAAACAAAGTTTCTCTTTTTTTGTTTGCCAATAGTTTTTCGAAAAAAAAAAGTTTTTCAAAAAACGATTTGTTCTACATTTTTTTTCAACAATTTTCTTCTTTTTTTAAGAATCAGACAAAAAAATCTGGATCATTTCCGTCGTTTTTTACTTATTCGTTATTGTTTTGTTGTTGCCACGTGAAATGTTTTTGTTGCTATTGCTAAAAAATTTTGTTGCCTGCAGAGTCCTCCTCACATTTCTTTCTCTCTTTACTGATGTTATTTTGTCCTCATTTTTTTCTTCATAAAACCTGTTTCTTCTAGTACATTGTCATTCATCTATTATGTAACGTCTACTTTCTATTTTTTTTCTTGGAAGTTTTTTTGATGATTGATCTGGAAAAATTTAAAAGAAAGGCAACACATGCATTCACTATATAGAATTATAGCCTTATGGGGTAATAATATAAGCAAAAATGGGCAATAAAACCATGTGCTTTTTTTAAATAATGTGTGACCGATAAGGATAAAAAAATGTTAAAAAACATTATTTTTCCCGTGTCTTAATTACCACATGAATAGCATTTTGTTTCGTCGAAAAAAAAATAATACAAAAGAGACCAGATTGGTGATGCGATGCGAATATTACGTAAAATAATAATGCATTATTTGGATTGTACAAAAAAGGCAATGTTTTATTATTATTATTTTTTTCATGTTTTTTTTTGTTAACAGCACTGTTGAAATTATTTTTCTTCCCGCTGAAAATTCTTTTTTTATGCTCGATGTATATATCGAGGCATGCGTTGTTGGCAAAGTAACCTTTTTTTACACTCACTTAGCGTTGTCTTGGTGAAAGTGAAGCTTTGTAAAAATAATTTTTTTGTTAAATTTTTTCAATGATTATCAGTAAATTATCCTCCCTTTTTTCACTTTTCACTTTTTCTCTTCCATCCATGGTAAACAAAATTATTTTAACGGAAAAAAATGCTCAATTATTTATCTTTTTTTATGTGAATAGACTTCGAAAAGATTGATAAAAATCTTAGAATTTATACTTTTTTTCCAAAATACTGTCAACAACAATAGTTCAAAATCAAGGGGAGAAAGAAAGAAAGAAAGCAAAGAATGTATGTGATCGAGGCGGCTTCCGCTTTTTCCGTTGATGTATTGCTTGACACTCCTTTTATTTTATTTTGGCTAAATTTGGTTTTTTTCTTCCTATTTTCTTTTTCCATGGTTGATTCATTTTTAATAGGCGACGCAAAAGGAAAAAAAATCTTATCATCGCGCATTCAAACGTTTTATTTTTTTTTGCATTCTAAAAGTTTTTCTTCTCCGTTTTTCACAGCTCTTTTTTTCTTCCTTAAAGTGTTCCTCGACATTTTAAGATTGCATTGTTTTTGGTTAGCTGTTTGGCTTCCATTTCTTTTGAATTCTTATTTGTTGAAAAAGGAAATATTTGCTCAATTGTGTGCTTTTGATCAGCAGTTATTTTAGAATCTCTTCATTTGCATAAAAAATTTTAAAACCACACGGTTCATGTTTTTCTTGTTGAACAACAATAAAAAAATCTCTCTTTCACAGGTGTCAAAATTTCTACTCAATTCTTTTTTTTCGAATAAAAAGCAGCCATCAAAATTCTTTTTTCAACATTTTTTGCTCTTAGTTTGATTCCACACATCTTTCTTATTTCCTTTTTTTCTTATACCTTAAAAGATTCACTTTGTTGTTTTTTGACAAAAATTTCGATGCGTTTTTAATAGATAGATTTTTTAAGTTGCATTATTTTCTTCTTTTTTTCTCGACTACACAATTTTTTTTTCTTCTTCTGTATTCTCAGTAGTAGGCCATCAAGGAAGGAAAAAAATATATTTATATTTAAATGCAGTCAATAGAAAAATGTTGCGCAGCGCAACTTTTTTATTGAAGAATTCATTCATTTTTAGAGCGGTGGTCCTTTATGACCATTTAAAGGTGTGCCTTTTTTTGCTTTTTAATGTTAACAACAATCACCATCCATAAAATATGTTGGTTTCATTGTCGTCGCCTTCTTTTTTGCCATTTTTGATAGTCTTTTTGAATGACGTTCATTTTTACCTTTCTTTTTTTTCCTTTTTTCTTATTTGAGGGTTTCAATTCTCTATTTTTTAAATGTTGACATCTTCTTCATCATTTTTTCTTATATTTACTTACCTCTTTTACTCGTTTCCTTTTTTTGAAAAACAAGAAAGCTTTAAACGAAATCCTAGTAGCTCAATTACTCTTTTCCTCTAAATTTTTTTTCTCTCAAAGTAAATAAATAATTTCTTAACAAATTTTAACACTTTACATGCGTGGTAACATATTTCTGTTTTTACTTTTTTGATTCTTATTTCTTGTTTATTTATAGTTACAAAAAAGAGATAGAAAGTTATTTATGATTACTTCTTTGATGTGTTTTTTGATACTATTTTACAACATATAAAAGTGAAGGTGTATAAAATTTCATCAATTAATTATATAGTAATACAATAATAATAATAAACAATAACATGTCTTTTGGCGATGATACTGGCAGATTTTCTCGAATTCGAGCATCATTTGATGAATGGAGAAAATCTTTCTTTGGTGGTTGTGTTTTTTCAAAATCTGCGGGGTATGCATTAAAATGAAATAGTGTAAAACAAAAATAAAAAGATTTAAGCATTAAATTTAAAAAAAAACCCAAATAAACATTTTTATTGATTTGATATCTTTCCCATTCATCTTCAGTCTATATTCAATTTTTTTAGCCGTTCTCGTCGAAAAGTTGATGGAAAAGAAAATCGTAATCCTCCGGGTTCATGCAAAAAAGCGGGTGTTAGCGAATCTCACTGTACTGTAAGTAAAGTACGAAAAGCTCCACAATCTGATTTATGTGTCGCTGAATCGTTTGATGATTCAATGCTCGATAAATTTACTGCAATTCCATATGGTGTGGATAAAAATGAATGGCTTGCAACTCATACCTTAGCATTGTTTGATAATGTTAATGCATTATGTGGAATTATCGCAGAATTATGTACACCTGTTTCTTGTCCGGTGATGTCTTATCCAGGTGTATCGTAAGTTTTTTAATCAAAGATTTTTGGGTATTTTTTAAGTCTGCAAAGTAGCAAAAATCTTCAAATCCTTAACATTAAACTTACTAAACTTAAATCGCATATGTTTAAAATTTATCACCATATTTTTTAGAAAAGCTTATTTTATTGATGAAAGAGGGAAAAGGCATCAATATTCTGCTATACAATATATTGATAATGTTATGTGTTTATGTGAAAGATCTCGAAAAAATGAAGCCTTATTTCCAACAAAATTTGGTAAGCAAATAAAAAAAGAAAGAGACAGACGTCATTTAATCAAAAAAAAAATTATTTTTTATCAATTATTTGACTAAATTATTTTTTAGGAAGCAATTTTGCCTCTGATTTTGAACTTCATTGTAGACGAATGATAAGATTATTGTGGCATTGTTGCGGGCATTTATATACAAAACATTGGGATCATTTACAAATTCTTAATCTTCGACCACAATGTGGACTTGCAATTGCACATTTAACAAAAATTGCAAAAATTTTTGCATTATTAGATACCAAAGAATATGCAGTATTAGCAAAAACATTGTATTTAGTTCGGCCCCCAATTATTCCTGAACCACCTGCAAAACGTATTGGAGCTTTTGATGATCAAGGAAATTCAACATCAAATGATTCAAATATTCGATGCAATAAAGTTCCGGCAGCAAAAAGTGGATCCTGGGGTGGACATCCAACTCCAACGGTATTAAGTTGTAAACCATATGCTCAAACATGCTAATTGATGACAAATATGATGAATTGTTTTTTTACAAAAAACAACAAAATCTTTATGTTTTAATTTATATTGTTTTGCTTCTTCTTCTTCTTCTTTTAAAAACTAAAAAACAAAGTCGTGTGTAACTTCATTTCAGTGATTATATATCACATTCATGGCTATTTTTAAAAAAGATTCTATAAACAAAAATAGTAATGTAAATATACTTAATAATATTTTTTTATATCAAAAAATATTAAGGAAACATTTTTCATTCAAAGAAAGATGTTTTAAAATTGGAAACAAAAAATCTTCTATTCTTCATTTGCGAGTAATGTACAATTTAAAAAATCCGCTTTTTTGTCTTTTACCTTTCTTCTAGTGGTTCGAAAACTTTATGTTTGATATTTTTACAACGTTTCCGGGGCAAATTTTTTACTTTTATTTAAAGCCATCAAAAATTATTATTTTTTACTAACATCAAAAAAATAGTTTTATTAATAATTGAGTCTTAAATGTGCAAAATTTTATTACTCTTGTCTTTGGCAGTTTTATGTATTTATATATTTAAATGCAATCAAGTCATGATGTGCCTCTTTTCATTTTTTCCTTCTTTTTTCAAAAAGCGTTGTGAATGTCAGATACTTATAAACAGGTGTAATATTCTCTCTTTTTTTCTCTCTCTTTTTATTTTTTTCTCCTTCTTTCTTTTTTTCTCTTCAAGAATTTTGTTTTTATTGGGTTTTGTAAGCGTGTTATTTTTTCCTTTTAATTTCTTGTTTTTTAAATGATAGTTTATAAAAAGAAAAATTTTTAATAAAAATTTGAATATTTAATATTTTTTTTGCAAAACATACAATATTTAATTTAAAAAGGAATATTATAATTAAAATGAAAAATTAGAAAGTTCGAAACAAAATTTTAATCAAAAGTTGTAAACTTGTAAATGCAGCAAAAATTAAAAAAAATTGGTTCATATACCATTTTTTCATAGAAAACTTCAATTTACTGGACATCATTAAAAAAATTATGATGAAAGTGTAAAACATAATAAACACGCAATTATGAATAATAAAATATTCATTACATATTTTATTATTCAAATAATAAATCACGTGACCAAGAGAAGGGGATTCGCCAAATTGTCACAAGATTGGATCCAAAAAATGGTAATAATAAAATTACCTTTTTTTGGGGTCATGTGATTTCTGGATAAAATCCCAAATGGCCCAACCATTACTCATAAAATGACCAATACCATTATGAAATAACCGACTAGTTAGCTCTCTTTTGACTTACTTCTTCATATATGTATGTACGTTATATTCTTTTCTTTTTTCCTTTTCCCCTATAAAGCTTACGTGTTTCCTCTTTCCTTCCATCTATCTTTCAATACATGCATAAAAATGAGAGACGTGCGAACAAACAAACAAACATTTCCATGCATGCATGTGTGCGGTTGGTTGTAGCAACTTTTGTTGCTCTTTCCTTCTTTTCTTTCCCTTGTATACCCTTGATCCTTTACAACAAAAAAGTTAGTTTTGTGGAGTACAAACAAGTTGGAACAAAAAATTAAATCATTATTACTTTTTATTCTTAAAATACATGAAAAATGTTCTTTTTATTTATTATTTATTGTTTTTCTATTCAAAGAACAATTTTCAGATTAGCAAGTTGTTGCTGTTACTTCTTCTGTCTCAAAAAATATATTGATTTAATGTTTTTATCCAGATGTTTTGCAATGTGCTTGTGTTAACCAACTTCACTCCCATTTTTAGTAATTAAATTTAAAGTATTAATTATTAAATAATGATTTAATTTTTGCATAAAACGCATTTTTTTTCAACTTCGAGCAAAAATGAGAAATTCGTTCATCGACACTTTTTTAAAATGATCGTACCGGCTTGAAAACTTCATCATAGGGTAATATTGGTCCAAAAATACGATTGGTAAGGGTTACAAGTCATGAAAACTCCCCGAAATTTCGATACCGTAACCTAGCTACAGTATACCTTGAAAAATCGAAACTTCCAGATTCTTCAAAAATTGTATAAAGAATCGATTAAGGGACCCATTCTGAGCCTAAATTAGTAATTTCAGACTTTTTGCGCTTCTAGAATTAATTTGCCATCACTATGAAATTAACAAAAATCTATATCCCTGAAAAAAAATTTTTCCTGGGACTTTGGCGGAGCTGAAAAGTACCTCACAAAATGCGCTATTGTATAACACTTTTTTTGGTATATGAGTTATTCCGATAAATGGGGGGGAACATTTTTGTTTTTTTTAAAACTATTAAAACTAACATCTTCGACATGAACCAAGGGTCATAACTTTCGAATCAAGTAAGATATTGACTTCCGGTGACTTGTATTATGGTATACCATGTCTGTGGAGCGTCCTGGGAAAGTTTGAGCATTTTTAGTAGCGATTTCGAAATATGGGAACTATGCAAAGTTTGAAAATTGAGTAACATAGAAATATCGCTAAAATTCAGTTTTTCCTGGGCGAATAAAAGCAAACGTGTATTATTAATGTTAAATACATGTAACAACATCAATATAAGTTGGTAAAAACTGACGGGGGGTCAAAATTGATTTTTTCTGATTTTTTGAATTTTACTCATTTTTGATCAATTTTCGAGATATTAAAAACTTATGAATATTGATAGATATTTACTTTTTATGACTTTTGGGATTAAATCCAGCATGTTTAAGATTTTTCGACACCATTTTAACCTTTTTAGGTGACTACTTTTCATTTGCTGATCATTTGAAAACGGGGCTAAAATACTAATGAAAATATTCTGAAAATCAATGTTTTTCATTAAGAACATCACTAAAAATACTTTTTTCTGACTTTTAATGACTAATTCTATTATTACGAAACGCCGAAATAACATTTTGTTTCAATCCTCAGAATTCGAAATTTTCGATTTTTTCGAATTTTGATTTTATTTATTTCGTATTGATTGATGAAGGTATCGGCCCTAAAGTGATGAAATATCTCTTTTTAGTCAGAAAAAAGTATTTTTAGTGATGTTCTTAATGAAAAACATTGATTTTCAGAATATTTTCATTAGTATTTTAGCCCCGTTTTCAAATGATCAGCAAATGAAAAGTAGTCACCTAAAAAGGTTAAAATGGTGTCGAAAAATCTTAAACATGCTGGATTTAATCCCAAAAGTCATAAAAAGTAAATATCTATCAATATTCATAAGTTTTTAATATCTCGAAAATTGATCAAAAATGAGTAAAATTCAAAAAATCAGAAAAAATCAATTTTGACCCCCCGTCAGTTTTTACCAACTTATATTGATGTTGTTACATGTATTTAACATTAATAATACACGTTTGCTTTTATTCGCCCAGGAAAAACTGAATTTTAGCGATATTTCTATGTTACTCAATTTTCAAACTTTGCATAGTTCCCATATTTCGAAATCGCTACTAAAAATGCTCAAACTTTCCCAGGACGCTCCACAGACATGGTATACCATAATACAAGTCACCGGAAGTCAATATCTTACTTGATTCGAAAGTTATGACCCTTGGTTCATGTCGAAGATGTTAGTTTTGATAGTTTTAAAAAAAACAAAAATGTTCCCCCCCATTTATCGGAATAACTCATATACCAAAAAAAGTGTTATACAATAGCGCATTTTGTGAGGTACTTTTCAGCTCCGCCAAAGTCCCAGGAAAAATTTTTTTTCAGGGATATAGATTTTTGTTAATTTCATAGTGATGGCAAATTAATTCTAGAAGCGCAAAAAGTCTGAAATTACTAATTTAGGCTCAGAATGGGTCCCTTAATCGATTCTTTATACAATTTTTGAAGAATCTGGAAGTTTCGATTTTTCAAGGTATACTGTAGCTAGGTTACGGTATCGAAATTTCGGGGAGTTTTCATGACTTGTAACCCTTACCAATCGTATTTTTGGACCAATATTACCCTATGATGAAGTTTTCAAGCCTGTACGATCATTTTAAAAAAGTGTCGATGACAGGTGATGCTCGAAGTTGAAAAAAAATGCGTTATAAAAATATTGTTGCAAAATAGATTTTATATGAATTTTTAATACTGCACACGCCATTCATGTTTACGCGTTTTCCCAGATTTTTTTTCCGTGGCGACAAAGAAAAAACAACTTTTCGTTTTTTTTGTTGATTACTAAGATATTTTTTTCATTACTTGAAAAAAATTTGTAAATAAACCACCAATGATTGTCAAAGGCGGTACTCTATTTTTTAACTGAAAAAAATATATCCGGCAAGATTAAAGATTTGTAATGGAAAAAGAAAACGTTAAGTGAAAAAATTTGTTCGTAAGTAAACCTTTTTTTGTGCCCCTGGATAAAAAAATTTTAAGACGAGGGGGAGGCGATCGCTGACTTTTTTGCTTGTTGAGTTTCGGGGTGTTTTCTTTTTAAGCTTGCAATGGTAGCAATAGTAGCAATTGAATAGCAGCCTTCCAACCCGCCATCAACATCATCATTCCCCCTTTCTCGTGGCCGCTTTCGCTCATCTCGCTATATTTTTCTTTCTTTCTCTTTTTCTTCTTCCTTTTTTTTCTGCAGACGACAAAAGAGCAGCAACTGACAATGATTTTGCTTTATCCCTTTAGATGAAAGCATAGACTTTTACTTCTATCTATCTATCTATCGTTGCACTTGAAAGATTGTCGCAAAGGCCGCACACATACAATATAAAAAATATATTTTTTTTGTTTTCTGAAACAATGCCGCTCTCGTAAAAATTACGTGGGCGAAAGAGATATATGCCCAGCCCACCTTCCCTCTTTCTTTCTCTTTTTCTGTCGATCTTATTGCCAGTGATCGAAAAACGCCAACGGCAAAAAAATAAGCAGAATATGTTGAAGTGAAAGGGAGGCGGCTTAAAATCATTTTGGGGGTGATTGTAAGACATTTTTCTCTCCAAATTACGAACGCCTACCCTTGTTTTTCCTTTTGCTGATTTTTCTTTTCTTCTTTCTTTAAGGTATTGGATGCTCTATTTTTATGCTTGCCTTTTTCTTCCTTGAGTAAGTTAATGGTGAATGAACGAACTCATCGGCAGTAAACAACAAAGTTGGTGATTGCCCAGCTTTTTTTCAATCGGTCATCATTTAAATAAAATTTGATCGCAAGGTTTTCTTCATCGATATAATTTATACATATTTTTTTGCAACGCTTACTTTTTTATATACATTTATTTTACCATATGTGAGTGATAAAAGTTTTTATATTTGCTATTAAATTTATGATAATATCACTTTTACTGGATCAAATCATATAAAACTTTTTAATCGACATATTTCGATTAAATTTGATACATTTTTATTTGATTCCTTTTTTTATTTCTTTTTTTCTTTTTGTTTTTATTTCAAGACAAAAAGCACTATTAAAGGATATCCTTGAAACGTTTGTTAATACGTTTTGCAAATAAAATGCAACACCTTTTTTTCTTTCCCTTTTTTTATAGAAATTATTTGATCCATAACACACCTTATTTTTAATCTGCTGTCTAACCCCCTTTTTTGGCCCTCTTAATTTCATATTTAAACAGCAAAAAGTTTATTGCATTTTTTTTACAAGTTTTTACCATTAATTTATTGGCGGCTATCATTATCTCTGTTTTGTTTAATTGAATCGAAACAGCAGCATAAATGTTTCTGCACGTCCGGACAAAGTAAACTTAATAACGATGGTAAAAAGAGAAAGTAGAAGAAGAAGAAAAAAACGCTAACGAGACATTCTTAGGCTTCTTGATAAACACCTATCCCCCCCTTCCCCCCTTTGTAGTAGCAACAATGTGCTCAATTTTTTTTCCTTTTTTTATGCGTGTATACTTTTTTTGCTTACCGATCCTTGATTCTTCATCACAATTTCTTTTGTTCTCTTCATTTTTTATGCGGTTCCACAAAGTAAAATATATAAAAGATTGTTTAAAATCATTTTTTATAGTGACATCAACTTAACTCGAACAACAAGGATGCCAGAAGGAAAGGCTCCCCATTTTCCACAACAGCCAGTTGCTCGACAAAATGATGATGGCTCTTTAGAACTTGAGTGCTTCTTAGAAGCATCTCCTCAACCGGAGATTAAGTGGTTTTACGATACTGTAAATGATTTCTCTTTTTTCTGCAAAAAAATTAAATGAAAAAATTAAATTCTTTTTTTAGACTCAACTTTCACAAGGTGGACGTTTCAATTTCCGTCTTGACAATAAAGGTGGTGATAATTATTCTGCAGTCCTCCAAATTAAAGTTAGTTTAATTCTTTCTGCCTCTTTTCTCCTTGTTTTTGCTCGCTTACTTTGCAAAAAAAAGCATCCTTCAAACAAAAATAAAGATATGTCTGTCCAACGGTCATCAACAAGAGTTAAAAAAAGTGAACAACAATGAAAAAAGACATTAAACTTGAAACAGCTGTCGTTCACTTTATCCCCCCCCCCCCGCATTAAAAAAAGACCTTTTTCACTTATTTTTACGCCATGCCACTTTCTTTTAACTAAAAATATAAAATAACAACTTTTCATGAAACTTTAATAATAATAAGTAACAAAAAAAGCAATAATTTTTAGGAACTTGCTGATAGTGATGCAGGAGCATACCGCTGTGCAATTGTTAATCCATATGGTAAAGGTAATGCAAACTTTAACTTGAAACTTACTGGATTCTCGTCTCCAACATTTATTGAAAAACCACAAATTTCATCTCGCGAAGATGGCCGTGTTATGATCATGGAATTCAAAGCAAAATCAATTTTGAAGCCAACTTTTGTTTGGCAAAAAGGTGATGAAATTATTGCTGAATCTGATCGAATTAAGATTGTCCTTCGAGAAGTTGGAAACAATGAATATTATTCAGCCCTTGAAATTTTGGAACCTAAAAAAGAGAAAGATGCAGGACAATTTGTTTGTACTGCAAAAAATGAATCTGGAAAATTGACTGCAACATTCTCTGTTAAATTTGAAGTACCACAAGGTGCTCCAACATTTACAAGAAAACCACAAATTTTGCAAAAAACTTCTCAATCGGGTGATCCTGCAATCTTCTTTGACATTGGCTTCCAAGCTGAAGATAATCCAGAAGTTACATGGCTTAATCCAAAAAACAAAAAAATCAAGGAATCTTCTCGAATCAAGTTTAATCTTTCTCCAGATGGCGGCAGCAATACTTACACTGCACAACTTGAATTGAAGGTTTGTCATCCCTTTTATCAAAATGTTTAAAATGCATTATTACAATCATTTTTTAGAACTACAAAGCCAAAGATAGTGGTACATACACTTGCAATATTAAGAACAATGCTGGTGAAGCAAATGTTGAATTAACGCTCAACATTGAAGGTATAGTTTAATACTTTATGGAATATTTTGCTTTATAAATGTATTTTTATATCTGTTAAAGCTATCACTATTTTCTTTTATTTATTTTTTTATACTTAATGACACACTAACCCTTTTCCAGAAGATGAAGAAGAGCTTGCTAAATAATGAAACTGTCGGAGTCTTTGATTATTATTAATTAATGTGTCTCTTTGTTTTGTGTTAAATGTTCCGTGGCTGTCCACTTATAATATTTTCTTTCAAATTATATAAAACCAAACCAGTGCCATTCAATCATTCTTTTTTTGTTTGTTTTGTTTTTTGTAAAAAGTGTCGCGCTCGTCTGGCGAGAGCCCTTTTACAAAAGCTGTTTTTCATTAAATGTAAACATTTTTTTCCAATGCATGTTTAGCTTTTTTTCTCAAAATTCAGATACAATTGTGCTAATTTTTCATAATTTTTAGGTCCACATGAAGATGGCGGAGAAGATGGCAGCGAATAAATCACTTGTATTTGGCCTTCCAATCTGCTTCCCATTTTTTTGAAAATTCAATAATTTTCATGTTTTTTTACAATAAAAAAGATGTCGCAACCCGCGCCAAAATATTCTGTGTTTTATTTTTTTTTCTATCCTTATCTTCTCCAACTGTTTTCAGATTTCTCCATCGATATCTAAAACATTTAATTTCGTTCTTTTTTTGTAAACCTTCTATATTTTTTGCCGCGTTTTGTTGTTTTATATAATTAAAAAAGCATTTCATTATTTTTTCATCTTCGAATGATTTGCTTCTATTTTTTTGCTGCCAATTTTGTGTCTTTTTTCATCATTTTTTTACATTGTTTTTATAAAGATCGTTTTTGTCTTTTTTTACCAAAATTTAGTATTGTAGCAATTATCAGATGGATTATCAAAAAAAAACATTCTTTTATATAAATTGATTTAAAAACAAATAAATTTTCAGATTGTTAAAAAAAAGGAAGATATAGAAAAGAAAAAATACTTTGCAAAAATTCAACAAGGTAAAAGCTATGAGGTCGAGAATAAACATATATATATTTCTTTAAGCAGCAGCTTTTCGACGAAGTGCAAAATTTCTTAGCTCTTTTCGAATTGTCCGTGGAAGTCTGTATAAAACATTTTCACGTTGAATTTCATCAACATTTATTAGCTCTTCTAATGCATCTCTTGCACGATGAGATAATTGTTGCTCTCTTGCACGTAAACGTTTTCGACGATTTGTTGACCATTCATTAAATCTTCGAAGCTGTTCTTCATCAAGATATGATACAGCTAACAAATGAATCTTAAAATTTTTAAAAATGTGATTTTTTTTAAAATCCAAAGTGTCTTTATTATACATTAAATAGCTGAGTGCAAAACAAGTATATTTTTAAGTTACAAGTTTTTGCATTTCCTTGGACTCGAAAGAGCCCAAAAATTTGATATCCCATAACTCAATTTTAGTCTAGGTTTTCCAATTTCGACAAGTTTCCCTCTAAAATTCAAACCTCCTGTTGTCGCTTTCCTTCTGATGGAATATCAGGATCATTAAGCAAATCATGAAAAGCCAAAATTGTTCGTTTATTTGCTCCCTCAAGAAATGGTAAAATATTTTCCATTTCATACAATGGAATTTTCTTTCTTTCGCTGCTATCATTTCCTGTTGAAGTAATTTTTGTAGTTTTTGTATAACCATTTTGATTCTTTGATATTTTTGTATCTAAAAACAACAAAGCATTGAGGTATGAAGACGTAGAAGGATTATCTATCTAAAAAGCTTACCAAAATAGTCATAATCTTTGTGAGAATTTTCTGATATTGGAATTTCAGGAGTAGGCATAAAAGAATTAAAAGTCTAAAAGAAAAATTATTTTTTTATTAATACTATTTATTTAGGGGGTGTATTACATCATCTTTGATGGCATCTGTTGAAGAAATAGATTGGGGAGAAGCCGTTGCAAATTCATGAGTACTTGAAAGAGGGGCAGTTGTGGTGCTGCTTAAAAGAGTTTCAAATACTGTAGTATGTGGAGGTGAGGATGAAATGGTTGAAGCCTGAGTTATTTCTTTGTCAAACATATCAAGCACAGCAAGAATATCATCTGTAATTAAAAGCTCTTTTTCACATTTATTTCCAGGTTTATAATCCTTCCTAAAAATACCTTTTATGAAAAGAGATGTTTTTAAAAATGTTGCACTGGTTTTTTTTTGCTTACCAAACAGCTTTAATCTCATCCTGAGCAAAGTCAGGAAGTTTATCAATATTTTCTGGAACACCGCATTGACGAGATTGCTGAAATAAAAAATTTGGAAGGATTACACTAACGGAAAAGTAACTAATTTAAAAAACCAAGCTTTTCATTTTAATCTCTTTTTTGAAGTTTAAAAGAGATTAAAAATTTGCAAAGTTTATTTTCAAAATAAAACTGTTTCTACACAATGGAACTTACATTTTGGCATTTGACATTCGCAAGTCCTATTATCAGAGATATCAGGCAAAAAACAATCTTATTTTTCATTTTATGTGATTCCTTAAAAATATGTTTTACATAAGTATTTAAAGAACATGGAAAAAATGAACTTCAGTAACACGCAACAAAAACTTGGCTTTCTTACGACCGTTGTGGTCAGAAAAAAAAAGTCTAATTACAGTCAAACAAGTTTCTTATTCATCAAAGAAAAAAAATTTCTTTTTGGCGTCATGGAACGTGTGCATCTTCTTTTTTTCTAAAAGGAACGCGAAAAAAAATCTAAGCAGGTTCTGGCGTAATGCAGCAACAGCAGCTACTTTTCTAATAGTTTATCTCTATATATATTTTTGGACAAAGTCTGTCAAATCTAAAGCCTTTTTGGTCACTCGTGCATTAACAGCATTAACAAAAGTAAGATGATGTCCATGTCCAACAAAAATATAGCAGCAGCAAAAAAAATCATGATGATGATGATTGACAAAATTGTATTACTTTTCTTCCGTATTTATTCTTTCTTTTTTTTCCTTTAAGGTACTTAATTTCTTAATTTAAATGCAAAAAAACTAGTCGAAATTTTTTATGATGTTTCACATTATTTTTTGCCAAAAATATCTTATGGCAATTGTTCAAGAAAAAACTTGTTGTCCTTTGACATTTAAGAAGTTTTTTTTTCGAACAATAAGCACTTAAAGATTGTTTACAAAATTCTAAAAGTGTTTCTGTTTTGTGATGATAGTTCATAGCAGCAAATTTTTATTCGTTTTTTCCTGTATTTTTAGACACAAAAATTACACATTAAAGATGCACATTTAATTTTTTCACTTTTTTTTATTTATATTTGTTATTTAAAGATTTAAATTTTGTTTCGAGTTTCAATTTTATTTATTAAATGTCATAAAAACACTTAAATTTTATGTTTATGAAGGAAGTTCAAGTTCATCGAGATCAGAAATCAAAAACATCATAAAAACTTTAGAAATTGTTTAATGAAAAATAACAAAAGCTATCGTAATTTTACTTTTTTCTTAATATTCATTTTCCAGTTACTATTGTAAGTAAAACCAATGAAAACATGAACCATAGTCATGTTCTATTATTCCATGCAAAACGATACAAGCTTACGCCTGTTTTGAGCACTCTGATTTTTACACACGCCAGATGGGCTTTTAAAAGGTAGAAGAGCCGAAGCTTCCAATTCAGACTTCAACGATAAATACTGAAATGTACTAAAAAAAGTTTCATAGAAAATATGTATTATTATTTGCATGGTTCCTTTATTCTATATTTATTTAAAAGGCATTTTTTTCATTCAAAATATAAAAATTAAAAAAACGCCAATAAAAAAATTCTTTTCACTCTAACATAACATTTCCAAACAACACAATAATATGTTTATGCTCCATAAACATAGCCACCTCCGGCTGTCTGAAAAAAAAACGAACAAAAAACTGACCATCAATAATAGAAGCTTTAAGTGCAGAATGTCCTCGCATGGGTCGATATATTTCTTTTTTCGTTTTCACTAAAGAACCAGCTGGCTTTGCCTAGTCTGTTGCCATTTATTGACCGCACACACAAAATTGTTTCTCCCCCCCCCCAACAACGCCGACAACAACGTCAGCCAACTGACCATCAATGACACAGTCTGCTCAGACGAGGTCGAATTGCACTTTACAAAATATATAGATGTGAATGTCGCGCATAAATGGAAAGAAAAAAAGAAGAGAATGTTCGTCGTAAAACCTCAAAATGTAGTATTAGTTATTTCTTCGAATGTGCTTCTGCGCGTCTGTCGTCTCATTCAACTATTCCATCGTTGAATGAGACGAAGAAAGAGATTTTCTTATACCAAAATCTATTTGAGGCAACTAGTTATTTCAAGACTGACCGTCGTCGTTGTCGTCATCATCATCATCGTTATTTGAAGCTCCTTTTTTTAGCTTTTTTTTACTATTTTTTTTATTCATATGTTGTTAGTGAAGGTGACATCAAATTGAGAATTTTGATCAAGAGAAAGCAGCAGCACCACCAAAGATTTTTTTCTTCTTTTTCATCTTTCAATCTTTGTAAAAAAAGAAGAAGAAAAAAAGCAGAGTTGCGGCCGGTCTTTACGACGACAACATCGACAAAAGCAGTTTTTTTAGTCTGATTTGCTTGTCGTCGATGAAACTGCTTTTCTTCATCACCTTCTTTGAGTATTTTGTCAGTGCAACAATGAGATAGATGATGAGAATAATGATGAATTATAACTAAAAAACTTTGTTCACGATCTTTTTCTTTCTTTTTTGTACCTGCTGCATCTCTGTGTTCTCTCCTTCAAAATGTTCATAACCTTGAAGTTTTTTGATTTTATCCAACTTTTTCTTTTTTTATTGTACTTCGCATTTTTAAACTTGTCATAAGAAGCATTACAAAGAGAACACAAGGAGCAAAAAATGTTTTTCTCTTCGTCTTATTCTCACAATGAATAATATTCATTTTTGGTTTTTTATGTTTAAAATGAAATATTTATGTTTAAATTATTTGACAGCTCACCACTACTATTCTTTTTTTTCCCTTTTCTTCAACAACTTTTTTTATGTGTATTATTCTTTTTTTTGATAATTCACGTAAAATCTCGTTTTTATTTACCACCACGTGCAATATAACTGGGGGCAGACACGCACTATTGCATTGCATAGACAATTTTAGCGTGAGACAATATTGCACTTACCGATAATCACCGCCCGTAGGGCTTGTTCGTTACTTCAACAACTGAACCAATCTAACTTCCTACTATTGCTACCACCTTTTTTTTTCTTTTTTGATTTTGATAGCTGACGAAGAGAGGCAGCAAAGATAGAAAGAAAGAAGAGGAAAAGGAGTTTATGCTTTTTCTTCCTAAAAAAACATTGATAAGTGTTAAAAAATTGTTCCAATTTTCTTCTTCTTTTAATTTATTTCATTGGTAAAATCAGTTTTTTTGTTTAAAAAAATTGATTCAGTAATTGAAAAATTTTTATGCCTTTTTTATCGGTTTTTTTTTCATTCTTCTTCCAATTTTTTTTCTTTCTCTCTTTTTCTTATTTTAAAATCCGTTCTTTTTCTTTATCCATACCTTTTAAGGGTTGTCGTTTTTGATTGTTGTCTGGCGATTTTTTTCTTCATTAGAATGGATGATAATCTTTTTTTTTCTTCCCCCCCCCCCTTTTTTTACCCCCCTCATTTTTTTTCACTTTCATTTGTAAAAGTTTAAAAATTTTGATGATGTTGCGATTTTTTTTCTTCATCTCCTTTTTTTTATTACCACACATGCATTTAGGTCAGAGATTTGCCTTTCACTTTTTTTCTTCTTCTTTGTCATTGTTTTCCTTGATTCAATCAATAAATGTAGTAGTGTCTAAGTGTGTGAGAGTTTAGTTATGGTAGATAGAGTTGAAAGGGGGGAAAAATTGCAAGCAGCAAAAAAAAGAACAGAAGAAGAAAAATAAGAAAGTGGAGAAAAAATAACTCGGATATTTGCTTAAATTTCATTAGACTTATTTCTCGTTTTTTTGTCGAAAAAAAAATAGAAAATATAATCTATTGAGTGTCTTTCACTTGATTTCGTGAAAAAAAAGAGCTGCTCATTATATTTATGCCTTGCATTTCTCTTTAAACAAAAAAGTTTATGTTTCATGCCACAAAACTTCGTATAGTTTTTGTTTTTTTGAAAGTTCATACCTTTCATTTTTCCCTCCTTTTTTCCCCATGGTTTTCATTTTATTTTTTGAAGTTAAACTTTTTTCCTTTTGAGACTTCAAACATTGATTAACGTTTGGGAAATGAAAAAAAGTGAAACTATTAAAAAAAAGAGAAAATAGAAGGGAAGAAAAAAGGCTTCTATCCCTTTTTAGTTTATATAGCAGGTTTCATTTAAAATAGGATATTTAAAGTTATAATATGAAAAAAATGAGGGGGAAAAGATAGGGAAAAAAACGAGTTTAGTAGTTTTGACGCGACATTGATCAAAGGTCCGTTTGTAAAACTGTGTTCGCCACGTTCCGAGACAGTCAAGCCAATCTATCTGAAAGTTGAAAAAAAAGCGAAGCGAAAAAAGAGAGAGTCATTGACTGGCTGTAAAAAAGGAAAAGAAAAGCGGACAAACAATAAACGATGAATATATATATATATATTCATTCATTCAGCATGTTCGAAATAAGCACTTTTTTCTTCGATATATATGTTGTGGTCCGCATCAACGAACGTTCTAAAATGTACCAGATGAACGGAAAAACTAAGAGAACCCAAATAAATGGATGGATGGATGAATGACTACGACGACAATTCAATATTATATTTTTTATGTATGTATCCTCTTTGAATTTCTTTCACATTATACACTCTTCTTTTTTATCTCTCTCTTTTTTGCGACACTTTTTTTCTTCTAAACTATTTTTTGTGTTCTCTAACTTTTTTTTCCTTCAATACCCCCCTCGAAGTAGTAGCGTTTGTGCGCATATATATATATTTTTCAATTTCGGAGTGGCAAGCACCGCCACTATTTCTAAAGAGGCGTACTTGCGCTAAGACTGCAAAACCGGAGCAATGAAAATTGTTTGTTCGTTTGATTGGATGGTGAAAGAAATAATAAAGGAGAAGAATGGATATATTCAAAAAATGAATACATACCGGGGGATAGTGAAAAAAGAGAAGGGGAGAGAGAGACAGAAGCGGTCAGTGGAAGATGACTGGATAGAAAATCTGTCTGAAAAGGCGCGCAGCTTGATCGCCTAAAATCGACACAAAGCGTAACATGCAGTTTTTTTAGACAATTTTGTATCACTGAGTGAGACTCATTTTTTTATACCAATGAAAAAAAAAATGTGCAAAAAATACTCTGGGGTGCTGTGATAGTCTGGATGGATATATACTGAGGGATAGAGAGAAAAATATTAACTGTTGAAGAAAGATTGCAAGGGGTCGATATTGTTTTTGTTTAATGCAATATGGATGAACTAAACCTTTTTTGGTTATACATTGCATTGTGTTAAAAAAATATAAATTTTTTGTGCATCTTTACTATCGTGTTCATTTTTTCTTTTTGTGGTTTTTCAACTTTTTTTGTACATTTAAAACTTTTTTTCTTGCACTTTTTCAACACATTTTTTTAGTTCATGTTGTTGGTATCATTTTAATTATTTAAAGGATACTTGTCTTTTTTTATCTTTTTTTTTCTTTGCGCGTTTAACATTTCCCCCTATTTTTTTAAAATGTTAAAGTTTGTTTTTACTTGTTTTAAACTTGTTTAACGTTCCCTATCATCACTTTTTTTCACTTTAAAACATACGAAAAAGATATATTTATTTATTCAAACAATTATAATTGTTTTAAATAACATTTTCATCTATGCTAATTTTATTTTATTAATTTTTAGTAAATGGAGCTGAGAGTAGGTGGTCGATTTAGGCTCGGACGTAAAATTGGTAGCGGCTCATTTGGTGATATTTATCTTGGAGAAAATGTTATTACACGGGAAGAAGTTGCAATAAAATTAGAATGTAATAAAACAAAGCATCCACAGTTACATATTGAAGCAAAATTGTATAAAATGATGAATGGACAAGTTGGAATTCCACAAGTATGTTAAAATCACAAAAAAATATTCAAGGAATCTATATTTATGGTTTTAAATTTAGGTTAAATGGTGTGGATATGAAGGGGAATATAATGTAATGGTGATGGAATTGTTAGGGCCGTCTTTGGAAGATTTATTCAATTTTTGTTCCAGAAAATTTTCATTAAAAACTGTATTATTACTCGCCGATCAAATGGTTCGTATAAAATTTGCATGAAAATTCATTGTATTCCATAATTTTCTTTTAGCTTACACGAATTGAATATATTCATAGCAGAGATTTCATTCATCGTGATATAAAGCCAGATAATTTTTTAATGGGCTTGGGAAAGCGTGGCAATTTAGTATATGTAAGAATCCATTATTACAACCCAGTTCAAATGTACTTATATATATATTTTTTTTTGCAGATAATTGATTTTGGTCTCGCAAAAAAATATCGTGACCATAAAACTCATGCACATATTCCATTTCGTGATCATAAAAATCTTACGGGTACTGCAAGATATGCATCTATTAATACTCATTTGGGAATTGGTAAGTGAAATTTAAAAAAACAAATTTAATTCATATTCAAAAGTGGTTTTGTAATCAAAAATGGATGAATTTCTTTTTTAGAACAAAGTCGACGGGATGATGTTGAAGCACTCGGGTATGTTTTGATGTATTTCAATCGAGGGCAATTGCCTTGGCAAGGTTTAAAAGCAGCAACAAAACGTCAAAAATACGATAAGATCTCAGAAAAAAAGATGGCAACACCTGTACACGAATTATGTGCTGGCTATCCAGGTATGTTATCTAATAAGTAGAAGAAGAAAAAAAACAATTATTCAAACTTTATCTTTTTTTAGAAGCGTTTGCCGAATATTTAAATTACTGTAAAAATCTGCAGTTTGAAGAAATACCTGATTATAATCGTCTAAGGCAATTATTTCGACAACTATTTCATGTTCAAGGTTATTCATATGATTATGTATTTGATTGGAATTTATTAATGTTAGCCACATATAAATCTAAGCTGAACTAACAATTTATTTATATTCATTTTTCAGTACTAAAAGACATCATCAAATTCACCAAACTGCACCACCACAACCATCTATTCCTATTCTTCCAGCCAATCATGCAGCAAATCATTTAACACAAAAAACATCTCGGGTTTTGCTTGATTAACCAAAAAAACAATATATTCACCAATTCCTTTCTAAATTTTATTGATGCAAAAAAAAACAAACAAATAAAAATCAAAAATTATTTTTTAAAAAATTGTTAAAAACTGAATTTTTAACATTTTTCTAGTCACCTCATTTTGCAAAGTCTTGATATTTAAACAAACGATTTTTTCAACCATTATAACCTCATGTACTTTTATTTGTTAAATTTAAAGAGGTTTTTTTTCGCTTTTTTTTCTTTCTTTCTTTTCATCATCGTCTTATTTCGGGTTTATAAAAATTATCATTGTCTGTTTTGTTCATTTTACAAGTGTTTGTTTTTTTTAATTTTTCCAAATTTGAATATCCTTTTTTTGCGCTGATGACATTTTTTTATTCTTTCTCTTGTCTTTTTTTTTACTTTTCCAAAACAATGCAAAAATAACTTTCAATTAATTAGACAGGTGCCTTATCCGTTCAAACGTAGCGCTTTCAACATCTTTTTCAATGGCCTAAAAAATCCTTAAACTTTCAACTTTTTTTATTCTAAATTTAAGCTGGATGTTTTTTGATTAGCCAAGTCTTGTTTCCCTCTCTTTTTTTAATTAATTTTTATAAATGTTTTTTTAAAGGATTCTTTTTTTGTTTCTGTTTGAGATTACCTCGGCCCTCTTTTTTCCATGCCAACGGCGATTTTTATAATTTTTTTTAAACAAATTCTTTTTTTTATGTTTTTACATTTCTTTTTTTACGTTCACCTTTTTTTACTCATCTTTTTCATTAAAATTTTTGCGTCTATTACTTCCGTTCATTTTCTTAGTATCTAATTGTTTTTGCCGATGTAGTAGATTTGCCTATTTTTAATGTTAAGAAGATGTATTTTTGTGGAAAATTTTTTGTAATATTTTTTTGTTTTTGTAACCCTTTTTTTCCATTCCTTACTTTACGGATAATGACAGAAGAAAAAAAAACTGCAGCATTGTTGCACGGAAAAAATAAAAAAAATTTATTATATATTTTTAAAGAAAAACTAAGAGATTGAGCTTATATTAATTGCATACAATAATTATAATTAATAAGAAAATATAAATATATCTTTGTGACACATGAAATGAACAAAGAACATGTATGTATACGTATACAGTAATAAAAATCTTTGTTTAAAATTTTTGATCCCAGTGTTGAATGATTCGTTGTAATGGTGATCGAGGTGATTGTGAACTTTTTGATTGATTTGCAAGTGAAATACTTGATGGAAGTAAAATATTTGTGACAAATTCTTTTGCGTCTCTCCATACTTCTGCTTGTTGTTTTGCCGTTGATGCAATCATTTTATTTGCGCGCATCCTTGAATTTCGATCAATTGTTTCATCAAGGGCATTATCTATGATCTCATAAAGTTTTGAACGCTCCTCCATCTAAAATTAAAAAGATGACAGTAAGGTCAAAAATTTAGAGTTAAGGTTTTTCAAAAAAAATTGTTTCGTTTTTCTTACTTTATGAACAATTGCTGGTCCAGATAGTATCTTTTCATCATTTTCATAATAAATAATTTTATCTGTTTGGGTTGAACGTTGAACGAGCCCGGCTTCAGGAATATGTTCACCCGTACCAGTTGAAGAAAAAGATTTAGATTTTTCAAGATAATGAAAATCCTAAAAATTTTACAAATTTGTTTTGTTGAAAACGGTGCAAATAAAATTTACACATACCTCAGTTTGTGTTCCACATGTTTTTGATACTTTAGGCACTAAAAGTTTTGAAGGCACATTTTTTCGATTTATAACTTTTGTTTTTGTTTCTTTTGAAATTTCTTTTGAGCTTGAATTATTATTATTATTAATAATATTTGTTTTAGCGACTTTAATATCTTTGGCAGTTTTAATTTTTTGCATATGATTTGCAGAGAATGAACGAGATAATCTGGGCAGTTTTTCTGTAAAAAAACAATGAAAACTTCGGGAAAAATGCATTTAAAAATCTTACCATTACTTATTCTATTTTGAAGAACTGTAGTCGGGGCAGATTGAACTAAAAATGTGCAACTTGTATCTAAATTTAAATAAAAACATTTTTAAAAATATTTTAATTAATATTTTTCTGATACCTGAATTAGAGGATGATTTTGATTGCCGTTTTTGAAGTGGTTTTTTTGTGCCCGTAACATTTAAAGGTAAAATAGCAGACGATAATAAATTGTTATTATTGTTATTACTATTATTAATTAATTGTGGCAATTTTCCATTGTTTAATGGATTCTTTTGTTTTTTTCTTCTTGTTGTTATTGTTGATGGATTTGCACTTTGTACAATAACATTTTTTCTTCCTGTAGAACGCCTATAAAAAACTTTTTTCATAAAAAAATATTACTAATTCTCAATGGATTTATTCTGATTGTTACGGAATAAAAAAATGTTTTATTTAAAAGAAGGAACAAACCTCAGGGGCGTTGGAGAAATTCTTGGCAATAATGAGCTACTGCCTGGTGGTGAATATTTTCCATCAATATTATTATTTATTGGTGATAAAGCAAATAAAGTAAGGGGTAGTTGCATAGGGCTAAAATGATGTTCTTTCATAGAAGAAAAATTAAAATAAAAAGAAAGGAATAATAATAATCAACACTAAATTTTTTAATATTTTTTAAAAATGAAAGAATCCATGAAATATAAAAGGAAGCAATTTTTTAGGGAATTAATACAATCCTCAAAGGATTCATAAAAAAAAGTGTACACTTAATTGAAAAATATGAAGAAAAAAAAATGGAGTGAAGAAAAGCCAACAAAAAAGTGACAAAAATATTCGAATGACGCTTATGTATTTGGATATTAGAAATATTTAGTTGTAATACTATAAAAAAATTTTTTTTAACTAACAAAACACACCTATGAAAATGCTTGTATCGGTTTATTCCACTCACGTCATTAGAATAACGAGCACGTATTACAGCAGATTGTGAGGCACTGCCCATGAATTTGATTTATGCCAGCAAAATAATTTTTCTAAAAACAATAACCACATGGCATCAAATTTGATCCTAACCACACACTTATATAAAAAAAATAATATTTATATCTCTTTTACACTTTTTCCTCTTCACTTTTATATTATTACAAGTTCTCAAGAGATTTAATTATAGAACAAAGTAGTGAAAAATAAAATAAAAGCGGATGCGTATAAAAAATAAATTACTAAACAAGTGCTCTTTTTTTTATTTGTGTTGGTTTTTTTGAGCACGAAAAAATGAACAATTTTCTTTTTGCGCGGTTGTCTGCTATGGTGTCAACATCCAAAATAAGCTTACTTATTAGCAAGAAGAAGAAGAAAAAAATGAGAAAATAAAATAGGGATGAATACGTAAACTTTTTATTTTTTGTCGTATATTATATTTTTTTCAGCTCTTAGGAATGGCAACAAAAAAAAATAGCATCACGTCAAATTTTTAAGCCTTATAAATGTTAATAATTCTTTCCTTCTCACATTTTCTCTCTTCATATATATGTTTTTTTATTTGCAAAACAGATCATATCCATGACATAGATAAAAACATAATAAAATATTCATTTTCGTCATATTTAAGAAGCCCCCCAAATTCGCTCGCTTTCTTTTTGTATCTTTCATTGACATATTCTAGTCACGAATGACAAAAAACAGAGTAATAATTTATTCATACTAAAAATATGAGAATTTAAAAAAATGAGAATTGATAATATTCATTCGTCAATGAAAAAAGAAGACACTTTTAATTATTACCACATACATCATCCTGATTATTATCAATCAATCTCTTTTACAGCAGCACATTTATCTTACAAATATTTCTTTCATTTTTGTATGGCGGCTTCCGCCCAATCACTCTTATTCAGTACATTTTTATAAAATAAAATAGCCACAAAATGCCCTTTTCTGTAATCTAAATGCCATTGACATCTATATCTGTTTTGAAAAAAGCTATAAATAAATTTTTATTTTTAAATGAATATATTAATTTAAAAGTAGTAACAATGATGTAAAAATGAAGAAGCCATTTGATTATAGCGTATTTGACATTTTAAAGTTTAAAATTTGGCCTTCAAAGTATTTTGAGATTTTTGTATCAATAAAATCTTGGAACATTTATTAAAACTTTTTTTTTATTGATGCATCTGAAGGTTTGCGTTTTCATGTATTTTTTATGAAAGAAAATGTTTTTTATAACGAAGCAAAACATAAATCTAAAAATAATTATTACCTTGTTAACTTCCTGATTCATATCTAATATTTTAGAACTATAATCGTATACTTTTTAAAACAAATGAATCTTAAATGCTATAAGTTTTTTTAGTGTTTCTAAATTTCGCTTTTTTTAAGCTGTTAAGAGAATAAAAGTCTTTAATTCTTGGAAAAATGCTTGACTTTTAATTGATTAATTCTTTTTTGTTTGAATGTTATCATCCAATTTTCTTCTTGCATTTTCGATAAATCTTTGTTTTCTTCGAAGCAAACACGTGTTTACTCTTTTGATAAGATTCCTTAAACAAAAAAGAGAGATTCAAATCCAATCACAAAACAGGGGTTGATAATTTTACTGATAAAATTGTTTGCAGCAGTGCAAAAGTCAAAAAATGAAAGTTACCTTCATTTTGCTGGAAAAAGATGAAAGCTGGTAAGTGGTTTTTTGTCCCTTCTTTTTACTGTAATGATAACAAAAAAATTCTTTTTTGAAGGGTTGACATTGCTGTTGGCCATTGGCTGCCTATTAGGATTTGCCAATGCTCGGGTTTTTCGTGAAAATGAACAATTTGGTGGCCCTCGAAAATGGGGAGATCCAATTACAGATATTGGAGGAAGTATCTCTTGCGATCCCTTAATGATGGTTCCAAGTAAAAATATTCCAACAAATGTTAACTCACTTCGACCTGCTGATATTAAACTCGTTATGGCATTGGGAGATTCATTAACTGTATGTCAATCATTTTTTTTCAGCGATTTAAAATGATACCAAATTTTTAGGCTGCCAATGGCGCTGGGGCTGAAGATCCTCTTGAAATTATTCTTCAATATCGTGGCCTTGCTTTTCTTGCTGGTGGTGACAAATCATTAGAACAGCATATCACAATTCCAAGTATGATTGTACATTTTAAAAGATATTTCCATACGTAAAAGTGCTTTTTTTACAGATATTTTGCGCAAATTTAATACAAATTTGTTTGGACAATCCAAAGGAATTGGAGCTTCGGATGTATGGAATGTTGCTTATCTTAACAGCGCTGTACCGGGCGCTAAAGCTGATGATCTTCCTGGACAAGCTCTTGATCTTGTACAAAAACTTCAAACTCATTCTGAAGTAATTTTAATTCATTTTTTATATTTATTTTTAAGTTTAACCTTTAAAGGATCTTTTTTTAAATACATGTAATTCCTGATGTGCCGTTTGAATAAATATAAATTTTATAGGTTGATATGAACAATGATTGGAAATTATTGAACATTTTCATTGGTGGCAATGATGTCTGCGGATACTGTAAAGATCCAGTGAGTTTTGACTATTGTTGTAAAAAGAGCGTAGATCCATAATGATTTTAAATTAATGACTCTTAAGTTTATACGCTACAGTATAAATTTAAAAATAGCTGCCTCAAAAAATATGACCTTTTCAAAGCCGTTTTCTTTGTATTTATTTTTGTTACTTTTTAGTCTAAAAATACTCCTGAAATGTTCAGACAAAATATTGAAAAAGCTGTACAAATCATTAAAGATCATGTCCCTCGAGTAATTGTAAGTCTTACAACAATGTTGCATTTGGAAATGGTACGACAAATTGACAGAAATCAATATTTCTGTAAAGCCCTTCATGTGTAAGTTCATACTCTTTGCTTTTACTATAAATAGAATAAATGTTTGTATTTTTGCAGTGATGAATGCAAATGCGAACAAATGGCTAATTTTACTGATTCACAAATTTCTGAAGTTTGTACAAAAATGCAACAAGTTGAAAAAGATATTGAAACAAGTGGAGAATATGAAGCAGATGATTTTACATTTGTTGTTCAACCATTTTTAAATGAAATTACAACCCCACCAATGCGAGTAAGCAATTATTTTATTTTAGAATTTAATGACTATGCAACATAATATATGGTATTTTAGAATGGAACAGTTTTTATTGAATTCTTTACCCCGGATTGCTTCCATTTTGCTCAAAATGGACATGCTATTACTGCTTCATGGGTAACTATTTTTAAAAAACAAATTTTTCTCATTTTCTTTTGTTTAGATATGGAATAATATGATGGAAGCTGTTGGATCTAAAACAACTAAAGGAGATCTCGGTAACCCTGCAACGCCCCTAAAATGCCCTGATCCAGTGAGATTTTACTTTCTTTAAATAATTAGTATAATCAAAAAAAACATTTTTCAGAAATGTCCTTTCGTTCGAACACCGAAAAACAGTCAAGACTGTTCAAAATATTTAACTGATCCGCAATAATAATTTGATTTAAAAAATAAAACGGTGTTTAAGTTTAAATAAATAAATAAACAAATGATTAAATTAATTAATTATATTAGTTCAATAAATAAATCACGTATGAAAGTATACTTGGGATACGGTCGCAAACTAGATTTATAATAACAAGTTTGCAAACCATAACCAAGGTAACTGTCATCCGTTTGTTTGATTCACAATATCAAAAAAATGAAATCAGTCAGGTAAAAACGGCATGGATTGGTCGCAAACTAATAAGTGAAAAAGTTTGTCCACCAATCCAATCCGTTTTTATCTGATAGTTAAATTATGCAAAAAGCTTACATTTTAATATGAAAAAAATAATATATATGATCTGACAAATATATATGCATGTCTCCTTATATATGAGGCACATTAAGAGAGACCCGCCCAGCAGTAGTAGCAGAAGTAGTAAAAATGGCAATAGAAAAAAAAATTGACTGTTAAAAAATTTTCTTCTTCCTTTTTTTGCTAGACGGTCTCCGCCTTATATAAGATATAGTTCAGGTAGAAGAGGGGGGGGGGATGAGATGCACAGCTTTGGCAAATTATTAAAAGGGATATTTTTTTATTTAAATACATGTCAATATAAAACTAAAAGACATACACAAAACAGACAAACAGAAAAATAAGAAAGAAAAAGTTTAGAATATATGTGCCCTTAAGGGTTATTAGCATTGATGCAACAACAAGGGTGGTACTTCTGCAGGTAACTTTTCTTGCGCGTTGAAGAAGAAGACGAAAAAAGGCTAAAAAAAGAGTGTCAAAAAAAGGCGGGCTGCACAAAGTATATGACACAAAAAAAAAAGAATTTTAATGTAGACGCATTCTAACTAAACACTTGTGGCACTTTGAAAATAGAAAAAAGGAACTAATGTTTTTGTCGTTCAATAAATATGACAACATAAAAAAACGGATTTAAATATATTGAAAAGAGCATATTTTAAATAAAGTAAGAGCCAAGTTAAAGTAAATATAATTTCCTTCCTTTGATTCAAACATATTTTTTACTTGAAAATGAAAAAAAAAGAAGAAGAAGAAGCATTTTTTTTAACCCCTTAAAAAGCAAAGTACTAGATGAAAAATGTTTTAGTTATGGCATGTTGAAAACTTTAAAAAACCTTATTTTTTTAAGTTCTTTGTTTAAAGATCTTTTTCAACTTTATTATCCCGCGCATTTGTTTTTAAATTTGTTATTGCTGTTTTTAAACAATTGAGAGTTTCTCATTCCTTTAGGTCACAATATCTCTCAAAGAAATTTAATCACCCCTTAAACTGAGCCCCCATACAACCTTCCTTCTTTTGACTAACATTCATAATTTAAATTTATATACTTTTTCTTTTATCTGTCAAAAATATCTTTCTTTTTTTCATTTTCAAAAAAGTAATAACAAAGAATGGGCAAAAAAACACTCTTTCAATCAGTTAACATCAGGAAAAAGGGGGGGGGGAAACATTGGAACCAACCATATCGACGAAATTTGATGGCTCTAAAATTCAATCAGGGCCCTACCAAAAATTGGTGTACACTATTTCTTCTCTCTAAAAGAATTATTTTTTAAGAAAAAGAAGGGGATTTCATGAAGGAAAAAACTAGAAGAAACATAATTTTTTGCAAATCAGGGATGTCCAACGCGCAATTATCTCGTGTGGTCTGCTTTTTTCAATAATTCTGTAAAAAAAGATGTTTTATTTTTACCACAAAAAAATAATTAGATTTGTAATAGAAACAACAACCTTCGAAGAAAAAAAGACATCATTAATTTATAAAAAACGTTTAAGCTTGAAACAAAAAGAAGAAGAAGAAATTTTAAGATGGTCCTTCCGGTAATAGAGCATCGGCTGACAAAGATTGGACACGCAAATAGACGACGCTTTATTCGGATTGCATTTTGTTGTTCAGCTGTTGCATGTTTTGCAAATCTAATAAGTAAAAAAATAGGGGAGAATAGAAAGAAAGAAAAACATGAAATAAATGCAATTAAAGTTTTTTTTTCTTTCTAAAATAAACAATGAAAAAAGTTTTTAAACAGAAATTTAATAAATATATTTTTAGGTTCAACAACAAATAAATGGTTATATACGGCTGAAGTGTTAAAATATTATGTATTACCAAATAATACTAATGGATATGATGATGAAGGATCTCTCAAACCAAAATCTTTGTACTTTAAAAATGCAACAATTGGCCCATGGTGGTTTTGTTGGGATGATCCCACAACTCCATGGACATGTTATCATGTTGATTATTCAACGAGGGATGAAGCAACTGGGGATGTTACAAGCTCAATTGTAAGTAAGTATATTTAATCTTTTTTATTCTTAGTATTACATTCTTTAATGTCAGAATCAATGCGTCCAATGGTTATTTTTATGGTTTTGGGATGTTTTCTTGACATTTTTGGACTTAGTTCAATTACACTTTGCTGTTTAAGAAAAAAACCATATTTTTCACTTTTTGCTACAACTTTGGCACATATTTTAGCAGGTTTAATTAAATTATTAAAGCTTAGCAAAATTATTTTCGTTTGAAAAATATTTAAGGAATTGCCAACTTTCAATGCATTATTGTTTATATGTCTGCTGTATCCGAAGAAGTTGGAAATAAAATTTTTCCTGCATCAGAAATGGAAGATCCTGTTTTTTATTACACTGATGGATATTCGTTCATGTTATTAAAAGTTAGTTTCATACTTTTTTATAGAAAGGATTTATGTAAATGAGTTCCAAAATCAGGCTACTAGAAAATGTGTGTTTCATTATTAATTTACTTTTTGAAGTCTACTACAGATAAATTTTGAAAAATATATCTTTTTTTAGTTCAGCTTTCTTTGTACTGAAACAGCTGGACTTCTCTCAGCTTTAGTATACATGTCAAAACGAGATGAAAGAACTTATAATCGTTATCGAATTCATACAATTATGAAAACAGTAAGAAATGAAGATGAATCAGAATCCCCACATATGAAGGATCGGTATCATGATCATTCACGAATGCAATGCCTTCAAAAAGCATCAAGGTATTTTATAAGACTTGAAATTTTAATATTAAAAAATTGCTTATTTTAGAAGTGCATCCATTGATGCATCACTAGCAAGCTCAAATGGACCAAGGCCTCTTTATTATCCAAGCCGAAAATCATCAACAATGGAAACTGCCCAATTACGTCAATTCCTTGAGGCAACTTTATTTAAACATTTTTTGCATTTAAATTTCCTTATCTTTTTTTCAGCAACAATTTTTACTTCCACCGTCTGCAGCCCCAAAAACATTATATTTTTGAAGAAACAAAATTTTTAACATTGTTGAAACTTTAAGTATTATGGTAGTTTAAAAAACAAAACTTAATAAAACTTAAGCGTATTTAACAAACCTTTTTTCCGCTATCAAACTGGTCACCTTGGATACACAATCTATAGGGAAAAAAACTTTTTAGTTAAGCACTTTTGCGCAAAAGCTTCTATCTATTCATTTTTTTTTTCATTGATGAAACAACATTTTTTGTTCAGTCGTATTTTTTTGCTTTTTTGAAGGAAAAAATTTCTTAACGAAAAAAAAATAGACAAAAAGAAGAAGATTGAGTGCGGACAAAACCACCTTGGATTTACACCCTCCTAAAGACACCGAAAAAAGGAAAAGAAGAAGCAAAATGAAAGCAAAGAAGAAGGGTGATGTTGAAAAGCTTGGAAGAGGAACAAAAAAGTTGTTGTACACATCGCACTCTTGACAATAGTCATTTGCTGTAGTTATAGCTGAAAAAATTTATTTTTTTAATATCCGATTGAGAGAAGAAAAAAAAGCAGCAAAAGAAACAAAATTTAATTTAATCGAATTCTCTTTTTTTTCTCATCTCTCATTTGAAAGCAATTTACGAATGAAATTTTAATGTTGCTGTGATTTCCCACGTTAATGAAAAACGATACTCGATTTTGATAATCTCGGAGAAAAAAATGATATAAATTGTTTTTTATACGAATTTTTTTTATTTTGGATCCTTTTTTTACTTTATATTTTCATCATTTACTCTCACCTTTATTATTATGGAACATTTTCGACTTCTGCGACGTCCGCGGCCATTACCAAATTTAGATGAAACTAAACCGGGCATAAATGCGGAGTATAAAATTAAAGTATGTTATTTTACCAATTATTTACAAAGATATTTTATACTGTTGCTTTTGATCTTTTATACAATTGACAGAGTTCAAAATTAGTAGAGATAAAAAGAGTTTCTGAAATGAATGAAACTTTCCAAAGGTTCAGACTTAATTTCTTTATTTTCCTACGCCAACAATAACCTGCTATTTTTTTCAGTTTGTCTATTTTAAAAGTCATAACGACTTAGTCCCAAGGATATGTTATAAAGCAAAGGCATCTGTGCAGCATGCGAATTTGGTTATTACTTCATCACTACCTCCTGTAAAAATTTCAATTCCCCTTGTTACAATATGTTATTTAGAATCAGATAAAAAATATGATAGATTTGATATTCGAGGTCGACAATTTAAATTACGTTTTGTTGGATTTCGCGATATTATGCAACCAATGGCAACACTTGAAGAATCCCGAGATTGGTTACGATTTCTTGTTGTCCGACAACGAATTCCTCATTCAATTTTACAGCTACCATTTGAATGGGAAATGCAGATTGAAAGGCGTCCAAAAAGAATGTTTATTTCATGGAAAAAGATAAAGAAAAATTTATTTTGTCACAAATGTATTCAAAACCCTTCAAAAATTGAATAAAAAAGTATCTTTAATATATTTATTTTTGACAAACATAACATTCCAATTGCTCCGAAATAAAAACGATATTACAAATAAAAATGCTACAAATATACAAAAAATCAGTAAAATAGGTTGTTTACAATAATCAAACAAAATCAAACAGATAAACAAATAAACAAATAAAAATAAACAATTTAAAGCATGTATTAAAAGGTCAAGAAATTTTTTACCAATAGTTTTAAGTGAAAGCAACTCAACGTTTTTGTAAAAAAAGGTAAAGTTTGAATAGTTTTTTTTGAATTATATAAAGAAAAAGATGCGGTTGTCAGCTAATGAAAAAATGGGTCGCAATTTAATGGATTCCTACAGTAATGAGATCAACTATCAAATAATTATACTTTTGGAGAATTTTGATACAACCATATTTTTGAATGATAAGGACGTAAATATTCTTTCACTGCATTTGAATATAAGTCAAAGACCACACGACATGATAATTCTATAGCAGTTCCCTTCTAAAATGATTAGGTTACATTAACAAATTACTTTTAATTTAATCAATAATACCCGATTAAATAAGCAACAATTTTTAAACACAAGATTCATATCATCAATAAACTGTTGAACATTTTGATACCGTAGCGTTGAAATCTTTTTTGCTATATCCTTGAAGCATATTGGATTTGTTATTAAATCATAATATCGCTTTAATGATCTTGGAACAGGATTATGAAATGGTTCACTATGTTGTACAGTATCTCCACGCTTCTTTTCATAACAATACAATAATACTCGAGCACATACAATCTTTTCTCTTTCTGTAAACTGTTCAGAGGCTTCAGTTATTGGCTGAACATTTTTGCATCGTGTACATCTCCAATCATCACTAAAAATATTTTTCATAACTTTAAACAAAATCAGTTTTGTTACATACGGTAAATCTTTAACATCTCCATTTATCAGTGGTATATGACAAACATTATGATATACTTTAGGGCATGTTTCACAGCATACAAGTTCACCACTAATTTCATCACATCCATTACTGCAAACAAAGCAATAATCATCCCAGTCCTCAATTTTTGCTGGTTTTTTTTCTTCCTTTTCTGGACTTTGCGACATTGAAGTACTTGGAGGATTACGACGTAAAGTAAGTTTAATTGGGGGATTTATAGGAGGTGAAGCAATTGTTGGAACAGTGGCAAGTGTTGGATTCGGTGGACCAACTGCAGAGGAACTTTGATGATTGACAACTGGAGTAATTACCCGAGTATTATCCGGTACATTCAATCTAGGAGTATTTTGACCTGCGTGATGTTGTTTATATCCATTTTCTGATTGCCTTATAATATCCATCAAAGCTTTTTGCATCTAAAAAGGAGTAATTAAATAAAAACAAAAGTCCAAGATAAATCATTTACCATTGGAGGGCCATCTTTTACTTTTGGAACAATCGGGGATCGCGGTAACGATGATTGTGGAAGAACATTATGCATGTTATAAGTATTTGGACCATTATTGGATAAAATATGCTGGTTTTGGCTTGCATGATACATTGCTCTCAAACGCGAAGGTGGAAGTTGTTGTGGCATTCTTGGCATCATATTATTATTCATTGTTGGTGGACCATTTGTTTTGGTCATTGTAAATCCGCCTCGCATAGTATTACCTTGTGGCATAGTAGTTGATGTCATCATTCTTGGGTATGATTGCATTGGAAGACGTGGACCCGCAACCATTGGTGGAATTTTTGGATTCACTCTTGGATCTGCTCTATGCATATCATTGTGGGGATGATATCGAGGATCTACGGATTGAGGTTTAGAATATACTCGAAGATTAATATTATTGGCTGATGATGTGGCTGTTGAAGATTGTTGATTTTTCTGTACAGCTGGTAAAATTTTATGATTGATTGTTGTTCCTGCAGCTTCATATGATCTTGGAGCAGTGGGATCACGTGATCTTTTAGCAGCTAGCGCATCTTCTAACGGTCCACCTTTGCGCTTATCTCCTGGTTTTCTCTTTGTAGTAAGCGTTGTTATAGCTTGCTAAAATAAATTAATATTTGTTTAATTTATTTTAGGTCATAAATTTTATCGAAATATAACATACATGTGCGATTTTTTCAATAGGGATATCTATCAGTCGAACAGAAGGATCTGTTCGAACTGGAGGTGGTATCATTTTATTTTGAAATCTAAATTGTGAAGAAGCTTGCAGTTGATCCAAAATAGGTTTAGTTTCAAATAAAAATTCAGGTGGTTGTGCATATGCTTTAATTGCTTCAACAGTTTTAGTTGTAAAATGAGAAACATCAGTAGAAACTTGACTCGATATATCAGTTATATATGGCAAAAATTCTTGTAACGGATTATTGTCAGCAGTACTGGTACAAAGCTTTTTAAAATTTGACATGTTTGCTTGTTTTGCAGCATAATCCTTTTCATTTTCTTCATATTTTTGCAAATAACTATGTTCAAACATTTCCATTGCTAATACACAATCATTCATTTTTCTTAAAGTTGCATTTACAATATCCATTGTCTTTTTAGCAAGATCAATTCGCATTTCTTTAAAGTGCTGCTTTAATCGATCACGTTCCTTTGAAAACATATCAAATCTGTAAATAAAAACTTTTCACTTGTAAGGCTTATTGCGTATTAAGAAACCAGGTACTTCTTCAGTTTATTCCCCCCCCCCCTCTTACATCTCTTACATTTTTCATTCACAAAAGCAACCCCTCAGTCCACCAAATATAACACAATCTCCTTTAAATTCACAGGATAAACTCAACATTTTTATGCATATTTACAGAAGAAAAATGCAAAGAGGGATATACTGAAGAAATGCCCAAAACCAACTTACGTTACTTTTGTTGTATTTTGTAAAGTACTAATACCTTTGTTAAAACGTTCACATGATTCTATAACTTTACATGGAGGTAATTCAGCACGTTTTGTATGCTTTTTATGTTCAATTTGGTATCCAGTAGAACATGCATGACAGATATACTAAAAACAAACAAATCCTTTGAAAGTGCAAAGTATTGTTTTTACTTACATTACCACACCCGCAAATATATTTAGCTGGCATTTTTGGATGGGTGGTACAACTTGATAATAGACGGGGAGAAGTAATTAAATGACCTTCATGAAAATTTAAACATTCTGCACAAACAGATAAATCACACTGGCTACAGTAATGATTAATTTCTTTTTTGCAATTCAAGCTTTGTTGGCATTGTCTAAAAATTAAATCAAAATCTTAGATATAAAAAAAGGGAAATTGAAATACGGTTTTTAAATCATGTTTTTGTTATATCTCAATTTAATGTTTAATTAACTGTATTTGTAAATCAACAAAAAGAGTAAAATATTGACGATTTTAAACTTAATAAATATTTTAAGCCTAAGAATATATAAAAAGATATTTTAATATTTACTTACCCTTTTTTACAAACAACCCTGTTGACCAGAACGATGTGACTTTTAGGAACTATTCGAGCACATTTACAGGTATATTCAATACTATCTCTGCTTTTTACAGCTAAAAAATTTATTATTATGTTTGAACTTTAATAATCTGATTGACGTACTCAAGCAATCACGACAAGCTGTATGCATGCACTGTAAGAGATATAAAGTGGGCTTTGTAACTTGCTTTTTTCTACATTGAAAGCAGGTATCAAAAATATTTACTTCTGATACTGACTGTTTCTGTAATATTTAATTAACTATATTTATATAATAATATAAGCCAAACGGTTTCTTACCAAACTGCTTGAAGCTTCAGAAGGTTTGGTTTCAGGCAAAGCTTGCGCTACAGACAGAATGGGATCGGGTCTGTTTTCTGCCATCTTTTTTCACAGCTCTAAAATCTGACAATAATTTGAGCTTAGACGAAATAAATTGTTTAATACATAAGTTGAAAAGATTATTAATTGATGTAAAGCATTGATATTAGAAGAGTGCTAGATGTTTTTTAACTTTAACAAAAAATTCAATAATTTTATAACAAACAATAAGTCCACTATTCATAAACCTGCTTTTCGGAGACAAAAAAATGCGCGGTCACTCGGTTCGTCTCTTTTTTTTCCTTTTCGTATTTGCTGGAACTGTCAGAAATTCGCGGTGAGATTCATGCAACCCCCCATTTAAACTTTTGCAAAAGAAAAATAGCTGAACGATGCAGGCTGCTTGCGAACGAGTCGCAATTTGCGACATGAAACTGCCGAGTCAAAAAAAAAGAACCTTAGAAGTTATGATTTATGCAAAAACATACTGTAAAAATAAAAGAGTGAAAAAAATTTTAGGTCTCATTATCTTACAAAACACTATCTTTACAAAATGGATAGCTTATAAAATTGAAACAAATTGTTTCGAAATACAAACTTTGTCCTAATTTACATCGATTCTTTGGCCATGATTATTGAACTCTATTTTTTTTATTTTTTTTAAAACAATAACCACTCTGTGACCAAAGTAATCTCAAATCTTGTACGCCTGTGCATCTATTTGTAAGGTCAAACTGCAAACAGGCTCTTAAATATGAATGAACAATGAAAAAAAAATCAACGAGAAACAATCGATTTTTTTTGGTTTAGCTAATCAAATCAGCAAAACAGGTTACAAGAATGCGTAAGCATAATATAAAGTGAATCAAAAAAAGCCGACAAAAGTTGTTGGCTTAAATAGTTTTCAAAAAATTTATAATTGTTTATTATTGATTATCGATTGATGGCGGTCAAAATTTAACTACTTATCCGCAAAAAAAATTATTTTTTTATTATAATTATAAAATTAAATTAAAAAGTTTTTTACTAAACCCCTGCAAACAATTTTAAAATAAAACACATATACTATTTCGACATATAACTATCGATATTTTTTAGATATGCTTTTTTCTCCAAATTGTTCACTTTACGATCAATTCACACGCTCTAAAATTCTGCTTGCTGAAATTTCTGGCAGTCGAAGACTGCAAAAAAATCGCTATGAGGAAATCTTCAAAACTAGAACCATCTTCGGGCAAAATTTTATTAAGTAATTTTGCAGTCTTTCTGCAAAAGGCATATTTGTTACATTTATTCCGTGGACCTATTACAAATTTATTTTAACGCAGGTTTATGTTTATAGTCTTTGACAGTATTTTAAACATTGCGTCATCTATCGCCTTTGCTGACTCAATTGTATGAAACGAAATGAGAAATACGAACCTTAATGAAAAAAAAAATTTTTTTTGTACAAATAATAGTGCAAATTTGAAACTTTCTAGCAAAGAATTTACAGTTTTTCCTTCTGTTGCTTTTTTTAATATTGAAATTTCTTTGTGAAAATCTTTACTTTTTATCTTTTGATTTATTGCACATAGATTCATATAAATGAAATCAAAAATCATTAATTAAAAGTCGTCACCATTATTACAAAAAAAAAGAAAACAACATTCTTTGTTTGTTTGTTTTTAATAATTTATTTTTTGAACTTTTATTTTTCCATGTCTGATATATTTTTATGATTCAAAAAAAATCATTTTGTTGCGATTTTTTTCGTCTCTTTTATGTTTTTATTATTTCCGGTAGCTTCGAACTATTTCCACGAACTACAAATCTTGTACACATTTTAATGATATAAAATTTTTAGAACATGTCCGATACAAACTCTGAATTTTAAAATTTAAAAAACACGAACAAAACATAAACAAAATGATGACAATTTAACACATTTTCACTGCGAAAAGTGCATTATTATTCATTAATGCAAAAATGAAATGAGCCTAAAAAAAATATTGAATCATTACAACGCATTTCCATAGACTTGCATTATCTATGTTGAAATATATTCAAAATACATGTATTTTGTTTTTACTTTAAAACCAAGCCCTGTTGTATTTTAACACTTTAAAGACCTAATTTGTTTTGTGGTTAAGAAATCAAAAAACGTTTTTTATTATAATGTTTAAACTAAAAAAACACGAAAAAAATGTTAAAACAATACATGTCCTGAAAATAACTAAATTAATTGCATTAATTTTTCAACAAATTAAGTACAAAAATACAACAAACAATCCAAGAATTTTATTACTTTTTTAACTTTTTAAAGTTAAAAAAATCTTTTATTCGTTGTTAATTTTTAATCATTGTTTATGATCAAAGCGGAACATGTTTTCTGTTCTTAGACCAATGCAAACAAGTTTGTGCTCTCCTTTTTGAATGCGCGATTGTTCTTAAAAATATATAAAAGACAATGTCATTTGGCTCAATTAAAGGTATTCTTCACTTTCATTTAACAAATTTTAAAAAAGAGATGTTGGTATTTTTTTTACTTTCTTTTTTTATTGTTTTTTCAAATGCAGCAAAATTCGTTGATCAGGTAATCAGTTTTAACTAAAAAAAAGTAAAATAGATACAAATTTTAGATATCCCGACAAAGCAGTCAGCTATTAGTTGAATCACAAAATGGTAAAATGATAAGGCAGTGTTCTTGTGTTGAACAAAATGAATGTGTTATTGATTTAAAAAATCAAATGAGTGCTTGTTTTGATAATTGCTTTCATAAAGTTAAAGATGTAAGATACATTGTTTTTCAGAAAAAAAAAACAGTTTTATTACATAAATTTTTAGGCTGGAATAAATGTAGAAAGTCTTAAAGGATGTTTTCATCAAAAACAATATATCGTTGATGATTTGGTAACATGTATTCAAAGTACAATGAAAACGTAAGTAATAATTTTGTCTTTTTACCCCTTTTTACAGTTATCAATCAATTTCTGTCACAAAAAAAAGAGAGATGAATTTTTGTGAAGCTTTTTGTTACACTATTTTTAATATTAAAAACTTTTCAGCTGCGCAAATTCTCAAGATGGTAAACAAATTCCATACACAGACATTAACATTTTCTTTACAAAAGGTGAAAAGAAACTTCATCAACAAGCAGAAATGTTTTTGGCAACTATGGGTGATTCTGGTAGAGCACTTATCGATCAAGCATTAGATGTTGGAGCATGTATAAAAGATTGTGTAATTCAAAAAAATACTGGCGGATATTGCTTTGATCACAAAAGGTAAAAAATAATTGTTATGTTTTTGAAAACATAAAACTATTTTTTAGATGTCAACCATTAATTGAAGCAAAACAAGCTAGCAAATCCCTTAAAAAATGCATAAAATCAATTGGATGGAAAAATGAAGCTAGCGACCTATGCGAATGTATGGTAAAAGCAGGTGTTAGGTAATTAAAATATAAATATGATTTTTGGGGTTAAAACAAAAATTTATTTCAGTGAAATGGGACAATATTGTAGCATGCTGAAAACTATTACAGGAAGTGAACGTCGAGGTCATCGCAAAAATCCTTAAACTTTGACATTTTTTGTTTTCTTTTAATTATAAAAATTCTTTCTAAAAAATTTATAAACCTTAAACCTAATTATTTGATTGTAATTAATACACGAACATCTAATACAAATTCTGAAAAATTTAAACGACTATGTAATTTATATATTATATAAATCAACCCTCCTAAAAAATATATTTCAAAAATTTAAAGTCAAAAAAAGTCATATTTCGGATGAAGGATCTCAAAAGCGCAAAGATTAAACAGTGTTCATTTTTACCAAAACAAATAATTTGTATAAATTCACAGAATTAAAATTGTTTTTTAAAACTATTTAGTGCTACCAAAAAACGTCTTTAATCGGTAATGGCGACAAATGTTTCTTAATTTTAAAATTTGTTTCATTATTTTGTATAATACTTTGTGTTGATTGATGTTGATAAGAGTAGACCAAATGACAAAAAATTACATTCAAACTGACAAATTTTTTTTGTTTAATATTGTTGTTAAAGGTCAAAAATATACTGTAGAATGTTATTTTAATATTGTAATTAAATTTTAAGCATGTTACTAATTATTGGTTAGTTTGAACTAACTCTTGAAACTGACCATATTTAGTTAAAACTTACAAAACAATTTTCCAGCCTTCAGAGGTCACAAATCATAAAACAGCTTTTATTTTCGGATTATAAGTAATTTTTATCCCCCAAAAACGTTGAAATGTGAAAAAAACTTTTTGTGTATCAGAATCCTGTAATAGTAATCAGAATTCTTAAAAACACTATTTCTTATTCTTCTAAATTGTTATCCTATATTTTCTGCAAACTTTTGAAACCAAACACAGCTGGTTTTTTATAAATAACTTGCAGAAAAATTAATACTCGAAAGCAAAAGATAAAAAAAACCACAAAAAGTTTTATGTAGCATAAAAAAATTAAATGCATCAGCAGAATAGAAGAATTTGGAAAAAGGAATGAAAAAATGCGTTTTTCGGTCGGCTCAAACTCAGCTAGACGCAATACTTCCAAATGTTTAGATTGAAACAAAAAATGTTGATATTTGATTTTAATTACAATATTAACAAACATTTTACAGTACATTTTAAAACAACAATATTAAACAAAAAAAATTGTGAAAAAAATCTGTCACTGGAAACTAACTAACTATTGTCAGTTTCAATGTAACTTTTGGTCAGTTGATTGCAAGCTCTATAAGAGATAAGAGAGAGAGACTGTGAAAAGCAAAAGGAACCTTAATTAAGACCTAAAGGATACACATGATTACCTGGAAATCAGTCCATTATAATATGCAATATAATTGTTGTAAAAAGCACCCTCGACGGAATCTTGTTAAAAAAACTACCAAAAACTTTTGTTTTTAAATTTTTTATTTACAAACATGCAACAGGTACTTTATATTGTTGTAATTTTTAAATTCTTTTGATAGGACTTTATTAAAAGAATTTAATATTCTTATTTACGTAAACTTTCTACTGCAGTCGCCAAAATAACAAAGTAAAAATGGTCAATTATATACCGCAAATATTACTTATTATTGTCAAAAAATTTATTTTTCAACTCACTTCTCTCAGGGCTTGAAAATAGGGCCGAAAATCTCGGCCGGCCTGGGGCTGGGGCCGAAAAAGTAACGGCCCGGCCGGGCTGAGGCCGAAAAATTCTCGGCCTGCCCCGGGCCTCATTTGGCCTCATTATTTTTTGAATTTTGAAAAAAAATTTTTTATTCCAAAAATATAAAAAAATCCGCCATTTGGTTAAGTTCCTTTTGATAATAGTATTATTAAAAGGATATGGAAACTTAAAAAACAAAATTGTCAGCAAGTATAAAAAGTATACACAATATATTGTTCAAAAATGTGCACAAAGTGATAAACCAGCCTTCCTTCGGAAGGCTTGTGTTAGTCGGGTTCTGTGTGGTAGTGGTCTTGTAAATTACGGAACTTTTTAAATGTTTATAACTTTTTTAATCATTCAAAATGGTTGAGTTTGAGCTGAGATCAAATTTTGTTGTTCCTTTCATTTTCATTTTAAAACCATTGCACATCTTGCCAAACAATTTTTTTATGCTAATTTTTAAAAATTTAGTTACAGTTCTTAAATGAGTTAGTATTTTTCACGATGATTTTAAATCGTCTCCACCATTGAGCCTTCGGCTCAATGGCTTCGCCGATTTACTGCTGGTCCTAGACCTTCGGTTTGGGGTTACTGTATATTACAAAAACTTTAAATTTAAATAATCAAAATGACCGGATATTAGCCTACTTTTGTATTTATACAAAAGCGTTTCTGCTTCACTACCACGTCAAGGTTTCCGGATCTTCAGTGAAGTAAATTTGTTTTAATTTTTTTACTGTACTCTCTTTAATAATTTTTATATATATTTAAAACAAATTTTTAATTTAATTAAGTCGAAATTTTAATATATTTCTTAACTTTTTTTTCCATCTAATAATCTATGCCATACAACATTAACACATGTGTTTGCTTTTGAATAACAAAGTAAAAATGGTCAATTATATACCGCAAATATTACTTATTATTGTCAAAAAATTTATTTTTCAACTCACTTCTCTCAGGGCTTGAAAATAGGGCCGAAAATCTCGGCCGGCCTGGGGCTGGGGCCGAAAAAGTAACGGCCCGGCCGGGCTGAGGCCGAAAAATTCTCGGCCTGCCCCGGGCCTCATTTGGCCTCATTATTTTTTGAATTTTGAAAAAAAATTTTTTATTCCAAAAATATAAAAAAATCCGCCATTTGGTTAAGTTCCTTTTGATAATAGTATTATTAAAAGGATATGGAAACTTAAAAAACAAAATTGTCAGCAAGTATAAAAAGTATACACAATATATTGTTCAAAAATGTGCACAAAGTGATAAATATATAAGGCCGGCCCGAGGCCTCAGAGGCTTCGGCCCGGCCGGCCTCGGGCCGAAAATTAATGAGCCGGCCTGAAAAAAAATTAGGCCAGCCGGCCGGCCGCATTTTTAAGCCCTGCTTCTCTCAAAATTATTCGAAAAAAAAGTAAAAATTCGAAATCTCCAATCTAAAAAACCTATACTCTGTAAAAATTAGACTCCAAATCAAAAAAAATTTAAAACTGCCAAAGAAAATTGCTTATAAAGAAAAAACGTTTGATTTTCATCCCTTTGTTATCACGATTCTTTCGACCTGTATTGGAAGTCCGAACTAGCAAGGAAGGCGGAAAAATGGCAACCTAGACTCAAAAGTCTGCAAATTGCAGGTTCTGCCTGCGGACCAGTGTTGTGCCCGACATTTTTTATCGACTCCGACTCCGAAAAGCGGCATCTTTTTCTTTGATCTTTTGGAATTAGTGACTCCGACTCGGTAGTCGGAGTCGATGTGGAGTCGACTCCATCGACTCCGGAGTCGGAGTTGCAACAACACTGCTGCGGACTGCAAAAAAAGCAGATTCTGCGCAGTTGCTGCAATCGAGTGCAGGCATAAAATATTTTCCTGCAAAATGCAGTTCCTGCGCAGGCGCGTTGCAGAATCTGCGCAGAGTCTGCCACCTCCTGCAACAAATTTTGTCTATATGAAATGAAATCCCGATAAAAGGCGCAACACGACAAGATGCTACTTTCGTAATTTACATATTGTCGTGTTGCGCCTTCTTTTATTTTTTTTGTTAGTCCGGGAATAGGAATGAAAAAAAAGTACTGTCTTTTTTTTTATTCTCCGGCCACAAAAAAATGTGAATGAAAAAAGAACAACAGCTTTTGCCTGATTTTCAATAATTTTTACAAGCAAAAATTTGTTAGAAATGAAACTCCCCCTTTAAACTTTTTCGAATTTTAACGAAAAAGTACAGTTGATTGTTTTCGCTGCGTAAACTATTTTTCACAAATCACAACTGCATTCAAAAATAAAACTTTTACTTTTTATAGCCGCTGCTGTAATTTTATTTAAAATATTGAGCGCTTGAAATAATAATTCTCTATTATTATATTTTATAATGTCTTTATCACCTAATGAATTCATTGTGGAAGGTAAAATGATTAAACTTCAAAGATTACTATCTTCTGGTAAGTTTTTTTTATTTATCATCAAATTAATTATATATACATGCAAACATTTTAAGGAGGATATGGTAGTGTACATTGTGGACTTCTTAATGATCGAACACCTGTAGCTATAAAAAAACAAAAATTTGGCAGAAGAGCGACCGAAGAATGGAAATATTTAATGTCATGTAAAAGTGACTACATTATCGAAGGATATTTTCATTTTTTTCGTCATAATAATGAATTCATGGTTATGGAAAAAGCTGAAACAGATGTATATATTTACATTAATCAAATTGGGGCTGTTACTGATCCTGGTATCTTTGCTGCAATTGCTTGGCAAATTATAACTGGTCTTTCTGTTATTCATCAAATGGGTTTAATTCATCGTGACATCAAGCCTCAAAATATTCTTGTTTGCGGACAATATTTTAAAATATGTGATTTCGGCTTTGCAATTGAAGTCAATTGTACGCGTAAATTAGATGTAAGTGATTGTTACCGTATACTTGTTAATTTGATTTTACTTTAGGAAGGAACTAGATCAACAATGGCTCCAGAAGTTATGACTGAACAAAATTATGATACAAAAGCTGATATTTGGGGCCTTGGTGTTCTTTTGTATTTTATTCGTACAGCAGCATATCCATTTAATATTGGTATACGAAGGATCGATGTTTTGATCGATATTGTTAAAAAAGTTAAACTAACTGGAACTTTTGAAATTCAAGTAAAAGAATATCTCAAATATCATCAAATACCGTATGCTACTGAAACAACAATATTTGATGATAAAGTAATGTATTACCGACATAAAAATGTCATTACTGTAAGTTTATTTCTTTTTTTATTTTTGAAATTATGCACTGTTGCGTTTATAGATTTGCTTAGAGCCAGATCCATCAAAGCGCGTTTCTGCAGAACAACTTCGTCATCATATTATTTTCAGAGAATTACGGTTTGATTCTATTTTCAATTATAAAAAAATAAATGTGTTTGATTTCAGAGATGAAGACTTTGACAAAATACCTTTTTATGTTCCACGCATGGAATAAGAGTGTTTTTTTAAATAACTTTTTTTTATAATGTTATTGTTCGTTCTTTTATTTATAAAATACGCTTTATCTATAATTTTTTTTATTATATTTATATTTAAATTATTGCTGACAAAATTTGTATGCAACATTCTAATAACGAATACTTTTTTTGTCATTTTTAAAATCCTGCAGCGCAGAGAGAATTGGTACGCTCAAAAACTTTCATTTTTCATATTTTTCTTTGATCCGTTGAGTAATAATAAGAATCAATGCTTTGACTTCTCTGAAATGTAAGTATTTCATTTATTTTTTTTTTACAAACGAACTCATAATTTTTAGGACTCCAGGAAAATTAATCAAGAGAAAACGTGTTATTTATTGGGAAATCCGATCGTGGGAAATTGAAATTGGAAGAAAAATTGGTTCAGGGTGTTTTGGGACTGTTTACAAAGGAAAGTATTTTGGTGAGTTATTAAAGTTAAACTTTTTTTACTGACGTAATACGTTTTCTAGGAGATGTTGCTGTTAAAGTTCTGAATGTCCCTGACCCAAATCCAACAGTTTTAAAGGCATTTCGAAATGAAATGGCTCTTTTACGGAATACGAGACATACAAATGTATTAAATTTTATGGGTTGGACTCGTTCTCCTCAATTAGCGATTGTTACCCAATGGTGTCAAGGATCATCTCTTTATCATCATATCCATGTTGTTGAACCAAGAATTGATTTTACGCTTGCTATGATTATTAAAATTTGCCGACAAATTGTTCACGGTATGAGCTATTTGCATGCAAAAAATATTATTCACAGGTTTGTTTGATAAAGTTCGATTAAAAATTTACGAACATTGGAGACTTATTTCCAGAGATTTGAAAACGAATAATATCTTTTTAACTGAAGATAATATCGTTAAAATTGGTGATTTCGGTTTAGCTACTGTTTGGAGTTCAACAACTGCTGGTCAGCAACCTGCTTTGCAACCAACTGGATCAATATTGTGGATGGTAACTTATAATTAAACACAACAAAGGGCAAAATTGAAATTTTAGGCACCTGAAGTTATTCGAATGCATGAACATACAACTCGTTCGGATGTATATTCATTTGGAATTTGTTTATATGAACTTTTGACCGCAAGACTACCGTATGATCACATAAATAATCGAGATCAAATTATTTTTATGGTTGGAATGGGTTTACTTCGACCAGATAATTCTCATTTACGCGTTGATACTCCATCAAAACTTCGTACCCTTTTTGTTAAATGCATCGAATATAATGCTAATGGAAGACCTGAATTCTCAAAGGTATTCATTTGATGTGTATTACAAAGCCTCACGGTAGTTCATTTTTAGATTAAACCAGAATTGGATAAAGTAGCAGCAAATTCTTCAAATTTGACAAAATCACAAAGTGATTCATATGTTTACAAAGTAGGTAAAAATCATCATCCAGGTCCATCGACGGTGTCTCTTTTACTTAAAGGATGGCGCAGAAACTTGTAAAAATCTTTTTGAAGTTGAAGTTGGTATTCGAGATATTTAAAGTTGATCTGAACTTGCGTGTTAGGTTTATTGTGTTATATCAACTGCTTGTATACTTGGTCGCTTTATTCTGTAGCTGAACCAGAAACTCTTTATACGTTTTTTTTGTTGCATTTTCTTGTCCGTAATTATTGTTTTTCATTCTTTGTTATTTGTAAAGTTGTTGTTCTATAAAGTAAAATAATATTATTTTGAAAAATGTGTTAACCCATGCATTGTATAAAGGGGAGCGTTGAATTTCCAAAACGTTTGGTTCTTTAAATTAATTTATAAAGCTTTCACCAACTTAACAGAAGATCTTTTGTTTAAAAATTCAAGTTAAGTTTGTTTAATTTGTCTTAATAAAAAAAAAAAAATTATACTTGAATTTAAATCAAACTTAAAAGTTTAAAGCAATTTTAATTTTCAAATAATTTATGAGGCAATGAAAAAGTCTTTACACGAAAAAAGAGCAAAATGAGATGAGTCTTCGAGAATGCATTCGTCGTTGCCTCAATTGAATTTGAGTGTAATATTCGTTTGCTTTGTCTTATTTTTACCTCCTATTAATTTAATATTTTTAGAACAGCTATCAATATGGCACTATCAATTCCTCAATCTTTTCATATGCGCCATTTAAAAGATGGTGCAAGATCTTATAAAGGCCTTGATGAAGCTGTTACTCGAAACATTGAAGCTTGCTCTGAACTTGGTAGTCAGCTTAAAACTGCTTTTGGCCCTAATGGTATGAATAAGCTTCTTGTAAATGATATTGGAAAAGAATTTATTACAACTGATGCTGCAACAATTATTCATGAAATTGCTGTTCAACACCCTGCTGCTAAATTATTAGCAATGGCAGCTGATTATATGCAAAACGGACCTGGTGATTATGTCAACACTTCTATCATCCTTGCTACTGAATTGTTGACTGGTGCTGCCGAACTTATTAACTCGGTTGGTGGTTTATTTTAAAAAGCTTTCTTTAAAATAACACTGTGGAACTGAGTGACTAATAATTTGATGTCATTCTTTTTCATCATTATCTAATTTTAAGTCAAAATTTTATTGTGAAAATGTTTTAGGGCATCAAAACAGTTGAAATTATTGAAAGTTATCAGCGGATGGGAGAAACATTGATGTCACAGCTCTCTCACTTTGTTATTGCTCAAGCAAAAGATTTGCATAAGGTTGAAGAAGTCAAAAAATACATCTTCTCTCCTATTATGGCTAAACAACTTATTCATGCCGATTTTATTTCTGGAATTGTTGCAAAAGCATGTGTTCAAACCGCTTCCAAAAGTAATGGCTTCAATGTTGACAATATTCGCATTGTAAAGCTTCCCGGTGGTACTGTTAAAGATTCTGTAGTCATCAATGGAATGGTATTTAATCGTTCATCTGAAACTGATGTGAGAAGTGTTGAAGCTGCTCGTGTTGCTCTTTTTGCTTGTCCATTTGATATTACTCAAACTGAAACTAAAGGAACTGTTTTAATGTCTAATGCTACTGAACTTATGGAATTTAGTTCTAATGAAGAAAAAGAAGTTGAAAAGCAAGTACGTGAACTTCATGAAGCTGGTGTTAATGTTGTCGTTGCTGCTGGAAAGTTTGGTGATCTTTATAATCATTATCTCAATAAATACGGCATTATGGGTGTTCGATTGGTATCCAAATTTGATCTTCGTCGTCTTTGTCGTATGCTTTGTGCACCAGCTCAAGCAAACATTTGTGTTCCATCTCTTGAACATATTGGACAATGTGATAAAGTTTATCAACATGAATTATCTGGACATGCAGTTATTGTTTTTGAAAAAACTGGACAAGTTGGAGCAATTGCAAGTATCGTTGTTCGGGGTCCTACAACTCTTCAATTAAATGATATGGAACGTGCAATTGATGATGGAATTAATACCTACAAATCTCTTACTCGTGACTCAAATTTAGTAGCAGGGGCAGGAGCATTTGAAATTGAAATCAATCGTTATATTGAATTTTTGGCCAGTACCAATTCAACTGTTGAACAATTTATTCTTCGCAAATTTGGTTTGGCCTTTGAATCAATCCCTAAACAACTAGCTCGAAATGCTGGTTTGAATGCTACAGAAACTCTTGCTGCTCTTTATACCGAACATAAGAAAAAGAATACTACTGCTGGTGTCGATATTAATCAAAGTGGAAAAGTTATTGATGCTCAACAATTCAATCTTTTTGATGCCTTCCTCCCTAAAAAGATTGCCATTCAGGTTGCAGTTGATGTTGCTTGTCAAATTTTAAGTGTTGATCAAATTATTATGGCTAAACTTGCTGGTGGTCCAAATACTAATGCCGCTCGTCCTCAAGATCCTGAAGGAAATGATGATGGAATGGCTTAAATTGAAAGAATCTGGAAAACTCATGATCTGGTTTTTTAATTTTGCTCTATGTTTCTGTTTTTACAAGTTTTGTTATTTTGCTTTTTGCTAATAAACTTTTATTTTATTTAAAATTCAATGCAATAAATTCAAAGAGAGAAAACCAGACAAGGATAGTGACAGACGAGGCAGCTGGTTTCAACCTAAAAATAGACGTTGAAAAATGAAAGAAAAGGTTTTGTCGCGAAAACGTGACTCAGTTTTCACAAATTCTTTTTATCTTTTTTATTACTTTTTTTCAATGTTAAAAAACTTTAACCATGGTTTAAGCGGTATAAAAGTAATATAATGAAAGACAGGAAAATTCCTGTGGCTTGCCGGTATTATTTAATAGGACAATGTATTAAAAAATCCAGTGATTGCCGCTTTTTACATGATAAATCAGCTCCAGTTAGTCTACTTTGTTCCAAATTTTTAGCCGGATATTGTGAAAAAAATAAAAAATGCCGGTATAGTCATCTGTGAAAAAAATAAATTTAAATTTAATTAACTCATTTTATTTTACAGTTTTATTCATTACAAACCATCAAAAGAGACAGCAGAATTACAAAATGAAAAAATACTGTGCCGCTTTTTTTATGAATATGGTCATTGTAGACGAGGCCCTAATTGTCCGCATATTCATGGAAACCTGTGTTGTGATTGTGCACTGTATGCCATTTATCCAGATGATTATGACGGGGAAATTCATCAAAAAAGTTGTGAAAGCGGAAAAGCAGCCATGATTCAACGATATTCTGAACCATCTATATCAAAAAATTGCATAATTTGTCATGGAAATATTGTTGAACAACTAAATCGCTTTGCAATTATGCAATCTTGTAATCATGTCTTTTGTGCTCCATGCATAAAACGTTGGCGTGCAACAAAAGCTCATTCTAAAGAAAATACAAAGTAATATATTAAAAATGTCAGAAAATTTGTTTTACAGTAACGTTTTAGAAGCTGTCCCATTTGTCGTGTTATCAGTTACCAATATATCCCATCCGATTATTGGATCGATGACATAAATGAAAAGCAAGAATTATTCCTAAATCACAAAGAAATAGTCTCTAAAAAGCTCTGCCGTTATCTCAAAAATGATCCAAAATGGTGTCCATTCGGTTCAAAATGTATCTATTCGCATAGTATAAATAGCCTAGAATTTAGTCGTGGCAAACCTGGTGTAAAGCCAAAGAATCTTTCAATTTAAATTTCTTTCAAATGTTATTCATATTAGTCTTTCAAATCATTTTTTTATTCTTTCACGTTTCTTTTGTTAAAACCCGGGTACAGATATACTTTTTAAATTGTTTCAATATAGTGAACCAAATCGGCTAGGAGGCCATAGAATAAACATAGCTTTGCCTTGAAACAATCCCATGTTGACAGGTCCATAATTTCTGCTATCTTGTCCTACAGTAACATTATCAGAAGACATCCAATATTCAAGAGGCCCCAATGGCATTGGTGGACGATTTTTTACGTCAATAATTTCACCTGGAGTTGCAGTAACTCTTTTGACATGATGGACTTTTGGATCTCTTGGAGATCTAAATAAATATAATTATCAAAAAATAACAAACAAAACAGGCTTACGTATATGTATAAATTTCACCATTTTTTGGAAAGCTATGAATTTTGCTCAACCACACAATATCATTTAACCACCATCGGGCATCGTTTCCTCTTAATGTTGGCTAGAAAAATTATTTTATGATGGAATAAAAATAATAAAAACACACCTCCATTGAAGCTCCCACCACAGATGCTGGATGACCAACACATTCACAAAATGCGATCGGCAAACTTATAATACCAAATGCTTTTCCTACTATTTTAGTAATGGTCCATAAAGTTGACATTATATAAAAAAGCCTTACGATACCATTAATTTTTGTTATTGTATAAATACGCGGATTTGTTTTTTTAAAAACATTCTTGAATTTTTTGACGCTTTTTATAAAAACACATTTTGCCAATTATTTCAAATAAGAAAACGTTTGCCGTGATCAGTGTTTTAAAACATGTTTTCCGGATTCCACTTTTTTCCCCCGATATCTTATAAAGGAATCGGAATCGGGAAAACACTGGCCGTGATGAATACTGTATTATTTTATGATCTTTATAAATTACTTAAGTTTGACATAATCTGTTTATTCAATTTTTTTAAACATATAAATATAATGCTTTGAATTTTTATTCATATGTTGGAACCGCTTTCGTCTTAATTTTTTTTGCCCTCTTGTGGTAATCTGTAACTGATGAAATTTCTTTGTTGTAGCCGTTTTGTGAAACCAGCCGTTTTATAGAACGTGTCGAAAATAGTAGGTCAAAAAAGCAATCGGTTAAACAAAATGGCTAGCCGTTTTATAAAACGACTGGTTTCACACGTGGTGTTGATCATTTGCCTTTCCCGGGAATTTCTCGATTTTTGTGAGAAATGAATCCCATTTCTCCATTTTTTTAGTTCAGTAATCAACAAAGTTTTATCATCGTAAAAATAAGAGTACTTTTACTTTTAAAACAATTTATACGCACAAAAATGTAGTTAGTTAATTGTATAAATTTGAGGTTTTAAAAATTTTGGGTTTTAAAAATTTTAAATTTCAAAAATGAAAAAATCGGTAATTTTCCTCGAAATTCCCTTTTTTTCCGATTTCGCGCGAAATTAACAACCCAGGATTTTTTTCAAGAGGAATAAAAGGAAGATATATTTTCAAATTTTCATTTATAATTTTGAAGACCTTTATTTTTACTTGCTTTGTAGTTTTGTCATAAATTTCAAATATACATTTTTTTTAAATTTATTAAAATTTATACTTTGAAGCAATATAAAGTTGCGGCAGTGAAAAATTTGAAAGAAAAAACAATGTTAAAGTAAAAATAGAAGTATAAAAATGTTTAAACAGATTTGGGTCCCTTTTCGAGTAACAATGAAGCATCTTCACCCTTTGTCTCTAAATCTTCAACAATGTTAAGCATGGCTAATGCAAGATAACTTGCTGGTAAATCTCCAATATTCAAAGCAATTTGATGAAGAATAAACATTCCATCACGTCCAATAATTTTAAAGAATTTTTCAACAAATGTTGATTTGCTGTGAATAAGAAGAAATGAACGAAGTAATTTAATTACATATGCATTGGTAAAACAGCATTGAAGTACCCAGTAAAAGAAATGTCCAGTACTTATTAATGAAACAGCAAGCATCCAAAACCATAAAAATAATAAAATTTTTTCATAATAAATATTTAATGTTAATACACAGAGTACTGTATCCCATTGAATTGAACCAGGTTTACGACGTTGAAAATCACAATGTGTTATGCGTGGGAAGTGTCCTGTTTCCTGTAAATTCATTCGTGTTAGTTTTTGTTTTGCTTGTATCGATGCTCTTAACTCATGAATATAAGGGTAAGCTTTTTTTTTGTTCAAGTAAATGAGAAAAAAATAATATGCAAGGTTAAAGGTTTTTCAAAATCAAGTATCTTTTCTTTTGTGAGAAAAACGAAATATTTTGACGCTTGAATAAGAGTTGTAAGTTTCAGTCTTTTGTAAACAATGAAACAAAAAGAAAATGTTGTAAGCAAATCGCATCTCCCTTTCCTTCTCCTTTTTTTTTACTTCATGGCTTTCATGCTTATTCTTTTGATTGGCTTAACTTTTTCTTTCTTTCTTTCTTTCTTTCTTTCGTTTCTCTTTCCGTTGTTGCATTAAATGCAAAAGTTTCCGGAGGTAAACATAAACAATATCGTGTAATCTTACAACGCAACAGTAATCTTTTACTTCTCTATTTTTTTTGTTGTTCAAAGTTGGTAGAATCATTTGAAAGTCCATCCTAATTAAATAATCTCTTTAACAAAGAATGTAAAAAAATAAGAAGATTATACGTACTTTGTGTATTTTTAAAACGCAGACCAAAAGTAAAAAAAAAGAATTATACTTACTTGCCAGTCATTACCCCTTATTAAATCATATACAATATTAATTCCAGATTGTCCGTCCATGCTTGAAGCAATCAATATATTCAAAAAGTAAAAATTAAACCAAGCATTTAACGTTTGTAATAAAGTATACAGTAGATAATATGCTCCAATTGTTCCACGATTTTTTCGTCGATAAAGCCGAAGTCCGTCCCAAACATATACAGCAGCAATTTTTTCAAAGCTTTCAATTCTATCTATAATTTATACCCTTTTTTAAATGCATATTTTTGGCACCCGCCAATTTCCGAATGTGGTATAAATTTTTTTAAATGGTAAATTCAGGAAAAAAAATGAATTACAGTAGTATTATGAAACAACTGAGATCTAACTATGTTTTGTTTTCAAAGAAAATATAACTAACTTGCAAAGTTTGCACTTTTAATTTGGTGCCAGACATCATCAATGTATTGAACGGTTGATGGAAGGTCGTATCCTAAAAAAGTACGTATCTCATTTTTGTTCTTCTTTGTTTACCTGTTTTATAAAATCTTTTGTAAGCTTCAAATTGCGATGTTCTCGCATTACAGTTTTTTTTCACTTTTTTAAAAATATGTGTAAAAAAGCTTGTCCAGTTTTAGACCATCAAAAAAAATAGATGAAGAAGCAAATTGTATAAAAAGAAAGTTGTTCGTACTTCTTTTTTTCATCTTTTTTTAAGGAAGTCTAAATGCAAACATAACTTACCAGACCATGCACATATCAAACGCATAAAAAATCGTGGAATATAAAAAAGAAAAGCTTGTAATGCAAGGACATATGGAACCTGAAATGATTGAATATAAAAATATCAAATTTGCATTAAATAAACAATACCCATTGATAATATCGAATAATATTATATTGACGACGTTCAGGATCAAAATCAAGTTGATGAGTAATATTATGGAAATATGTTCCATGTACATAACAATATTGATTTACAAATGTTGCCCAAGTTGCTGTAAATTCTGCGGGAGTCCAACAAGTAATTGGGGAGCCCCAATAATGTGAAGATAAAAGTAATCCTGAGCTTATTGAAAGAACAACTACAGTATACAAAGAATTTAAGCGATCTGCCTAAAAAGAAAATTTAAAAGTTGAAAAAGATAATGAAAAAAAGATAGCTCAAAAAAGACTTACAAAATCACCTCTTGGCTGTTTAAATACTCGACCTATTAAGGTGTTCACAGTTTGGATTGTACCCAAGTGTGCACTCATTTTGGGTTATCGTTCGCTTCAAAGAAAAAAAGCAAAGCAGAAAAAAAAGCTGGAAGCAAAAATAGTTTGACCCTTTTTTCGATCGTTTTAAAAAATATTCAAGTGTTGTAAGAGGAAATAGTTGTCTACCGCCTTGTTACAACAATGTACAAGTAAGTAAGCTTGTTGCGCCGCAAAAAAAAATCAGTCAACGGAGGGGTTCGGTTCAGGTATGTTGTTAGCAGTATTCTTCTAACAAAAAGAAACATTTTGCGCAGTAACAACTCCGCCTTTTCTTGACAATTCACAGTTATACAAATATTCAAGAAGCATACAAGTACCATCAATGGTGGTTGTTAACAGGAATAGCTTATTCATAACATCAAAAAGTAAAAAAAAGGGAAAGAAATGTTCTCTGCTTTTTTTTATATTATTTTTTTTGACCAAAAAGTAGTAGAAGAAGCGGTCAGTGCAAATTTGATGCTTAAATTAGATTAACTTAATGAAAAATGACATAAATAAAAGAAACTCTTCTTGAATATCAATGGCACATAAAAGTTTTGCAGGAAAAAGGGAAGACAACAATTTTGCGATAATTTTTTGATAAATAAAAAAGAAATTTAAATACCCATTTCACAATACATGTGTTCTTTTCCAATTTTTAGGCCAATAAAAAAGGTTCAAGTGATGTGAGATATATGCAAGTTCTACTCAGTTTTATACTAAAACCAAGCAATCCTTTTTCGTAAATCGAGTTTAAAAAAACTTTGATTAAAAACCTAATAGAGTGAGTAAAATGTTTCAAAATGTTTTTTTGTTTCTAAGCATTCCGATTATAAATTTCGTAAAACCTAAAAAAATGCATTTTAAGAAACATTTGAGTTGATTCAAATTATTTTATGAATTCGTCTCGTCATTCGTATTATTAATTATCAAGAGCCTTGACATTTTATTATCGTAATCAAATATTTCGCTTTTTAAAGGAGATTCGTTAGTTGATGCATTGCGAAATCTCAAAAAGTTTCTACGCTCGATAAAAATGCGGGAAACGCTTCATAATTTGAAAAAGAGAAAATTTCGCAATGCATCAACTAACGAATCTCCTTTAATCGTTGATTACGGTAATGTAGCAAAAATAAAACTGTCCGTAAATTAATTGATAAATCTTTATTTTTATTTCACTACTTGAAATAAATAATATTTTTTGTAATGTGTCTGTAAAATATTTTTTTCTCCCACACTTATCTGCAATGCGCTGGCAGTCACTAGCAGATTAGAGATTCCGGGATTGTTGTTAAATTATTTTTTAAATTTTGTTTATACTTTGGCAAAGTGTCATCTTTTAAATGCGCCCTTCGACTACTCAAATGCTGCCATAGTTTGAAAGCACAGATTTTAATTTTTCGCTTCTTTTTTTAAATTAACTTTATATTAATATAGTTAAAAGTTGACAATGGGAGATCCTAACAATCCTAGTTCTCCATCTGACATTAATTTTGATGATTTTGATTGGCAAATCTTGGATTCAAATGCAGAACCTCCAGAACAGCCATATTTTCTTAAACCAAATGTTAAAAAAAGTGGATTTGAATCAAAGATGATAAGAGCTGATGATACTTATTCAAGGGTATATAAATTTATCCATTTACCACTTTATTCAGCGCAAAAAATTTAGGAAATAAATGGCGTTCGAAATGCTACAAAGGATGGACTTGTTGAATTAGATAAATTTAAGAAGAAGCTTCGATCATTACAAAGCTCTTTTGGAAACTTTTATTCAAGTTGTTTTGACCGCAGTATTACTGAAAAGGAATACAAAGGTAATTGCCTTTTTTTAAAAATTATATCTAAAATTTTCTTTATAGTTAAACAAAATAAATATACCCAGCGAAAAGATGCAACTTTAAAATCAGAGGTTTGATTTAACTATCACTTTTCTCTCACATTTTTTCAAAGCTTCAAACATGGTTGTATTAGTATGGTTTTTGTTAAACATCATTGTCCATGATAAAATTGTTTTGTATTTAATTTAAACATCGAAACAATTTTGTTAATGGTAACAATGTTTGACAAAAAATTATTTGTACCAACGACTTTTTATGTCTTCATTATTTCTTTTCTTTCAATGTGTTCTGCCTTTCCATTTTCTCTTATTTTATAGATTGAACGCAAAAGCAGACAACCGGGATGTCTTCATAAATATATACCATACAATGAACCAAAACGTTCAAGAGAAGGCTTATCTTGTACTTGTGATGAAGAACAATTTAAGAAGGGTGTACATCATCATTGCTATGCAGGTGAAGAACGAATTCCTAAATGTGATCCAAATTCAAAGTAACCTTTAATTTGACAATATATGTTTCAACCATATACATTTAGCAATTTGGATAAATTACATCATTATTTCCTAAAATTAAAAGAATTTTCAAAGCAATCTCATCCTTGTTCATCTGTACAAGTTTATGGTGAAACGTTTGAATTTGAAGGATTTTCGATTTTCCTCCATCAACCATATCCAAAAAGATTTCCTGCTACGGGATTAAATGATATTTATGAAGATTGGACGTATGAATTTGTTGACGAAGATCCACCTACAGTATTTTCATACTTTCCATTTTTCTTTTTAAAGCAACCTTGTTTTAGCATTTTACTGTAAACGAACTAGAAGCATTTCATGATTATCTTTACGGTATTTTACTTGAAACCTTTGATCTCAAAAGATTTCCATCATCTTCAAATAGAGAAAATAGTTGCCCAACATATCATATTTATCCTCGATTTGTCCAAATTTCTGGTAATTCTTTCTGCATTTATGTCATTGCACAATTATGTAAGTTGCATCTTTACAGGTAATCAAAAGCGTATTCTTTCAATGTCATTAGTACTGAATTCACTTCGACGAAATCTTCTTCCTGTTGAAAAAGGATATATCAGTGAAAAAAGTATTGAGGGAAAACTATTTCTTCATCCTGAAAAAGTAATATTCGGGTTACTGTTTTTTTCCATAACCTTTTATTTACAGCGTCCAAAAGCAATACGGGTTGATGACTGTGATTGTAGTAAAGATGACCATTCTCTATATCCAACCTTTTATCATAAAACTATTTTGTCTTCAACAATTATAAACTTTAATGATCCAATTATCAAAGGTTTAATGGATCGAAATGGTCGAGGGTATGAAAGAATTTTTAACTTTTTTTGCATTTTACATTAGCGTTTTTTTTCTTCAGAAAAATGGCGCGTTCAATTAGAATTCCTTTTTCTGCTTCCGGATTCTTTCATACGGGTCTCTTTCCGGATATTACAATTCATGCTTTAATTTGTCTTGCCTCAATTTCACAAATCCGATATCGTTTATCTCTTTGTCATTTTGAAGAAAGCATCCTTGGTTTTGCTTTAAAGGTAACACAACTATTGCCATTAAATGTTACAGTAACCAAATTTTTTAGAATCCAATATTACTAGAATTAGCGTTTATGCATCCAAGTTATAAAGCAAGCTTCGGCACAAATCCAAGTCACTGCCGTACAACAATAGCAAACTGCGGATTTTTTGATTTTTCTGCCAAATCAAAAAAAATTGCTCGCCGTCGCGGCTTTGAAACTTTAATGGATGCAATGAATTTACTTTTGTCAGATTTTTCAAATGAAACAAGAAAGAATTTTCTTTTTGATAATGAAAGGCTTGAATTTCTTGGAGATGCTGTAATTGGATTTGTTGTTACTGTCCGTTTATTCTATCTATTTCCGTATTCAAATGAAGGATTTTTTGCTTCTTGTCGTTCATGCCTTGTTCGAAATGAAACATTCGCATATTTTGCTTCGTGGCTTGGACTAGAAGATTATTTATTAGTTTGTCATGTTGCTGATTCAAGTAATCAAATGGATATAAATCATGCATTAGCAAATTCCTTTGAAGCTTTAATGGGTGCTATTTATTTGGATGCTGGAATTACTTTAGTTGATCAAGTTTTTTCTGATATCATTTCAAAGGCAGATATTGATAATGCAGAATTTTTCGGAATTTGGACAAATCCACCTGATTATATTTTAAAGAATGATTTTCCATTTGGTGATCGACATATCATTGATTCTTATCCATATTTGCAAGAATTAGCAACATTTGAAGAGTCGATTGGAATTTATTTTCATCATATTCGAATATTAGCTCGAGCTTTTACAAAACGTGGAAAAGGAGATAATTTTTTGACAGAGTTTGTCTCGCTGTTTAAACATTTTTTACTGTATTTTCTTTTTTCAGAGGTGATAATCAAACTTTAGAATTTCTTGGTGATAGTGTTTTGCAATTAATGGCAACAACACAACTCTACCGTATGTTCCCATATCACAATGAAGGAAATCTTTCAATTTTACGATCTTGTCTTGTCAGTAATAATACTCAATCTCTTATATGTGATGACCTTGGACTTGAAAAGTTTCTACTTAATCCTGATGCTGAAACAACTGAATCAGTTGGAGATATTCGTAAAGATAAAGCTGATCTTCTTGAAGCTCTTATTGGTGCCATATTTATTGATGCTGGATTTGATATTTGTCAAGCATTTTGTGATGTCTGCTATTTTCCTCGTCTAAAGAATTTTATCATTTCTCAAAGTTGGAACGATCCAAAATCTTTGTTACAACAATGCTGCTTAATGTTACGAAATGAGGTAAAAGAAACACCCCATGTTCCAAAATACAGAGTTGTACATCAAATGGGCCCAACAAATGCAAGAGAATATATTGCAGCAGTTTTTATCAAGTTTGTTTTACTGTGTTTTTTTAAAACAATTTTTGCAAACATTGTTCAATTTCAGTGATAAAAGATTGGCAACGGGTTTTGGATATAATGTGCGTGAAGCCGAAATGGATGCAGCAGCCCAAGCATTGTTAACACATTCTGATCTTTTTCCAGCATCTTTTATGGCAAAATCACTTTTTGCTCTTTGCAATGAAAATAAAAATGATGCTAAAAAAGAGTTGAAAAAAGATAACAGCAATTATGATATAGAAGAAATGGAAGACGCAGAAGTTTAAGTTTACTTCTTTTGTCTCTTTTGTTTTTTAATTTTTATTAATAAAGTTGTTACATATTTACTCTGGTTTTTACAAATTATGCTTATTTAACTCTCGCCTGGAAAATTTTTATTACAACTGTGACAAGATAGAAGATGTAGTTGTAAAAAGAATGCTTTTCTTATAAAAAAATTGCTAATAGTAGCTTTCTACTATTAGCAATTTAACTTAAAAATAACAACGAATATGGTCAAACATGACATTTTATTTTTATCTACATTTAACATTTTATCTTAATCACACATGGGCAACTGATCCGAAAAATGGACCATGGGTACCGCAAAAAGAAGAACAAAAGCGTACATGTAAATTGACGAATGGCAGCTGCCTAAAAGTTAACAATTTATTCTTCCATTTTTTGCAAAATTGTAGTTTTTTAAGTTCATGTTGACGGATGGCGGCGGCACAAAGTGGCACAAAAAACTGATACATAAAAAATGATCTTAATTGAATTACAACAGAAGTGATCCCAAAAAAGAACGAAAAAAAACAACTCAAACACGGCTTTTTTGTTTTGAAAATTTACATATTTATTTTCAAGATTAATTAACCTCAAAAAATGAATATAAGAAATTCAAGTCAGTGAAAAAACATTGCATTTTTGGTTTCATCTTTAAAGACTTTTCGTTACTCTCTTCTATCTCATCATGGCTCAATCTGTTCCACCTGGTGACATCACCACTCAACCTGGTACCAAAATTGTTTTTAATGCTCCATATGATGACAAACATACTTATCATATCAAAATTATCAATGCTGGTGGTCGTCGTATTGGATGGGCAATCAAAACAACAAATATGAAGCGTCTTGGTGTTGATCCTCCATGTGGTGTTCTTGATCCTAAAGAAGCTGTTCTTATGGCTGTCTCATGTGATTCTTTCCAATTTGGTCAAGAAGATACCAATAATGATCGTATTACCATTGAATGGACCAATACTCCTGATGGCGCTGCAAAACAATTCCGTCGTGAATGGTTCCAAGGTGATGGTATGGTTCGTCGCAAGAATCTCCCAATTGAATATAATCCTTAATTCAATCATTGTATTTTTTGTATAATTAGTAATAATAAAATCTTTATAATATTCTGAATGTGTATTTTGGGGAATCAGGATAAAGGATCATCGGGTTGATATGTTCGGTTTGATTTGGCGATCGCCGATTTCAGTTATCTCTTCCTGTAACAAAGTTTCGTTCACAATGACTGCTATTTATTTTCATTTATATATTACAATTAAAGATTTAGATTCAAGAATATATTCAGAAGACAGGTTTTGTTTTACTAATATAAGTTATATACAGGGTGATTCAAGAAAAAGTCCGATTTTGGCTGGCAAATGGTTTCTGTTCCATTTAAACGAAAAATAATGGAGCAGTGATACTCAGCACCAGTTACCATTTAGTTTTTCACAAAGAAGTTTTTTTTGAAAAAAGTCGAAATTTTCGAAATTTCGACTTGGTCCCCCCTGTAAAAACAAAAAAAAACCAAAATTAAATGGTAAGCCACGCTGAGTATCGCTGCTCCATTACTTTTCGTTTAAATGGAACAGAAACCATTTGCCAGCCATTTGAAAATCGGACTATTTCTTGAATCTACTAATATATATATATATAAGTAAAAACATATATAACTTTGAACGACGAACGCATCGAGCCATGGAAGTCCCTGATTCCTGGAGGGAAAACCTGCGCCCTTTAAGGACCTTACTCTTTCTTCGGCGACATTCGACTTTGAACCTGCGGAACTTGTTTGTCTCGTTTCTTTCATTTAGCTCTCTCTTTTCAATTTTTTCATTCACAATGTCAAAAAAGGTAATTACTTTCTTTGTTTTCACCCGAATAAGAATATAATGTGCAGCTTTTTTAGCAAAAAGATGTTATCGACAACATTTACCCGAAAGGTGACAGACTGAAGGGTAGAGAAGTTGATTATCTAACAAGATCCGCTACTCTCATCTGTTCTGCATATGCGTATTATCGATGTGTTCTCCCCCATGCAGCTTTTCGTTTTGTTCGAATTTATGAAAGTGAGTATATATATATATATTGTTTAAAAGATTTTCATCAATTAAATATTTTAGCAAAGAATAATCCTATGTTTAATACAACACATCCTCAAGCAAAAATGCATCAAAATGCTCTGCAAGATATGTCAAAATCGATCGAAGAAAAAAAGGTAACTATTTTAAAAGAATATTTTGGTGTTTACAAATACGCTGACATTTATTTAGTTTGTACAGCTACTACTAACAAAACTGTTACTTTCGAACATTTATTAATGTTTTTTAGATTAAACAATTCTGCTTTGCTCTATGTGAAAATAGTGATCCTAATAATACTGCTGAAGCTTTGCAATTTAACTTTGATTATGATGCTGCTGCTATGGATGTTTTGCTGTAAGGTTTTTTATAGTACGTGTAATTTATTTATTTACATAAAGGTTTTTAGTCCAAATGCCACTAACGTTAGAGTTACAACAAAATGGGATTTTGCTGTTGATTTATGTGAAGTTCTTAAACGTGTTAGACTTATTGCTTCATATTTATCCGAGCTTCCAGCTGGTCTTAAAACATTTATCATGATTCAATATCTTAAAAGTTAGTTTTTTAAAATTGTTTTTTTATGTTCTTAATTGTTTTTACATTTATCTTTAGTGCCACAACAGCTTCCCAAAGATTTCAAATATCTCAATGAATATGATCTTGAAAAAATGGAAACGCTTCCATTAGCTCGACTTCCATGTGATACTCATGATATGCAGTAAGCTTTTTAAAAAAGATTTTACCTATATATATTTATATATATATTTGTTATTCAGAATGACAGTTGAAATTCGTTCCAAGTATTTTGTCGTATCTCCTAATGAAATTCATGAAGATGTTGAAAAGGGTCTTAATGAAATTGTCAGTTTTTTCTTTTTATTGTACAATATTAACATCTTATTTTTAGGATGACGATGAAGGCGACAGCAAGGATAGTACTCCTCCTCCTCCTCCTCCACCTAAAGAATCTGATGGTGCACAAGGCAATGATGACGATGTTAAAATAGTTGAAGATTCCTTGGAAGAACCTCGTGATGACCGAATGCATCTTCCCGATGATGCAAGTTCACTTAAGTCACATAGTGATAGCGAACTTGCAAGTGATCCTGTTGAAAATCCAATGAACAAACTTACCAGATTTTCTCCGAATAAAATTGTTAGCTTTTCTTTTGATACAACTGATGCCACGAAACGATCTCCTTATCATATTCGGGAAAATGTTGAACGTGGTCTTATAAAAGCTGTCAGTTTTTTTATTTTTTGTTTGTTTTACAATATTAAAATCTTATTTTTAGGATGATGATAACAGTGACAGCAAGGATAGTACTCCTCCTCTTCCACCTAAAGAATCTGATGATGGCACACAGATCAATGATGACGATGTTAAAATGGTTGAAGATTCCTGGGAAGGACCTCGTGATGACCGGATACATCTTCCCGATTATGCAAGTTTAGTCAAGTCACATATTGATAGCGAACTTGCAAGTGATCCTGTTGAAAATCTAATGAACAAACCTACCAGATTTTCTCCGAATAAAACTGTTAGCTTTTCTTTTGATACAACTAATGGCAAGAAACGATCACATTCTCCAGCCAATTTCGAGATTAAAGAAACACGACAGTAAGGTATTTTTTTTAAAAATTCTTATAAATTATTTTTATAGTGAGCCTGAACCAAAGAAACTCTGTCAACTTACCATCCATGAATATACGCCATTGGTAAGTATTATATTTTTTCTTAAAAGTGATAATGAGATAATTTTAGGTTATCTTTGAAGCTTTGCATGAAAATATGAAAGAAAAGACCGAAGATTTGTTTTTTAAAAATTCTATTGTTTGAAATTTGTTAAAATTTTTTGTTCATTTTAATAAACGTTGTTGTTGTTTTCTACATCTTTTTTTGTTTCAAATTTATTCACCCGCGCAAATGGATATGATAAAAAAGTATTTACAAAAAACAATTAAAGTAAAGGATTATAAGTTCATTGAGGTGAAGAAGGAGCAGTTGAAAAATTACCATTATCTTCAGAATCATCAAGTTCAGCAAAGTTGAAGACATGTTTTGGTTTGTTATCGCTTACACTAAGATTTTCTAAAGCTTTTAAAAGAGCTTCTTCAGCATCATTGTTATCGTCAGACTGAAGTTTATATCTGAATTGATCATATTTCTTTTCTGGAATAATGATTCCACTTATATTAGCATAATACACAAAATAACCATTGGCATCTGCTAAACGAACAGCAACATTTGACAGGTAATCTCGACATGCTGCAGGATTACGTCGCATTTTTTTGAATTCTGCTGCCCACATTTGATAAAATATTGCTGTAATCCATTTTTCACCAAAAACTCCCAATGAAGCATAAGGAACAAATCGTGGCATAGTATTCAAACCATCAATCGGTTGCCCACAAGACAAATATCTTCCACCAAGAAACTTCGAAATTCTAACGCTTGTTATCCCATCTTCTACCCTGCCAGTAAAAGTTGAAGCAGGAACATTCTTAAAATAAAATTGCTTCTGATTTTCAAGAATTGAAGGATGAGGAAACCTTGTTGTAATTGCAATAAATGGCATAGCTTCGTCATTACTTTCTTTATATAACGTTATACAATAAGTTTTTGAAGGACGTCGTAAACAATCAAGAATTCTATCACACTTTGGAACATGTTCATCTCGTTCGTGAAATTGACATTGAACATCTTTTATTTGATCTTTATCAGGTAATTGAGCTTCAGGAAAAGATGAAAGATACATAACCAATTTTGCAAAACCTTGGCGAGCTGCCCAAAGTAATGGAGTTCTTCTTGTAGTTTTATCAGGGTTATTCAAAAATCTATCAATTAAAATAGCACTAGTTTCTTCAATGTTTGCAGTGGTATTGTAAATATCAGCAATATATTTTAAATCTCGAATTCGTTTCATAATTTCCATAGCAATAAAGAGATTATCATATCTTGCACATATATGAAGAGCATTATGCCTACAGCCAATATGAAGAACAGAAGGTTGATCAATAGACATATCAATAAAATAATGTGGATTTCGATTCATATACTCAATTGCTTCATCATTTTTTTGAGCTTGAATTGATTTTAGAAATTTGCTAAGTTCTTGCGGCCTTAGCTTTGGGAATGGTGAACGATATCCATCTTCATTTCTTGTATGCATTCCAGATGGTGTTAACATCTTTGACACAGGATTCTTAGAAAAATATATCTCGCTTTCTTCAACATTTTGAAATGTTTTAAATCTTGTATCACTGTTACGAAGTTCAGGAGTTGAGAGATGAGCTCGAACTTCTTTTACACTATTAGCATAAATAACACGAGGTGAAGTAGAGGAATAAAGAGCATATACTGGTGTAGAAGTTTTTGGCCCGTCTGGTGTATCTTCCATGACAATACTAAAATGGAATAATTAAGTTATAATAAATGGAAAAGGATAAAATTTTATTATAATGAATGAACAAAACAAATAGCACACGAAGAATTTTTTATTAACAGCAAAAAATGCAACCACGCTTTTGCTGTTTGTAAAGAGAACGCGAAGCCAAAACAATTAATTTTTTTCGTCGCCAAAAAATTACGATTTTTTGCTCTAATATAATCTTTGTAAAGAACAATTTAATCACTTTTTTGTGGTTCATTAAATTCAATACCAATGCATATTTTGTGCCCTCATTGAAATCAAGCAATTTCCGATTTTAGTTTCCTTCTTAAAAAAACTTTATTTAGAGCATTGTGCGCAGGATACTAACAAAAAGAAACATTTTGACAAACCTTCACAAAAAAATTTTTTGATTTTTTTTATCAGTTGTTCTTATTTATTGTACAGTAGAGTAACTTTTTTGGATTAAATGCTATTTTTATGCTTGTTATTATTAACTAACTATGGTTAGTTTGAACTTATAAAACATTTTTAGAATTATTGTTGAAGCGAAAATACAAGTTATTTATAACTTGTAATACAGCGCCACAATATGTAATGGCGAACTAAAATCTCACAAATTAATTCGCCACTACATATCTATAAATCATTTTATGTAAAACGTCATCATTCAGAAAAAATATTTCATGTAAAATGGCGTAAAAAGCTTAATAAAAATTTCAGGCATATTTACAAACACAGTTTGTATCGTCTACTTATCACAGTAGTGCCAAAGAATGATGAAATTCAATAAAAAAAGTCGAAAAAACAAAAAAATCTGATTTATTCACTAAGAAAATTGAAAAAATTCCTTTAAATATATAATTTGATAAAAAACATAAAACTACATTATTTTTAGTTATAAAATTAGAGGCAACGGTCACCAAAGATAAGTAAAATACTAAAAACTTTGCAGGCTAAAACATACTATTATTTTAACTTCTAAACATTATTTTAGTTGTAAGAATATTTTGCCAGTTCAAATTAACCCCCTGCAGTGATGAGCACGAGTAGACAAATTTGTCCACTTTGGTGGACAACGTCTGCTACTTGAGATAAAAAATTGCTTGTTTTTGATTTTTTTTAGCTTCTTCATGGTTTTAAAATCCTTTTTCATTTTCAATATGCCATTTTTTATCATCTTAAAATGTTAAAACTTAAAAACCATGTTTTTTTTTTCTCGAGTAGCAGACGATGTTCACCAAAGTGGACAAATTTGTCCATTGGTGCTCATCACTGAACCCCCTGTCAGTTTAACTGACATGGGTAAGTTAATACTAACAATCATAAAATTAGCATACAATCCAAAAAAATTACTCTACTGTATATTTTTTAAATATTAAATAAGAATGATTGATATAAAAAATCGATTATTTTTTTGTCGGTTTAAACTGACGAAGGTTAGTCAAAATGTCACTATTTTTGTTAGTATCCTTTGACCACTGAACATCGCCTTAGAGTGTTCTATTCCACTGCTACACCGCCAAAGGGTGCTATTTTTAGAGGATTCTCAAATAATTTTGGGAAAAACTATCAATTAAAAGAATGCTTAAAACAATATTGTATTTCAAAAGATATTAAATATTTATTCTTTGACCTTGAACATTTAATGATTTCTCCAATTTTAAGTGGTGCCAATATTCGTCGTCCAAAATCTTTATTAATCCTTAATGTCATGGCTACAAAAATGTTTTTTTTTGAAATTTTAAAAGTTGCAGGGGCTTATAAATTCCGATCAATACAAGCTATATTACTTTCTGATAACAGCAAAATTCATGATACTGTTTTTATAGATCATAAAAATATTGACAAAATAATTCTTGGTTCTATCGATCCATTATTTTAATTAATACCGAATTTTATAAAGCTTTGTTACGATGTAAAAAATTATTTGTTTTGGAAGATTGTTTTCTTAAATACCTCTAAAAAGCGTTTATTTTAATGGTTAAAGATTTAAATGGCGCTCAAAAATGCATTTGCAAAAATAATCCAAAATTTGATGGAAATCTTATTTTATCAAAAAAAAAACAAAAAGATGAACCACATTTTGGAAATGTTATCCTTACATGTTGTAATGAAACTACGTTACCGTATACAATGTGTGTTAATGTTGAACTGTTGGAAAATGAAGAGTTGTGTGTATGCTTTAACCTTTGTTACTTAAATGAAAAAATATGTTTTTGTTATGTCGAAATTATAAGATCGAGATTTTAAATTCCGGATCATATTCAAAACGGTGGATGGACGGGTTCGGTAAAGGGGTGTACTAAACGGTGAACGGATTCTTTAAAATTTTCTTTTTAATTTTTTTTTTTTATTTATTACAGTAATTAATTTAGACTAAAATTTTAAGTTGTAAAACTAAAAATGATGGATAAAAGATTTTACAATATTTTTTTATGTGGGTGTATCACGATATTTTTGCTGAAACCCCCCTCTTTACAATTTTAGAAAAAATATTTTTTTTTCTGCCAACTACCCCCCTTTTTTCTATTTTTAGTCTATTTATGGAGGTGTAGTTTACACCCTTTACACACTCCCAAATTTGCGGCATTGTAAAAACAAAGTCAGAAAAGTAAAAAAAAACTTTTGTTACAAAAAGTTTGTTGCTTTGTTGCGGGTCCACTTATCCCTTCAACTTCCTTGATCAATGCTGTTTGCTTTTACTGAGACGTTTTTCCATTCATCTTGAAAGCTTGGATGCGCAAATCTTTTGTCTCACCCCCTTTTTCCTTTATGTTCGCTTTTTTTTCCTTTCGCATTTGTGACAAAACTTGTCGTCAGTTTGTTATTATTATTATGCGCTATCATGAATTTCTTTTTTTAATATTTTTTTGTTATAAATTTGCTTTTATTCATACTTCTCCGGAAGAAAGCGACCTTTATCTAGATTTATTGAAAGATTATTATCCATATGAACGACCTGTGGAACATTCACGAGATAATGTAACAGTTTATGTTGGATTGATCCTTCAACAAATTGTTGATGTCGTAAGTTTTTTATTGAAAGAAAACAAGAACTTTAAAGCTAATTTTAATATTTAAAAGGATGAAAAAAATCAAGAAGTTGAAGTAAACGCATGGTTGAAAATGGTAAAGATTAAAACAAATTTTTGAAAGTTTTTAACATTTTTTTGTTAACAGACATGGTTTGACTATCGATTTCGTTGGGATCCTTCAAAATATGCTGGAATTACTGAAGTTAGATTTCGACGCAATCAAATTTGGACACCAGGTGCTCTTTATTTTTTTATTCAACATTTTTAACGTAAAGCTTTTATTATTTTTCGTAATTTTTGCAGATGTTTTATTATACAATTCCGTAGCCGAAGAATTTGATAGCTTATATTCAGCAAATGTTTTAGTGTATTCAAATGGACTTGCGACATGGATACCGCCAGGTATTTTTAGCATTTAAAAAACATATTGTTACGAAACCTGTTCCGAAAATACATTTCTGTTTTGGCCAAGAAATTTGTTTGTATATCTTTTTTCTCTCTTTCTCTCGCGATAACGCATGGATAATTTTCTCGTAATAAGGGAAGTTAGGGATTCTGTGAGTCACAACGTCAATGGTTATAGCATATAAAAAATGCAATTTTGAAAAGGGGGTGGTAAAAATCTGCTTTTCTTTTTATTATTTGCAAAAATACATCATTTTCCATTGCATCACTTTAATTTTTAAGCGGTTTTTGTTTTTTCTTTTACTTGAACAAATTGTTTCCAGTCATATCCCTTTTTTGGTTAACCAAAAATTATTTGTATATAATAATTAGGACAAAGATGCTTAACATTTTTTTTAATTTTTAGAAAAAGGCTTGATCTGATTTTTGAATGTCGTCTTTTATGACGTATTTAGCTTTATATTTCATTCATTTTTTTATACCTATTAATTTATTACTGATTCTCTTTCTCGTTTCACTATAATTACCGTAAATAGATGTTTGCAAGCTCCATTTTACGCGTTTATTTAAACTTTTCTTGGCTTCTTGAAATGTCTTTTTTTGTTGTCATTTGATCAAAGTTATATAAATATAGCTTTTAAAATACTTTATTCTTTGTAAATAGAAAGGTGTGCCATTGCGGCATAGTACGTTAATTTAAACTATAAAAAATGCATTGACATCATAGTTACTTACATCCGAAAACATTGACAATGAGATTAATAATCCAAAAAAGCCCCTCTCTGAAAAAAATTTAAAGGAGGATCAAGATTAATGAGTAATTTACATGGAATTTATTTTAGTTTTTGTTCCCTCCTCTCTCTCTTTTTGGAGTAAACAAGATAATCAAAGTTTTTTTTCCAAAAAATATTTGGCTGGTTTTTTGACTTAAACTTTACATCACAGTATAATAGAATTTTTAATTTTTTTTACCAAGCTGTTTTAACATTTATTACCACCTCATCGCCATCACTCTTCCCCCCACCAAACAAACAAACTTTTTTCTTTCGTAAATGATGATAGAATTTTTAAGCAATTTTCAAATTAAGTGCCACCATACACATTGCATGGTTTCCTTTTGATAGTCAAATGTGTCAATTAAAAGTAAGTCCAAGAAAAATATATTTTATAACTTAAAAAAAAGCATTTTTACGCGTACCTTTACAGTTCGGCAGTTGGACTTATGATGGCTCAAAAGTTGAATTACGACTTGATGAAAATGGATTTGACCTTTCGACTTATATACCTAATGGAGAATGGGAAATTAAAAGTAAAATATTACTTACATGCTTTTTATTTTTTACTTTCGTACTTACATACATACATAAATTATTAGTTTTTAAAATATAATTAAATCATTGCGACTTTATTTTTTTCTTTTTTCAGGTGTCCACGCGGAAAGACATATTCTATTTTATAAATGCTGCGTTGAACCCTACTTTGATATAGTTTTTAGTTTTGAAATTCGACGTAAAACACTTTTTTATGGTTTTAATTTAATTGTTCCATGCATTGCAATTACACTTTTAACAATAATTGGATTTACGTATCCTGCAGAAGCAGGAGAAAAAATGTCCATACGTATGTTATCTATATCTTTTTTATTATAAAAAAGTAACAAAAAACAGTTATTATTTTTGTTTTTCTCATTCTTTAAATCCTTCATCTTTTTTATCTTTTAACAACTTTAATTTTTGAACCTCCAATTATTTTACTGATTTTTGCAACAAAAAATAACAAAGGAATTTTTGGTGTTGTTTTAAAAAAAAGGAAAAAGCAGCATTATTTAAATATTACTTTTTTTAGAAATCAATGTTCTTCTTTCTATTTGTATTTTTCAAAATTACGTTTCCGAAATGTCTCCACCGACATCAGAATCAGTTCCCTTCTTAGGTAATTATAGTATCAAAAAATGTAATTTTAGAAGAAGACTTTTTAAGGGACCTATTTTTTGTGCACAATTTTAACAGTTTCATTATCTGTTGTTGGCACAGTGGTCATTGTAAATATTCATAATAGAACTACAAAAACGCATAAAATGGGATCTAAGGTAAAAAAATAGGGGATTTTCTTCTTATTTATTTTTCCAATGAATTTGATTACTGTACTTTAAAAAAAACAATATATAGATGATCAAAGTATTTTTACAAAAAATGCCATGGTTATTATTTATGAGAAAGCCGCAAAAACGTTATAAACCAAAAGAATATCCCTTAGAAGTACCGGATAAATATAAGCAACCACGTGAAACACTACGGGATCTTCTAATAAATCGTGATAAACTTCCAATTAAAAAGCTTGTTCAACTTCTTATTCTGGAAAGAATTCTTGATGACGTTAAGGTGGGGGGATATATTGTTATTAGCAAGCATATATTTTCTGTACTTTAAGAAATTATATTTTGTATTTTTTAGATAATCAACAGTGTATCAAAAAATGAATTTGAAGATGAAATAGAGGCTCGAGAATGGCAGTATATGGGAATTGTATTTGATCGTATAGCTCTTTATGCCTGCGCTTCTTTCGTTGTCATTTCAACAATTGCATTATTCCTTTCTGCAGCCGTAGGTTGAAAGAAAAGTTAATTTTTAAAAAATAAAATAATCTCTTGTTTTTTTCACTAAAATACATCCTTTTGTTTTGTATTTCGATAAAAAAACATACACAATACCTTACTTAAAAATAAAGAAGGAGATACAAAAACGCATACATCATCAGAAAAATAAGCTTACGAAGAAGAATAACATTTTAATTATTCTTTTCCTGTTTTAAAAGCGATAAAAGTAAAGTTATTGTGAGATATATTTTTTATTATTTTTTACAACTTTATTCATACCTAAATTTACATTTTTTTTCTTCTTCTTCTCTCTCTTCTCTATTTTTGCCTTCCTTTTTTTACCCCCCTTCTTTAATCACGCATTTAAAGGAAAAAAAGGGCGTGCCAATTTTCCTTATAAAATGCAAGCAAGTCAATTGATGAAAGCTTAAAGAAATGTCACACCCCCCATTTTTTTTGCCATCAATTGACCACCGAACTGTTTTAGACAAAAAAGTAAGAAGAAAAAAGAATGTCAAAGAGAATAAAAGCTCAAACCTTTTTTTAACCCATAAATATCTTTAACTTTTTTTAAAATTGTTTTTATTGTGTTTTTTTATGATTTTTTTTTAACCCCTTCTGCCAGATTTTTTTTCTTTTCTTCTTCTTTGATCCTAATTTGCTCGTGCTTTGATCTTCTTTTTTTTGAGTTATCGCGTGTGATCCTAAACATTACATTTTATGAGTATCTTACTTTTCCCCCTTCAGTTGTCGTGAACTGATCAGCATCCATTGCAATAAAAAAATGATAAACTATTTTGTTTTTAATTTTTTCTCTTTTAAACCCTGTTTTTGTTTAACACTTAATAACCATCTGTTTTTTATTAGTTAAACTCTTCGCAAAAAAATTTGTATAAAAATCACATATAATGTCATCATCATTTGGAATTATTTTTCTTATTATTGCAATATTTCAAGTTTTAACAACAACAATTAATGCACAACAACAAGATGTTACATCAGACGTAAGAAATGAAGAAAATACAGAGTTTGCATTTGCTGTAGGAAATGATGATGAAGCTTTAACTGATCAAATATGTGGTACACATCCATTAAAAACTATTGTAAAAAAAATAGAACATTCACGTAAGTTTTTGTTTTTTTTATCAAACATAATAATTACCTTTACCCCTGTCGTTTTACCGGAAGCCATAATTTTTGACGTAATTTTTTTCCTTTTTTAAAATTGATAACGACCTCAAATCATAATTACTAGGTTGTTTTCGAAATTTGCAGTAAGATTTTAAAGTTTATTTTGAACTTTTAAATTCCATGCTTCGAAGAGTTTGCAAGAATTGTGACAATAGTATTTACAGTTAAAAGGCAATATTTACGGCAAATAAAAGAAATGAAATGGTGCAATAAAATGCTTTTTTTTGGGAAATTATAGGGGAGTCTCCAGCATTTTTTATGACGCGTAATGTAAGGATTATAAAGCTTATATAAGGGCCTGTCTCCTCTCTCTCTCTCTTCTCTGACGAATTCATCGTCCCGTTCTATTATTTTTTTTCCTTCACAAGATTTAAGTGACGCCGATTTTCAGCATCGTATAACTTGATAGCTATTTTATTTATATTTTTTTTATTACTTTCTTTTTTTAAAACAATTTCTCTTTAAAAAATATCTGTTTTTTGATAAGGAGCAAAAAAAACATTACGTATTAATGGTGTCAGATGCTTTTATTGTCAAAAAATTTGACCCACTATGGGATCAGAATTTATAATAAGAAAAAAAAGTGCGGCATTTTACTATGTCTTTCATTGCTAAAAAAAGGGAGGAAGAGGACATGCTAATACTTGATGCACTTGAGTGAGTAAAAATGCCAAAAATTTTGTTTTTTTGCCAAAAAAAAGTGATATTTTTACTATCATGAATGTTGTAGAGTTTCACACAAAAAAATCTTAGCTTTTTTTAATGTTTAAAAGGAAATGGAAAGCACAAAAAAAGACAAATATTTTTGAAGCTACTGCTACTAAGTTGTTAAGTTGTTATATCATCATCTAATTTTAAGATTATTGCAAAAAAAGGACAAATTTTTTTAAATAAAGAGATATGTCATAGATATGTGACAGGAATAGAAGCTTATAAAAAAGAGGGCAGAAAGGGTGCTAGGCTTAAACTTTAAAAACAAAAAATATGGCATTTTAATTTTAGTATGACCTAAAAATGAATTTACAGTATAAATATATTTTTTTACTTTTATAGAGCCAGATATGGATCAACAAGCTGTTATACGACTTCTTGCACTTATGCGATTAAGAGCGCCTAAAATGTGGAATTCATATCAACAAATGCTTGCAGCATATATGAATTGTAAAGTTATGTCAGCTGGTGGATCTCTTGGATAAAACAAAAATTTAAGAAAAAAATGGTTTTTCTCTTTCTTTTATTATTAATTATTCTTTCTTGCAATGTTTAATAATTATGTAAGAAGGACAAAAAAACACACAAAAATATTATTAATTTTTATCTGTATGAAAATATTGTTTCACTTTGCGGTAATAATAAAAAGTTTGTGAAAATTTAAATACATGTTTATTGTTGAGTCAATAATTAATTTTACAAATCAGAAGGTAATGAAACTCTTGGAGGAGAATATTTTTGTTCCATTCCCCAATAATAATGCCATAGAATAAATATAAATAGCCAATTTAAACTTACTCCAGTGACGTAAACAAAAGTTGCTATTCCAAGCTCTTGATCAACATGACCGCTTAATGCTTCTAAAAATATAAATAAAAAAGGGGTTCGAAAACATTTTAAGCAACAAAAAAAGCAAAAGTAATTTAATTACCAAGCATTTTTGGAGCAGTTGCCATTGTCAAAATTGCCATTCCAAGTACGTAAGAACTTTGCATAAGTAATGCTGTAAAGTTTTTTTTTATTACTATGAGATAAACAAAAAAGTTTAAAGGGCATTGAGCATTACCATTATGCTAATGATTTGGATTTGTCAGTTTAAACGTCATGATCTGATTTTAAATTGTTTTTTACAAAGAAATCTTTTAAAATAAAAATTTGAATAATTTAAGAAAACGACCCTTGCTGGATTTTTTTACAGTATCTTTGTAAAATTTATTACTGTAAAATGTTGCTATGTTTTGAAACGCTAAAGGCCTTTTATGTGATACGACAACATTCTATTTTAACAACCGTTGTTATAGTTTTTTTTCGTTTCGATGCACTTCCTCCCATTGTTAAAAAAAACTAACCAAAAACCGGAGAAAAACTAATTAAACAACTTTAACATTTTTCATTAAATTTTTTATCTTACACAAAAAGGTGCCATAAATCAAATCTCAAAAGATTTAAAACCCACAAAATGTGGTAATTAAATTATTACCAAGAGAAGAAAAAAATGTGGGGTGGAATAAAGACTTTTTTGGTGTCTATTTGATGACGGAAATGTAAGCATTTTTTCCTATTAATACAATTTATTATTATGTCAGAAAATTTTAAACATTTTTATTGCTTTGGTTTTTTAAACACACAAATGCCTTTACAAGATAAAATAACGTAATTCCTTTTGATATGTCAAGTATAAATCCCAAAGGGGAAACAATATTAACTAAAAAAACGCCACTATTTTTTATTGCATTAAAATTATATTATGAAGAAATATAACACCTACCAGGCCACAATAACCATACGGGTCGTGGAATACAAAATAGAACAACAATTAAAAGAATTAAAGCTGAAGCTTGTTCAATACACCATGCACATCTCATATATCCTCCATCAAGATAATTTGCAACACACTCGGTTGTTCCAAGAATTCGATGCATAAGGCCAAAATCAAAAATAATAATATCATATGCTAAAAATTGTTGACTCCATGTTGCTGCAGTTATGTTGATATCGGAGTGACAGTTGAAGATGTGGCGGTACTCCTTGAAGGACCACATATGCTAAAGATAATTCCAATTATCGCTAAACAAAAAAAAGTGTGATGATAGAGGAAATAGATAAACAGCATTTTATACTTTTCTGTTAAAGAAAATTTATTCAAATTTGTTTGCATTTTTCGATCTCTTCCAGCAAAGTGCCCAAAAAATTTAAATTTTTTTGGACATTATCTCATAAATTACCGTGTCGTGGAAAAAGAAACAAAGAGTGTTTTCACAGATTAAATGATGTGATATAAATGAATGGAATTCAATTCCAGGGAATGTGGTGACGGTCCCCCCCTCTCAACAAACCTGAAAAAAACTGCAAATAACAACAGCAAGCTGAAAGCCGCCCAACAAAGCACAGAGAAAACGATTTGATAATCGGGCTCCGCAGAAACTAGTGTCAAATTCATCGATGCCAATAATCCAAAACAATCGCATTTCTTAGCAGAAAAAACATTGAAAATAGTTGCAAAATGTTTTAGCGGGTTAAAAAAAAGTTTAATATGAATTTTGGTAGAAGTTGCTGCTGTCAATCTTTATTAATTAGTAAAAAGTAAATGATGTGACCACCGACCATCATTCATCAATGAACATCCTTTTTCAATTACAACTTCAACAATAAAAAGTTTAAAGCATTTTCAGATTTATTTATCACTTTTGACAAAAATAAAAATGCAAAGAGATAACATTTAACAAAAAACTTTTTTTATTCAATATCTCAACATAACATTACAAAAATACATCGTTATTGTCAATTAATAATTTTTCTGTTTTCGTTTTTACAGAACCTTTTTCTTTCTCTCTTTCTCTTTTTTTGCCGTTAAATGTCATATCAATTCTATGGGGTATTTGGTTTTTACATAAAAAACGAAAGAAAAGCAAACATTAATGAGCCACCAAAAAAAAGATTTACAAAGTCTCTTCTTCTTTTTTCCGTCGTGTTTGACTGTGTTTTTTGTTGTGTTTTTTTTGCAAACACGCTAGTTCCCGCCAACTCTTAAAAACATAATGCCAAAAATTGCATTTTAAAAGTGTCATATTTAAAAAAAATTCTTTTTATTTTATGTTTAACTTATTACTTAAAAATACCAATATATTATTTAATATTATTTAATGGCTAGACCGGCAGGAAAAGGAGGAGGTGGTGGAAAACATGTTGGAGGAAAATTAACAGGTGCTGGAGGAAATGTTGAAGATAATTTTGTAGATGAATTATTAGCATTTGATGGTGAAGTAACATTTAAACATATAAATATAATACCGGTAAGCTTAAATTTCATATGCATCAAATTAACAGATATAATACTGTAAAAAATTTAAAATATATATTTTGGTAATGTTTAATAAGCTACAATAAGCTTTTTAGACATCAAAAAGGCGTTCAACGGCCTCAACTGTAGCAAGTTCCTCTTCAGCTATTGTTCCCATAATAACATCAGAATGTTTACAACCGTATGCATTTAATAAAGCCAAAGAGCAAGACATTGAAACAAGTGTTCATTCTGAATTAAATCACATTGATTTTATGTTTAATATACCTGAATATAATATGGATGAAGAAGTAAGCAAAAACAATTGAAATTTCTACATTAAATAAATTTTACAGGATATAAGATTCCTGCAATCTACAAATAGCAAGCGTCCAACCAATGACAGAATATCCGAATCACAATTTGAAGTTGCTTGCAATAGATTAGAAAAACTTTCAGTATTTCAAGTAATCCTTGGCATAAATTTTTTTCACACTTTTTTACAATTCATAATTAATTTTACAGTTTTGGAAAACGGGTTCCACGATATTGATCGCTGGTCGAACATTTATTGTGGATGATCGCTGTGATGTATGTGGAGGTGATAATGATAGAAGGAATAATAAATTACTTACATGCCAAATATGTTATGTGTCTGTACATCAAGTAAGCCTTCCCAGTGATACAGTATCCGTTTCAAAAAATATTTTTTTACAGGAATGCTATGGTATTCCATATTATCCAGCTTCGTCATGGAAATGTCGAAGATGTGCCATTAATCCAACGCTTCCAATTAAATGTGCATTTTGTCCATTTGAAGGTGGTTCAATGAAATTTACATCTGATAATAAAGCTGTCCATCAACTTTGTGCCATATGGATTAATGGAATAACAGTTTCCCAGAATGCGTTCTTGGAGCCAATTGATATTAATACGGCGGATACAGTTGTTAATATACACAAATGTAGTTTATGCAAACAAACATACGGGGCTGTAATTGGTTGTGCATTTGTAAGAAAACTTTTAAAGAAAAAAAAATTAAAGTAATATTTTTTTGTGATAGATTGATTGTCATCGAAAAATGCATGTTACATGTTCTGCCATTGCCAGGCTAACAATGGAAACGAATCTTCAAGTAAAAGAAAATAAAGCAGTTAAAAAAACTCTAACAGAGGAAATAATGGAAAGGATATATAATCGAAAAATTCATTGTGTTATTCATTCAAAATTGATACGAGATGAAATTTTATCTGCTATTAATAAAGTCACCGAAGCTTTGGTATGAATTCCTTCCACAGTAATAAATTCTACAGTAATAAATTAAACAAATTTAGGAAGGAAGAAGTGAAAATATGCCAATCGATCTTCGAGCTTCTCCAATTAATCCTAAATAGTATGACTTTAATATTAATATTAGTAGTAATTTATTTACTGAAACCTTGTTTTTTAGCATTAAACCGGAATTTGTCAATTTTCAATTATCCGAAGAAGCAGTTAAATTAGTTTATCGATATTGGTTTGTAAAAAGATTAAGAAGATTTTGCTCTCCTAGTATATCTCGGATAAAGGTTATTTATGATCGAATGGCTCGTCCAATTCGTCACTTACAAAATGAAATCCCAGCACCTGTATATCAAGGTAATTTGTATATAATTACTTAAATCTAAAAATTAAAAACATTTTAGCATTTAAAAATCGTGTATACTTAAATGTTAATTCAGATGGTACCATTGGTTTAACAGCAAACTTTTTGGAAGATTTTCCTGTTCTTAATGATGAACTTGAAAAATATTTAACAAATTCATTGGGGGATGATCCAGAAGTTCCATCAATTGATTATGACAACAAAATAATAATTTTTCAAAAACAAGCTCTTCATTTACATAGCATTCCAAATTTTGATAAAGATATTGAAATTTTATTTTGCAGAAAACGAAGTGATATTTGTAGAGTAACTTTGGATTTAGTAAAAAGATATGTTGATCCAACAATGGAATTTGATCATACCGCAGATTATATTTTTGACGATCCCATTAATGTAAGCTACAATTTAATAGCTTCTTTCGAAACATCCACATTTGATCTTCCTCCCCCATTTTTTTTATCCTTTGATTTTAAGCAAAATTTCAAAGCTGCATCTGATTTTATTTTCCCTTTCCCACCCATAAAATTGCTGACTCCAGATTTGGGTGTTTTTTTTTATTATTGAGTGAAAATTTTTAAATCTGTTTAAGTTTTTTGAAACACAAAAATTCGGATAACAAATTGAAAATTAATACCCCAAACTTATGATGATGAATTTTTAGCCATGGGATATTATTGGGCTCATGTTTTTTCTTGCTGTTCCAGAATATATTCAAATTTCAGCTTTTATTTCTTCATTATGGTTTCTTGATTTTTACGGGGTATTTGCTTTTAAAGCATCTATTAAAATTTGTTTCATAAAAAATTTTTCTTTTAGGTTTTCCGAACTTTTAATTATGAAAATCCAGATGGGATAAATCTGAAAAAGATGGCTATGAAAGGCCTTCACAAACAGTATCCAACAATGAACGATGCATATACAGATTTTTTTAAAATGATGCATGATGCAAATTCTCAAGCCATTAAAGAGGGGCGACTTTCTTATATCAATAAATTTGAAGAAGCTGTTTGCTATTCAGTGCCTTCAAAACCGCAGTACCACGTTTTACAATTAATGCTAAATGAAATAGAAGCTGAAGGTGAAAATAAATATAAAATCTTATTAAAATATTTAATGCATGAATTAACAATGAATGAAAATATTGATGAAGATGCTAATGCAATGCCACAATGTAATCGGGGAAAATTAATTACTGCTGCAGAATATGCAAAAAGTTTAATAATCCTTGAAAAAACTTTTCCAATTCCAAATATTTTTTTTCTGACTGAACTTTTTGGCCGTCGAAAGATTAATAATAAACATGCAAAGATTATATCACTTCCAACTGTTGGATTTACGCCAATGAATGGATTTCGACAAGATTTTATTCAAAAAACTTTATTTATTCATCCATTTCGATTTGATACCATTTCTTGGATAGAAGGCCATAAACTTAACGAAGAAAAAGAAATAAAATTAGGATATAAACTTAAAAAAGAAATTAATGGCCAAACAAAAGTGATAAAAGCCGTGAAAGAAACAGTGGCAAGAAAACGAAGAGCCCAACCTCCACCACCAACATCTTCTGGATCAGGTTTGTTATATTAAGCCAGCGCCGCAATTTGGGGGAAGAAAAAAGTTGTAGGATTTGAATTTTTCCCAGTGCCGCTACTTGGGTTGGGATCATTACAGTAAAAAAATCTTTTTTTTTCAAAATTTAAGGAAGTAAATTTGACTAAAATTTATAATATATTATAAAATTTATCCAAGTTGCGACACTGGCGCTTTTTTTCTTTAGACATCATAAATATGCTAATTTTTTGACAATTTTAGAAAGCAGGGGACCACCTGAAAAACTTCAAAGATCCCTCTAACTTTTATTCTGCTCAACTCGCGGCTCTGGTTGTAATCAATCATATATATATAACACACACTAATTTGATTAAACATATATTTCTGTTATAGCAATAAAAAAAGCCAGACGAGGTGAGGAAAAACGAAAAGACATTCCAAAAATTGATGATCAAATTAGGGTAACTCGTTCTGGACGATTTTTTAACAAAACTGACCCAGTTACAAAGAATACAAATGCAATAACAACGCGAAATGGAAGAAAGAATAATAACAATACTTTAAAGCCAAAGAAAAAAATTCCAATTGTATTTAATCGTCGCCATATCCCAGATAAAATTGTACATAATACAATTGTCATTGTTAAAAAATCAAGTAAAGGAAATAATATTGCTGCAAAAATACTTGATCCATGTCAATACGAAAAAACAAATCCCCCCTTTTATCAAAAATTAATGTCTCTACCAAGAAAAGGAAAAAATGTATGTGTCAAATTATTTTTGAATGAAAACGTTATGTAGGTTTCTTTTAATTTATTTTTTCTAGTTTAAAACACAAAGGTTAATTAATAAACGATAATCATTTTTTCTTTTGCAGTGAATGGATGGTTAAAAGTAAAGTTTCTAAAATGCAACCAATTAAAGTTCGGAAATATCTTGAACGAAAAAAGGATTTCTTGGATCATAATAGGCCATCAATAAAAAGTATTACTTCTGCATTTAAATATTATACTGAAAATTTTTGTATGTAAATTACTTTGTCTCATATCTTCAAAACCAAAAACCGCCAAAAAATTCTTGTATATATAGTTATGTAGTAATTTTTAGCCTTAATATTGTAACAATTAATCAATCACATAATCTATCTCTCTGTCGTGCGCGTCTTCTCCAATGAAATTAATGGGTCTTTCAATTATAAAAAGGGGTTTTAACTTTATTTTTTAAAAGTCTTATACTTTTGTCAATTTCTTTAACATTTTTTTGTAGATCTCAAACATAACTCACACAACTTCAGGTCTCTTTTAATATATAAATTTTGTGCTTCCTGGTTTTAAAATTGTTTTAAAAAGTCTTCTTTTAATAAAACATATTAACATTTTTGTACAGTATATACATCCCTACGAAACAACAAAAAACGAATAATACTCTAATTCTAATTCTAAATAAAAGTGTAAAATAAAATAATTATTTTGTCAAAGATTTTGTTGATTTTGCTGTAAATGAACTGCCAAAACTTGATCGGCTTTGTTGTCGGCTAAGAGTATAAAAAGATGTTCGAGAGCTTGGAGCTGCCCACCATTGCCTTTCATTACTTCCCCATAATGAAAAAACAATAACTGGTAAAAATGCAACACCTGATGAAACAAAAAATACGACTCCCCATTCTTCACGTGTACCATTTTGGACAATCCATTTTGTCAAAATTTTATTACATATTGAAAACCAGGCGACAATAAAGAATGATATTCCTGAAACCCCAATTTTTTGTGATAAGTAAAGAAATTGATTGTGAAAGAATCTAAAGTACCTGTAATAATACCAGAAAATGGTGGAGCAAGTTGAAGGAGAGCAGTTTGAACTCCAGGAGTATGAAGACCAGCAAATGCCATGGCAAAGCATAAGCTAACGATTGCAAATCCGGCATGTTCTTTGCCGAAAAATGGTACAGCAAAAATACTAAATGATAAACCCAATGATGCAACTGCATTGAAAGCCTACAAATATTTTCTATACAAAAATTTTCAAAAGATTTAATTATTCACCTTGCAAATTGTGGTGCTATCATACGTTGTATTTTTTGTTAACCAACTCGATAAACTTGATGATAACATTTTTGATAGAAACAAGAATGAAATTGGTAAAGCTGAGAATGCACCATTTTTTGTTGGAGCAAATTCCAAGACATCTCTCATATAATTTGGTAAAAATTGAAGTAAAATTACCAAAGGATACTCATGACAGATAAGCGAAAAAATTCCAACCCAAAGTGGGAGGGATGTTAACAAATGCTTCCATGGAACATTTCGCTTTTGTGTTCTCTTTCCAATACTTTCACAGGCAATTTTAGATTCAATAAATAATCTTTCACGATGTGAAATGCAATATTGTTTTGAAGGCTAAAAAATTATTAAAAATGAAGGTATTGCTTTTTAAATTATTATTATCGTACATAAATAATTTTTGCTAATGATTTTATCAGTGCAATTACATTTTCGTGATAATTAAAAAAAGGCTTAATTTATGCAAATAAAAGGCCTACCTTATCTGCGCCCATTGGAATCCAAAAAAGTACAACTAAAGCAGAGATAATTCCACTTAAAGTAAAAATTGTTGGCCATCCACCATTAATATCTTTTCGAGTGCATAAATATCCAGCGGTTGGAAGAATGAATAATGTACCAATTTGTCTTCCACCAGTAATTATTCCAATTGCGGCAGCTCTTTCAGATTGTGGAAACCATCGAGTTATTAAAGAATTAACAGATGGGGTCATACATGCATCTGCAATCCCAATTGAAATTCTTGCCCCAATGGCATACCAAAAACTTTTTTCTGCTAACCAGGGCAGTGTTAAATTTCCAATTGTACATAAAACTAAGCTTATTGAAACCATTATTTTCCCATTCACTTTATCGGCGTAAAGACCTGTTATGATCATTAATAATGACCCAGCATTTTGTGCTGCAAGGACAAGACCTTCCTAAAATCATTAATATTTTTGCAAAAATCGTTTTTTTAAAATATAAATTACCTGATCTGATTCCCATTCAAGGTCACCTCCATAACCATGTAAAGGGCATTTAATCATACAAATTAATGCAACCGCAATATTTGAGGAACTTATTGAAAGTGTAATATAACAACAACAAAGTAAAACAGCTAAAAGTAATCTCATTGATGGAAAGAGTACTGTGGGACTGCTAAAAATATCATCATCTTCATCAATACTTTTTGTAGGAATATTTGTTGAATGTAAAGAAGCAAAAGAATTTTTTGATGATGAAAGAGATGGAAATGGAATGGTAGAATCTATTCGAAATATTGGACTATGACTCGGATGACAATCAGCTTTACATAAAGTATTTATATGTGGTGGAAGATTTGATTTTTTGGTAATCCATAATCCCTCGTCCGTATCATTCTTTGGAAGCTTATTATTGTTGTTGTTGTTGTTGTTATCTTCAGATGATGAAGCCATCGTTTTAAAAAAAATAAATTGCAGCAAACTGATAACCTGCCGCTGGTAATAAAAATATTAAAAAAACCTTTTTTTCCTTCAGGGTCGGATTTTTTTTCTTCGTTAGTTACTCTTTCTTTTTCTATTCCGTCGCAGTTGAAAGAACTATCTGGCGGCGCCAGACGGAAAGGGGAAGGGGGGAAAAAAAAAGGGGGGGGGGGGGGAGAAGGAAAGATGAAGTATTCTCTGACCGTTCTTACCACATTTTCCGGTCGTAATTTATCACCACATTTAATTCTTTTGTAACGATGTTATACTTTTTTTTCTTCTTTAATAGTGTAACGTCACTTTTTCTCTTTTTTTTCATTACCACCATTCAACATTTAATTTTTAAAGAACTTGACCAAAAAAATTTTAATGCAAAGATCAATTAATTAAAATTTTGATTTCATTGATTTGTTTTTATCATTTAACTTTCTATCCTTTTAACCCCTAAGGGATTACAGCTTGCATCATTCTTTTTGATTTATAAAAGCTGAAAAATATATGATAGGATTACACTTTTTTTCGTGAAAAAAAGAATTGAGCGTGAAAAATCATTAACTTTTTTATTAAACTACTTTCTATTTCATCAAAAAGTTGAAAGGAGTCACGCAGTTTTTGTTGTAAAGAAACGGTTAAATCAAAAAAAGGTTTTTCGGGAAATGTAATGAAATTGTATCAAAACAAAATATGTTTTTATGTAATATTATTTGCAACTTTGATGAAATTGAAACTTTGTATTACAGAACGGATATTCATATCTTTAAAAAATGCGAAAATAATTAACATTTGAATGATTGAAGCGTCAAATGTTTGAAGAATAGTTACTTTGAAGCTTATTGTATCAAAGTAAAATCGTAACAATGAAACAAAAACTATTTAATGAGCAAAAGACAATTGCAATTTTTTAGGAGACACAGTGTTACTTTTTAAAAAATAAGATTTTAAATAACATCGTTTACATTTATCAAAGATTTTATTTTTGAGGCAGTGTTATCTGTGTGTTTAATCTATTTATTTAGAGAATATAATTTGCATCAACCAACAAAAAACAACAGTATTCCGGACTTAACTCTATCGACAGATGCCTCTTAAAACGTAATTGACATTCTAATAACTGATTCAACAGGCGCCCATAAAATTATTCACTTTAATAAACACCTCAATTGAATTTAAAACAATGTCATAAAAATTTCGAATTCAAAATTTAAACACTGATTAAACAAAAGAATACAAAAAAAAAAAATAATGCATTAAAACTGTCGCTCTCTTAAATTTTACACTTCTTTCATTCGTTTTCCAAAAAGAGGCTACAATGACAAAGAACATTTCATTTTAAAAGTTCTAAAATCACAGCCTAATGGCAAATTACTGATTTACAAGTTATCCTTTCCAAGGATTATACAATTTTCCCCAATATTTTGTCCCTGAATACATCAGTTTATTTTTAAAAAAATTTTATTATTCAACAAATAAATAAAAACAAAACAAATTTTAAAAATTACAAAAGATTAAAGTAATAACATACAAAAAAATATACAACAAAAAAGAAGAACCCGAATTTAAAGTTTAAAAAATATTTAATCAACTTCTTCAACTCTTGGACCATCATTACCTCCAAATTGATTTGAATATTGTTGACCACAATTTTGAGAGCCATTAGCGGATGACTGTTGACCATTTTGTTGTGAATGAAGTTTTGCCATGATTTTTCCAAGATAATTTTGGCATTCATTTAATTTATCTTCATATTCAGATTTTTCAGCCATCTGATTTCCATCAATCCATGACAAATTTTCATCAATCATTTTTGAAGCTTCAGTTCGATCATCAGCTGATAAGCGATCACCATAATCAGATAAAGCAGATTTAACTTGGAAAAGATATTGTTCAAATCTGTTTCGGGCATCAACTCGATCACGTTGTTCACGATCTTCAGCTTCATATTTTTTTGCTTCATCTAACATTCGTTGAATTTCATCCGGAGAAAGGCGACCACGTTCATTTTTAATTTGAATTCGATTTGATTTCCCTGTTGATTTATCAGAAGCTGAGACATGAAGAATTCCATTTGCGTCAATATCAAATGTTACTTCAATTTGTGGCACACCACGTGGAGCAGGAGGAATACCCGTGAGATCAAAAGTTCCCAAACGATTATTATCTTTCGTCATTGCTCGTTCACCTTCAAATACTTGAATTGTAACAGCGGGTTGATTGTCAGCATAAGTTGAAAAGGTTTGAGTTGCTTTCGTTGGAATTGTTGAATTTCTTTCAACGAGTTTTGTCATTACACCTCCAGCCGTTTCAATACCAAGTGAAAGTGGAGTTACATCAACCAAAAGAATGTCTTTAACTGTATCATCTTTAACTCCTGATAAGATTGCCGCTTGAACTGCAGCACCATATGCAACTGCTTCATCTGGATTAATTGAAAGATTCAAATCTTTGCCATGGAAGAATTCTTTGAGAAGTTTTTGAATCTTTGGAACACGAGTTGATCCACCAACAAGAACAATTTCATCAATGGCACGTTTATCCAACTTTGCATCTCGCAGAGCTTGTTCAACAGGATCCAAAGTTTTTCGGAAGAGATCAGAGCAAAGTTCTTCAAAGCGAGCACGAGAAATCTTTGAATGAAAATCAATTCCATCAAATAGGGAATCAATTTCAACCATTGCTTCCGTTGAAGATGAAAGAGTTCGCTTTGCACGTTCTGCAGCAGTTCGAAGTCGACGAAGGGCACGTGGATTTGATCGAATATCTTTTCCATATTTTCGCTTGAATTCATTGACGAAATGTTCAACAAGTTTTTCATCAAAATCTTCTCCACCCAGATGTGTATCTCCAGCCGTTGAAAGGACTTCAAAGACTCCATCACCAATTGTTAGGATAGAAACATCAAAAGTTCCGCCACCAAGGTCAAAAATCAAAACATTTTTATCTTTTTGAAGTTTCTTATCCAAGCCATATGCCAACGCAGCAGCAGTTGGTTCATTGATAATTCGAAGAACATTTAATCCAGCAATGGCACCAGCATCCTTTGTTGCTTGACGTTGTGAATCATTGAAATATGCAGGAACGGTAATGACGGCATCTCGAACTGGATGTCCAAGGTATGCTTCAGCAGTTTCTTTCATCTTTGTTAAAACCATTGATGAAATTTCTTCAGGAGCGAAAATCTTTCTTTCACCTTTAAATTCAACATCAACAGCGGGCTTTCCACTTTTGGTTGTAACTTTGAAAGGCCAATGTTTAATATCCTTTTGAACAACTGGATCATCAAGCTTTCGACCAATAAGCCGTTTTGCATCAAAGATTGTATTCTCAGGATTTCGAGCCATTTGATCTTTTGCTGCATCACCAATTAATCGTTCAGTATCTGTGAAGGCAACATACGATGGAGTAGTTTTATTTCCTTGGTCATTAGCAATAATTTCAACTTTTCCATTTTGATATGCTGCAACACATGAATAAGTTGTACCAAGATCAATTCCAATAGCTTTTGAAGTAGAAGCCATTATTCAATAATAATAATAATATATGAAGAGAGCAGTAGTATTTGTAAAAACTCAAACAAGTTTTATTTCTTTTCTTTTTTAAATTGAATTTTTCGCTGCGAAGGGGTTCCTTTTATATTATTTTTCAGAGATGTTCGCGGCGAACCGAGAAAGAGCTGGTTTTTGCTCGAATGTTCTTTTGCCCCCTCCCTTTTTGTGCTATTTTTTCCTTCTTTTTTTCGCGAACACATTTCGAGTCATTGCTGGCTACTTCGAGGATGCTCGCGAAAGTTCTTTCATTTTCTAGATTTGTTGCCAAAAATTTTTTATTCTTCTGGAAATTTCTAGAATTTTTTTGATTCTTCTGGAAATATTCTTTACTGGCTGTCGTTGCTATTTTGCTACTAAAACTTTACCATCATGGTAACACTTTGGTGATAATTTAATAATCGTAACAACTTTAGTAACGCATTGGTAACGAAAAATGGATCCCCCCGATAAATGGAATAAAACCTTTTTATTTAATTTTCTTTGTTCTTTTATTCGTATTTACGAGACTTTTGTAGTAATAATTAATGTTGAAAATTTTTTTATTTTTGCATCATTTTATCGGGGGAGCCGTTTTTTAAGTTAAATGAATTACCAAAACGTTACCAAACCACAACCGTCACTTCAACGAAGATATTTTTGGTGGGATATGTTTTGTTAGCAAGTTTGTGACGTATACGTTACCGTTACCAGCGAAGGTTCAGTAAAGCAAGCACACATAAATAAAGTTTGATAGAAAAAAAAGCTAAAAATGCATTTTCAAACGACAAATTTTGTGTCGAAACATCTTCTTTTAGAAAGTTAATAAATTTTTTTAATTGTTTTAAAAATTTTTTGAATACAACTGGGAACCCCCAAAATGTGTTTTATATGAATCCTGGAACATTTTTGCATAATATGGCTTAAGGACTCGCAAGGCCGTATACAGAAAAAAAATTCGGAGGAAGCACAGCGATTTTGGGGGGGGGGGGGGGCACGCCTTCGATCTTTTGCCGCCGCTAACACTAAGCGGCAAAAGATCAAAGGAAACTCCTCAGTTTCGGGGGGGGGGGGGGAGGCACAGGTGCCGAATCCCCCCCCCCCCCCCCTAAATACGGCCTTGAGGGCTCGTTAACAGAAAAATTTTAGTTGATTGATGGGACCGTGTTGCATTTCGCAAAAATTTTTGAATCAAAACAGAAATTTTCGCATTTAAATTATTTATAAATGGTCATTTCTGCTATTAAAATCAATTTAAAAATCCATAAATGCTTCTAATTTAATGCTTAATATTGAAAATATTAAACATTAATCAAAAAAATTCTAGAAATTTCCAGAAGAATAAAAAATTTTTGGCAACAAATCTAGAAAATGAAAGAACTTTCGCGAGCATCCTCGAAGTAGCCAGCAATGACTCGAAATGTGTTCGCGAAAAAAAGAAGGAAAAAATAGCACAAAAAGGGAGGGGGCAAAAGAACATTCGAGCAAAAACCAGCTCTTTCTCGGTTCGCCGCGAACATCTCTGAAAAATAATATAAAAGGAACCCCTTCGCAGCGAAAAATTCAATTTAAAAAAGAAAAGAAATAAAACTTGTTTGAGTTTTTACAAATACTACTGCTCTCTTCATATATTATTATTATTATTGAATAATGGCTTCTACTTCAAAAGCTATTGGAATTGATCTTGGTACAACTTATTCATGTGTTGCAGCATATCAAAATGGAAAAGTTGAAATTATTGCTAATGACCAAGGAAATAAAACTACTCCATCGTATGTTGCCTTCACAGATACTGAACGATTAATTGGTGATGCAGCAAAAGATCAAATGGCTCGAAATCCTGAGAATACAATCTTTGATGCAAAACGGCTTATTGGTCGAAAGCTTGATGATCCAGTTGTTCAAAAGGATATTAAACATTGGCCTTTCAAAGTTACAACCAAAAGTGGAAAGCCCGCTGTTGATGTTGAATTTAAAGGTGAAAGAAAGATTTTCGCTCCTGAAGAAATTTCATCAATGGTTTTAACAAAGATGAAAGAAACTGCTGAAGCATACCTTGGACATCCAGTTCGAGATGCCGTCATTACCGTTCCTGCATATTTCAATGATTCACAACGTCAAGCAACAAAGGATGCTGGTGCCATTGCTGGATTAAATGTTCTTCGAATTATCAATGAACCAACTGCTGCTGCGTTGGCATATGGCTTGGATAAGAAACTTCAAAAAGATAAAAATGTTTTGATTTTTGACCTTGGTGGCGGAACTTTTGATGTTTCTATCCTAACAATTGGTGATGGAGTCTTTGAAGTCCTTTCAACGGCTGGAGATACACATCTGGGTGGAGAAGATTTTGATGAAAAACTTGTTGAACATTTCGTCAATGAATTCAAGCGAAAATATGGAAAAGATATTCGATCAAATCCACGTGCCCTTCGTCGACTTCGAACTGCTGCAGAACGTGCAAAGCGAACTCTTTCATCTTCAACGGAAGCAATGGTTGAAATTGATTCCCTATTTGATGGAATTGATTTTCATTCAAAGATTTCTCGTGCTCGCTTTGAAGAACTTTGCTCTGATCTCTTCCGAAAAACTTTGGATCCTGTTGAACAAGCTCTGCGAGATGCAAAGTTGGATAAACGTGCCATTGATGAAATTGTTCTTGTTGGTGGATCAACTCGTGTTCCAAAGATTCAAAAACTTCTCAAAGAATTCTTCCATGGCAAAGATTTGAATCTTTCAATTAATCCAGATGAAGCAGTTGCATATGGTGCTGCAGTTCAAGCGGCAATCTTATCAGGAGTTAAAGATGATACAGTTAAAGACATTCTTTTGGTTGATGTAACTCCACTTTCACTTGGTATTGAAACGGCTGGAGGTGTAATGACAAAACTCGTTGAAAGAAATTCAACAATTCCAACGAAAGCAACTCAAACCTTTTCAACTTATGCTGACAATCAACCCGCTGTTACAATTCAAGTATTTGAAGGTGAACGAGCAATGACGAAAGATAATAATCGTTTGGGAACTTTTGATCTCACGGGTATTCCTCCTGCTCCACGTGGTGTGCCACAAATTGAAGTAACATTTGATATTGACGCAAATGGAATTCTTCATGTCTCAGCTTCTGATAAATCAACAGGGAAATCAAATCGAATTCAAATTAAAAATGAACGTGGTCGCCTTTCTCCGGATGAAATTCAACGAATGTTAGATGAAGCAAAAAAATATGAAGCTGAAGATCGTGAACAACGTGATCGAGTTGATGCCCGAAACAGATTTGAACAATATCTTTTCCAAGTTAAATCTGCTTTATCTGATTATGGTGATCGCTTATCAGCTGATGATCGAACTGAAGCTTCAAAAATGATTGATGAAAATTTGTCATGGATTGATGGAAATCAGATGGCTGAAAAATCTGAATATGAAGATAAATTAAATGAATGCCAAAATTATCTTGGAAAAATCATGGCAAAACTTCATTCACAACAAAATGGTCAACAGTCATCCGCTAATGGCTCTCAAAATTGTGGTCAACAATATTCAAATCAATTTGGAGGTAATGATGGTCCAAGAGTTGAAGAAGTTGATTAAATATTTTTTAAACTTTAAATTCGGGTTCTTCTTTTTTGTTGTATATTTTTTTGTATGTTATTACTTTAATCTTTTGTAATTTTTAAAATTTGTTTTGTTTTTATTTATTTGTTGAATAATAAAATTTTTTTAAAAATAAACTGATGTATTCAGGGACAAAATATTGGGGAAAATTGTATAATCCTTGGAAAGGATAACTTGTAAATCAGTAATTTGCCATTAGGCTGTGATTTTAGAACTTTTAAAATGAAATGTTCTTTGTCATTGTAGCCTCTTTTTGGAAAACGAATGAAAGAAGTGTAAAATTTAAGAGAGCGACAGTTTTTTATTTTGTCATACCACCTCCGTTAAAAGTGCTGACGTCAGATCTGGATAATCCCTTGTGCCGTCAGTTATTTTCATTTATTTAAGATTCTTTGTTTGTTATATGTTAAACTATTAATACCATATTTATCTTTATGATTTTACCAAGTTTAAAATAACAATGAAAGAATGAAAAAGAAAAGAAAACAAAATTGAAAATGAAAACTGCTAATAATATTAGCTTAATCTTCCGCATTAAACCTTGAATGTGGACCTGGGGATGCAAATTTATTAGGGGTTTTTGGAGCAGCTGTTGAATGAAGGGGTGGATCTAATCCAGCTGCCGTTGATGGACCAGAATGATGACTTCTACCAGCTTTGTAAACATACGAATCACTTTGTGACTTAGTTAATTTTGGTAAATTGGCTGCCACTTTATCCAATTCTTGTTTAATCTAAAAAATAGTTTAAACATTATCCGTTTAAAAATAATTTTTACAGTACTTCATCAAATTCAGGTCTTCCATTAGCATTATATTCGATGCATTTAACAAAAAGAGTTCGAAGTTTTGATGGAGTATCAACGCGTAAATGAGAATTATCTGGTCGAAGTAAACCCATTCCAACCATAAAAATAATTTGATCTCGATTATTTATGTGATCATACGGTAGTCTTGCGGTCAAAAGTTCATATAAACAAATTCCAAATGAATATACATCCGAACGAGTTGTATGTTCATGCATTCGAATAACTTCAGGTGCCTAAAATTTCAATTTTGCCCTTTGTCGTGTTTAAGTATAAGTTACCATCCACAATATGGACCCGGTTGGCTGTAGTGCAGCCTGTTGACCCGCACTTGTTGAGCTCCATCGAGTTTTTACCGTAGCTAAACCGAAATCACCGATTTTAACAGTATTGTCTTCTGTTAAAAATATATTATTTGTTTTTAAATCTCTGAAAACATTTTCATATAAATAAATATCTAAATTTATGAAGCAAACAAACCTGTGAACAATATTTTTTGCATGCAAATAACTCATACCATGAACAATTTGTCGGCAAATTTTAATAATCATAGCAAGCGTAAAATCAATTCTTGGTTCAACAACATGGATATGATGATACAGAGATGATCCTTGACACCATTGGGTAACAATCGCTAATTGAGGAGAACGAGTCCAACCCATAAAATTTAATACATTTGTATGTCTCGTATTCCGTAAAAGAGCCATTTCATTTCGAAATGCCTTAAGCAATGTTGGAGTAGGATCCGGAACATTCAAAACTTTGATAGCAACATCACCTTAAAATTTAAAATAAATAATTATTAACTTTCTTTAAATTTATGTTACCGTAATAATAGCCTTTGAACACCGTTCCAAATGAGCCTGATCCTATTTTTGGGCCAATATTTATTTCACTTTGGCCAAGTTCCCAATCTCCTGCACTTTGCCTTTTAAAGCCACGAGCATTGTGGCCCCCGGGAGAATGAAAGCCAGCCATTTCTCCCGGACTTCTGCTTCTTGTTCGAGGAAAGAATTCATCGGGTATCCTTTGTGGAGGAGCTGATTGTGGTGGAGTTAAATTCGTTGAAGAAGGACCGGGTAATGTATCAGCAACATTGTATGGCGTTGGACTAGAACATGTTGATGTTGGACTAGTTGATATTGAGCCATTTATAGGAAGGGCAGAAGGGATAAGTCGATTCGAAGAAGGAGGATACAGTGATGAAGATGATAATGAAGGTTTTTCAGTGCGATTTGTATGGCCTTGATATGACCCATCATTTGTATGGGTTGTTGTAGCTAAAATAGCTTTATAAAAACTACATTTAAAAAAAATTAGCTTACTAAGAAATGGTTGAAAACCAGAATGCATCGATGTTGTTTGTAAATTACTAGACTAAAAAGAATTTTCTAGGCATATAATTTTTTACCAATTGTTACTTACTGAAGCATATTCATCTTTAATTACATTTATATTTGGAGCAGATGATGCACGATCTCGTGAATAAGGTGTTTTTTGACTGTCATGCCTTCTTAAAGCAGACTGCCTTGTAATTTCTCCACCAATTTGTCCTTAAATAAATATCCATTATGCATGTTATTTAATTTTGCGCAAACCTTCATCATTAGAATTCTCCGGGCCCGTTCTTAAACTGTCTAAAATTTCTGTTGCTAAATTAGCAAAAGGTGATCCACCTTCATCATTAAAATTTTCACAAAAATTCCTTAATTGATTTGCCATTTCTGCATTATGTGGAATTTGTTCCGTTAAATCACAGTATGTCGGTGATTTTCCCCAACATTTTGCATGAAAATAAAAGTTGCATCTTTCACATCGATATCCTTTCATAAAAATGATGTTATTACATACATTACATCGTAGAAAATTTGTTAAATTAAAATTAACTTTTTTATATACGTGATTGATTGAAGACATTATTTGTAAGCCTTCACTATGAACCCATAATTCATTCTTTTCAAGTTTTGATGCAAGCAGCTCAAGATCGATTTTAAGATCTATTCTTGGACTTTTTGGATCTGCAGATAAACAAACTCGACACATTTTTGGATCAATGTTGCGCTTTTCCAAAAGTTTTCCAATTGCTTCTCGAGCAGTAACACCTTTTCGGATTGGTAACTTTGAATGTGTATTAAAGGGAAGATGTACTTCAATAATCATTTTGAAATATTAACAATTTTGTTGATAAAAAAACCATAAAAAATACCGGCAAAATAGTATAACAATGGATAATAAAAAAAATAATATGTAAAGTGTAAGGCTGATGCTGAAAGTTGTTTTAAACGTAATTAAAAAAGTTTGTAATGAAATTTCAGCAAATTTTCATTAGCAATTTTAAAAAAAGATATAAAAAAGTAATTTGAAGATTAAACGGTAATTAAAATTAAAATTAGAATAATATATTATAATGTAATTAAAATAAGCTGGTAAAATTAAAGTGACAATGCATGTGCACGTACATCCAGAATTCATTTATTCCATCAATTTTCGTGCTAAGATGAAAACAATGCATGATTTTTTTGGCAGCATTTATTTTTGTTTAGAGTAAAAAATGAAGGGTTTCGTCATAATTTTTTTTCCTACAATGTAAAAATATGATAATTTAAAGTGATTACCACAAAATCTTTGTTTAATAATCTTTTTATTAGTTAGTTTTTATTTTTTTTATTCTGAAATCTTTTTTCTTTCTTAAAAACATTGATTGATAAAAACCTTAAAAGGTCATTTATTGGGAAGACTTAGCAGTTCGTGTAAAAAACCACAAAAAAAGAAGGAAAAAATTTCAAAAATTTATGTGTTTTTTTATTTGCCTTTCAAAAAAAGTAATATCCAAAGCTCAAAAAATGTTTCTTAATACCTTTATTTTTGTATAAAATTTTATAAATGTTGATTGTTTTTTTTTGATTGATCAAAGGACACCTTTGTTGTGGTGTTTTTTTGTTTGAGTTCTATTTTTTTTGCTGCAATAAACTTGTCGACCACGTCATTGCCACTTTCAATATTTCAGCTAACTTTTATTCTTTTTTAGATAAATATATCAATGAATATGGTTGTAAAATTTAAAACAAATCCCATCAAAGAGGATTATATTATTGGGTCACAGGTTTGTGCAAATCTTAAATTCTTACCAACAGCAACTTTCAAAATTTAATTATAGGTTTTGGGTGTTGGGATAAATGGCAAAGTTGTTGAATGCCGTCGAATTAATGACGGTGAAAAGTTTGCTCTTAAAGTTTTACGGGATGTACCGAAAGCTCGTCGAGAAGTTGAATTACATTATGAAGCATCCAGACATCCACATATTGTTCGGATATTTGAAGTATATGAAAACACATATAATAATGTTGAATGCTTGTTTGTTGTTATGGAATGCATGGAAGGCGGGGAACTTTTTACAAGAATTCAGGTATATAATTCGCGCTTTTAACCAAAAATAATAAATTTTTAAAAATTTAGGAAAGATCAAATGATGCTTTTACAGAACGTGAAGCAGCAAATATTATGTACTCAATTTGTTCAGCAATTGCATATTTGCATGGATTAAATATCGCACATCGTGACATTAAACCAGAAAATCTTCTTTATACGTATGAAAAGCTATTACAGTTGATTTCACAATAATTAAATAAAACTTTTCAGAGATCCATCAAATCATGCAATTTTAAAATTGACAGATTTTGGATTCTCAAAAAGATTAGATGATGGCACAGAAAAGCCCCTTGAAACTCCTTGTTATACCCCATATTATGTTGCCCCAGAAGTTTTATCATCAAAAAAGTATGATAAATCTTGTGATGTTTGGTCTGCAGGAATTATCGCGTATATTCTGTAAGCATACATAAATAAGTACTCTTTTGCTTAAATTAATTGCTTAATATTTTTATAGTTTGTGCGGGTATCCACCTTTCTACTCTCATCATGGCTTACCTATTTCACCAGGAATGAAAAAGCGGATACGTGCTGGACAATATAATTTTGTTGGACCTGAATGGGATCGAGTTTCTGAAGCTGGTAAAACATTTTTTAAGCGCTCAAAAAAGTAAATCATGTATATTTTAATTTTAGCAAAGGATTTAATTCGAAAATGCTTAAAAACTGATCCTGCCGAACGTTCAAGTATTAATGATATAATGTGTCATAAATGGATTACACATTATAATAAAATTCCTGAAACTCCTCTTGAAACTACAAAAGTTCTTCAAGAACAACGTTTACAATGGCCTGAAGTGCAAGAAGAAATGGAAAAAGCTTTAGCATCAATGCGTGTTGATGAAGTTCATATTAAATCATTAAATGATGCAAAAAATACATTATTGGCAAAAAGAATGAAAAGTTCAGGTCATACAAAATAATTATTTCTTCAAATTACCTTCTTTTTTGTTTTGTTAAATAAAAAATAAATAAATAATTGGTGTTGTAAAAGAGTAACAAGTGTCTTTCTTGTTTTTTGGTTTGTTTGTATTCATTTGAGATAGATATTATTATTATTTTCTTTTTGTTAAATTTAATGTAATTGCGCCATGATAAATAAAAATATTTTTAGTTAGCATTTTGTGTAAGAATTGTATTACCTTGGGCTCTTTTTGCAATAATTATTTGTTTAATTTTTATAATAAAATTGAGCAATAAAAAAATTAAAAAAGTTACTTATCAAAAATAAAAAGCATATGAAAAAATTAAAGCTTTTGCAACGTTTGCTTCTTTTGGTGTTTTTTCATATTTCAAGACAGTTTCAAATGAACAGTAAAAATTTGAAGCCTAAAAATGACTAAATTTTCAAAGATGCATTTTGATTTGTTTAATGCTGATAAAATGGTGATCGAAAATGTTATGAACTTTATTTACCACAATATTTACGAAACAATAAAAAAACGCACCATCAATTTTTTTGATAAGATGCCCCAAAAAAATCGGACATTTTAATACAACAAAAAAAACCAACAAAACACAATTTTGAATAATAATAATAACTTATAAATATTTTTCTTTATATTTAAACTATATAAATAAATAAATAAAATATCCCCTTAAAATATAAATAATAATAATAAACAAAAAATATTCCATCTTCATCATGCATATATTAATTTAAGAAAGAAGACCTCTAATTTGTCTATGTAGTTGACAAAGAAAATCTACATATGATACTGTATTTGCAGCATATTTATCTTCAACAAGGAATTTCTTCATCCATGATTCTAGACTATCTTGTTGTTTAATAATGAAAATTTTAAGACGTAGTGGACGACTGGCATTGACATTTGAAATAAGTTTTCGAACAGCTCGATTACGGTCATTATCACGTTCAGGTAATACTTGCTAAAAACACATACACATACATATATATATACAGATGTATAAAAATTACGCTTAAATGGCTTACGGATTCAGTATCTAAATGTTGTATAGATTGAGCATTAAAGACATCATTAATAAATTGTATTGGAGCTCCTAATCCAATCCAAATAAAACCAACAATACCATTTTCAATGAAATAAACTTCATTAGAATTCATATAATCATATGAAGCTCGAATAGGAGTTGGCATAATTAATTGCGAATTATTTTCAGCAATTTCCAAATTTGTTATTGGAAGAATTTGTGGATAAAGATTTCGCATACAAATATCTGTACGCATTGATGGAATAAGTTGGAGAAGCCAAACTCGATCATCAACATTAAGTTCACTACCTAAAAAATTGATTGATTACATAATTACTGTTATAAATGTTCATCTTTATACCTCCATTCAAAGCATCAGTCCGAACAATGCAGCTAAGATATAATGGTAATAATTTAAGGCATTCAGGTAAAACTAATTGTGTATGAGGTGATTGTTGACTACATTTTTCACGATATGTTGCAAGAATTTGAGCTCCACGTTGATATAATTCATCTTTCATTTCTTTAGGTGTTTTTTCGCGAATCAATTTTGCTGCATGTTTTAATAAATATGTAACAATTGTATCTTGATCAGCAAAACGATAAATTGCATTATAATCATTGGTAACTTGAAGGGAAATATTATGAATTCTTAAACGTCTTTGTCCCCCACAAGATGTAAAAAGTACAGCTGTTTGAAATACTGCTGGAACTTTTTCATCTAATTTATCATCATATTTGCATTCAACAACAACATTTTTATCTGCATCTAATGCACCAAATTCAATATCAGTTGTATTTTGCATAAAAAAGTGCCCATAAAATCCAGTTGGACGAATACCTGTTGATGTCCGAACACGCATCATAACATCAAATGCAACCGCTCGGCTAATATCATGCTGTAAATCTTCTAAGAAACGTTGGCCATCCCGTTCAGCATCAAAGTATTGATATTTATAAATTGAACCACCAGATATATTTGAAACTGGAGCAATTGAAGCAATATCCAAATATGAATTCGGGAATAAAAAAATGTCAACAGCACATCCAATTTTGATACATTCTTCTCCAAGTTTGGTATAAAATTCTGTGCCCGGTAAAAGTTGAACCTTTTCTTTATCACTTCCAAGAACTTTTCGATCTTCACGATTTTTAAGGCTTCCAGGTGCTTCAAATGTTGGAATAGAAGTATGAAAAACAAAAATTTTCCCAGCACAATCTGCAGATCGAAGTGCATCCATGCCAGCCTGAATAACAGGGCCTAACATTGTTTCTGTGATACGAGTATCAGCAAAACAAGTTCGAACTTGTTCAAGGCAAAGTTTTATGGCTTCTTCAGCATCAAAAAAATTAACAAGAAAACCTTCAACAAATGGAACAAAAACATCCGAAACATCATTTGCAATAAGCATTTCAGCTCGATGTGGATTACTTAAATTATAAAAATGTAAAGTCTGATCATATGTTGCAAAACCAATGCGCATTGATGATCGTTCTTGATTGTAATCCCTTAAATTTAAAATTTACAAAAACACACTTTTTTAGCCAAAAAAACAAACTTTGGAAGATTTTTTAAAAGGAATGGAAGTTGCTTGCAGAAAATATCAACAAGACCACTTCGAACAGCATTATATGAAACATCTAAGAAAAAGATAAAGGCAGGCTGTTTTGGTGGAACACTATTTTTGCAATAAAGTTTTGTTGCAATAAATTCATATGAGCCAAGATAAAGTTCTTGACGATATTGAATATCTGTACGACGACCAGTATGATCCAAGTGAGCAAAATAAGTTTCTTCAACTAAAAGCATATTTCTATAAATATATTTGGAATTAAATTCAAGTTCAAACCTTGTGAAGAGGTATGACAGAAAGGACAACGGAATTTACGTCCTCCATCAACAAATTCCATAAATGGACAAATATAAGCTTTACAGCGTTGACAACGAACAGGGCCAAGTTCACCTAAATCAACAACAGGAGGTTCAACTTCACCTGGTACCAATTTTGCAAATGGGGTTGTTGAAATACAAAATGGAATTTGTGATTGTTTTGTGAATTCTTGGGTAGCTGGAACAGAATAAAATGAAGATCTCATAAATTTTGGGTTGCTGTTTCCATAATCGTTTGCAACAAAGTCAGTTGAAACTAGAGGTGGATGTTCAGCAGTGGGATATCCTGTTGGAAATACTCCCGTTCTTGTTTGACGATCATCCTCAATTACCTGAATTGCAGATGGAAGAGAATTTGGGTCCAAACGTTGAGGAGGTGGCGCTGACTGATTCCAACCCCCTGGCATACCAGGAGGTGAACCTGGACCAGGAGGCATGCCTGGTTGGGAGGCTTGATTCCAAGGTGCTTGCATACCTGGAGGTTGCATTCCTGGTGGTTGCATTCCAGAAGGTTGCATTCCAGGTGGTTGCATTCCAGGTGGTTGCATACCAGGAGGCATAGCTGGATTCATTCCACCAGGAGCTCCAGGCATACCTGGTTGTGAAGGTTGATTCCATGGGGCTTGCATACCAGATTGAGGAGCTTGATTCCATGAATTTGGCATACCAGGTGATTGTATACCAGGGGGATTCATCCCAGGTGGTGCAGAAGGATTCATTCCGCTAGGTCCATTAGGACCTCCTGGTTGAGGGGCATGATTCCATGCTGGCGGCATACCTGGTTGTCCAGGCAGAGAAGCAGGATTTGATGGATTTAAACCAGGAGGCCCAGAAGGAAAAGCTTGATTTTGATTTGGTATACCAGCAGATGCAGCGGAATTTATATTAGCACCAGGAAAAGTGGAAGTTGGTGGCTGATTAGGTTGACTTTGTAAAGGATGTTGAGGAGCCTGGCTTTGATGTTGTGGCATACCGTGTGATAAACCTGAATTAAAATTGCCAGAAGTACTTGAAACAGGAGCTTGATTTTGGGGAGCTGGCATCGGAGGTTGGGGAAGTTTATTTTGATTAACCGGCATTAAAGGTTGTGAATTATGAGTTTGAGGAGCTGCTGCTGTTGTATGTTGAGGAGCTTGGCTCCACGTTGCAGGTGCAGCTGATTGAGGAATTTGATTCCATGCCGTTGACATTGGAGGTTGGGGATTTGGATTCCAAGAATTATGTGTGGCAGTAGATGGGACTTGATTCGGATTTCCAGGTATACCCTGTTGAGGTGGTTGATTCCATTGACCTGATGCTGGCACTTGCATACTATAAAATAATTATTACTAACAATATAAAGTGTTTTTCTTTTAAAATGGATAAAAAATGTGTCTTATTCCAACACGACAGATGCCAGCTGGTAGACTGGCATTGATAGTCAAAATGCCAAAAAAGCGGATAAACTGAGAAAGAAAAAGGAGCCGTTTAACGAAAAGTAGACTAACAATAATTGTTGACAAAATTTAAGTTTTTTTAATGTTTTTTTTCTCTTTTCCCATAATAATAACACGTTTCCTCCAACTTGTCCAGTATTACTTTATATCAACATAAAAAATCGCGTTAAGACTTTTTATTTGAAAGCTTATTGGTTCATTTTGTAAATCTTCGCGCGGCAATTGTTTAAAGAGAGATGCAAAAAAAAAAGAGAGAGATGGTTACTCTCCTGCTATAGCTGCGCAATAGTGGATGGATGGGTCGCACAATTTGCACGACCAATTGAAATAATAAAAAGAAGGAAATTTTGACCTCGAATATAAGTTGTTGAGCGTATATTGCGTATTATATTTTCGGACTTCGATTTTTTTGTATGTCAAAAAAGGATCGTGCATGTTTTTGTTTCGTTCTAACACCTTTTTTGTTTAAAAAAGCGCAATCTATCGTCCATAACATTATTTTTTGCCCCTGTCAAAATGAATCAGTTTTATGCTTATTATTATTATTATTATGTTTCTTCTTTGTTGTAATCCGTTATTTAAAAGCAATAATTCTTCATTTTTTTCCTTCTAAAATATACATGAATCAATTAATGTCTGAATTCTTAACCTTTTTTATGGGAAAGATCTTGTTTTTTTTCTATTGTTATTTAAAAAAGGACTGTTTTCTTGATTCGTTCATTTCTTTCTTTTTAAAAGAAACAAAAAATATGGGTTGTAAATATTCAGCAATAATCCTTTCTTCCTCCCCAATTTTGTTTTCCATGGGTTTGACCCATTGTCATTATTTAAGGCATCGATTTTTGTTTAAAAATTGAGGATTTATAAAGCGGTTCCTTTTATGGCATATAATCGCAAAAAAAGAGGGTGAAACCGAGCGTTCTTTTTTCTAAAATAAAAAAAAAATTTTTAAAGCTAAAATTTATTTTTTACAATGTGTCGTTTTATAAAAAACAAAATTTATGTATTTTTTCGGGGCATTGAAAAAGGAAGAAACTTTTTTTAAGACCTTTTGTTGCTACAGTGTTTTTAGTGGTCTCGTTTCTTCAAAAAAAAAAGCAAAAGAAGGATGTTTTTTTTATCCATTTTTCAACTTTCATTTTGTTGGAAAAAAACAACAAAGTCATTAAAAACATTTTATTCTTTTTTTTTGTTTGTAAAAATTGCAATATTTTATTTTTTACTCAAAATGCATGAATTTTACAAACACCATTTTGCTTCTTACTGCCAGTTTGTTACGTTTGCAAACATATCTTTTCTTTCTTACTTTTATTATATTTTATTTTGCCACAAGGAAAAAAGAAGAAAAGAAAAGCGCATTTTTTGACAACGTTTGCATACTTGCTTTTTTCTTCTTTACTTTTTATTTTTTTTTCACGCTCTTGACGAGTCACTCGTTTCGTTCAGCATTTGACGACGATGTAAGCATTCTCAATATACATTTTTTGTGTCCATGGGCAAAAATGAACACATTGAATAAAAACGACGAAGAATAAAGCCTTTCTAAATAGTATTGTGACTTTGGTTTGTCCGTCTCTCTTTCATTTATCCCTCTTTTATTTATTAAATGAGAGAATGAAAAAAAAAGAGGGGGGGATGTGAGGGATTTTGTGATCTTTTTCTTTTGCGGTAATGTGAGCTTTAAAAAAAGTTGTTTTTTTTTGTCGTCTCTTTTTCAACTTTGTTTCATCTTTAAAGAGTCTTCTTAACCCCATTTTTTTCCCATGCTTGAATCATCTTCAAAGTATCCCTTCTTTTTTTTAAATAATTTTTTTTAAATAAAATTAATCAGTATATCTCATTATCAAAAGTTGAGATGATTGTTTTTTTTATTGGTCAGGAGAAAAAAAAAGACGACAGAGGTTTAATCGAAGCTGTCATCTTTTTTTGTGTTGCCGTATATTTTTGGAAGAAGAACAACGCGCCCCAAATGAATGAGTGACCATTTGTTTCTCTCATTTTTTCCCTTCCGAGTTTTTTTTCCATCGCTTTTTTTGTTTTCTCATTGATGTTAAAAACTAATTAAATTTTTAGTTATACGGAATGGTGAGGATAATTGTTTAAAATAAAATAAGTATAGTATTTTGATATTCTTTTGTTTCAATTTATATCGTTAGATGATAGAAAAATATGTCTTTTATTAAGACAAGTGGTCATGAACTTCATCAACAAACAAAAGGTTAGCTTTTCTCTTTTTTTATTTTTAAATATAAATTTTGAAGTGCTTTATTTACATTTTGAATCTATACTTTTTTTTCTCTCTTTTTCAGAAATCAAATCTCAACTTACAGAACAAGTCAAATGCCTCGAACAACGTACAGATACTCAAGTTAGCATATTAAATGAAATCAATGATTTTGTAAAAAAGCGTGCTGAAATTGAGCTTGAATACAGTAAACAATTAGAAAAATTGACAAAATCTTTTATGATCAAACATAAAAATGAAAAACCCCGGTTCGTATACATTACCATTTTACGTTTTTCATTAATAATTTATAAATGTCCATTTTTTTTCTTGTAGACGAGCAAATTGGTCTCAGTTTTCAACATGTACAATTCTTCAACAAATGGTTGATGATACAAAATTGGAGGCATACCAAAGAGGAATTTGTGCACAAATTTACGGTAGCAATATTACTCAAAGCATTAATTCTCGGACAGCGTTGCTACAAAAAATTTCAAAAAAGGTTCGTTTTCTTTTTCTGTTTATAAATAATTCATGTTACCGTTTTGTTTTCAATTATAGTGTCGTGAAATTGGTGTTCAAGCACAGGGTGAATTAATAAGAGTGCTAAATGAGTTACAAGTTTCAATGAAAGCTTATCAGGTGAGTTCCTTTTTTTGTTATCTTTTTAATTAATCTCCTTTTTCCTTTCCCGAGAATTAACAATTTTTTTATTCCAATGTGTTCTAATTTAGATGTGTTATGTTGATTTTATCAGTGTTAAAGATAAATTGCATACTGCTGAATTAAGTAAACAAAAATCTGTCGATACGAATTCACTTCGAAAACAGAAATCTCTTCAAAAGGCTTTTGATAAACGTTTAACAAAATTTGAAGCATCAAAAGTGAAATGTAATCGAGCAAGAAATGAATATTTATTATGCATTGAAGCAGCAAATTCAGCAATGCATAAATTTTTTGCCCAAGATTTATCAGATCTTATTGATTGTGCAGATATAAGCTTGGATTCATGGGTAAACGCAGTATTAACAAATATAATTGCTGCAAGAAAAGCTGTTTGTCAACAAGAAATGACTGCACTTGCATCACTTTCAACAATTCGTGAATCTTTCCAACTTGCTGTTGATAGACATAAGTTTTTTGAATCAAATAGTTCTGCTTTCATGCTACCAAAAGCTTTTGAGTTTCGGTAAATTACATTCTTGCTAATTATATTATTACATATTTCCATTTTTTAGCCATGATATAACGGAAAATATTAATCATATTATTGTTAATGGATGTTTAGCAGATGATTTAAGAATTCGTCAACGGCAAATAAATAAAAGATTAGATACTTTAAAGAAAGAATCCGATGAACTTGCCATAGAACTTGATCAACAAGAATTGCATATATGCAATTTATTATCAGCTGCCACAATTGTTGAAATAACAAAAGATGGAATCTTAGATGGACGGCCACCTCGTGAAATTACTGATGAATCAATTGAAGAAGCAACAATTGTTTATACTGATCGATTCCGACATCATATGTTAAATGGAAATTTAATTATTCGTCTTGAAGCTCGTGCTTTTACAATTGGTAATGCATTAAAAACAAATCCGTTAGAAGTTGTCGCAGAATCTCATCATACGATTTCATCTGCAAGCGCACTGCAATCACCTCAATCAAATGATATTGATTGGTTTCAACGGCAGCGGCGTAAAAAGCGTGTTGGATCAGGCGCAGATCCAGTAACTCATAATATATTTGGCCCAAAAAGACCTCGATTATTTGGTGGATCATTAGTAGATTATGTTGAGGCAACGGGTGAAGAAATTCCAGTTGTTGTAACGAGCTGCATTCGGGTATTATCACAATTTGCTTTACACCATCAAGGAGTTTTTCGTATATCTGGTTCACAAGTTGAAATAAATAATATGAAAGAAGCATTTGAAATTGGTGATGATCCACTTGCAAATTCAGAAGATGCCTCTGACGTAAACTCAATTGCTGGTGTACTTAAACTTTATCTTCGAGAATTGCGTGAACCACTATTTCCTGTTTACCTCTTTGAGCAGCTTACTGAATGTGCCAAATGTTCGTCAACACAAGATTTTATTACTCAGGTAAATAAATATTCTTTCTTTCTTTTATTTGTACATTTATTTGTTTTTCTTTGAATTAAAAAATACAAAATTTTTTAGATAACACCTTTGTTAAACAAGTTACCTCGATCAACATATTTACTTTTGCGATATTTATTTGCATTTTTGAATCATCTTTCGCAATTTAGTGACGAAAATATGATGGATCCATTCAATCTTGCAATATGTTTTGGGCCAACTTTATTACCAATTCCTGAGGACAAAGATCAAGTATATTATCAAGCTTCTGTAAATGATGTTGTAAAAAATCTTATTGAATATCATGATTCAATATTTAATCCAAATATATCAGGACCAATTTATCGTATATATGAAGATGGATTAGCATATGCTGATGATGGAGATGAATGTTTTACACCTGGAATTCCAGGTAGTGAAACAGGTACTGTAAGAAATGCTGAAGATGCGAGAATTATGACAATTTCACTTCATTCAAGTATTCATCCCCAAAATAATGGCATTCCTGGTATGGATCGTAGATTGGCAAATGCTGCTGCAGCAGTTGCGCAAAATCGTCGATCTTTTTATGATGTTACTGCTTCATCATCAAATGGTATTATATCACCATCAATGAATGTAACATCATATGAAGAAGGGGATGAAAGAATGATGTTACCAATGCGAACAATGATTACTCCACCATCACAATCTGGTTTTAATTCATTAATTACGCCATTGTCAACAAATTCTTCAACAGGTCGCACATCTCTTAGTGGTGATTCAACAGTGAGCAGTTTAACAGCAGCAACAAATCAAAAAGAAGGAATAATGGAAGAGACACAAAGAAATCAATCACCTCAAAAGATTAATCCATCAAAGTCTGGAAATGTCCTGCAAGAAAGATCGAGTATTGACAGCGGAATAGGAGCTAAAGATTCGCAACAAAAATCTCCTGCATCTTCAAATTCAAGTGAACAATCAAAAAGTTTTAGTAATATTAAGTGAGTGAACTACCGTATTTTTTTCTTTGTTTAATTTCTTTGTTGCTTTGTTCAGAACTGAAAAAAATCGAATTGCAATTGCACCAAAAGTTCGTTCAATGCAAACTGTTCCACTTTCTGCACAAATATCTTTTCAAGAAACTGAACGGTCATCAGGAGATCCTCGATCAGTAAGTAGTGGAAAGACAACACCAAGTTCAAATGCATCATCTCCAAGGGTAATATCATCTGGATATAGTAATTCAGTAATCGAAGAAGAATCAACAAATAACATATGTTATCGTGAAAAGTCATCATCATCTGTGCCTCAAGGACAACATGTATAAAAAAAAGAATCATCAAAAGAAGAAAAAAAATAAGCTTAACCTCTCAGTATCAAATTTCCTATTCTTTCCTCAACCAATGATTTATTCAAATAACACGAGTACTTTTCTTTATTTTCTAATTTTTATTATTATTATATTTTGCTTCTTATTTTGTACCTTTTTTTTTGCAATGCGTGCTATCTTTTTCTTATATAATTATTTAATATTTCATTGCGATGTACATATTGCAAACAACAAAGTCTATTTTGTTGTTTTACTTATTACATACATTCATTGACTTTTTTGTGCCTTTTTAATTAATAATGTAATATGTCTACTTTTTTCTTTACATTTTTACTGCCAAATGTAGACAATAAAAAACACTGATAAATTTGATGAAAAAAACAAATATGTGATTAGGAAAAAAGGAACAAAATATTCAAGATTATTTTGCAAGACATGATCGCAAAAAGTTGATTCGATTTGCCACTTCCTGAAATCATCAAAAAAATCAAAGGGAAACGGAAAAAATTCAAAATACTTACAGCTGCTTCAGGAGATTCACCCAAATTTTTGGCATTTACATTTTGGATTATTGCTGCAGCATCCGATAAATTACCACGTCGATATTCAAATAATGCAAAATTCACTCGAATCATTGCATTGCCAGGATCAAGGGATAAAGCCTTTTTATATGCTTTTCTTGCACTTGTAAAATCACCCAAATCTGATAAAATCACTGAAAAATTTGTTGATATATATTACTGTAATTTTTCCATCTTTTTTAACCTGCAATTGTCATAATAAAAATAACATTTTTATTTTGTAAATTAATTGCAGATGCAATAAAATGATATGCGGATGCATGTTGAAGCATACTTCGATGAACAAGTGCTAAATTAAATAATACCTTTGGATCCAATGGACATTGATAATTTGCTTTTTTTAAACAAATAATTGAAGCAACAAGTTTTCCTTTTCCATAAAAACACATTCCAATATTATTCCATAAAGGTCCATTGTACTCGCATTTTTCTGCAGCAACTCTAAAATAACAAAAAAAAAGTGGAAGTTCAAACAGATCAAACATTTGTTCTTTTGACACACTTTCTTTTATTCATTCTTACCGATATTTCGTCAATGCGACATCAAAGTCATTGTTCTTTTGAAGTACCGTAGCTGCAGCAAGGATACTTGGCACATGTGTTGCATCATATGTTAGAGCCTTTCCCAACCAAGAAAATGCTTTTTGATCGCTGCCTGTTTTAAGATAGAGCAGCCCCAATTCTGCAATAAGATCAAGATTTTCTGGTTCAAGGTTAAGAGCTCTTTTAAATGCTTCCATTGCAGGAACTAATTCATTTTTTTGTACGCAAAGTTTTGCTAAAAATACCAAAATATCGACACATTTATCTAAACTTGGACAATTCATTAATACTTCCTGGGCCTAAAAAGTGATAAAATATGGATAAAAAAAGCTGATATAAAAACTCTATTTTTTGCTAACCTTTGTTATATTTCCATTATTTTCTTCTGATTCGGAATGATAATATGATCTGGCACACCAATAATAACAACGCTGCATAAAAACAATTAATTTATTCAAATTATTTTTCGAGAAAAAAAAGTGTTTTACCCAATTATTTGTTTCATATTCTAATGCCTTTTTAAAGCATTCAATTGCTTTTGAATGTTCACCTTGAAGATATCTGGATTTTCCAAGCAAATATAATAATCTGCAACATATAAAGTTTAAGCCCTCTTTTTTCTATTAATTTCTTTCTTTCTTACCGAGGTGAATTCGGATTATGTTTTAAAGCAATTATTAAAGAATTTACAGCAGTTTTTGCATCTCCACGTTCTTTCGCAATTTGTGCTTTACAAACAAGTGCATATTCACATAAAATTTCTGGTTCATTTTGAAGCATTTGCTGCAAAGAAAGAAAGAAAAGTGTATAATATCTGTTTTTATGAAAATTCTAATTAAATAACTTACTTCGATTAATAATGAACATTCTTCAAGCTCTTTTGAAAGGAATAATCGATGAAGTTTTCGATTAAATCTTGATGCACATTTATTTACCATTGTTGGCTTAATAAATCGTTTATAAGCTGGTTCAGGGGTTGATGGTGGTAATGATGGCTTTCCTCCTTCTCCCCCTTCTTCTTCTTCTCCTCCATCCTTTTCATCGCTGTTTTTGGGATTTTCTATTTCATTCATAGATTCTTCGTGCATTTCTTCCGCTTCAGACATCCTTTCATTCAATAGCTTAAAATTATTTTTTCTTTTTTTTGCGTCATTTCCCCTTTCTCCTGGTCTCTAACTTATAGAATTGTTGCTATGCCCCGTTGCTAAGGTCAACAAACATGTTAAAATCAGAAGAGAGAAAGAGATATATGAGTTATCAAAAATACCGAATAAAACATTGATAACTAAATTAGTGTAAAAATTATTTATTTAAAACCCAATCCAACATTTATTATAAATTAATTTTTTTAAATAGAAAAAAAATTACAAATTATCCAATAAATTATTTTAAGAAAAAAGTGATTTTGGGACAATAACATCAAGGGCAGAAGTTAAATATTTGATTCCATATGGCAAACCGTTACCTCCTTCTGTTGCAGAATCAATTCCAAACATGTTTCGAACAGAAGTTAGAGCAACATTAATTTTTCGGTACCATGTGAAGAAAGTTTGTTGAAGAGTTTGAACGCCCATATTGCTGTGACAACTTGCAAGAACGGAATTAACCATTAAATCACCAGATGCTGTTAATGGAGCATAAATTCCAACTTCTTCAATTTCACGAATTGCAATAACTTTAGCAGATTTAAGGGATTGTTGAGATTCGTCAACAATATGAACACATTGTCCAATAGTAACATCTTTTGCATGAATAAGTTTAAGTGGCTCTTGCTTGCAACTTGTAACATAGATTAGATGAAAATCTGTAAGCTTAAGCTTTCTATGATCAGCAGTTTCAATTTCTTTGAAAACTGCAATTTCTTTTGGTTCGTTATGTAAAAACATAACTACAGGGGTAAAAGAAATCTAAAACAACATTAAATTGCATTTAGTATTTGCTAAATCCGTCGGATAATTTACCATTGATTGTTCTATTGAAAGAATCATATCTCCAACTTCTAATTCATCCATCCGTTTTAAACCTGATGGCGTTTGAACTGTCATATCACCGCTAAAACATTGGAGAGAAGAAAAAACGCTATTAAGATCCGCACCGCCTGAAGGCGGACTGTAAGATTGACCAGAAGAATACTGTTGACCTGAATAAGCATTGCTTTGACTACTGTACGCATTTGCGTTTGAAGCACCACACGGATCAACTGCACAAGAAGTTGCTTGTGGTGATGGTTGATAACTTGGTAATGGATTATAAGAAGCTTGAATTGGAGGGGGTTGTTGCAAAAATGTTTGAGGTTGAACATAACCCTAAAGGTACTTTCAGCTTAAGATTTTGTCAACGATTTAATATGTACTTACTTGAAGAGATTGTTGAGGGGGCGGAGGCAAGGGTTGAGTTTCTGGTTGAGATTGCGGTGCATATGGTTGTTGTTCATAACTTGCTGGCAAAGGATTTTTATGTTCAGTATCTCGATATGGAGCTTGAGTTGCAGCTTCTTGATATTCTTCTAATGGTTCTGGCTGCGGATTACTGTATCCATCACCATCAGCATAGGCACGTGGTCGTCCTTTGGGAGTATAATACTGTTCAGGTTCATATCTAAATTTGTTAATATTCAAAATTTGCTTTCTATAACCTTTTAAAATTACCTAGAACGATAGCGTCCACGATAAGGTCGTCGAACAAGTGGCATTGGTTCTAAATCATAGTAATCGTATTCATCAAAGAGAGGACGATAATATTGACGACGACGGGGATATGATGGACGTCGTCGGACTTGTGATCTATACATTGGACGATATCGACGATTGTTATTACCGTATGGTGACAGATAATCGTCACCGCGAGTTCTTCCCCGATACCCACCAGCCATTGCAAAATCTTCTGGGTCATATAATCCATCATTTTCAAAATATGGTGAAATGCGATTACGGTATTCTGGAGGATCAGGGATACAAATCATACGATTTACGGTAACCAGATAAACAGCTCTACAGGTTAATAAAAATTAAAATCTTTGCATTAAAAATTTAAAAAATTTACTCATTATTTGCTCCAAGATTTTTTCGAACTTCTTTAATTAAATCAAATGCAACCAACTTTCCTTCATCTAATACTTCACCACCAGTATAATGTTCACCATTTCTTATGCTATAAGTATGAATTGCAGTAGCATTATTTAAGCCATCATATCGACAACATTCAGCTTTTAAAATAAAATGTGTGCCATTATTAAATTCTTCAATTCCAGCGGTCCATTCATTATTTGATGAACAAACTTGCTCTGTAAATCTTCCAGTACAATCTGCATTTCGATCATGAATACTCTTTTTATGTCGACGTCTTCTCATCATGATATTTCGATTACCATATGCATATCCATCATCATCAAATGATGAAGGTGACGATGATGTTTGCTCAATACCGAAACATGGTGGAGTATTGCAACGAATTTCTGGTGAACCATTTATATCAACTCGAAAATCAAATGGAATTGAATTTGATCCACATGATTTATGTTGAGATATTTGGCCATATACGTTTATAATAAACAAAATATAACTCAATCCAAGAAGCCTCAACATTGCCTCTAAAAAATCTGTTCTTTTATTTACTCACTTTATTTTCAAACAAAATATATTTTATTTTCCGGAACAAGGCAGCAATTTACGCGGATCGTAAGTTCTACTTAACCTATCTAACGACAATAAACTTTTTATGTAGTCGTTGTGTTGAAAGAGAGGGAGAAAAAAATGTAAAATGAAAATTTCTTAAAGTCAAATTTTCTTTAAAAACCTTTTATTTGAACGGATGTGTTGAATAACCAAAGCAAATAAAAAAAACAAGAAAAAATTCTAACTCCTTTAAATTAAGGATAAAAAATCTTTAAATCTAATTTGTATTTGTTGTATTAGATATTTAACATTTTTCGGTAGGGTTTTATAAAGAATTATGAAGAGGATAGAAGGCGGTGCCCTATTTTCGATTCTGTCAATGGAACTTAATTATTCTTGCTTTGCACGATACCTATTTTAGCCCCCTCATTTTTTTTCGAAATAAAAAAAAATCATAAAAGGAAAAGGGGGGAAAAGAAAAAAACTCTTTAGTTCCTTGATTTATAAAAAAAATGTTATTATGCGTAAAATTCAGAATTAGAACAGGAACATTCAAAGCACTACTTTCAGTTAAATACGGTCAATTGCATGTTTCTTGCTCGAGGCTATAAAACTTTTACAAAAAAATATGTATTTTATTTAAAACTTTCATTTTTAATAAATTTTTTTTATTTAGAACAAAACATAATAAACAAAAAATCATTTTTTGGTATATGTACATGATAAAATATTTACAAATTTTAAACATAAATAAAAACCGTAATAATAAAAGCAAAATATTTTTAACAGCACAAAAGCGACATACATCAACAATAATTACAAACTATAAATCTCTTTAAGTAATAATAATAATAATAATAAAAATTTAAAAAAACAATAAAAATTTTATGTTAACAGGGGTTAATTAATTAATTTTTGTTTGACATTAGACAATCAAAAAATGCACTAATGTTTTTAGGACCGGGTAAAGTAATAAAAGTCTTCAGGAACTTCTTTTGCTCCAAGTTTTTCAATATTCTTTGGTAATGGATTTATTAATGGTATGTCAACACTATATTTTAATGGAATTACATTTGGATGATAAAGATTTCGCTGATTATTGACCTGAAATTTTTGATATGTAATTAAAATGATACTGTAATTAAACTACATTTTTCTCAATTTTTTTTCTATGCTCTTTTTCTTTTCTTCCTTTTATTTTTGTTTTTATGAGAAAAAGAAGAACTCAAAAATAATACCCCGTTTTTTCGGAACAGTCTTGTGTCATTTAATTATTTGAAAATGAATTCCGAAAATAATTAAAATACGGTTTGTTTTTTTTTTAAAACTGAAGCGGAATTGATAAATAATGAATGAAAAGAATTTTTCACGACTAGGTCATATACGACATGATTTGATTAGACAAATCAAGGAAGAAAAAAAAACTTACATGAAAGCGAAAACGACGTTTAATTTCAATACAATCACTTTCTAATGCAAATATCAGTTCTTTGTACTGCTTTTTGAACGAACGATCAAGGAACATATGAAAAATATGTGGATCTGTTTCAGAAGCATGGAAAATATAATCTGCTTCAAATAATTCTTCAACTTTCATCAACTGATTCATGTCATTGATAATTCCAAGAGGAATTAATTCACTATTCTTTAATCCAAAAATTTTCAACAATGTTGGTTCAATTGCAATTCTTTGAGAAAGTGTCAACCGTTGAGCATATACTTGTTTTTCATGAGTTATGGTAAGCATATATAATATGATAAGAATGGAAGAAACAGTGCTTTCAACATTGAAAATTTTCTGAATATAAATTACAAATCCATAAAGTGATGAATTTTCATAATTCATAAAACTTTCTCCTTGAATGTGTTGCATTTCTTCAAAGATCATATCTTTTAAATCTGCAACCGTTACAGTAGTCTTGCCCATATGATAAAATCCAGTTAAAAGTTGTTTTCCAAGTTCTTTTATTCCATCTTCAATTTTTTTCCGGCATTCAAGAGTAAGTCCAACACCCAAAAGCAATTTATGAGGATTCCAAAATGTTGCAGTTATTTCAATTATTAAACATTTTAATTGATTAATTCTTGTTTGACAACTGCTCAATTGATGATGAGTGATTCGGGGAATACCAGGTGAAGCAACATGCGATGAAACATTTTTGACCAATTCTTCAAGTTCTTTATTCATCATTGTTTCAATTTTTGCCTAAGATTTAAAAAAATATATTACTGTAAAAATGATTGTGTCAAAAAGCTTACTTCTAAATCTTTAGAAAAGTTTGCAGTTGCAAAAAATTCAACTTTATTTTCAGTGATGCCACAAACATCAAAAAGTTGTTGTGAAGCATCACCAATTGAAATACCGGGGATGTCATTGATAATTAAAGCAAGGTAAAGATAAGATGTAACATTATCAGGGCAGCAAAGTATTCTTTTCATTTCTGCTGTAACAAAAATTTGCACCAAAATTTCATAAATTGGAACATCCTTGTTTAAGATTTGAATTGGAATTGGTGGTTTATGATTTTTAATTAAAGCAGAATTTTTGATGGCATAATAATATATAGCATTTCGGCGCTCTTTTATTGAATTAAAGAATGTTGAAGATTTTGGATCCCCAAGTACTTTATTATCTGGTAATGATAATAATCCAATAAATGCAGTAAAACATCCAAGCATATCTTCACCAAATTGATGAACATTTAAAATGTCATCAATTTTTAGATTTTCATTCAGTAATGGATGATCAATCATAAATTTAAGCTTTTGTTCAACGGTTACAGAATCCAATGCTTCTTTAAGAATTCTGCAACATTTTGAAATAATCCTTGCACGAAAAACTTTTTCTGTTGAAACTGGTTCTTTAACACCTTCTTTAATTCCAGCAATAATTCTTGGAGGAGTTTCCAGTGTTTTTGTAGTAAATAATTTACTAATCAATAAATGTAAGTGCTTTAAATCCAGTTTATTGGCATCATTTTCATATTTTTCAAAATCATAGTTTGCCATTTGACGACGAACATATTCGCGATGAATTTTTTCATACAAAGTTTTATTTGAACATCTTCGTCTTTCAGCTTGAATAGCTTCAGGAATATTTGTTGCAGCATTTTTAAGAGTTAAATATAAATTATGACAAATTTTTAGCAATGAAGTAGTACTTTGAGATTGATGACTTTTAAGTGCTCCTATAATTGTTGCAAATGGCATAAATGGTACAGACATTTGTTCATGGATATCTTCAGCGGCTTTATTCAAAATTGGTAAAGCATCTTCAAATACTGATGGTATAAGTTCCAATGAATGATATGGATCAGCAGCAACAAATAAATGTGGAACTGATAAAACAAGTTTGAGCAAAGATGGAATAATTTCAGCAAATAAAGCTTCTTGAACTTCTTTTTGTAAGTTATTTGTATTTCTGATAATTTTTGTCATAAAATTTGATTGCATAATACTTTTTGACAGATTATAAGTCCATCCTTTAATTTCCAAGGTTCCAGATTTATGCAATTTTTGCAGAGTTTCTTTAAATATTTTTTCAACAGTTGGATTAATTGTTTGAATAATTGGCAAATATCCTTGTGGTAAATCCCAAGAATTTCCAAATGTCTTTGCATCCCATGAAAGTGTTGATACAAAGGAATACGCTTCTGGTAAAATATTACTTTTTTCAAATTTATGAAGAAAATTGTTAAGGTGAAGTTGAAATTGAAATATAATTCTTGATCGTAATTCAGGAGATAATTCACGTACTTGTTGTACAGCTGCAATAATAACATTTGCAAGCCGGGGATCCCTTGTTTTGAATTCTTCATAATCGTTTATAAACAATACTGGTGCTAATTGTGTAACATTAAATAGATTATTAGTTAAAGAAAAATATTCATCCATGAATGGGCATATATTTATTGATTTCGTAAGAAGTTGATAAAAAATATCTAATCGTTTAGAAACTGTAAACATTTGAAGAGCAAATAATTCATGATAAATATTTGATGAATCATTTGAACCAAAATTGGCAATGATTGAAAGTAATAACTTTTTAACATATCCAATGTTTAGATAAAATTCTGGTTTCTTGTTTGATTGCTTCTCCCATTTAACGGCAGCAGTATAAAGGGGAATTAAAACTTCATACATTGCTCCTTCATATGTCGTCCCATGATGCATGCCACATTTCATTGTTGATGTTTCAAGGCTCTTATCAATTACTTTAATAACGTTTAAATATTTATTTTTAATTTCTGCAAGCTCAGAATCAACGGTTTCGCTTACAATATTAATCATAATTGATTGTTCAACCGATGTTGTAGATGATAAATCAGAGATTAATTGATAAACTTCATTTCGCATTACATTTAATGTTACAATTGTTGTTGCAGCATCCATGGCAGCATTTGCTCCAAATCTTGACAAATTTTCATCATTTCCAATGCTTAAATCTTCTTCACAATTTTGCAACAATTCTTCATAAGATGGTGGAGTATCTTCATTATTATCATCAACTATATCCATCATTTGAACATCCCTAACAACTTCATTCATAATTTCATCATCATGATTTTCAGAAGTATTTGCAATAAAAATTTCTTCAACTGGATTTTCACTAAGATCCATCGGCTCTTCTATTGCAGGAATTTCAGACAATAAAGATGCTTCATCAATTTTATTTTCAGAATCTTTTGAATTTACTTCATTTTCTGGGATATGAATGCTACTTTGAACAACATCATCAGATTCATTGGTATTTTGTATTACGGTAGGAGTAGGCGGATTAACGACAGGAGAATCAGCAAGTAATAATATGGCAGCTTCATTTGGAAGATTATCAGTATTCTCTTCGTCATTTTTAACACAAAATTCAGCTTCATTTAATTCTGGAGAAATGTGATTGATAGATGCCACTGGGGGATCTTGTGTTGGAGAATCAGCCAACAAAAATTCTTCATCAACAATTTCTGGATTTTGAAGTTTTTGTTCTGTATTTGTTTCATTAACATTTTGCATAAGATTTTTATCATTTTTAGATTGTTCATTTGTTGATAATAATTCTTCACCAATGATATCAATTTTTTCAAATTCTTGTTGCAATGCATTATCTTCAACACTTTTTGGGCTAACAATTGAAGGTTCTGTGGAACTTTTATGACGTTTTTCTTCAACAACAGGAGGTTCATCGCTCTCAACTGATCTGGAACGTTTTCTGTATTTTCGCTTATCAAATTCTGAATCAAGAATTTCATCATTTGATTTTGTACTTTCTTCTTCACTATCCACTATTTCACCTTCTTCAATTTCTTCAATTTCTTTCATGACGCTTATGATAGGAGAAGATTCAGTTTTTTCTTCAGATTGTTGTTTTTCACTTTCTAGGGCATCTGTATGCTCATCATTTGGAACTGTTATTTCTTCAATAATTTCAGTCATTTGTGAATTTTCTATTTCAACAAAATCAGTAATATTTTGTTCAGCTTCTTTTCCTTCTCCTTCTGTCGTGATGTTTAAGGGAGAAAACAATTCAGTTTCTTTTTCAACTTCTGCTTCTTCCATTTGTGTGATGTTTTTATGTTGAACAGTTGGAACTTTTGTTTCATCAAAAACTTCTGTCATTAGTGAATTATTTTCTTCAACAGATACATCAGCAAAATATTTCTCAACTGGTGCTTCAGCATGCGCATCTGATTCGTCTTCTTTAGCTTCTGATGTTTCATTTAAAAGAGGAACAGATACAACTTCTTTTTCAACTTCTAATTCTTCTATGGTATCATTTTGATCGTTGTTTTGAACAACATTCTCTTCCGAAACATTTGTCATTTGTGCAGTTTCAACGAAATTAGTAACAGGTTCAGACATACTTTTATGATTACCATTAAAACCGCATTCTTCAGTTTCTTTTGTCAGACTTAAGTAGGAAGAAGATTCAAAATCCTTTTCAGCTTCAACTGCATGTTCTGGTTCTTCGATTTGAGATGGAACTATTTGCTTATCATTTGAAACAATTGGTTCTCCGAAAATTTCTGTCATTTGTGAATTATCTCTTTCATTAACATCAGCAAGAACAACATCTTCAACGTTTCTTTTAGATTCAGGTTCTTTAGAACCTTGAATTGTATCCCGCATTGAATATTCTTGTGACACTCGATGAATTACTTCAGGATCCATAAATTCTTCACATGGATCAATATCATTTGATTCATCAGTTTGCAAATTATATACAATTTGCTCCGTGCTAACAGGAATACTAGAGTTCGTTGATGATGTGGGATTCGACTAAAGTTTTGAAAGTTATAAATGTGATTGGAAAAACAAAAACATACTTGATCCATGAGATCAGAGCTAGGATGGGAAAGATTGCGACTGGACACAGACACAGAGGCTTGATTTTTTGGTGCAACTTCGACAAGTGGTTCTTTAATTCGAGTTGAATCAAATGCTGTGCAGTTGTAAAAATTATTAGCTTCAGCAAAAGGAGAGTTATGCTCCTGGAGTCCATAAGCAACCTTTAGTTGTGGATTGACTTGCTGAGTAAAAGCTGAGGCATATGATATATTAGGAGTTCTTTGATTCATACTCGATGAAACATAAGTTCCAGAAGCTTGAGGATAACCCTAAAAATTTTATTGATAAAAAAAAGCCTTAAACTGTTTGGGCGTACTTGAATGGAAGAAGTGGATGGTTGAATAATGGGGTTGTCAATAATACAATTATTCGGGGGAAGAGATTGTTCAACCGTTGAAATTGCACTTGCTCTAACTGCATGACTTTGTGTTGAAAAATTTTCTTTCATTCGTTTTGATGTTTCTCCAATTTCATCATTATTGGTTCGAGAATAGCTTCTTTTTCCTTGTTGCGTTTTTGGAGGGGACGCTGTTGCAGTTGTATTTATGTTTGGATTATAAATTAAAGTGCTGTTGAAGTTACTTAACTAAAACAAAACATAATTAATGACAAATTAATTGTTTTAAAACAAACTCGATTAGGTAGCTGAGGATTGTTTGGTGAAAACTGAAACATTTCAGGGCTTTCATTTAATGGTACTTCTGGTGACGAGTAAAAGTTAGCAGGCAAAGGATTTGATAAAATAGGAGTCGATGGATGTGGCATTGGACCATTTGAATATGGACTATTTATTTGTGGCATAATAGGATTGTTTGAAAGGGAATCACGTCCAGAATTGGAATATCTTTGTTGATGAATATGTGACAAAGAAGATGCACGTTGCTTATTTTGTTGTGGCATAATATTCATAGGTTGTTGCTGTTGATGTTGAGGTGGGATATATGTTTCCAGCTGTTCCGATTGTGGCGTATGATGTTGAAGTTGTTGAGGCGAAGACAGAGATAGTTGTTGAAACTGAACCTGTTGAGGAAGTGAAGCTTGATGGGGATATTGTTGATGTTGTGGCTGAATAGCTTGTTGAAGAGATTGATGAGGTCCAAGCATTTGTTGTTGATTGGTAACATTTTGCATATTTGTATGACCATTTCCTGGAATCATGTAATATTGACGATTTTGCGGCTGCAAATTACTTGGTTGTAATTGCTGCTGCTGCATGTTGTATTGTGGATTTGTCATTGGCATTCTTTGATGTTGAAGTGACCTTTGGACTTCATGAGAGTAAATTGGTTGACTTAATGAATGTGGGGGCTGTTGTTGCATAACTTGAGGTCTCATTGATGGAACTTGTTGTTGCATAATATGCATTGGAGCAGGAGTACTTAATAACCGATTAAGTGCACTTTCTTTTGGTGGTGTAGTTTTTTTTCTTGGTGTTCTAGAAGTTTTGGATGGAGTTTCAGGCAATGTTGGTGGAGGATAGCCATAACAATCAGGTGGAATTGAATACATTCCAGGTCCAGATGGGAGAGGATTCATTTGTGGATGTTGATGATTCCTAAATTGCTGACTGTGATGCCATGGAATTTGTTGCATCATAATTTGTTGTTGCTGCTGCTGTTGCTCCCAACCTCCGCTTGAAAAACTAGCAGGTCCATTATTGATCGGATATGGTGGCGGAGGTGGCAAAGGCGAGGGATGAGGATTTGACATTGGGGTTATTGGTGAATTAATATATTGTACAGCATCAGGTGGTGATGAATACTGTTGTTGAATTTGCATTGATGCAGAAGGATTCGATCTTCGCTGTACAGGACGTTGTTGAAGCTGATAAGGACTTTGTTGATCATAAGATTGTGGCGATGAGTGATGATTTGTTAATGACAAAGATGAATTCGCAAACATTGAAGGAGTATGTTGTGACATATCTGAAGATCCTCCAGCAGGAAATTGTGAATTGTTGTATTCGGGGTGTGATTGATAACTGTATCGATGATACTGTTGTGCTGAATAAGGTATCGATGGTGGAATTGTTGAAGGCATTGCATTTGGAATGCTGACGTAGGATTGTGGACCCCTTTGTGGAAAATGTTGTGGTGGAGATAAATTAAGTTGAAGATTTGGCGGAGTCATTAAATGTTGTTGCTGACGTTGATGTTGTTGTTGTTGGGGATAAACTCGATTATCTTGTGAAGTTGGCTGCGATAACATCTGAGGTGGACTTTCATATTGCCGTTGTTGATGTTGCCGTTGTTGTTGTTGATGTTGTTGTTGCTGTTGTTGATATTGGAGTTGTTGATGGTGTTGCTGTGGCTGTTGATGTTGTTGTTGCTGTTGATGTTGATGTTGCTGATGGTGTTGCTGTTGTTGTTGCTGCTGCTGTTGCGGTTGTTGTTGTTGATGTTGCTGCTGCTGTTGTTGTAGTTGGTGTTGCTGTAGAAGTTGTTGTTGCTGCTGCTGCTGTTGTTGTTGTTGTTGCTGCTGCTGTCGTTGTTGGTGCTGGTGTTGTTGTGGTTGTTGTTGATGCTGTTGATGTTGTTGTTGTTGTTGTTGTGCAGCTCTTGGAGCGTGAGAATGCTGAAAATTTTGTTGTGGTTGAAATGCAACATCATTTTGATTATGGATATGATGATATTGTTGTTCGTCACGTTGAACAGGATGACTTAAGGTAGCAGCAACAGGTTCATAATAATTCTGTGATAAATGATAATTGAAATTTTGATCTTCTGTTGTTTGATTTTCAATTGAATTTATTCTCATATATGGTTGTGTTGATGGCGGGACAGCTTCAGAAGGGTAGGCATGACTTCGCAAAACTTCTGCAGCATCTTCAAACCTTCTTTGGCGTTCATCTTCAGGTGTTGTGGGACGATGAGGTAAAGAGGTTAATGGAAAAATATTTTGTGCTAAAAAACATTTTTAATTATTTAAGATATTTTAATATTAAAACTTACGATTTAACATATTTTCTAAATGATCCATTGTTGAATCCATGTTTATTGTTGTTGTTGTTGCGCAAGCATTATTTTCACCTCCTATACCTTTATTTGTTTGCCACGAGGTGTCCATTTCAGCACTTTGATTTTTTTGGTTGCTTATGTCGAAGGATGATTGTTTCTTTTCTTTCCCTCCTTTTTTTGCAAACGTTAACGCCTCCTGGCATTCCATTGGTGGCCGTTCGATGGTTGTATAATTTTGTGGCTTTGAAGCATAAGGCGTTGTTGCTAATGTAACTGTTTCTTTTTCTTTTGGTTTTTGCACATTACCATTTTGTGATTCATTTTTGTTTGGGGGCTTTTCCCTTTGTAATTCTATAAATTTATTGTTTATATTTACGCACAACTCTATGCAATTACCTTTTTCAACATTTTGCGCCTTTTGAACACTGAATTTTCCAGATGTTTTACTTGACCCAGGATTTGCACTATTGCTACGTAATGTTGTTGATTTTTGTACTGAATTATTAATTGATGTATTTTTTCTTTGAACGCTTATGGTAGAAGATGACCTTTGCTTTGTCGGGGCAATTGTTTGATTAGCAGAGGTTGAAGTTTTTGCAGTAATTTTGTTAATTGAATTTACAGATGTCCTTGAGGGTGTTGTTGGAGTTTGAGAAAGACGATTTGGAAGACTTCCATTTCTTACTGTATTTCGCCTCTCTTGAGGAAGTTTGTTGAGAGAAGAACTAATAGGCTGGGTTGCTTTTGTGGTCTGATGTTTATTTTGTTGATTTGCTTGTTGAAGGCTTTCATCATCTGTTGTGGAAGACGAAGCATCATCACTTCCAGAACTTGATTCAAATCCACCACTTCTGCTATGAAATCTGCCATTTTTTCGATGAAAAAATCCAAAACCACTTTTCTGGGCTTGCTTTTCCTCTGCTGATAACGATGTCCTTCCGGCTACTGAACCAGGTGCAGGAGGTTTTGTTCGAATCGGAGCAGTTCCTAATGATGATGTTCGCCCAGAATTTGCTGTACTTCCGGTACTTGTGCTTGCTCGTCCAGAACAACTTATAAATTTTGTATTGGGCAAAAATGAGTTTGTTACAACATTAACAAGAAGTTCCAATGGCTGTTGGATAGAAATTGATTTGCTAACAAAAAGCTCTTGGTAATAGTCATATGAATCTTCGGAAAGACATTCCAATTCAGAGAGTGATGCTTCTTCTGCATCAATGTCAGGTAAATATCCATTTATTTGAAGATCTTGGTGACAACTATTTAATGGCTCTGAACTTTTCATTCTTAGAATTTTCGATATTATATGTAAAAGTTTGAGATCGTCAGATGATATATTTTTCTTTGATGGCTCCATAATGGCAGCCAATAATAAAGCACCAACAGTGCTTTTAAGTAATGAGATATATCTAAAAAAGCGCAAAATTTAAATTTAAATTTAAATTTGGAGTATTAAAAGGTAAAGATACAATAGTTGGCTTTAACAAATTATCAATCAACACAATTAAAGAAATTTTTTTTATTACTTTCTTTACAAAAAAAAACAAAAGAAATTATTAATACAAAAACATTTTGATTATGTTGTTGGTAGACGAGTTTCACCCGATTTTTGAAGCTCTTGTAAATGTGAAAGTCTTTTTTTTAATTCTTCAACACCTAAAAATATAAAATATTTTAAGAAATATCCATGTTTTAAACATACGTAAAAGATTATGTAAATATTCATCAAACATTGGCTTTGTAACAACTTGTCGAATTGGAAGCAGCAAAGGACGATACTTATCTTTTAATTCTGAGAGACCAACTTCTTCAAATTGTTGATCAATATCAGGGGTATGCCCAAGTGGATATGTAACTTTTTTTGTATAATCCATAAAAGCTGGTAATAACCCATATTCTCTTGCAAAAGATGATTGAGAATCCCGCTCTTTTAATACCCGTTGATAGCTATTAACTTTTGCCATATTTACCACTAAAACATGTTGATTACTGTACTGGAAGGGAATGGGGGGGGGGAGGGAAATTTACTTACTATTAGAAAAATCAATTGGTTCATGCCGTTTTGTTACTGAAGTTAAAACGGATTCAGCATCATTTTTATTTTCAACTTCATAATCATGTCGTCTTTGATTATAAGTAACCGCATCAAGTTCAGATTCAGTAAGAAGCTCTTTGCCTTCTTGATTTGTAAATGGTCGATAAGGAGCTTCATAAATATCATAAAATCCATCAGTTGGATCTCGACTAACTTGTTCAGACGCTGATGGATAAACCTTTTCAAATTTGGATACTCCATGTGATGTGACTGTAAAATCAGCTTTCCATTTTTTAGATAATTTGCTATTTAAATTTCTTAGTTGTTGTTTAATTAATTGATTTTTATATGGTGGAATTGGTTTATCAATTGTTGTATTTCCAACTTGTCGAATATGTAATCTTGAAGCTTCATCATAATCTCGATCACATCCATCTAAAGCATTCGCAAATTGATCATCAATATCACTTCCCCAATCATCATCTGATTGAAAGCCCATATTTTTGTGAAATGTTTCAAGTAAATTATCCAAACGTTTATGAGCTCGAGATTTTGCAGTTAATTCAGATTCAGGAATGTTCGAATTATCATCTTCTTCACCTTCAGAATTTAATTTAGATGTCAAAATTTTTTTTACATGAGTATCAGCTTCACGAAGTTGTCGACGATATCGAGCATGCGCAATTCTTTTCTTTTCAAAATGTTTTAATGGATTTTTAAATACTTTTCTTTTTGCTGTCTGTGGATTTCTTTTTGGTGTTTCAATATCATCAGTATAATCAGAAGCATCCATTAAATCATCATCTGATTCACTTAACCTTATCCGACTTGTTTCTTTTCCTTTTTTCTTTAAACTTTTTTTATTTTTTCCTTTATTTTCAAAAACATCTTTATTCTTTGTTGTTTCCTAAAAACATATTTGCTTTCAAGGTATATAAAAAAAGGAACAAAAAATGCAAACCTCTTGTTGCCGTTGCTTTTCCAACTTATTCTTATCTCGAATATAAGCACAAAATTTATATGGATTAAATGGCATATCATTTGGAACAATTGGCTTTTGTAGTCTTATTCGTTCAGTTTTTCCTTTTAAAGCATTTTGATATACAGTATCCAAAACTTCTTGAAATAATTCATCTTCATCTTCAGAGCCTTTTGCTTTCATTGATGTATTTCTGTAAGGGGAAGGGCCAACTTTAGGTGATTGGGGTCGAAAAATTGTTGTTGAATTATGTGATATATCATTATCAACTTCAAGGGTTTCAGCAATGTCAAGAATATCTAAAGTTATATAATATATAACTTTCATTTTGTTAATCATTTTAAAGAAATCACATACCACTAAATTTTGTTTTTGCGACGGGCATGGTTTTTTTAAGTTCAAGTACATTATCTGGTGTAAAATTCATTCGAAACTTTTCTGCATGTTCGCCAGAAATTGGTCGACGAAGGGCACAACTATAAATTTTAAATAATAATTTTTTCAATATTGTTTTTTAGTGTTTTGCAAAACTTACAGGGGGTCATTTTCTCTTATATGAATGCCAATATCAGACATCATAAGATCTTCAAATCTTTCTAAAGCATCTTCATATGTTAGATCAGGAAAAACAAGATTTTTTTCATCCCTAAAAATAAAAAAATAATTTGATTTGAGTATAAAAATTTATCATTTTATTGAAAACTATCTTGCTGATTTTTATAATGAATAAATAATTTTAAACTAACCAATTATCTTGATTTGTTTCACATAAAAGTTCTAACAATGCAACATCTTCCATAATTCCAAATTGCCTTTTATCAGAGACAACATTAAAAATTGGAGGGCCTTTGGGATCTAATAATGTATATTTATGAGATCGATTATGTTTACCACCTTCAGTACCACTTCGAAAGCACTGTAAAAAGAGAGGGAAAGGTAGATTATTAATATTATTGATAATTTTAAGTAATCTTACGGGGATACAAATAAAAGGATTAACATATACACATTCTAAACATTTTACAATTGGTGCAGGATTTATAATCATTCGACAAAAGATGCATTTTGCTCCAAGCAAATAATTTTGTATCGGTTCACTTTGAAATTTTCCAATAATTGGATCTAATTCAACGTGATTTTTGTACTGAAATATATATCAAAAGAAATTAGAATATAGTTAGTTATCAAAGCATTAAGATTCAAACCTTTGGGCCTGCATATAATAAAGGAGCGTCTGGGATTTTTAATTCAAATGCTTTTTCGGTTGGAAGTTTGGATTCTTTGTCCAGCTTTCCTTCATCAATATTATAGCAAAAATCTGCTAATACATCTGGTGTTTCATCTCGTGGAGGTGTAATTCGTTTAATACCTTTGGATTTTGTTGCAGAAGCTTTTGGACGAACTGATCGAATGTGTGTTTCCTTTTCATCTTCATCATCCTCTTCTTCATATTCTTCTTCACTATCACCATTTTTTTCAGCATGTTTTTCATATGATTTGTTCATATCTAATTAAATAATCAAACAAAATAATGTTTTAAAACAATAAATCTTGTACCGATCATTAATGAAAAATCAAAAAACAAATAATCAATAAAATTTTCGAACAAAATAGGAAATAAACGATTTAATTATTTTATATATCAACATTAATCATAAACAATTATATTATTTGTGCCATCAGGAGTCACATACAAAGCGAATCGATGAACGCCCTTGCGATGCGATTTAAGGGGGGGGGGGGGGGGGGGGGTGAGCTGTCGTTGTTAGTTTTCCTCCCGAAGGGGTTCGTTTCTTTTTTTTCTTCTCCTTCTCCATTTTTTTCCACTGCACTTTCTGCATTTTTTTTTCAAGCGTTGTGAGAAACGTCTGTGGCAAAAGAAAACGAATGCAGAGTTAAGCCAAATGAAAGAGAACAAAAAGAAAAAAAGCATTCGATTCTTTCAGTTTTTTTTGCTCTTATTTTGGCGGTAACCTTTAGAATAAAAAAACAAGCATTACGAATGCTTTCAGGCTTTTTTTTTCTTCAACAAGGTGCCATTCTTTTTTTCTCTTTTCCTTTATTTTTAATTATAAAAGTGCCAGTCTTTGCAATGCAATGCTTATTTGTATCAGTGTGTTTTGAAACAACAAAAAAGCTTTAAAATACGTTTTATTTTTTATGGTTTTTTCTTCGGGGATCAGTTTAAAAAAAAAACAGCTGATATATATAAAAGAATAAAACAAAAACAAGTAGCAAAATAATATAAATCAAATAAGAAAAAGATATGCTATTACCGGGGACTAAAAAAATATTCTTTAAAAAAAAGTATTTAAATGATTACAATCAAAAAATGAAAAGAGAGAAAGTGAAACAAATAAAAGAGAGAACTGCACGCCCTGTAAGCATAAACAACAATAAGTGCCGCTCACAGACAACAAAAAAAATAACTGAGTTAGTTTGGCTTTTTTAAAAACAATAATTTTGAAAAATAATACTCATTACAATAAAGAATGTAATAATAAAAAAGATAAGAGATAAACGAAAGCCAAATTTCACCCGAATTATCAAAGAAAACAGATAAAACAAATATAAAAAGATCTCTAAGAAAATTTGCATAAAAAAATATTAATTTAGTTATATAAAAAAAGCAGCGCCTGTTTCAAAAATCAAAAGGTTGTTACAATATTTTCATAAATAAAATAGACAATTATTTTAAACTAAATTTTTGATCGAGTATTTGACCATAGGCAATAAATAAAGCTTTGGTAGTTGAAAGAAGTCCTGCCGTGTTTGGCTAGTTGAGCATTATTTGAAGAAAAAAAAGAGAGAAAAATGTTTATGGCTGTGGTGGTTTGGAATTTTAAACTCTTTGAGTTCCGGCTTCATAATCAGCAGCTAAAAAAAGAAAGAAAATTAAAGTTTATTTATTAATTTTATAACTTACGGGATTTCTTTTTCCTGCAACAAGCAATTACCAAAACAAGTACAATAAGTACAGCAACGATAACAGCAATTGCAAGGATAAGCATTGTATGATTACTGTCAGCATTTTCAGCATCTTTAATTGGTCTATCTGTGATTACGGTCGTAGGGGCGTCTGTTCCAACAGTCTCTTTGATGATTTCATTGACATTTGGTTGTGTAACAAAATGGGGTTTAAAAGTTGATGATTTACGAGGTTCTTCTACTTCTGGTGGTAATTCTCCAGAATGCTAAAAAACAAAATAATAACGACCCCCCTTAATGACTTCCGTTGTAAGACAAAGAAAAAGAAGAATAACGAACTTCATTAAAATCTTCATCATCAGGGCTCATTAAATTTGCACTTCCTTCCAAGGCATCTTCTTCAGATAATTTTTGAGCATAGCTGAGATTGGTCACGCAAAGGAGGAAACAAATTCCAAGAAGAAGCGAAGCTTTAGCCCGCATTCTGAAAAAAATATATAAATAATTTCAACTTAAAGACGGAAATAATTTTAACATTTTTAAACGACTATCTATATATGCATCACAACCCCCGCAAATTTTTGTATTTTAACAAAAAAACACCATTAAAAATGTTTTTTTTGGAAACGAAGGAGATGAGTAAGAAATTGAAGACGTACACGCACGGTCAAAAGTATACTTTTTTCCCCTTTTTTTTCTCCCCTCTATCCACTGATAAGACTAAGCCTACAATCGATTGAACGTTGGAAAGTAGTTATCACACTGTTCTAATTAGTCTTCTTCTTCTTTTCCTTTCATTTTAAAATATATTGATGATGATCAAAGGAAGGGGGGGGGGGTAAAGAAAAAAGAAAGAAAGATACATTTTTGTGTTGACATGAATTTTAACCTGCGCTAAACAAAAAAAATTTTTTGCGCCAATTAAGTAATTATGCATATGAGAAAAAAAATATATCCATAAAAATGAATGAATGAATTTCTTTGAAAGTGGTTATTGTTATCAACTCAATTATATCTTAAAAGATTATTTTCTAAAACAATAAAAACGTACAAATTTATGATTTTTTATTGAAATAAAAATAATATATGAATTAAATTTTAGTCTTTAAAATAAAATGGCCTTAAGGAAATGAGACATTATTCCCACGCTTTAGCAGCGGCGTGAACATAGAAAGAAAAAAAAGTTTTTTTATGAAAAATCAAACAAACAAACATTAAAATTTTTAAGAAATCAGAGGGGAGAATCTAAATAAATAGTAGAAAAGGAAGAAAAAAAATTATTAAGTAGTTTGCTAAGACATTTTGGTAAATGATTATATTAGGGAGGGGTAGTTGCAACCGAGCTGGATAATCGCAATACAAAACCCTTTTTTGAGGTCAATGTCTTCTTATATTTGAAAAAAAGCTGGCAATTTTAATAGAGTTAAAAATAATGAAAAGCTTTGACAATTAAAAAAAGGGGGAAACTGCAGCAACTAAGTTAGTTACCACATTATAAAAAAGAAAAGAAAAATAAATCCTAGCACATTAAAAAAAGGACCTAACATAAAACCATCTTTTTAAACCACTGTTTTTAGCAATAAGCAAATAGTACTTGACACAAAGACTACCTCTATATTTTCTATATATCTACATATATCTTTCGTTGTTTGAATGTTGTAGTAAAAAATGAAGAAGAAAAAAAAACTCGGGGAGTTTTTTTTGTCCAATAAAGGGGATGCGCTCAGATAGATCGGCTAACATTGAAGTAAGTATAGTAGCGGAAATCTAGTGCGCGAGTAAACTAAAACAAAAGCAAACATTATCGCACCTGCTTTGCCTTTTTGCCGTTTTTTGAACTGCTTCAATTTTTTCTTCTTCTTCTTTCTTGCAATCAAGTATGCCATTCTTGATGATTGTGCAAACGAACAATCTCGGCACCTGCCTTATATACTGACTTTTTTCATTATCCCTATTCTATATTACCACCATCTTGTTGAACCTCATTAATAAAAAAAAGTGGTAGTAAAAAGAGAAGGGGCGAATCGAAAAATGAGATGAAGCAGCAAAGAGGTGTCAAATATGAGTAATTTTTTTTTGTTCAAATTTTTTTAGACCAAAAAAAATAAAAATTTCTTTTAGCTCTCTTTCTCAAAAAAAAATCGGAGAAAAAAGTGGAATCAGTTGGATGATGTACAAGCCGAAGGTCAACATTAGACAACAAAACCAAGATTGACGCGGTTGATAATAATGGTATTGCGCTGGAAAAAAAGGAGAAAAACATACGAATGGCAAAAATTATACGTTTTATAGGGAATAAAAAAAAGGCCAACATATTTGTGGTAAGAGATTGAAGAAAAAAGAGCCGACATTGATCCACATAAACGAATCAAAAAAAACAGAGAGAGAGAGAGAAAAAAATACGATTGATATCACTGAGCCGGATCTTTAAAGCCTTAAACGGATCAACAAGTTAAAAAAACTATAAGAAAAACATTTTTTCGAGCTATTAAATGTACATCAAAAAAGTCTTTTTATAGATGCGAGAAAAAAACAAAAGAAAAAAAAGTTGATTAAGAGTTTGCGGTAGTTTTTCTTTCATTGTTAAAGTAGGAAGACAGCTGCCAATTGCAAGCAACCAAAAAAATGACACAATTTAACGAAGAAGGAGGCAACAAAAAACATTGGTACTCATAGTTGCTTAAAAGCAAAAATTGAAAATAACATTAGTAATAAAAAAAGTGACCGAAAAAAACGTTTAGTTTCCTTCCATTTGGAAGAAACAATGTTATCAGTAATGTTTTTTTTGTTTGAATCATAATTGCTTTTGCATGGAAGGCAGAAAAAAAACGAAGAAGAATGAAAAAAAGGCAAAAAAAGAAGAAGTGAGAGAGGAAGTTTAAACAAACACTTTTGCAAAAGAAGAACGTAACAAATCAAATCAAATAAAGTGAGAGAAAAATTTGGCCTTTCTGTGTGTTAATTGAAGCTTTTATCTTTGAAAAATTCTTTGACTCTTTTTTTATGAGATAAAAAAATAAAACAAAAAGCAAAACCATTGAATGTATCTTTTTTGATTCCTGACTGACGTAACGTAACGACCAACAGAAAACAAAAAAAAAGTTGATTGGACGCAAAAAATGGAGAGTTATTTGTTAAAAAAAATAATGTTCAATTTTTATTCAATATTAAAACGTGTTTCAGAAAGGAGAGAAAAACCGAAAATGGCCAAAGTCAATCTTTCTGGTGATTTTCTCTTTTTTTCTTCTTCTTTTTTCGGGTTAAAATTGCTCCTTTTTTCTTCTTTTTGTAATTTGGGAGTGTCGGAGTGCGCAATCGGTTAAAATAAAACGGAAAAACATTAATAAAAAATGTATCTCAATCAAAAATAAATGGGAAATATAAAAAAATGGGAAAGGAAGATGCCTTTTGTTTCAATGATACAATAAACATAATAGGGGATTAAAAACTATGAAGAAAAAAAAACTATTATTTTTGACCACAAATAAAAGGAAAAAAGTTTAGCCTTGACAAGAAAAAAAGCTTTATTTTTAAAAACGTCAAATTCGTTTTTTCTCTCTCCCAGGATTTTTCAGCAGCTTCTTCAAGGACAAGATTCATTCTTCCCTTTTTTAGGGTTATAAACAAAATTTTATTTAAACCTCATTTTCCTATCACGCAAATGAAAAAAGAAAAGTTTCGTCTAAAATTGCGTATATTGGCAAAAAAAAATGTATTTTTTGAGGAAAAAAAGACTAAACAGTTAAACGCGCACTCTCCGCCTTGCATTTTGCTCATCACTTTTTTTTTCTGTGTCCGGGACGCTTCTCTTCTTTTTTTGCATTGCCTGGAAAAACAAAAGCGTTTCAGAGTCAGTCACTGCTTCCAAAATTCCTTCCTTTATTGTACAAAAATATGATGGAAGAAGACTTAGTACGATAAGCGTGAAAGAAAAAATGAAAGGCAAAGAAGAAGAAACAAAAAAAAGATGAATGCCCCTTCGACTTTTTTCACTTCCACATCAAAACAAAAGTTTCACTGACCGCTATCTTTTTTTTAAAAAAAATGAAAAATATGAGAAAACATGTGCAATGAATGCAAAATGCAAATGTGACTTTTTTTTCTGCCTTCACATTTTTGCTTCATAATTACAATCGTATAATTAAACAAAAACAAATGGCGCAAAACGCAACTCATTACCGTCGTCACACCAAAAAATGGTCAAATGTCCAAAATTGCTTTTTTAAAGTTCAAAAAACACAGCATTTGTACTGTTTTTTTCTTTCTCTATTTTCAAAAATAAAAACGCAAAACTTTTTGTACAGAAGACTAAAACTAAAATGAGCAACGTCAAAAAAAAAGAGTTGAAACATCATCATGTTATTTTCTCCTCCGTTTTGATGGCGTGATTAAGCATCTTTCTTTTATTTTCTCCTCCAATGCTTTTCTCCATTTATTTTTTTAGGGCATCATGACTACTACGTTCATACTATCTTTCTCTTTTTTCTTCAATTTTCAATTAGCATAGCTTTACAAATCTAAAAAGCAAAAATAAAAACAAAGAAAGCAAAGCAAAGTAATGTTCATTGGTGCCAAAAAAAGAGAAAAATTTATATCATTTTCTATCTACATATTTATTTTAGGAAAGCAACAAAAACATGAAAAAAAATGTGTGATATGCGGACATGAGAAGAGAAAGAAAGGAAGGAATGGCACAAATTGGTGCCGAAGTCTATTTTCAACTTATATTTTTAAAAGAGAAAGAAAAAGGGCATAATTATACTCAATATGCAACAAAGTTAAAAAGTTGTAATTTTGAGAGAAACAGCAATTTCAACGTTTTTTTCGAGTTAGAAAAAAAACTAAAAAAACATACTTGTAAGAAACAAAAGCGCGAAATTGAATCTTTTTTCTTTCTTTTTGCTGCTGTCAAAAAAACGGCAGGAGGCCGCGTAAAATGGTCATCAAAATAACAATGGCATCTTTTAACCCGTTTCTTTTTTTTGATGCATGCAAATGAGTTATATATTTTTTCTTTCTATTTTTTTTATAATTTAAAACAACTTTTTTGGGATCGGCTTTTCTACTAGTGGCCTGCCAAGTGCTTTATTTAAATCCATATACACCGATTAAAAGAAAGGAAAAAAAGGCACTTGACCATTGATTGAACGGATGTCCGAGAAATTAGTTATTCTTTTGGGGATTTTTTTTTAATTCTTTTTAATAGTTTCTTTTTTTGGAAGAAACAAAAAGGTTGCGCGGGTTTTTAAGGATACTGTAAAAGGAGTCAAGATATGTGTGATATTTACAAATTTGCAAAAAAAAAATTTTTTTACGATCATATAAAAAAATTGGACAATACTGAGAATGTTATTTAAAAAAGGTAAAAAAAGGAGAAGAAAAAAAGTAGTGTTACAGCATACCAACAAAGAGGTGAATCTTTTTTTCTTGAAAACTTTTTTTCTACAACCTTTTTTTCTGAAAGAAAAATGTAATAAAGGAATAGAAGCAAAAAAAGGATGGGAAAAAACTAAACTAACAACATTGCCATCTTTGTTCAACTTCTTATTTTTTACCTCCAAAAAAATGAACTTGAAAAGGGCACTCGGGCACAAAGAAAAAAACTTCTTTTCCCCTCTTTTTTTTCACTGTTAAACAACAATAGCAAAAACATCAAAAAAAAAAGCAAGCAAAAAAACTTTTTTGCCAAGATCTTTAAAAAATATATTTTTTTTGAAAAACGAGGGAAAAACTTTTTTTAAAGTGCTAAAAAGCATAGCTGTCGTAAGTTACAAAATGGCATATATATATATAAAAGCATGCACTTGATGATGAATGAGAGTTGCATGAAAATGAATGAAGCTTGAAAGGCAATGTTTTTAAATGAAATACTGCTTTTGCGCAGTTGTATTTCAGTTAAAGAAGGAAAAGAAGTAGCAGCAGTAAAAGTAATAGCTTTGAAACTCTTGTAAAATAATGATCGCAAGGAGAAGAAAAATGCGCTTATAATTTGTCAAAACCTAAAAGAAAAAAATAGGCACCGCTTGTCTTCGGGCTATTAAAGATAGAATTTTACGATCTTTTATAGTAAATTGGTTTAGTTAGCTTTAAAAACCCCCCAAAAATAGTATGGTAGAAGGCAGTCATCGAAAAATGAGAAAAACTTTTTTTAAATATTTATTAGGGCAAAAAAATTTGGGAAAATGATATTGTCAATATTTTATCGCTTATAACGATCTTATATTTTTCAATAAAAGTAGGGAGAAAAACGTTCACAAAATTAATGACACTATCAAAGTTTTTTATGTCTTTATTTTGCTCTTTGCCGACACCTGACAGCGCGCGACTTCACTATTTTTTTACAATCATTTATTTATGCAAAAAGGGGTCAAAAAATTATTTATTTATTTTTTGTAAGCTAAAGAAAGAAGAATGAAAGATACTCGTTTTTAATCGACTCTTAAATAATACCAACTGCTATAACGAAATTACCTCATTTTTTGTTCAGTCGGAAAAGAGAAAGAGAGAAAAAAAAGGGGAGGATAAAAAAAGGTGTAAAACATTTGATAATATTGCCGACTTTTGATGAGTCAAAAGCACCAAAAACCTTCATGAGAAGCCGACAAGCCTTGACCGTTGCAAAGGAAAAAGAGTGAGAGAGAGGGAACGGGAGAGAAATGGGGAAAGAAAAACAGTTGATTTTCCGGGAATCAGTAAATAACAAATATTTCGAAAAGGCACAAAAATGAAAAAAACAATAATCGGTAATCGTCGGGGAATTTACAAAAATGCAAAAAACCAAACAACAAACAACAAAAATGATTACTAACACAGATTTTTAAAAAAAAAGAGATAGAGAAAATGTTAAAAAAATTAGAATAGAAGGAGAAAAAAACGAAAATTTAAAAAAGCTACAGTAAAAAAAAGATAAATTTCAAAAATTGCGCACTGAAAGCAACTGTTAATAATATTACCTTTTAAAGTCTGTACTTTCATTTACAAAAAATAATTATAATGATTTCGAAAAATACCAAAAACAGGTGATCAAGTAATGGCAAAAAAAATGGTTTAAGATTTATTAGCTTTTTTGTGTGACAAATATTTGCGCACTCCCGATGACGACGGATGCGCTGCAAAAACGAAGCGAGCAGTGACCGCAAAATTAAAGCTTAAGTTTTTGCAAATAAAGGTTAATCTTCTTCAACCACAACTAAAAAAGATTTTTTTATGCCTATGTTTAACACTGAATAGTAAAAAGAAACAAAATAAAAGTGGTATACAACGAGGCGGAGTAAAATTTTGTTGTTTTAAAAATAACTTTATATCTTTAACAAGACGTGACAATCAGCTGCCACTATATGTATATTTATTTAAACAAAGATTGATCAGTTTGACACTTTCAATGGAAAAAAACTTTGTTTTTAAAAATAATTTTAAAGGTGTGGGCAGATTTTTTTGTTGAAGTTTACAGAAATTTTAACAAACAAAAAACTTGTTTAATAAAAATAGTCAGATTTTTAAGAAATATATTGTAGCTAAATTCGGTTGGAAAAAAAACAAGTAGTTGGAACACATTACTGTAATCAAAGTTCTGCACATAAAAATAAAAGAAACTTCAAAAAGACTTTTACAGGGCTACATGTAAAGCAGCATAGGTGTCGATTAAAAAAACAATAAAAAATTTATTACCGGTAAAGATACAAACCTCGTATTACAAAAATGCTATAAATATATAAATCTTTGATATAAAAATAAACCTAATTACTTTCTAAATATCTTCTTTATAATATTTTTTCTACTTCTATTTATAAGGGACTGCACTCTATCAAGTCGATTTATTACAGCTTCGTGAAGACATCGAATTTTTGATGTTATTTCCTTTGTTGCTGGATGTTCATCAATACTTTCTTCATCGAGCATATTTAATGCATTTTCAACAGGTAGAGACTGAAATTTTTAAAAATATAAAAGTAATTTTTTAAAGATGAACACTTACTTCATTTCCAAAAATAGATCCATCTTTTTGAACGGTAAAGCTAACATCATTATCATAAGCAATTTGATCAACTAAATCACTAACAAGAAATACAATATCTTCACATTCTTGAGTTGAAAGTTCAGTATTACGCATTGAAGTGATCATCTTTTCAAGATGCTGTTGGGCAACAATTTCATTTTGATCTTCTTCATATGTGCCTTCATCAAGCTGCGTTGTGCCTTTTTTACCAATTGGATAAAGATTGCATACTGTACAAGTTTTATTATGGGGTAATCCTAAATAATATAATTAATATGGAACTATTAAAACGTAAACACAGTAAAAAAACATACCCCCTAAACGAGAAGTACCTAATCCAGTAGCCGTTACTCGATCAAATTTACCCCAACAAAGTGGAACATTTTCAGTATAATATATTTCAACCCAAACTGTTTTATTCACATAAAATTCATAACCCCGAGGACCGAAAACAATTTTAACAAATGGATTGCTAGGAGCTATAGGAACTAATTTATCCATACAAAATGCATCAGTTCGACTTCCTTTAATACAAATTACAACAGTCACATAATGAGTTAACCTGTTACAATCTAAAATTGTAATGAATTGTAAATAAAACAGTTGGAAGAAGCTTCTTACAAAAATCACTAAAATACATATTAATTCTTTCAGGATCCAGTAAAACTTCTGCAGGAAGAGACATGCGAACATTTCCAAATGGTGATGAAGGTGGTAAAGTACCATTTGCAAGAAGACGAGCAGAAAAGAAGAGACCAAATATCATTCCATTTGTCGGATTTGCTGCTTGTCCATTATCATCTTTAATATACTTTCTCATAACATTTTCTGAACGAACTTGAATATCATCCCAGTAACATTGTGGTTTACATCTATAAAGAATACGAAAAGGATGCATTTGAGGACGGCTAACACATACATGATCAAGAGCTTTTCTTAGTAATTCTTCCATTTCATCAAATGAAAATGCTAAAACTCATTGCATAATTAAAAAAAATTGCAATTACATACTAGCACGAAGACGAATTGTTCCTTCTGCCGTATCAATTCCTCTGGCATCTTTAATCCGGAATTCACAAGTATAGAATAGACCAGGTTGTGTTTTGAAAAAATATTCATTTGTATTTCGATCTATTTCAGCAGTATCTAATAATTTTTCGTTTTCAAAAACTTTTATGACATGTGATTGAGCAAGCTGAGCTAAAAATTTTTGAATGTGTTATTAACATATAGCAAAATACTTACGAGCTAATGCAGGTTTTTGCCATCGTACAGAACATTCTTTTGCACTTTTTCTTGCATATAATATAACTTCAAGTGGTTTTGCTGGGGCACCAAAATCTTTCCATAATTCAATGTGAGGAGTTTTTAATGGTACGATTGGTGGTAAAGCACGTGGAGTCCAGTAATCTGGGCGGCTAGCAGGATTTCTTTGATAAGGTGCAGGAGGATTTAACTCGTTAAAATATGATGGATTCGCGTATGGAGCACCCCTATCAGGTCTTCCATATGGGTGAAAAGATGAAGAAGGTAATGGTGGACGTGATGAGGAAGATAATGCATACGGTGGAGCAAGAGCCGATCGATGAACCGGATGAATTGGTCGATAATGAAGGTCTTGCTGTGCCCACGGTTTCCATGTTTCATCATTCCACATGTTATAAAGTCACCTTTTTAACTCAGCAAAAAATAGTTAAAAGATTTAAGACTTTTTGTGAACTTCAGATTACTTTACAAAGATTTGGTAATTCATTCAAAAAAAGTGTAAATTTTAAAAATCGGATTTGAAAAGTCACATTTTGCCAAATTGTAACGGAGATTTTTGAAACAAAAAGTTTTTAAAAATGTGCCTCAAAATTTTTGGAGTCAAAAAGCTAAAAGAAAAAAAAATGAAATCAAGCAAACATTTTCCTGTAAAAACACTGAATTTAAAAAAAACGTAAAAAAAAATTAACCAATATATCGGACTGCCAAAGAAATAATTTTCCTTTTGTTTCTTGAATTTTGGGCTCTATTCAATTATAGCTCACTTTTTGAAATATAATGGTCCCCGTAGGGACCAATATATTATAGTGGTCCGCGGACCATAATATTTTCGGATCAGTAAATTTACTGGTCCCATTTTATATATTATTTTTTGCGGACCACTATATTTTTTTCATTAAAATTTACACAAAATTTTGCCTAAGCCTAAGCCCGACCAATGCGCCGAAAATAAGAAATGCGGCCGGCCGGAAAATTTTATAAAATTCTTTGTTTTTACAATACATAAAGTTTTAAAAAGTCGGCCGCAGCCCGCCATACATTTCACACTGTGGAATTTTTTGGAAATTGAAATGAAAAAAGTTCAAACTTTTGCTGCCATTTTTTCAGTTTTAATCCATAAAACCCAAAACTTTACCAATATCTTCTCCAAAGTGTTATCAACAGTTTAGGTTTCACTCAACTTTATTCGAAGCATATCCGCAAAGTTATAACCAATTAAAGGCGCGCGATCGATTTTTTGGCGAAATTAACTTTTGCTGCCATGTTTTCAAATTTGCATATTTCGGCTTGAATTTTTTCTGGCATGTTCTTGATAGCCATATCAACATTTTTAGTTTCAATTACGGCATTTTGAAGTAATTCGGCTGAGTTTGAGCCCCCCGAAAAACACAGTTTTTTATTCCTATTTCCAAATTCTCCTATAGCGATTCCGCTGAATTCAGCCGGATTTCTCATCCTTGTGCCACGCATCAACCTGATGTAATATTTTGTCAAATCCCTCCTCTCATGGTCACTCTCCAAAAAGTAATTTTTGGACAAGCCCGTATAATAAGTATATTTTAGTGTTAATTCAATAATGGTTCACACAAAATTTTCTTGGAGGCCCTTCAAACATGCAGTTTTCCCAAAACAATGACTCATTTTTTTTTTCAATGGATTTCCATTATCTGTAGAAGTTTATCTCAAATTAATTAAAAGTTGCAAAAACTTTTTTGAAATTAATCCAATTATTATTGCAGAATCAAATGGAAGAAAAATCTGTTCCTCAAAAAATTATAACAAATAATTCTTTATGGATATGAACCACAATGATGATATTCAATGGTGAAAACTAATGTTGTTGTTTAAAGACATTCTTCCGCATCTGCCAAGAATATTTGCAAACTTAATAATCTCGAAAACCTCAAATTATTTGTTTCTCGTTAATTATTCCAGAAATTTTCAGTTTTAAAGATTTCTCTGATTTTATAATTTTTAAAGCTTTTTTGCTTTTAATAAATTATCTTTTTTTTATAATGGAATCACAAGAATAATATTTTTCTTTCTTTTCATGATAATATTTATCAAATATTAATCGTATTATTTGGTATAATGGACAAGATCAAAAATTTTTTAACGTTGTGAAGATTCGTAGCCTTGACGAATTTAAACGCTTTTCGATAATTGAATTGATTTCTTTTGTTTATATTATACTTGTGCTGTAACAAATGTGTAAAATTATTGAACAAAATAATTTAAATAATAAATAGTTTAAAAGGGTAAGAAAAATGATGCTTTTATATGTGTTAATTGTCTTCGGCGACATTAATGATTTGTTTAAATGCTACAAAGTTTGACCAAAACAGTACAGTGTTACTATTTTTATAAATTTTAAACAATACGAATTCTATTTATATGATAATCTTTCCCAGGCTATTTTGGTGTAACAAAAATGGAATCAAATTGCAAGGAATTGATGTCACACGCATAATACCAAATGACCATTTCCCATGCATACTTCTTCTTTTTCTCCTTCCGTGCCTTTGAAAAAAATAAAGAGCAACACAAGAAAAAAAATAAAAAGAACCTATTTCTTTGATCCGATAAGAACATCTGCATACATCATTGAAAGAAGGAAGGGTGGATAGAAGGGGTATATAAGGAAACGCCCGCTTCTTTTTTGTGTGGTTAAAACATTGCCCTTAAAAGGGGGCATTGCCATTAAGGAAGAAGGAGCAGCAACAAAGAAGAAGAAGCTTTTAGGCTGCTGAATTGCTCTTTATTTTTATTTTGTTTTAAAATAATTTTCGTTTTCTATTTTTTAGGTAAAAATTCAAAAATGTCTTCGCTACGATTATTTCTTATTTTTTCATACATCTTTTTATTTACCGTATCCGCACATCCAATGATTTATGGAAATGCACTTGTTGATACACTTGGCGATGCACGACAAATTGCAAAAAGAACTTTAGCAAGTGGAAGATGGGGATTACGTCCTGGAAAGCGGTCAATGATGATTGAACCAAATTATGATTATGATCCCCTACCACAACAACAACAACAACAGCAACAAATTTTTACGGATCCATCACAAGCAATTTATCATTTATGGTTACTAGCCTAACATTATTTTTTTACGGTAATTTATTTCAATTTCATAAATTTTATTCGTTTTTTTGTTATATTTTAAAATGTCATTTTAAATAAATTTAGACATTTATGCCTTTTGAAAGATTTGTTGCTTTGAAAAAAAGGTTTTTCCAGAAAAACAAAACCAAAATAAAGTGTCAGTTTTTAAGCCAAATTGAATTTTTTTTCCAGAAGCAAGCTTCCCACGCGCATTTTTTTTGCCCCAGAAAAGCACAACAATAAACTGATTCTGTTTTTTAAAGCTAAATGCGATAATGGTTGGTTTAGCATCGTTTGAAAACACATTTTCACACTCTTTTTTGACGTAAAAATAAGCAACAACAATGATATCCGTAATCTTTTAAAAACAAATGCTTTTTATGTGTGAAAATAATGATTAAAAGTTAAACATTAAATATTTATTTTTAACTTTTGCAAGTGATACAATTAATTTAAAATTTAACAATACTCTTGAGATGGCAAAAAAATGTGCAGATAAAGAAAATAATTAAAAAAAGAGACTAACAAAACTGTTAAATGGATTTAATGAAATTTTTTAAAATTAATAACTCGAAATTTCAACAAATTGTGCATTTGTTTTTCAGTTAATTACAAACAAGCATACAAATAAATATTTTTATTCAAATTTTTCTAAACTGATTGTTAATTAATTTAGAGACCGGCAGGGAACAATTTTTCCTTTTCTTTCTTTGACATTTTTTTCGTTACAGTATGAAAAATTAAATTTTGATTTACTCCCTAATAATCAGAGCTACTAGATGTTATTTTTTATGCTGATTCCGAATATGACATTTAAAAAAATTTTCCCCTAGGACAAAGAGTGGAAAACTCAAAAATAGTATGTTTTTTCGACTTTTGACCCCTAGGTAAGCCCAGGTAAGCATAACTGGTGGCATAGTTCGATAGCCCTTCAAAAAATACATTTACATAAAAAATATAAAGCAAGGGAAAGCAGGGGAAAAAACTAGGGAGCAATCGCAGAGCTAGATTTTGATCAAAAACTAGGAACCGGCAGGGAACACTTTTTCCTTTCCTTTCATTCACACTTTTTTCGTTACAGTATGAAAAATTAAATTTTCATTAACAGCTTAATTATCAGACCTATTAGATGTTATTTTTTACGCTGATTCCGAATATGCAACGTTTAAATTTTTTTGCCGAGGACAAAGTGCCGAAAATGTCAGATTACTGTATCGGTTTAACTACAAAAAAAAAGTATATCGAGGTATAAATCTGAATTTTATATAGTTCGATAGAGAATTTAATTCTGAATCCAATGATATTTATTTCCAATGCACATGTATGCACACAAAAATTTGGCACTTAAAATTTTGATCAAAAACGTTAAAAAATCGAAGGAAAAAAATAAAAATGCATTGTTTTGGCAATGTGTCTTTCATCGCTGTTCGACATTTGCAAAAAAAGGAAAGGAAAAAAGTGTTCTCTTTTCCTTTTTTTTCGACGAAAATTTTTTGCTTTCTTCAATTTTCAGATGCCATTTTCACCACTTCGAATTAATTTTTTTAATTTTTTGTTTTTATTTTATTCTTAGTTAGGCCGGAAAGTACTATAGTTTACCAAAAAAATTAATTTTTTCGAACATTTTTTTTTGACTTGCCGGTCCCTATCAAAAACGTTAAAAAATCGAAGGAATTCATTGTTTTGGCAATGTGTCTTTCATCGCTATGCGACAAAGCATTGTTTTTTTGCAAAGAAAGGAAAGGAAAAAAGTGTTCTCCTTTCTTTTTTTTCGACGAAAATTTTTTGCTTTATTCAATTTTCAGATGGCATTTTCGTCACTTCTGAATCACTTTTTTTACTTTTTGATTTTATTTTCGTTTTATTCAGGGTTGAAAGCACTAGAATATCCACACAAAAATTTTTTCTCTCAGTTTTTAATTTTTACCTGCCGGTCTCTAAATTAATTATTCAATTCTCCGAAAACATTCGTCATCTTGTACTGGCAAATGCTCAGTTTGCTTTGGAGGAAAAACAAGAGGACAATATAAACGTCGACGACGTGGACGACGCACTTTATTAGTTCTTGGTGGATCATGAACAGGGTGGGATAAATCCATTGATTCACCAAAATGTCCATTTGTAATGCCGAAACTTGAGGTTTCTAAATTAAGAATTTTAATCATTGGTTTAAAAAACATATATTATTTTCACCTGATATCCTTTTTGTTTTTTCATAATTCCCATTGTTTGTTGGAATTTTATCTTCTTTTTTAATTTTTTTAGCAACAACAGCATTCTTTTTTGCTGAAGCTTTTGGTGGTTTCTTAATGAAAGTTCCTAAACTTTTATAATATTATTTTTTATTAACATATGTAAATATCTACTTAGATCTCCATATTTATCACGTAAATTAGACATAAATGTTGTTATTTCATTTTCTTCAAGCGGATTATTAGCAATACCACAATTTGTTAGATTAAAATATCCATTTGAGCTATCAGTCATACCTTCAGCTTTTTCAGCATTAATATCTACAGAATTTGATTTATTACCATCTGGAAAGTTGCTGCATCTTGAACGAGAAGAGCATGGCAACGTTGGATTAAGGTCTTGGGTTCTTGCGAGATTTGCTGTGACCCTCTTTAAAATATATTATTATCATTAAAAGTGTTTTGAAACATATTAAAAGCAAATGATACAATTATTTAGATTCTTTTAGGCACTAGTGCAGTTTTGTTCCTCCCAAACAAAAATGAAATTTTTTTTCCGAAAATTTGCATAAAAATATTGCCTTTCGGTTGAGATTTCAAAAGGATGGGCGGGCGGGTTCAAAATATGGTTTGGGGGGAACAAAACTGCACTAGTACTTTCTTTTAATATATGAAATCAATAAAAAAAACCAAAGTTTTTCAAGAGCTAATTGTAGTGTAGTGCAAATGTAATCATTTCCCATTTAATTAAGTTAAAATTACTAACCGAATCGTAAAATTCTAAATTTGAGCTAACATCAGCTTGAATGGGTTTTTGTACCCGACCTCGTGGAACTGGAAAGATCACTGTTGAAATGATTTTGCCGCCCGACAAAGCAATTGAACGCTGAAAAATATTCTATAATGACTCGGTATAGCTGTGTTTGGGGGCAGTCCAGATATGACGTCATGCCATAAGGGGAAGGGGGAGAATACAACCGCTAATGACAGTCTTTAATATTTTCACAGCACCACACAACTTGATCATCGAGTTAAAACACACAACAACCATTCAGTGGGGGAGTCAGAAATAAACCCCAAAAAAATATTACGAGCCCTTTTTAAGGTTTACGCATTTTTCGGCACTTTAAAGATGCGCGCGTTCATGGAGCACTGGTACCCTTTGAAAAAATATGACGAAAAATTTTTTTTTTGCATTTTTCTAATTTTTGCTAGAATGATAGTAGCAGTTTTCAAGGAAAAAAGCGGGTTTTGAGAAAAAGATTTTAACATAATGATTATGAAAACCTATTTTTTCTGTTTAGTTACATTCTTCTAATTTTAACTTACCAATAATGGAGGAGATGGTGGACGAACCATCTTCGAACCTTTTGCAGTTTTACCTTCCTCCATTAGCAATAAATTTAGCAACCAAAAAATGATTTAGAAAAAGAAATAAATAAAAGAGTATCATTCGTTTTTGATAAAAATAGCAAAAAAATGAGCGTGCGCATCGAAGGCATAAACGAATAAAAAACAAAAAACACGAGTATAAAATTATGAATCACAAGCATTTTCTCTTTCATTGATTTTATAATATTTATTTTCATAATAGCAATAATTTAACCAATCAATGCAGTAAATTATCATTTTGTGCGTTCTTACCATCCTCTGCTTTTCTGTGTTAAATTTGCTTAAAGAAATTTAAAACACAGCCCTAAAAACACATTTAATTAACTAACAAAAAAGGGAGGTATGACCTGCCTCAAAACACCTTTGATCACAAAAAAATTAAACAATTAAATGCGAGCTAACCAAAATTTGACGGTTTTTGAAAACTCATTTTTACAAATTTTTTCAACTTTCGGCATTTCTTTGAATTTTGCTCAAATTTTTTTGGTAAAATTCAAATAAAAAACTTATTAATTTTCCAAAAATTAGTTGTTAAGGATTCTTTAAAGGACATTTTTTGAAACATTTGAGAATTTTTGCCTCTTTTTAGTACAGTTTATTTGTCTCAGAATTGGTTGAATAAAAGTGGTATATAATAGCCCTGACCAAAATGAGTTTGGTGAAGTCTAAAACATTTATATTTACCACAGAAAAATTTGATTTTATATACCCAAGAAGTTCGAGAATGACTCAGATTTACAGTAATCCAGCTATAGTATCCAGCAACCTCCTACTTAAAGCCGTCTTGCATTGTTTTATAAAACTTATGTCATTGAGCATCTAAAAATACCATGATATTAAAAAAGTAAGAGGTTTACAAAAATTTTGGCTGATTTGCTCCTCTCAACGTGCTCAACATCATGGAAAATTCATAACTTGTGAAATATGTTATGAAAAGTGTTTTTTATTATCAAATTTAATGTTGTCGGAAGATTTTGGGCAAGTTTCAGCCACCAGATATCAAATCTGGCCATTTGGAACTACTTTGACTATCAAATTCCCTCGATTAAGTTCAACATCAATTAAAATGGTTTTTTCTTTGTTAATTTAAACAAAAATATATTTCTAATGAAAGAAATATATTAAAACGCTAAAATAAAGTATTGGAAAGCGAAGGGGGACCATTAATATGATTTTTTACGATTTTTTGAAAATCACCTATTTTTGATCAACTTTCAAAATATTAAAAATTTATCGATATTCAAAGATATCACATTTTCAAGCTTCTTGGGGCAAAATATAGCTTAATTAAGATTTTTGGGCCATGTTTCAACATTCTGGGATCAGTGCTTTTCATTTTCAATCTAATTGGAAACATGATAAAAAAATCAGAGTAAAATCACCCAAATTATCACTGTTTTTCCAATACAACGTCGCTAAAAACTTTTTTGGCTTAATTATTATTTATTTTGATGGAATGAAGTGTTTTAAAATCATTTTAGAGAATTATAAAATTTTCAAAAAATCAAATACTGACCCCCCCCCCCCCCCCCCTGCAACTTTCCAATCCAAACATATGTCTTATTAGTTTTTGCTGCATTTAATTTTTCTGTTTAACTTTTTATGCTTTTATTTGAAAATTTTTTAAAAATAAATTTGCTAATTTGAAAAAAAACATTGTGTAAAACATTTATCCATTTTTCAGTTTTTTTGGCTTTCGTGATTCAGAGGAAATAAATTCAGCAATAATTTCATAATAATTTCACTCCAAATTCCAGCCAAAGATTCTCCAGGTGCTCCAAAAAAATTTTCCATAGTTTCATCAACGGTTTTAGGTGAAGAGTTCAAATGTATCATAAAGTTGGATAACACCACTAAGAGCTTTAGTAAGTGGAGACATTCTTCACTTTCTAAAGCTGCGTAAAAATTCCATAGTTTCATCAACGGTTTTATGTGAAGAGTTCAAATGGATAACACCACTAAGACATTCTTCACTTTCTAAAGCTCCGTATTTCTTTTTACGATTTTATTAATGAGACAAAATTTTATGATTTTCTTTGTAAAAATGTAAAATTGACTGATTTTTGTTACGTAGCATTTTGCTTAAACCCATCCACCCCTCAACGTCAAATTTCGTAACATTTTGCTTGACCCCCCTCCCCCATAAATCCCGTTACGTAACGTCTGGACAATCCCTTATCATTTAATTGGTTTAATTTTTTTTCATTTTTGATAAAAAATTTTATTGTTCAATTATTATATCTACTTATCAGAATAGCAGCAAATAGATAGAAAAAAACAGTTGTCAGATCGAAAATGTTTTGTTATAAATTTCCCCAAAGTTTTTTGTTCGTCGTTTTTTAAATTTAAAAAATGTTTCCGACGGTTCAAAATTTTGATGTAACTTTTTTTGACATTCTTAATTAATAAATCACAACCGTTTTTGTAACGACATTTGGTTGTTGACTAATTGGTTTTATACGTAAAAATTACACTAAAGTTCTAAACTATAAAGTTGAATGACTTTATGGGATAAAAAGTTCCTTATCATTTTTTTCATAATCAAACAGGGAAGCACAAATAAAATTGACAACATTGTTTTTTTCAGAATGATAAAAATAATGAATTTCTACATCAGGTATTTATGTATTGAAAGAAAAAACGGAAACAAACATTTTTTTTCATTGAAACTTTTTCTACTTCCATTTTGATTTTTTTAAAGATGTACAAAAATCACTTTTATTTTTTTTCAAATGCTTTAAATAAGGTTTCATTTTTAGAAATCGTTTTAAGAAAACGGATTATAATTTTAAAGCCATACAAAAGTGTCAAATAAGGAAGAAAATGGATTATAAAAAGTCAAAAATGGACGTAAACCATTTTTCATTTATATGGCTTATATCTTTTAACTTTGAATTTGTTATAGTTGGTTTTAATAATATCAGAAAACGGCAATATCGGAAAATAGCCCACTTTTAAAAAAAAGTGTCCCCGAGAAAATTTGATGGCCCTAAGCTTAAGGCTAAGACTAAGACTTAGGCTAAGGCTAAGACCCATGTGCTAGCCTAATGAGATAGGATCTAGCCTGATGGAGTAGGATCTAACCTAAAAATGTAGGATTTAGCCTAATGAAATAACTCGGGCCATCAAATTTTCTTGGGGCCACTTTTTTTTAAAAAGTGGGCTATTTTCCGATAGTGCCCAGAAAACTGGCGGCTGTTGAGTTAATGACTGCAGCCAATGTGTTAGCTTCTTTGAATTGTTTTAATACTTTTTTCCTTCCGTGTAATTGCCGTATAAATTTTATTATTTATTTTCCAGTTTCTCAGAAATGCATTTAATTAAATGTCGCCTAACTTTCATTTCTTTTGCCCTTATTAATATCCAAAGAGAAAATGTTAATCTACATTTTTGGTATCATTTTTTGGAAAAGAATAACTTTTTTCTCCAATGCTTAAAATAAATTTTCTATAGCTATACAAATACCTTGTCTGAAAATTGCACTTTGATAACCTTAAATTTTATGAACCCAAATCAATAAATAAATTTTTTTTTTTTTTAATTTAAAGACCTCCTAGACGAACAAACACATTTTTGATGTTTAATTTTGTAACCGAAATGGTAGAAAAACGTTTCTTTCTTTATTGTTCAAAAAGTAGTTAATTAAATCATGAAATTTTTTTAAATTGTGCGTGTTTTTTCTTCAACCATTGTGGCAAAAAATAAAGGGAACATTTTGTTATAAAATGTCCGGTTTAACTTTTAACTTTTTCTTTTTTTAGTGTCACTTTTCTTTGTACCATGTTGCTTGTTATTTTTCTATCATTTATTTTATTTATTCAATCTATTTTTGCATATCCTGATGTTACAACAGAATTACCAGCAAACGAAAAAAATCTTCCATGGAATGTAAAAGGACCCAGTAATTTTTTTACACAATGCCCAATGGGTGAAAATAAATTTTTTGCTTGTAATTATCATCGATCAAAGCCAAGTTGTGTTTGCAATTATGATGATTCAATTTTGGTTCCAGTAAGCTTTTTAAAAATTGTTGTTTTTACATTTCTTAACACGTTGTGATTCCTATTATAGCATCCAAATCAAGATACATGTGATCATATTGTGCCAGTTCCTGATATATCTAATATTGTCGCAAAAATTACTGCTACAAAAGATCGCCATGATTTTGATTTTGAATTTCATGTAACTGAAAATCTTGCAAAATATGGAAATGTTCTAGAAGTAATATCTCTTTTAAAAATCCTAAAAGAGATATTAAAAGCAAAAACAATTTTAGGAAGAAATTGTTGTTGTTCGCAAACATTGTATTGAAGGATTACCGGATATGCGAGAATTTTATATTGTTTTAATGTTAAATGATACATTTAAACCAATTCCCCAACAGTGGCTTACGAAAACTCATGCATTAAGAAAACAAAATCATTTAAATATTACTGATATTGAAATCATTAACGGCTCTGAATTACCCCCAGTTGGACAATCAATTTATGGCACATCTTTACATGGACATTCATATGCAAAATCTGACTTATTAACTATTTTAGTGGTAACCATTTTGGTGGCAGGAGTTTTATTTTTTGCATTTTATTCCGTTCGAAAATGCCAAAATCGCAATCGTGGCTCTGTTAAATGGACTGCGGTTGAAACGGCATAAAAGGCAAACATTATTGATTTTAAATATCATTGATAAATGTATAATGTTTTTTGTAATGAAATGGTTACTTTAAGTAACACAAAACTTTTAAAAGCAATATTTTTAATTGAAGTTTGTATTATAAACTTGTTTATTTAATTTCTTAAAATAAAGTGTATAGGCTTGATTTAAAAGTTGTTACCATAACTCTGCGCTTAATAAATGCTAAATATAAATATCTAAAAAGACGACCTAATATTGACAGAAAAGTGAAAGCTTGATTAAATTTTGCTTTTGAAATAATTGCCAAAAACTGATAAATCAATCTTAGAAGTATTTTTTAAAACTTTATTTTGTTCGATAACACTATTTTTCTACGTCAAAGAACAATGTTAACAGCATTTTTTTAAACTATTGTTTGTGATAATCAGCTATGGATAACAATTGTTTAATTTAAAATTTTCGCGTAATTTATCTTTTCTAATAAAATTTATTTAAATAAATATAAATATTTATGCTTTCTTATTTCTGTTGAAATATAATGAGCTTTTTAACGAAAAATTTTATTTCAAAAATTTATAAAAAGCAATTTTAACATAACACAAGATATGCATAACTTTATGGAATTTTGCATTACAAACCTTGAAATCTAATTAATATGTGATATGTTTTAAACAAAATTACAAAAGTAAGATCTGTTTACATTTTTGAAAGTACAATATACCTTCTTTTTAAATGAAGAAAGACAACGTCTAAATTTTAAAAAATCATGTATTTAACCCGTGTAATTTCATAAAGTCAACGGATGTATTTCTTTCATTAATGGTTGATATCGTAAATAAGCCTTATTTAACCCTTAAAAATTTAAAAATTAGTAAAAACAATTACAAAAAATGCTCAAATTGATGAAAAAGAAAAGACATCAGCCAAACCCACAGCAACCACCGTTCCATAATGATCTGAAAACAAATTCAATGCCTGATTCAGCAAACTTTTCTCCCCAGGATACGACACATTTTCAACAACAACAACTTTCACAATGCATTCCAAAGATGATTGAAAACGTCAATAATTGTGCAAGTGCTATAAAAAAATAGCTTGATTTAGAAATTAAAAAAATAAAAATGCTTTGTATTAATATTTTTTTTGATTTTATTTAATTTAATGTAAAAACGTTTTGTGTTATTATTAATGAATGGATTTTTTGATCATAAAATAAACAAATTGAAATTTTTTGTCAAACATGAATGAATCAATAATAAACAACAACAACAACAAAAATAATAGATATATGCAACGGTGTAACGCTCAAAGGGGGGCAGCCGTGTTGCACCCGCAATTCTTTTGTCGTTCCTCTTCAACTTTTTCCCCCCTCATGAAATTGGACTGCAAAGAAAGAAAAGAAGAAAATTTTCTTAGTTATTTTGCTGTCAACAAAAAAAAAATACCCGCCTGTTTTAAAAAAAATTTAAAGGAAAGGATGCACAGAAAATCAAACCTTTGTTAAAAAATTTGTGTTTTCTTTTTATATCTATATATTTTCTGCTCTGCTAATATGGACAAACATCCTTTTAGCATTAATGTCCAATTCGTTGTTTTTGTTGTTATATATCAAAAGCATTTTGACGTTTGTCCCAATTTGCCCTAAAGAAAAGAGACGAAAGAATCTCTCTATCTTTTTTAGAAAGAGGGGGGAACCGGAAGGATTTGATTGTTTTATTGACCCCCGCAATCTTTTTCTTTTGCTGAATTTATTTTTTTGCAGTTGCAATTTGAGCTATGTTCTTTTAGCTTTAAAGCAAACCAACGATTTTGTGGATTGTTTTGTTTGCCAAAAGGCAAAAAATAAAGAGCGAGTGTTTACCTTTAGGTTAGCTTCTGCTGCTGTTGTGAAAAATAAAAAAAGTATGCAAATTCAGTTACTTTGGGTCCGTTTTTTCATTTTAAATTGAAATATGAATACATACATATACATTGAAGACAATTGCAACAACTGCAATTTTTCGTGTTTAAGTTTAATACATGTTTTAATTTTTTCAGTGAACTGGTTTTTTTTTCTGTGTTTTTACGTTTTTTTCATTTCGGATTTGAAAATGCATACATTTTTTTCTCTCTTTTTTTTCAAGTGCTAAATTCAATCATTTTTTGCCTTTCATTTTTTAACCTTTTTAATTTATCAAAAAACATATGTTTTGATAAAAAATAATTTTTCCAGAAAAAGTTTGTAAAATAACGCCCCCTTAAAAACATTTTTCTTGTTGGTTGCAATCATAAAAGCCTTTAGCATTGTTTGCTTTTGTCTTTTGCGCACAGTGTCCCTTGATCTAATAGTTTTTCTTGAAGAAAAAGCATTTCTTTTTTTTCAATTCTATCAAAAACTTTACTCAACCTTTTTTTTCCTTCCTCATTTAAATGTACGCCGCCATTATTTTTTTGCAATTCTTTTTCCCTTCTTCATTTTCCTCCTTAAAAAAATAATCGTAAAATAAAACCAAAAATGCTACGCCAAACATTTGTTTTTTATTTTAAAATGCCGATGGAAAAAAAGCTGAATCACGAAATATTTTTTCCGGAGAAGCGCTTTTTTAAAACTTCTATCATATAAATACATTTTTTTGCAAAACTTTATTGCCCTTTTTTGGTTTTTTTGTTGTTGGTTGATTCCCGAAAAATCTATTCAAGTGTAGAAAAAGAACTAAAAAAAGATGCAATTGCGCAGCCAAAGGTAATGTTTGAACATTATTATTATTATTATTATAACTATATCTGTTATGATGAAATTTCTCCATCCATTTTCGGAAATTTATTTAAAATCGAGAATTTTTCTCTTTTTTTAATCTTTTCTGCCATTCAATTATTCAAATATATGCACCTGTAATAATGATCTTGACTTTGTTTACGCTTGCCTCTTTTCTTCTTTTTCTTATCTTTTTTGAAAAAAAATTCTTTCTTTTTTTAAAATGCGCGACGACGAAAAATTTTTTATATGAATTAAAAAATTTTAATACATTATTTCAGTAAAAAAATGAGCAACAGTGGTGAACGAAGAATTGATGTTACTCGCAGCAATTATTCTGTCATTGATACGGAATTTGACAGCATGCGTGAGCGTTTTGAAAATGAGATGCGTCGTGTAGAAGATGAAATGCAACGTTTAAGACGAGAATTTGAAGGTAAATAAATGCAAATATAGCTGAAGACTTTTTTTATTAAAAATATTATTACTTATATTATTATATTTGGTTCCCTGTTTTTAAGGATATAAGCCAACATCTGGAAGTACTAATAAACCATATGGACAATCTGGCCCCCTTCAAAGTTATAATGGAGATCGTCATTATGGTAAGATAAAAATATATTTATAATAATAGATATATATATATATATAAAGAACTTATGTATATCACAATGAAAACCCTTTTATGTTTCACTTTGTGACCCTCTAGTGGCATGAGATATGCCCATTGACAGCCCAAAGCTGATGGGACATCAGCAGTCAGTCGTCCCCTCCATTTTTTTCTTTTGCCTATGTTGAGTTTGAAAAAAAATGCCGCCCGTCAGCTTTGCTTTTGGGATGCTGCTGAAAAGAGAATGTTCGCATTTGCTGTTTTTGGGCATAGGCTTTTTTGCAAATTTTAAGCAAACATGCACTCATCATTGGCAAAATAAAGAAAGAAGAACAAAGTTAACTTAAAGTAGAAAAAAAAACTTTTTTTATTGGTTTTAGGACACGGTGGAGATCTCATGTCGACACGTCCTATTTATGATCCATATCTTGATAACTTAAAAAGCCCTTTAATCAAAGATGAAAGTGATGGAAAAACTTTACGATTGCGGTAAATTTTATTTTCATAATTTATTATTCATAATCAATGTATTATTTATTTTTTAGATTTGATGTGGCACAATATAAGCCCGAAGAAGTAACCGTTAAAACCGTTGATAATCGTCTTTTAGTTCATGCAAAACATGAAGAAAAAACTCCTTCCCGTACTGTTTATCGTGAATATAATCAAGTATGAAAATTAGATAGTGAAAAGAATGTTGAATTATTTATTAATTATATTCATTTAGGAATTTATGCTTCCCCGTGGAACAAATCCTGAATCAATTAGTTCAACCCTTTCAACTGATGGAGTTTTAACCGTTGAAGCCCCCCTTCCACAACTTGCTATCCAACATTAAATATATAAAAAAACAACAACAATCAATCAAACAATGCTATCCTTATTAAAACATAACATTTCCAATTCTCCTTTTTTATTGTAATGAAAAAACTGTTATAAACATGCAGGTTTTTAAATTTTTCTAAAAAAATCAAACCCATAAAAGTCTTTTTTGTTTCTACTTTTTTTCTTTTTTTTTCTTCTTTTGCACATTTTGCCTTAGCACATTTTTTTGTTTTATAGATAAACTACTACTAATTGTTTTAAGAAAAGTATGAAGTAATTAAAATTGTTTTTATTTGTAACAATTTGTAACAAATATATTTACAAAAATGTGGCGTTAAACCGTGTACATGCGTCTCAAAATAATAAAAAAAGGATAAAAAAAAGAAGAAATATACGTTGTTGTACTTGATGAGAAGGGAATATAATAATAAAAATAAGTGGGAATATAACTTCAATTAAATGTTACAATTAATATTATATTAATTTCAAATTATATTCTACGTATGCTAATTAATAAAATGTTCTATTGACAATAATGATAATGAGAGAGAGAGAGACAGAGGCAAAGGAGAATGATACGTTTCTATATATGATTGATAATACAAAAGCAATAATAAAAGCACCGGTGATCTAAATGCACATGTATGATTTATATATTATTCTATGAGATTCATTTTGAGATGTCTATGCTTTTCATGTTTAAACTTTTTTACTTTCATTGCAATAAATTACAATCACCATCCGGATGATTTCTTCCTTGTCGATATTCAACTGTATATCGATCTTTATCTTTTGCTTTCATATATCGATAAAGTCGAATTCCCATTATCAATAAAATTGTCTAAATATTTTAAAGAATGGCAAATTTTGGCAAATTTAAAATATTAAATCTTACTTCAACAATCAAAAATGCAATTGTAAAAAATCGAATAATTGTTGTATGTTGTAAAAGCCAATCAGTAAAATGCTCTTGACAACCTTCCTTAAACCATCTTTCTTGATTCTTTGCATTTTTGCCACAATTATGCATTGCATCATCATCCGAAAAATGAATTGGATCACAACAACTATCGGGTACAAATTCGTTCTTTTTCCATCGAATTGAATGAAACCAATCTCGATATCCTTCAACTCCACAACAATGCAACTAAAAAAGATGCTTGATTTTTCCACATTTATTTATTATTATATTAATCTTTTTATAATTATTTACCGCTTCTTGCATTTCATCCCATGTAATAGCAATTTTATTAATGGGATAATTTTTTGCTGTATTGGTTTTGTCGATTGTTGTATAAAGAGCATATTTAACACGATGTCGTACAGCATCTTCATAAAAAGTTCCCATTATCCCGGTGATTAATTGTATTCCAATAAGAAGACAAACAACACAAAAATACTAAAAACAAACCTTCAAACGTGTGAAAGAAAAATATTAAGGGGAAAAAAACAATTGTGATTATATTTATATTACTCACAGAAAGGGAAAGTAAGCTACTCCGCTTCCATACTCCCAAACATCCAACTACCGCTACAATAATAACCATTAAACCTGTGCTTATACAAAGTCCTGCGGCACTCATCGCTGAATAACTTGATGGTGCCAGAAGGGAATATGAATTCTTTTCAATATATAACCATATTCCAACAGCTAATGATGCCCATCCCAATATCTTAATCATTTTAATTAATTTTCAATTCGCTTAGGATAATAAAAACTTACCCAAAATACAGCATTTGCCCCAAAAAATATCTTTTTATTTAATTTAATATCCCAAATATTAAAACCCATCTTTTATTTTGAACCTGCTTTACCTCTTTACATTTGAGTTGCGCACCTATGCCAAAATGCTTCCCTGCTATTTTTTTTTTGTTGTTTCTTTCTTTACTTCTTTTTTCTTCGCTTCGAGAACATCACCATTTTCTTTTTCTATAGTTGGTTGTTTGTTGTTGCACATTTGATCGAATAAGATGCTTAAATATGAAAGAAAATGCTTTGAATAATAATATAAATGTTTAAAAATTCAAAAAATGCAAAAGTATGTTCAATTACATTCCTTTTTTAAAAATTTTATTGAGTTATTTCTAAATTTACATGAGTGAGTGATCATCCGTTACGTGAAAAGGGCTTTTGTTTTTCAGTGCCAGCATACAAGTTTTTAATTGATAAAAAAACGCTTTTACAAACATCACTTTTTTGTTTTAAAAACAATGTTATTTTTACAGATAGTTTGGAAAATGGGTTTAATGGTTAAAATTTGTTCGTTGTGAAATGTTGCCAATTTAATTTTAAAAAATAGGTTAATAGAAAAAAATGTATTAATCCCGGAAGGAAATTTGGTTCACTTTCACCTTATCATAGTTAACTGATAAGAGTTTAAGTACCATAAAAAAGTTGTATTTACCAAGGAATCAAGTTTTGGGCAGAAATGTTATGTACAGTTTAAAGGTCATTCAGCTGCTTCCACTACAAAGAAGTGATTGATGAGCAGAAATATACAAAGTTGTTCGCTTTGGTGGACATTGTCTACTGCCTCAAAACAATATATTCATCTTTTTTTAAAGTTTTATTTTCATTGCAGCTGTAAAAGTTTTTTAAAGAATTAATTAACCAACAGAAAGTTCAAAAAATACAACTTTTTATGATTTTAAATAGCAGGGGGTGCCCATTAATGTGGACAAATGTGTTTATTTTTGCTCATCACTGGCATAGAAAACCCGAATTTTTAAAACAGGTAGATTTAACTTTTTCAAGCTTGCATTGGTTATTTTTAAATTTCTATTAACTCACATATATTTAAAAAATGAAACAAAAGATTCTGCGGAGGGGGATTTTTGTTAAATAATTGCTAGTAACTTTTATTGGTGGCTTAGAATCCGTAATATTTATGTGGACACATTTATACTCCCTTTGCAAAGAATAATGACAGTCAACTTTTGTATTACAGCTATTAATTGTATGTGTTTTTTTTTCTAAAACTACAAATGTACGGTAAAAAATACCAACGTTATAATTAACTATATTTTTTTACTTAATTTAGTTTTGCAAATCTTGTAATGGGTCGTTGTTTGACTTTTTCAAATCAATTTCGTTCTTGATTTTTGCCCGAATCTTTATTTTTTTCAATTTGGCATTTTAATATTATTTCGCCACAATTTTTACGAATTTCTTAACCCTTTGAAAAATGGATATGCAATATTTAGAGGGCGTCAAATGGGGTTTAAATTCATACATTTTATAACTTTAATCTGATACTAATTTAATCTTTGATAATCAAAAACATTAACGTATATTTAGCTTTTAACCTTTACTCATGTTGTCAAGCTGCCTTTGATCCCAGAAGTAAAAATTATTTGTATTTTTTCTTTTTTTGTACATTCCAACATGATTATCTAGAGCTTACCGAGATTTATAGTTTTTATACGAGCCAAATGTTTTTGCAAAAAATAAAATTTATAGTTTATTTTTGACATTTTATTACATGCTTTTTTTAAAGTGTTTTTGCAACTGTTAATCAAAACTTATTATAAATATTTAAAGCGCTTTTTACGCAGTTAGATAATATTTCCAAAAATGGGGGCTTTGTAAATTATGTTTTTGTCGCGTATTTTTAAGAATATACGAGAAGGAAAAATTTTTTATGAGAAACAAAATGAAGCCTTTATGATTAAAATTAATTCTACTTTTTTTAAATTAACGGAAAAAATGAATGAGGAAAAAAATGACATATGCATTGAAGCAAGAGAAAAGAAGAAGAAGAAGAAAAATATTTCTTTCAAAGAATTTTAAAAAATATGAAAAAAGTTCAAGTTCATCATGTTACTAATGTATTCTTCTTCAAAAAACATGGCCCAACAATAATGCCCTGTATCAGAGGTTGAAACATTAAAAATTAGATTAAAGGGGGGTTGTTGTTTCCATTTATAAATTTTAGCATCATTATAGTCTGATAATTCTTTTTAAAAAAAAATTATAATTTTTTGTTTAAAGAAGAACATTTTTTCCATCCGTTTTAATAAAAAAAAGGCAAAAGTGTATCTTTGAATTCCGGAAGCATCAAATTTTTAATCTTTTTTCAATGTTTTTTTTTGCCATTTTTAAAAAATAAAATTAAACTTTTATCATTTTCATACTGTTGTTTTTGCGTTTTTTAGTTGCTTTGGCATTTAAATAAATAGTAGTTGTTGTAAGCAGAAATTAAAAAAAACTTTTTTTTATTTTTCTTTCTTTTGCTTGAGAAAACTTTTTTTTTCTGTTGTTTTTTTCGTTTCACCGCTTTTTTATATTCATTTTTGTACTTTTCAAATTTTCGAGCAGACTACGACTTTGTTCATTTCCTATGCTTTGAACTTCAATATTTAAATTTTAGATGCATCATTTTTTTTGGTCTGTTTTTGTTGGCAATGAATGTTTCACTTTCAGAATACAACTTGAAAAACATCCTTCAAAATGATATATAATGTATGTAAGGATCTGATTCTGCAAGTAATACGGTATGTGTTATAAATCTTTTTGTGCTCATTCAATTAATTAAAAAGCTTTTGACCCCCTTTTTTTATGAAAGCAAAGGAAGGCAGAATAGGAAATTAGCCTTTTTTGCATTCCGTTAAAATGAAGAAAATAAATTATTTTTGTCTTAACCCCCTATATTTTTAATGTTTTCAACACTTGATGCCCAAATCCAAAGGATTTCCGTGTAATGATAAAAAAAAATTGAAAGATTAATATACCGTTTTTGCCTTCCTTTCATAGCCTACTGCTTTCTGGAATCCACTTTTTTGTTTTTATTTAACTTAAAATAAAAAAAAAATTAGAAGACAAAAATGAAAGACAAAGTATATCAGACACTTTTTTTAGAAAAAGAATTTTGTAATACGATATTCTCTTTCCGCTTTTGTTTTTGCAAAAAGGAAAGAAAATAGATTTATTTTTCATTTTTTTGCTGAAATTACAAAAGTTGTTTGTTGTTTTTTTAACTTTTCTCAGACTTTTTAAACTGGCATTTTACCAAAACGATGATAAAAAAAACAAAAAAGAGGTTTCCCTTAAAACAAAGGAATTCCTCTTTTTTTCTGACAGTATCTATGACACTTTTTTTCTCCTGCTATAATTTTCTTTTAGCATAACTGAACCGGTTGTTTCTTTGCGATTTTAAAATTCTAAACTTTGTTCATTTTTGCAAAAAAAGAATATGAAAGTTTCCAAGCATAAAATTTTATGCCCCCTTGACACTTTTTTTGAAGCAATTTTGACTTAAGAAAAACTGCCATTGGCATTCATGTGTTTCCTTCCTCTTTTTCTCGTCTTCAGCATTTTTTTCAAAACATTTTTAAGAAAAAAAAGCTAACACACGCCACAATTCACACATTGAAGGAAAGAAAAAAACTTTTTTTTAAAACGACCGACAGTATGCTGTAGAAATGTTGCAAATGAAATCTCACGTTTTAAAAAACCATTAAAAAATAAACTCCTTCAAAAAGCGCCTTTTTTGGCGTGTTTATTGAAGATTGCATAATTAAGAATGTTTTGAGTCTTTAAAAAAATAAATAAACAGAAAACAAACAAACAGTTTTTAAACCATTATTAAAAAAAATTCCTTTTTGAGAAAAATGTTAAAAATATTATCGAAGAATATAGGCAAGAGAAAAATAGAGGGCACCCGGTTAAAGATTGATAATTTCATTTCATTGTTATGAAAATTAGATATTCATAAGATGTTTGATGATTGATTTTATTCCGAAAAATAAAATAGAAACCAACATTAATGAATTTTTTCCATATTTTTCTATTCTCTTTTTTTTGATTTTTACACTATTTTTGGGATGGGTTTTTCTTTTCCTCTTTGATTTAATTTGAAAATACCTAAAAAGTGATGATGATTGTTGATTGCAACAGGAGCAGCAGCAGCAACATCAGTCAGTCAGTCATCATCATCATCCCAAGTAAAATAATGCGTGTTCCATTTGAAAAGACCTATTTTTTGTAAGAAATAATAGTCGATAAATGAATGTGCACAGCCATCTTTAGTTGCAAAAATGAAAAAAGGAAGAAGTCGTTTTATCAGAAAAACCAGACAACAACGAAGCATCGAAATCACTTCTCTCTTCATTTTTTCCCCTTCCGATCTCCAATAATTTTTCTTTTTTTCCGTATCAATGTGTCTTTGGTTCCGTGTTAAAAAAAGTGGTAAAAAATTATTCATGTGGTCAATAATTTAAATAGTTGTTTTTGATCATTTTGGTTTCACTGTTTTTTATATATATGAATTTGTTAATTTAAATTCATCCCTTTATTTTTTCATTGCCTACGCTTGTTTTTTTTTGTGAAAAACATTTTGGAGTTTTTACATTTGCATTAAAATTGACATATATATTTATGTTTTCTTTTTTTTCTAAATTGGGGCTAGCTTTTATCATTCATTGGCGATATTTATGATGAATAATAAGCTTCTTATTTTTTTTCTCTTTCCATTTTAAACTTCATTTTGTTATTTGTGGTAATGGTAAATTAACCTTGTGACTTTTAGCATTTACTCCCCTCTCTTCTTTTTTTTTCAAACTTGTCTTTTTTTACATTATCGTATATGATCTATTGGGGTTTATATGACTGTGGTTTAGTATATAATAATTTATCATAAAAACTTTCGTTTCCTTTCTCTCTTTCTCTCTCTCTCCCTATCCTAACCATAAAAGCCCCTTCTCTTTTTTTCTTTTCAAAAGCATTTCTTCAGCTGTATTTTTGCAAGCAATGAACACGCGTACACATAGCTTCCGGGCTCCAGCTGACAACTAGTCAAGTTTCCGCAAACAAAAACGCATGTCTGCACTTTTTTTTATTCTTTCTTTTCTTCCTAAAAAGGTCGAAGGCTTTTCCTTCTTTTTTTTCTCTCTCTCTGTTTTTAAATATGTATTTTATTTTCTACTGTCAAAAATAAATTCTTGGATTATTTTTTCCTAAAAAAGGAAGCAGGTCTCATTTTTATTCATTCATCGGTTAAGGGCTACATTTTTTTTTGTTTTTTTTTTCAATGTTTTTTCCTTGCCATCATTTGATTTGAAGTTTTTGTTTGAGACATCATCAATGTTAATATAAATGATGTGGTATATAGGAAGCAGGAAAGAAGAAAAAAAAATTGAGAGAGATGTGGTGAACGCCTTTTTGACAAAAAAAATTTGTCAAAATAAAATCTTATTTTTCATGTATGAAAATAAAAAATGTTTCTTTCTTTTTTTAACAAATAAATATATTTATGCGTTTTTTGGTAGTAGTAAGTAAGTACACGGTTAGTTTCAATTATGCAAGAAAAAAATAGGCGTTGCTCAAAGTTTTTTATCATGTCTTTTTTAAGTGACCTAAGAACATTTTTTTGTGGTTATGTTACTTAATAAAAATTTGTGATTAACTGTCTTTAAAATAGAATACCCAGTAACAAACTGACTAACTGATGTATTGTTTAGAACACAAAAGAAAGAAGGAAGAAAATAAATGACTAAAAAAATCAGTTACTTCCTTTCTATAAAAAATATATATAATCATTTTATGTCAAATCAACGATCAAAAACAGCAACAAAAAGTGAAAAAAAAGAAAGGGAAAAAAAGAGCCTAAAAGAAGGTTGATAAGCTATGATTATTTTTTTTGAAAAAAAAAAAAAAAAAAAAAAAAAACCTTCAAATAAGGATGGCCATTTAAAGGTTCTTAAATAGATAGACGGCAGAGAAAAAAAAACAGAAGGAAGAAAGAAATAAAATGAACATGTAGAAAACATTGTTTTTGCGCTCGTTTGTACAAACACGGCTATCACGCACACATTGATCTACTTGAGATTTTATTTTTTGATTTTCCTTTTTTTCTTTTTTTTCTCTGCTATTTTGTTACTCTCAAATCAGTTTCTACCCTATTTGTAACACGTGAATTCAAGTACATCAATAAAAAAAAGGGAAAACTAAAAAAGAAAAATGAAGTGTTGCTGCTGCAACAGCAGTAACAACTCGTCTCCTTCTTCGTCTATTGTAGTTTCAAAATACACACGCACATTTCCTTTTTTAAAAAGGGTTAAAGGGGGAGTCGCACTTCACACAAACTTTTTATAAGAGGGAGCAGAGAAAAAGAGACAACGCTGCTGAGTCAAAGAAAAGAAATAGTGCGTCTTTTCTCTTTTTTTCCCTGATTTTCAATAATTTTTATAAGAAAAGATTTATGTGAACTGCGACTCCCCCTTTAAAAAAGCGTTTTAACCTTTTTTGTGTGATATAATTTGTCGCGTTTTTTTTTTGTGGATTAGTTTCATTGTTTCAAATTCCGCTTTTTTTTCTTTTCCTTTTTTTCTTCATTGAATCACTGCATTCGTCTGCAGAAACCAGAAAAGAAAAAAACATTCGCTAAAATTTGTTAATTTGCCCTTTTACACTTCCACATTTAAAGTCCGCATTTCGGAAAAAAATGTACTTTTTTATAGTTTTAAATTTTATTAATTTTAAACAGACCTATTTTTAAACCGATACACTAATAAAAATATTTTTTTGATAATTCAATTTTTTTATTCGTCATATTTTGCCTTCCTTTTTGTCCCGTCCTGTAGCACTCGAGTTAAAATTTTTTAATAATACCCGGTTTAGTCAATTGTTTTTCATTGTTCATCTTAATACTGCAGTTTTGCTATATTTAAAAAAATGCTTTTTCTACCTACTCCTTCCGTTTTTATAAGTAAATCTCTTATATGTATTTGACAAAAAAAAATTTTTTAACATTCTTTTTTTTTCATTCCCTTAACTTTCTTCCGTTACTACTTATTTGCACTTCATTTGTCGTTTCAGAAGGCCACAAACCAAGAAAAAACGACGTCAGTTAGTTTTTTTTTCTTTCTATATATAAAACTCCGCCTTTTATGTCCTTATGTGGCAAATGTTTCTAAGGCGGAAGATTAGCAAGTGTGGTTTTCGATGCCATCGTTCACTTTCCCCCCCCCCCCTCTCTCTCTCTCTCTCCTTTTTTTCTTCTTCCATCAGAAGCCCTTTTCCTTCCTTCCTCTTTTATATTTTTTTTTCTACTCCATTTTTGGACGTGAAGCTTTTCAGTCTTTATATGGCGAAAAAAAACTTGAGGGGAAGGGAATGTTTTTGGCGACCGCCCATTTCCGGGCGTCACTTTTTTTTGTGTCGACGACCGTAGGGGATACTTTTTTTTACTGCTTATTGTTTTTTTTTTCAATTTTTTTCTCTCATAGACATCATCGACCACACAAGCATATGCCGTGCCGTACGTGAAAATTGTCTGTCAGTTAAGAACAGGCGACATTTTTTTCTCTCTGCTATTTCCTCTAAATATTTCTCTCTTTTTTTCTTAAATTATAATGTGTTGGTAGCATTTTTTTTTTCAAGAGTATTCAAGTTTTTGATGAAACGGGACATACTTTTTTCTTTCTCTTCCAACTTTTTTTAACTCATTGGCAAACTAATTTCACGCAAGGGCAGTTGCAACAAAAAAAGAAACTTTTAGTAAGTTTGTTCCACAAATCGCACAAAGGCCATTTGAACTTCCCCTTTCTCTTTCTCTCTCTATCATTTTTTTTCTGTGTGCCAAATTTAATAGTTAAAGGGTAACATTGAATTCCTTCCTTCCTCTTTTTTTTCACTTAAAAGTAGATGCTTATTTTTTTTCTTTTTTTAACGCCTTTTTTTGCATCTTCACACAGTTGTTGGCACGCGACAGCTTAGTCACTATGCAATGTTTCTTAAGTTTTTAAAGGGGCTAAAAAAAGTTGGCGATTGACAATTTGATGGCAATAGAGAGGGCACAAAAATACTATCGCTCTAAAAAAAGAGAGAGAGAGAATTCTTTCTCTCGCTCCCTTTTAGTTTTCTAAATTTTTAACAATTGACAGATAAGTGGTTGGGACCGACAACTTCCCTTTAGGATATACGTGTAAAAATTATCCCCCCCCATTGCATTGTGGTTGGATCACTTTTAATGTTCAAAAAACTCCCACAAAACAGAAAGAATTTTCTTCGTAAAAAAATGTTGTTTGACAACAGTGTTACTTTCAAATCTTTTTTTTTCAATTTTTTTTTTACATTTTTTTTTAAAAAAACACTTGCACTTTTATAATGGCAGCTATTTTTATTTTGTTAAATTTTTTTCAAAAAAGGAAAGTTGTTTGAAAAAAAAGTTTTTAAGAAGTTAGTGTCACATGTTATTTCATTCTTAAACAATCTTTTTTTTTATCAAAATGGTTCCGTGTTGTTTTTTTTTTAAACTTCCTGGTTCATTATTATTGCAAATGGGAGATAATACTACTGGTAATAAAAATCCAATTTAATTCTGTCTTCTTTTTTGGAGCCTGTTGTTGTCCAAATTTTTTACTACTTTGTTTCATTTTTTTACAACAACTTTTTTGTTGAAAAATACTTTTTTTTACCTACTTACAGATGTTGTGTGTCTGTGTTATTTTTTCTGAAAAAACGTTGAGGACGTGTCCCCCCCCCCCCCCCATTTCTTTTTTGAGTCCTGGGTTCATGCGCAATTTTGGAGCTTCCTCTTGTTCGCATATCTCGAGAGAAGAAACTTTGTCCTTTTTTGTTCACTTCATCAAAAACAATTTTTTGGGGCAATGCGTTGGTTTTTTTTCCGCTATTTCTATTTCTTTTCGTGTTTTTTTTTGTGGACGAGGAAGAAAGAAGCAAGAAAAAAAAACGAACTTTAAGATACTTTTTTTCCTTTATTCAATTTTTTGCCAACTGTTTCTGAGAGAAAAAAGTTTAATAAAATTTGTCGTTTTTTTCTCTTTTGTTTCTTGTGATTCTTTTTTCTTCTTCTTTTCCGTTGTTTTTTTGTGCCTATGCTAGAAGCCGTTTTTTAAGACTTTTAAAATTTATCCAACATCAAAAACAATTAAATGATTCGTCCTTTATTTGACATGGCTACCACAATTGTCGCCATGGAAGAACTACAAAAATGTATGCTTTCATGCGACTTTTAAATCATTAGTTTATCTTTTTTTTTATCATAAGACCCATACGAAAGTTTATATTTTTCCAAACCTTTTTTTCCTTTTCTTCTATCGCTACCGTATACTTCCTTTCTTTTTTTAAAAAAGGTTACCTCACCGACAAAATTCTGGCAAAGCAGTTTCCTTGCCATTTTTAAAACACCTTTTTTTCAACTCCCAATAAAAGGAACAAACTAATTTAAAGCTTATTTAGTTTACATATATGCTATGTTCAGCAGCCAAACACTTTAATATTTAATTCTCATTTCCCAAGAAAAAAGCCCCTGTTATTTTTGTATTTTAACTTTCATTTACGTATTCTTTATTATTTTTCACGTGTCGCGCCTCCTCCATTTTACCATTACTTTTTTCTTTCTTTCTATTACTCTATTATTAAAGTTGTATTTTAATTTTTTAGGGTCAGCCCAAAACCATTATAATTTATTTTATCTTTGGACCTTTTAATAAAAGATAAAATTCTATTTATCATTTTGTTACCAGTATTTTGACTCTGTATCCCCTCTCACATTAATTGTGTATGTATTATGCTGTGCATTACAACAGCAACAAAATAATACATTTATTTTAATTTATACTTCTTTCAAGCGTTTTTTTTGCAAGGAACCAGATATTTTGGGAATTTTCTGGTTCATATTACCATCATCTCTTTATTATCAGCGCTTAGCCGCCGAATATGAAAAGATATTTGGCGTGGAATCGAAGTGAACAAGTTTGTCCAGCAATTGCATCAAGTCCGCCACCTTCTGCATTTGCTGCTGTTCCATTTGGGTTGAACGGTTTAACTTCTTGTCCTTCTGCAACTGCCAATACGACAAATTTTTTTACTTCTTCTACTGATACAACGACATCAAATTTATTTTCTGCAGTTGTTGCCGCTGCAGCTACCGTACCTTCTGATCAAACATTAAAAATAAATTCTGCAAACATTTTTCTTGATCAAAATAAAACTTTATTGGGGCCCGATAATAATTCTTTGGCACCGAATTCTCCGCAGGTTACCACCACGTCAGCTTTTAATCGACATCAGCCGCAATTGTCGGCTGCGGCTGCCGAATATTTACTGGCGGCAGCATTTGGAACAAATACATCACAATTATCATGCCCTTCAACATCTTATCCACAACCCCTTACACCACTTCAACAACCTCAAACTCCTCAACAACAATTTGATTCATTGATAGTTCAATACAATCATGAACAAAATTTACAACGGCAAAATGCTGCAACAACTGCTGCATTAGTTGCAGCTTTACAACAACAACGTCAACACCATCAAAATCAGCAACAATTACAGCATAATCAAGAAATCCAATCAAATAATGTTACAGATAATAATATTTCTGACCAACGATATGTAAATACCAATGGAAATGTTGACCTCTTTGCAAATGCCGCCGCCGCTGCCGCAGTGCAAACATCAACAATTGAACAAAATAATGCTGCATCGATTGTTGCTCAATTTTCATCATCGACAATTCCTTGCGGAAATGTCGTTGACGGAGGACCTTTAGCAAACAATTTAGCAAACGTGTGCGCCGCAGCTGCCGCAGCCGCTGCAGTAACGGTCACTGCGCAGCCTCCACCGTCCATCGAGAATGTCGGTCCTTCGTCAGTATTGTCAACAACGTCAACAAGCATTGTACAGCCTAACGGGAAATCGTCATCGACCCCAATTATTTTAAATTCTTTAACTTCAAATTCATCTCTTAGTTGTGGCTCATCATCAATCGATTCAACAGCAACAAATAATCATAATAATCCAAATAATAATCATTTAACATCTTCAACTCGTTCAGCGGCGCAATCATTTTTATCACCACAGCATTCAAGTGCTTTTCAACTTGTTTCACCACTTTCACAACAACAACATCATAATCATCAAAATTCTCCCAATATTAGTGGAATCAATTTTTTACAACAACATCATTTACAAAATCAAGTATGTATTATATTTTTTTTCTACTCCCCCCCCCCCCACTCGCTATCTATCTATTTGTTTTTCTATTATTTATGAGTATTAATGATTAAAATTATTTTTGTCAGCCCCCCCCCTTTTCTATCTTTTTTTCTGCTTTTTTATTTTTTAATTTTTTTTAGAATTTATCATCATTAAATAATCCCCAAGAAGCTATACACTCGACAACTTCAGCAGCAACCGCTGCTGCCATCCAACAACAACAAGCATTAACGCTGGCGTCAACTCTTTCAGCCTCTTTGCCATTGCCACCAGCCCCATCCTCTTCGTCAACGTTGTCGTCGTCTACTTCATCGTTGTCTCAACAACAACAACACCACCGACAGCAGCAGGCGGTGCCTGCGGGGCTTTCACAGCACACACAGTCCCAAACAACAAACGAATTTCATCCATCGCCCATGAACCAAGCGGCTGCTGCCGCTGCTGCTGCACTATATCCGCAGCTCATGTGTTTGCCTGCATTGCTCGATCATTTAGGGCCACATATATTGCGTTCACACATGAATTCAACACAATTAAAGCCAATACCAAATAATGAAAAAGTTGATCTTGCACGCTTTCGTGTTAAAGAGCCACAGGAATGGGTTATGGATGATGTATTGGCATGGATGTTAGATGTTGCTCGAAGAAATCAAGTACCTGTTGAAAATATAAATATGCATAAATTTGCAACATGTAATGGTCCAAGGTTATTATTAATGAATGAGCAAGCATTCTTGGAAAGAGATCCTGTTTATGGTACAATGTTATTCAAAGAATTCAGAAAACTCGTTGGTGGTGAGTAATTTTTCTTTAAAAGAAATGCTTTTTTGCTCTTATAATTTTTGAGATATTACTTTGTTTTGTATATACGACGAAACATGTTAATTCTCTAAAAAGGTAAATAATCCCGTTTTTTTTCGGCTTTTTAATTGAGGAAGAAAAAAAGTGGCATTGTTATGTAGGCTGTTTAATTTATTATCTCTTACATTTTCGGTGGACAAAAATGTTTTTTATCTTTTTTTTTATCATTAATGTTCATAGTTTATATCTTTTTATGAATTTAAAATCATTTTATGACATGAAAAAGCGTGAAAAAAAGTCAATATTTTGCCACTTTTATTTTCTGTTCTATGCAATTGGGAGCAAAAAAAGCAGCAAGATAAAACTGCTTTAGAGTTAGAGACAGCAGCTTGTTTTACATAAAAGTCTAAAAATGCTCACATATGATAACACGAATCAAAAAAGAAGAAAAAATCTATCATCACTCCATTTTATACATTTTTCATTGTTATTTACTTTTTTTACATTCTTTTTTTCCGCAATTACCCGATCAATAATTCAAAAAAAAGGGACCGAACAAATGTTTTATGTCAATTAAAAAAACATAAAAAAAGTTTTTCGATATCTAAAAAGAGAATGAACAAACTTTTAGGGATGAAAAAAATGCACAGAAAGCATGTGACGTAAAAAAAGTAATCAATTATAAAAAAATATTTTAGAAGACAATGTAATTGATGATTGGATGAGATCGTATAAAGAAGCAGAAGAAGAATCAAGGCCAAGTACAAGCAGAGGAATATCATTTGATATTAAGCCATTTGATATTAAACCTCCATCATCGCAATCATCTTCATCATCACATTCACATACACATATTCAACAACAACAACACCATCACCAGCAGCAGCAACAACAACAACAACAACAACAACAACAACAACAACATCACCATAATTTTAACGGATTCTTAGGTGTACATTCACCAATTTCACCATTAATACAAAATTCATTGTCGCAACAGCATGCTGTTGCTGCAGCGGCCGTTGCAGCAGCTGCATCACAACAATTTTTAAAGCCTCCAACAACTTCATTAAATAATTTACATCGTCCACCTCCACAACTTTCTGCAGCACAAATTGTTGCAGCTGCACAGAATTCATTATCAAATGGTGGTAATACATCTTATGATTCTCGAGGTAGGCTTTCACTTTTCATCTTTCCTCAAATGTTTTTAAGCTTAATTTAATTTTTTTGGCAACATTTAAGATGCTTGATAAAATTTGCGCCTTTTTTTGATTTCCTTTTTTTCAGTGTTAAAGAGACTTTCCTTTTTTTACAAAATCGAATGTAAAAAATTTTTAGCCTTTTTTTGATAAAATACGAAAAAACTTTACTGCCATTAGGGACATGAAAAAAAGGCAAACAGAAAAGATAAAACATTTAATGAATTTTTAACTTTTTAATCTGTTTGTTAAGATTTATCAAAATGGAAAAAAAGGGAGAAAAGATTAGAGTAATTCCATAAATGACATTTTTAAATATCTTTTTTAAAGACAACAAAATAATGTTTGCAGGTGATCAATCATTTCATGGTGTCAACAGCTTAAGGATAAAGAAAAATAAAGATGGAAGACCAAGAAAAAGGTCACAACATACAAAAGGCAATAAATTATGGGAATTTATTCGTGATGCCTTGAAAGATCCATGCACATGCCCGTCAATTGTTAGGTAAGTATACTTAATTTTTGTTTAATTAATTTATTCTTTCTTTTAAGATGGGAAGATCCTGTAGAAGGAGTTTTTCGAATTGTTGAATCAGAAAAGCTTGCACGTTTATGGGGTGAAAAAAAGAATAATCAAAAAATGACTTATGAAAAATTGAGCAGAGCAATGAGGTTTGTTTTTCTTTGTTTTTAATCCTTCCTTCCTGTAATGTAACAGCATTACTGTAATCAAAAAATAAAAATAAATTCTAAAATGAGTCATTTTATAGAACATATTATGAAAAGCAAATCTTAGTCCCTGTTCCAAAGACCGGGTTATATCCAAAAAAATTAGTTTATAAATTTGGCCCTGGTGCTAATGGCGTTAGTGCACCTCCACAAATGATTGCCGCATCCACTGCTGCTTCGAGAATGGAACCAATGGATATGGCATAATTATTTTAAAATTTATTTATAAATGATTTTTCTTCATATTTGTGGTGAGTTTTACAATGATTACCGTTATTCGACACGACGACATTAAAAATTAATTTTTTAGATAATTTTCTGATACAATGGTACAAAAATAGTTTTTATTTTTTCCAAATTCGGTTAGCAGTTTTTCATTAGCTCTTCCCAATAATGAACCTCAAAAAGATGCTTAGTTTAAATATATATATATATATATGTGTGCGTGTGAATGTAAGAAGCCTCTCCTCTTTATTAATTTAAACAGAAAAGTACAATGCAAGCTGTAATCAAACTTAAAAACCCTATTGATGAAAATTTTATTTATAACAAAAGAAGAAACATTTTTTGCTGCGCTTAGACGGGTTTCATCAATACCACATTTACCAGATGGAATAAAATTTTCATTAAAGTACAAAAAAAGAATGAAACAATACAGTTTTGTTATCTTTTATCGAATCCCAGCATCATTGTTATTATTATCCTCTTTCCTCTGTTTCTAATATATTCTTTTTAAATATATAAAACGAATTATATTGTAGTCTATTCTTTTCTATTTTTTATTAAGAATTCAATGTTCAAAGAGTTTTAAACATTCCTTTTATAAGATTACTGTATTTTTAGCTCATTTTTTTATGTTTGTCTGTTGTTAGTTCTCTTTCAAGGGTTTTCTTTTTAAAGCTTAATTCCTTATATTTTATTTTATTTTATTTTACAGGGTTAAGTTTTTATTACAAAACAGGGTACCTAACAAAAAAATTTACGATTACCTATGATGATACAAAAAAAACTGAGAAACCAGAATTCTATTAGGACTTATTTTTTTATATTTTTTATACATTTGCCACCGGTTATATTTTTAAGTATTTTTATTACGACTTTTCTTTCTTTGTTTTTCTGTAAAACTCTTCGTTTTTCGGTTTTTCGGGGTGCAAATGTGTGAGCACGCTTTATTTGTGTCAGTATCTCTCTCTCTCTCTGTTTTTTTTTTTTGTAAATGTCGTTTCAAAAGCATCGAAAAAATTTCTTTTGCATTCAATTGTATTACTGTAATTTAAATTCTCAATGCTTTTTTTTGTCTTTGTGTGTTTTATTTTTATTTTTTTCATTTATTTATTGTAATTAATTTTAAGGTAACAAATAATAGGTTTTTCCCCCGTAATCTTGCCGACGTTTAATAAAAAAAACATTTGGCTTAAAGAAATAAACGTCGTTCTAAAATTTTCAACGAAGAAAAAAAGTTTAAACTGAAAAAATATTATATAATAATAGTAATTTTTGTACATAAAACTGTGTTTCTTTTTTTAAAAGAATAGAAATGTAACAAATAGTTTTTTTTTCAACAGAAATATTTAAATTACAAAGCTCGTACATGCATTTTCATGAAAGCTTATATCCCTTCCCTTTTTTTATTTTTATCCGGTTTACAAAAAATAAGTTTTACGAGTCATTTTTGTGGTCTCATTTATCTTCCCTCTATGTGTTTGTTTTCTTTTCTCTCTCTGTATCTTATATCCATTTTTTTAATAACATCGAAAAAAAATTATTTGTAATGAATAAAATTAACTAAATCTATATTTATCTACATGTATGATTGCTTACGACATTTTTCTAAGAAACATAAAAAATTTGAAAGAAAACAACACTATTAAAGGATTTTTTTGAATAAATTGAATCTTAAAAATGCCGTCATCAAAAACAATTTTTCCTTTCTGCTTTCCAACCAACTAATTGATAGTGGAAAAAAATGGAGCACGTGCCCATGCCAACAACAGCGGCAGCAACAAGCAACAACTTGGTTGTTAACGCTATTTTTTTAGAAAATTTAACGAAAAAAACTAGTCTAAAAGAAAATTATCGATGAACGTCAAATGCATCCGTTAACATTTCGAACTAACTTAAAGAAAAGAAAAATAAAGTATTTTTTATAAAAAAACCAAAGTTTAAATTTAGAGGAATGCATTCAAACATGTGCTACATCAATGACTGAATGCAGCTAAAAATATCAAACTTCAACTTTTTTTGAAATATTAGGCGCATGTTTAATTGAAGATAAATGATGTGGAATTTTAAAAACTTTATCAGGTGTTGAACCTATTATTGGCATTTAAGAGGAAAAATAATTCAAATTTAAGTTATAAATTTATTCAAAGCGATAAAAGATTGTTGCCCACATTTTAACAAACACTTGAAAAATCAAAAATATACGGTAGTCACAAATGGAACTTTTTTTTGTGATTTTTGATCAATTTGATTTTTTTGCAATTTATTATTCTAATAGCTTACGTTATCTCGATGGCTTTTATCAAAGTTCAAATATACTCTTTTTTTAAAAACAAAAAACATTTGATTTATCTTTTATTTCTTATCAGTTCTGTTTTGATTCATGCAACAATTTTTAAACATCTTTGATTGCGTATTTTTGATCTGTGCTCTTTCATATTTTAAAGTAAAAACATAACAAAAACTGACAACATTTTTTATTCTATTATATTTTTAAGAAACCTCCTCCTTCCTTCTCTATCAGTTTGCTCTTGAATGTAATTAAAAGATGTGTAAAAAAATCTCCACTGCAAAAAGAAAGAAGAAAAAATGCGGAACAACTTTTCCCATTTTTTTGTTTGTAATGTTTTAGAATTAAATTTATTTTTTCTTCTTCTTTTATGGTGAGGGATGTCCCTTTTTAGTATAGTTGAACAAAAAAGCTGTGACACAAAAAATTCAATAACGCAGCTCATTTTTTCTTGGAAATAATTTTAGAAAAGATTAAATTTGTTTAATTTTTTTATTTTCAGTATTTAACAAAAAATGAAAAGAAAACCATACACGTTTAAAGTTGTCTGTTACCGTATACAAAGAAAAAACGATCTTTTAGCACTTTGAAATATACAAAGATAAAGAAATTATAAAAAATATATCACAAATTTCTTATGGTGAAGCAGAAAGGCTGGCAAATGACCCCCAAATTGGACTATGATCAAGATGTGCAACAAGTAGTTGAGAACTAAGTTCAACTCTAATTTTTTCAAAGTCACGAGAATACGATAGGAAATATAACATATTGATAACAGCAAGTGTCCATTCTGCAACAGCTGAAGCGACATGAAATTCATAGCCCTAGAATAAAATATAATAATTATTTTTGCACCAGATAAACATTAGATGAACTTTTGAAGGCTCTCATTAAAATTTTCATCAGCTTTTCTGGAGAAAATGTTTTTTTTTAAATTTAAATAACACATTAAATGAATCATTTTTTGTCTTTTTGCCACTCTCATGAACTCTTAAACTTTGTGCATTTACAAATTACGACGCTTAAAAAAGAAAAGAAAAACATGAATAATATGTTTCCTTTAATAAAGTAAAAAAGAAAAAACAACATATGAAGTTGTCACCTTCAGAAGCTTATAAGCTGTGATTAAAAGGCAGGTGATGTCTCACCTTTTTCTTAAATAATAGCAAAAAATTTAAAAAAAACTTATGCCTTCAAAAAATGGCCTTTAATGCTTTCTAAAATGAGAAATATTTTCATGAAAAGTAAATTCGAGAGAAAGGAAGTTGTTTTCTTCCACATAAAAGGCCAATTTAGAATCTAATGTTTAAAAGAACATCAAGAAAAGAGAGCAATCAAATAGTTTCAGGGGAAACAAAAATTGCCCCCTAGTAAAAAAATGAAAGAAAATTACTTACAGGCTGTGGCTCATGACGAGACCATGGACGAGGGGTCGGCTTATCAGGAAACTTGACATGGTATAAATGAGCAGCATAAATTCCAAAGCTCAATGCTGAAATTAATAAACATATTAATACATATATGATTAAAACCATTTAATAATTGATTTGTGAATACAGTGTTAAAAGCAAACCCTTTATGCCTGCAAGAATTAACTACAGAAAAGGTTAATAATCAAATGAGTGCTAATTATTGGATGTTGTATTTTTCAATTCCTTGAAAAAAGTTTTGTCTACAATCTTTCTACAAAGGACAAAGACTAAAACTTAAATTTAAAACTGGCTGCGTGCTTTACAATAAAAAACAACAATAAAATTTCAGTCACTTATTTCTAAAAATTTTGCTAATCAAACTTAAAACATACCAATAGAAAAGGAAATAATTCCGACAACGGCTAAAGTTGTTCGAATATGTGCAACTTGACGACTTGCATAAAGTGGGACCATTCTATGAGAAATCCAAGCATGTCCAAGCATATATATTGCTCCACCACCAAAACAGGTTATTGCACCACATAAATGAATCCATATCACAGCAGTTTCTTGAAAATTTGCAACAATAAACATTCCGCAAGCTCCCAACACACCCATATAAAACGTAATTTTGTTTAGAAACTTCAGTGTGCCATCAAAACTTCGATTTAATTCTGCAATCAAGCTATATCTGAAAAGTAGAAAAGAGAATAGATTGTATAGCATATTTAAGATTGCAAAAATACTAACCGTAATTGTACTATAAGCAGTGAAAGAAAAGCACAACAGTTGAGCAATAAGCTAAACAAGCAAGATTCTGGTCTTGAATTTCCTGATGCAGAAATATATGGAAAAACGGGGTCAACATCCCCTCGAAATACTGAGAAGCAATATGTGACTCCTAAAAATTGATTATGGTATTATATATGTAAATTGAAAAATTAAAAAGTAACAAACCAAGCATAAAAGTAAAAACAATGCTGAATACAACTGGCAAATGACCTGCCCCAAGTAATCCAAGTTGAAGTACCCGCATTTTTAAATAATGATGGCTATATCTTCATGGATGATGTTTAATGTCATCAAAATAAGATGAACTTCAAACTTTATCAAAGAATTTCAAAAAATTCAAACGTGATCTATTTTGTTTTTTGTTCGTGATGAGAAAAATTTTAGTCATTTGTGTTTTTTGCTTGGCTTAGGCTATTTTCAACAGCTGCTGAATTCAAAACATCGTGGGGGGTCTAATTTTTATGCAAATTTTCATTTTCTTTCATTTTTCAACTGTAAACTGTGGGATGGTCAAATCACAAAACTTTCTGCATAATAAATATTTGATCTTTGTTTAAATAAAAATGCAAAATAGTGCATCTTTTAATCATTGAAATCATGCTTTTTTTTAACAACTTTGTCAAATCAGCATTTAAAATTGACCGTTGTTCAAATCAAAAAAAAGAGTTATTGCTTATTTCTTCATTTTTTAAAATTTCATTGAGCGGTACGCATGTGTTGATTGACTGACACGGGATATCAGTAGTTAAAAAAAAGAAAGCAAAAGAAAAAAAATAGGACGATTGGGGTCGCTTAGAAAAACATGATAAGAAAAAAGACTCAAGTCGTTTAGCTGTACCGCCCTCATTGATGTCCATTTGTTCATTGAAAAAGTAAGAAATAGCATTCGACTATTATTGTCAATATGGCGATCAGTCGATTATCTTTGCTTCTTTTGATAGTTTGTATTTATGGAGTTGATGCTAAACTTCGAAGGTAAAAATAGTTAAAGATTAAACTTTCTAAAACTCCTTCCGTAACTTTGTTGAAATTTAGAATACCATTAAAGAAAGTTGAAACTCTTCGACAGCAATTAACTTCTTCAGGTTCTTGGGAAGTTTATCTTAAACATAGAACCGAAAATTTGCGTACTCGGTTTATGAATCTTATTGATGAAGATGCTTTCTCTGCAGAAGATACACCAAACAATGGTGAAATTGATGAAGTACTAAAAAATTATATGGATGTGAGATATTTTTTGCAGTCTTGAATTACAGTAACCCCTAAAAAAACTTATAGGCCCAATATTATGGTGTTATTTCTATTGGATCTCCACCACAAAACTTTACAGTAATTTTTGATACAGGCTCTAGCAATCTTTGGATTCCATCAAAAAAATGTCCATTTTATGATATTGCTTGTTGTATGTTGTTTTCATTTATTTCTTATCAGTTTTTTGCTCTTTTTTGTTTACTTGATTCCCTTTTTTTACAGTGCTCCATCACAAATATGACTCAGGAAGTTCATCGACCTATGTTGCTGATGGCAGAAAAATGCAAATCCAATACGGTACTGGATCCATGAAAGGATTTATTTCAAAGGATAAAGTTTGTGTCGCTGGCATTTGTGTCGATAATCAAGAATTTGCTGAAGCAACTAGTGAACCAGGTATTACATTTGTTGCTGCCAAATTTGATGGCATTCTTGGTATGGCATTCCCTGAAATTGCCGTTCTTGGAGTTAAGCCTGTTTTCAATCAAATGATTGCTCAACAACGTGTTCCTTCTCCAGTTTTTGCATTTTGGCTTAATCGTAATCCTGAAGAAGAACTTGGAGGTGAAATTACTTTTGGCGGAACAGATCCACGTCGATTTGTTGCTCCAATCAAATATACTCCTGTTACACGGAAAGGATATTGGCAATTTAAAATGGATGCAGTTATTGGAAAATCTGGAAAAGTTGCTTGTGCAAATGGTTGTCAGGTTTGATTTATTACTTTTGTTATCACTTTTGTTATCACTTTCAATATGTCAATTAAATTTAAATTTTTTATAGGCTATCGCTGATACTGGAACATCACTCATTGCAGGACCTAAAAAACAAGTTGAAGCAATTCAACAATTTATTGGTGCTGAACCTTTAATTAAGGGAGAAGTAATAAAACTTTTTTTTTCAAAAAAAAATATTAATAATACAATTACAGTATATGGTACCATGTGAAAAAGTTCCAACACTTCCTGAAATTTCTCTTGTTATTGCTGGACAATCTTATACTCTTCGAGGTGAAGATTATATTCTTAACATAACCACCATGGGTAAATCTATCTGCCTTTCTGGATTTATGGGAATTGATCTTCCTGAACGTGTTGGAGAATTATGGATTCTTGGAGATGTCTTTATTGGTCGATATTATACTGTTTTTGATTTTGGGCAAGAACGTGTTGGATTTGCACAAGCTCGAGATTCTCGTCGGTTCCGTGTTGCACCTCCAGTTCGAAAATGTCCTACAATTAGTGATTGCGCATTTGATGACCTCATTGATGAACAATTAGCTGGATCAAATGATGATGGATACTTCTTTTAATTATGTATTTTGTCTTTGAAAAACCGAATGTACTTTTTTTAGAATAAAGTTTTAATCTTTTTATGAAGTTTGAGGACCGACTTTTAACAACCATCAAATCAAACGTCTTTGAGCAACATTAGCAAACATAATAACAACATCATAAAGTTTATTAACAACTTTTATTGCCATTTCTGTCTTTGAAATGTCAAAACAAGTGACCTCTCCAATTCGAACTTTAAACCCTTGAAAGACAGAATAAAGCACAAACATTTACCCTATTGGACAAAAAAGCGTCTATTTATTGAAAAAATACAGAAACAAAATAAACTTTATAATTCTATTAACCCAGCAACTTGTAAAAAAAGTGGAGATAAAAAACATATTATCAGCCAATTCAATCAAATTGCAACCTTCCAAAATTCATTGATGCATCCCTTTTTGATAGTAATAATATACAGAAAAAAAGGCAAAAGAATTTTGATTTACAGAAATAATGGTAAGAATTTTCATTCAAAAAATCTGGCGATTCAACATATGTTTCAGAATGTTTGCACAAAGCATAAACAAAACGCCAAGTCGAACATGCCGACATGACTCCAGCAATAATATTAACGACGCAATTTTTGTAAATCATTTACTCTTAATTAATCTCAAAAATATCATAATGTACGAAATCTTGTCAGGGTGTCTCAAAAAAAAGTCCTGATTTGATTTCACTGGCAAAGAAGTTCATATGAACGAAAACGGATATCATAGTTGCGTTCAACATCAGATAGGATTTATTTCATTTTTTTAAAAATTTTTACAAGAGGACAAATTCGAAATTTCGAATATTTTGAAAAAAATTATTTTTTGCAAAAAAACAAACTCCCATCCGATTCTGAATAACACTGCGCTATCCGTTTTCGTTTAAATAAAACTCATTCGCCAATCAAATCATATTTGCACTTTTTCTTGAGACATATAGATGGAAAAAAAAGAAAAAGTATAATACATGTTTTTTAAAAAATTTATTGTTGTAATGAAGAAGAAGTTGCTGTACAACTAACACCCCGTATTTTTTATATATATTTTTACACAATGTTAAAACTTCCTTTTTTATCAATCCGTTGATCTGAAAAACGAATGTTTCAAAAATATTGAAAAAAAGATAATACATAAAAAAATCACTGATTTTTTTTTCAATTTTTTTTTCTTGTTAAATGTTAAAAGCTGAAAAATATGACATTACTTTTTGAAGATGATACTGAATTTCGTAGGATTGGTGTTGCAAACTCGAATCCTTTTAGAGAATTATCAAATGTCTCCCCTGAAAGCTTGATACATGACTTTGGAAATGAGGAAGAATCTCTGAAGTTGTAGATATTTAAATTTTTTATGCTTTGACCTTTTTTCTATATACTTTTTAGAAGATCGATGAAATGGTGGGGTAACATTGTTGCAACAAAAGAATCAATTTCATCTTCTTATTTATTTTTGGCTGTATTCTTAATTATATTTGTTTTTGCTTCCATCACTCTTATATTTTTGTTAACAAATTTTCATGAATCATCAAAACCTTCTGAAATTTTCTCTGAAAATCATTCAAATATTGAAGATAAAATTTTATCTTCCAAAAAATATATCGAACAAATTGTTACTTTCGGAGGATTTTCTTGTCGTGGTCATTCTGTAAGCTTTGGAAAAATAAAATTTTAACTTTAATATATTTTTTGAAGAATATTGTTATCAGTGAAAATTATCGATGTGATGGCGTTGCAGATTGCCATGATGGAAGTGACGAAGTTGGATGTCAAGGTAACATCATTTGTTGTGCTTTCAAATATTTAAATTTAATATTACAGAATGTAAAACATCCTTTTCATGCCCATATTCCAATGGATCAATCAATAAACTTTGCCTTCGCTCACATCAACTTTGTAATAATAATGTTCAATGTTATGATAGTTCAGATGAAACATTTTGTCAAGCACAATGTTCAACAAATATGTGTTCAGATTCATCCATGTGCTTTCCTCAATCCTTTGTTTGTGATGGTGAATTTCACTGTCCTTTCGGTGATGATGAAAAAGGTTGTAAAGGTGAATGCAAAAATGAAAGTAAATGGTGCAAAGCTTTAAATAAATGTTTACCAAAATGGCAATTGTGTGATGGTATAAAAGATTGTCAAGATGGAACAGATGAAGAAGAATGTGATATCCGGCAATGTTCTGGAAGTGAAAAATATTTATGTAGAATCCCAGATGAAAATAAAGGATACTGTATAAAAAGGATACAGATTTGCAATGGAATTTCTGACTGTCCAAATAATCTTGATGAAAAAGATTGCTTTGGTATGCCAAAATACGGTAATACTAGAACTGTAAAATGTAATGATGGAAATTTTTATTCAAAGATTTATGCATGTTCTGGTATGATTCCTGCTTGCAATGGTATTTGTGACGAATGTGATAAACAATTATCATTTGATTGTGGAAAAAATCATTGCATTTTAAAAGCAAAAGTTTGTTTTTTTTATTTAAACAAAATAATGAGCAAGATTTTTAAGGTATGTGATGGAATTCAAGATTGTCCAAATGGTAGTGACGAAAAAAGTTGTAATTGTACTTGGTCTTCATCATGTCCAGTATTGTTGCCAAATGGAAAATTGAAATGCATTGAGCCTTCTCAAATTTGTAATGGTTTTATTGATTGTCCTGCTGGGGAAGATGAAAATAATTGTATGAAATGCTCTGCTGACAGTGCCTTCAAATGTAAAAATCAAACTAAATGCATTCCACCAACTGCCAAATGTGATGGACGAAACGACTGTTTAGATGGTTCGGATGAAGAAGACTGTACTTCAGATGAATGTGCCATTCATCCATTTCCAATGTATCTTTGCAGTAACCGAAGAAATTGCGTTCGTAAAACTGAAGCCTGTTCACCTTTTTCAACATGTCCAAACAGAACTGTTGATGATGAACGTTATTGCAGTAATTTTTTGGATTCTGAAGTTTTTAAGACAATATTGTAATTTAATTCCATTGAGACTTTTTCTTTTTTTTATAACAGCTTGATATAATTTTATTTATTTGTGCATTCCACTTTAAAAAATTTCAAATGCAACATTTTATAATAATCGATTTTTATAAATCTGAATTCAAGTAAATTTTTTATTTGCAATATTAAGGGATATTACATATATAAACCAATAATGTGCAATTTTATGTTAAAAATTTTTTGTTTTAAACTGATGCAATTTTAGTTACAAAATTATTTGGTGAAATTGTTTAAATTGATTACTGTAATTAATATGGAAATCGAAAGTTGTCTAAAATATGAATGAATTTGATTAAAAAATTTGTGTCCTGAATTAATCCCACGTTGTTTATTAAAATCTCTTTCAGATTGAAGGGGAGTTGTCCAAGAAGTGTGCTGTCGCTTCATGACATCCATATAATATCCAACAGAAAAATTGGAATTACAATTATCTTTTCGGCAGCAGTCTGCACATGTTACTTGATCTTGCCCATATCCAATTGATTCACAAAGTGTTGAACATCGAACTGAACATGCTCGAGAGACACTTGTAAATGAATTTAATGTTGTTGTTATTGCTGTCTAAAATTATAAAACTGGAGTTTTTTAAAATAACACTGATAGCACAATATATGATAATTACAGTATGCCATTTTTTTCGACTCCGACTCCGGCTCAGATTCAATGGAGTCGACTCTAAATCTAATATTTCCTTTAAAACATATAAAACTACTTTGTCAATGGCAATTTTGCTCTATTAAACTGCTTTAAATAATTTTTATTTAAAACGAAAAACTTGTTTTAATTTTTGATATTTTTTTTGATAAAGTTTTAAACGCAATTAAAACATTATAAGGAAATTAAAATAACCTTTCAAAGCTTCTACGTCAAAAAAGATGTTTCAAAACAAAATTGTGCAGAATACATATGTTTTAAAGCATTTCAAAAAAAGTTTCTTCCGGAGTCCATGCATCGATTTAACTTAATCGATTCTGACTCCGTCTCCAGAGTCAACTCCGGAATAGACTCCACGACGCCAGATTCGGTGTCGCAACATCACTTTCAGTCTACAGTAATTAATGAAACAAACATACAATGCACCATGGCTCCCATGCCGAACATGGTTTTATAACTTCATCTTTGGAGACTTTTAATAAAGTTCTATTTGTACACCACGCATTGTGATTATCAATATCATAAACATCATTAAATGAAAATGTACATGAATAACATGATAAAGTTAAGGAAAAAGGAAAAAATAAAATAACGATAAAAGCTAAAAAATATTTTTGCATTACTTTTTTTTCGATGGCAAAAGCTTATAAAATTTCCATAAAGTAGATTTTTCTTGAAGGTCCAAAAAATGAAAAACATATTTCGAGGGGAAACGGAAGTCTTTTTTTACATGGTTCATTGCTTTTTTTTATTTCTTTCTTTCATTTTTTTGACATAAAATCTTCTACCTTATTTGATGTGAAAAATTGCTTAAAAAAAGATAGCCATGATTGGCATCGTAAAAATTTGAATCAAAAATTGTTACAAAGCTGATTTTGCAATAGTGAATTCAAAATATTTAAAGTTTACTCTTAAAATTTGTCAACTTTTTCACTGTATTTGCCAATTTTTTTATCAAGCACCAAATTTTTTAATTACAGCTTTCTAAATTCTTTATTTCAGGAGCTCCCAGTTTATCAATTAATTAATTAAGGCAAACATTTTTTCATAACAAAATAAAATTTTATAAAAAATCCAAAACCTTTATTTTGTTTTAAACACGGGATTGTTGCCGAATTGACACGATAAATTAAGAAAAGTTTTGTTGACGTTCAAAATTTTTATTATTTTTAATTTATATAATGTAATGGCAAAAAAAACAAAATTTTACATCGGTAGCTTAATTATTGGATTTTCTCTGATAGGTTGAAGTTCGGGTGTTGATAATTGTGGAGTTGGCTAAAAGATTCTTATTTGTAAAATCACAAATGTCTTTCAACTCACCAACTGATATTCTGGAAGAAAACTGCTTAATCGTGGACACAAACGAACAGCAGCATTTCTGATTGGTAAAATAAATAAAATAACTAATAATGGATTTGCAGAGCAAACACATAATGGCATAATGATAAAGGTTATTTCAATTGCAATTGCCAAACACTAAAACATATTTGTTGGGGAAAGTAACTTTACAAAAAATCATTCAAAAAACCTTTTCACATAATTCCAATGAAACAAATTCGTATACAGCAAAGACGCCTGTTAAAAGCAATAATATTTCCCATGAAAGTGATTCAATAACAAAATAATCTCGTAAACTTTGATTAAAAAATGTTCGAAATGTTACAGGTTTGTGAAAACAAAAAACAACAATTTGGATTGAAATTAACGCAACTGCATGGCCTATTATTAATGTTGTAATCAACCAAAATGTCATATCCTTATCTTTTAAAGCCATTACAATTGAACATTGTAAAAGTTCTTCGTGAGTTTTATCTTCATCGAATGCAGTAAAAAGAAGTGAAAGAAAAACACATAAAATTAAGATACTGGTTTGTTGAATTGTACAAGCATTAGTCCACGATATTATTGAATGATTTTTCCTGAAACCATTGTTTTAAAACATCAAAGAATCATTTGTTTTAAAAAATGTTTAGTGAAGGGAAACTGGATTGTATAAATTTGGCAGCCGCTTATTTTTTAAGTTTGATGCCTTTGCTCGAAATTTTAATAAAAAAATAGTTTCAATTTTCAAGATCCATTTTAAAAAATTAAAAAATTAAACATACTTATGTTTTAAAAAGGCTTGAATTGCTAAAATTATAGGCAAAACAGATCCATGAATATAAAGAAAAACTAAGGGGAATTCTTGTAATTTGCAATTAATCGTTGTCACAATTGTAATGCATGGATAATGAAAAGCAACAATATAAAAAATATTTCTTGCTAAATGTAATCCAGAAATGCAGGCATAATTTACTGCTAAAGTAGCTAATGATCTTCTTTGAATAATTGAAAGTGGAATTGAATAATAAATTGCAACCGTAATAGCGCAATTAAAAATTAAACCAAATAACGATAAAACTAATTCAATTGTCGAAAAAAACCTGCAACCAATGAATGATTCTTAGACAACAAAAATAAAATAACAATAAACATTTAAGGAAAGAAAAGAAAAGATGACACTTACCACATGTGCGGTTTTAAAAACAATGGAATGCAACCCGTTCGGTATTGATGACCATTATACGCCAACGCAAAAATAGCTTCTTCTTCCATAACTTAAAAACCGCGACCAAAAATAATTTCGTATAGCTATTTTTCTTCAAACAGTGCCGTTTATTTTATTTTTTTTCAAAAAAAAAGAAATAAGAAAGTAGCTATCTTTTTCTTCTTTTTAACAAAAATGCTCTTCTTCTTATTCTTCTTGTTCTTCATCGTTGTAGTTGTTGCTGTTGTTGTTGTCGTCGTCTTCCTCCTCTTCTTCTCCTTCTTCCTCTACTTCTTTATTTCCCTATTCTCCCTTCTTTTCTTCCTTCCTTTTTTAACACAAGAGAAAATATAAAAAGGAAAAGCTTTAATTCAGAAGTGACCACATAGACATTATTTGTGTCTCCTTTTGCTTTTCTTCCATTTGAAAAATAAAAAAAATTTTTAAAGCAAAATTTATTTGTCAATAGAGTAGTTTTTAAGAACTAAATTAAGTCTGTTTTCATTTTTTTTATTGCTTGACTGCTGGACAACTATTTACAAAATCAATGATGGCTATTTTTCCTTCATTTCTTTTTTTTTATCCCTAATCTGTAAATAGTTGAATTGCATGCTTTTTTGCCATTTCCTGCATCTCTTTTTTTTATTCTTCCGAAAAAAAACTTTAAACAACATCTTTTTTTTTGGCCAATTAATTGAAAAAAGCTGAATCTTAGTTTTATTTTTTTCACTCATTTTAGGGCAAAAAATAAGGCTAAAGAACCCTCAAAAACTGTTTTCGTTATAAGAGTTTTTGCTCAATTATTTATCTTTTTTTTTATCAAAATGACGCAAAAAAGGAACTCCAACATCAAATAATATTTTTTTGTTTATTAAATATAATAAAAATTATCATTTTTAATTTAAACCTATTTTTTTTGCCACCGTGTATATTCGAGTCTCACTAAGGATTTGCATATTTAATCAATTAATCTCATTTTTCAAGTTTTAAGTGATGATCTTTTGGAATTCTCTATTTTTCTCATACTAAAGTGGTCAGTATAAGTGGTGGTCCAAATTTTCAACAACAAAAAAATTAATAAATATCATTGATTCTATTGTTGTGCCTGTTTATTATTCACTTACAACTTCTTCTTCTTCTTCATTTTTAGAAATATGAGAGAGAGAGAGAAGAGAGATAATCCATATACATATATATTGTTTAGAGAAATGAATGACACGATACTTAGACGTGTGGCGGCGATTCATGATTTGGCCAATTTTATGTAAATTAGAAAGGCGGTTCCGTTGTTTAAACTGTACAACGGAAAGCTCTCGACTAAAAAAAGGAGAATGAAAATGTACTCCGCCCAAAATGTAACTATCTTTTTTTGTATATAAAAAGCTCCATGAATTGTTCAAATTTGTCATTTACAGTTTTAAGCATCTTCCATCTTTTTTTTCATTTTCATCATCAAAATAAGTTTCTTTTTTTTCTGCTATAGTTAGTGAAAAAGAGAGAGAGAGAGAGAAACAAAATTTTTTGTTGGTGAAACATTTTTATACTAAATAAAATTATAGAAGAAAAAAAAGAGAGAAAACAAAATTTTTCTCTTTAATCTCAAAATGACCTGTATTTTGTGTGTTTAGGATGTGTCGCTTGCTCATTATTATTATATGACATTCACAAATTCTTTTTTGTATATACCAGGTAAGCCTCCCACCGAACTCATCTCTTGATCCGGCTCGTAGGTTTTTCTCCTCATTTTTTTAAAAAAAATTATTGCTAGACTAAAATGTTCAGCAAATCATTTTTGCCTACTTTATTTACCAACGTTCAGATGGAAGGATTTTGTTTCATCTGGCATACATGTTGAAATAAATTTTCTTATTTAATGAGATATCAAATGTGATGGAAAAAAATAAAAACCATATTAATACATCATCTTTTTATATCCATCTTGAAGTAGTAGTTTTCGTGCCAGAAGATGTGTTTTACGATGAATTTGAATTCGTAAATGCACCTATCTGGTATGCAAACTGCTGCCTTTCAAAGCAAAATCTTTGTTCAAAAACATTTTATTTTTATATTTTGAAATTTTAAACGAGAAACGGATATTTTTCTTGAAATCTTATAACTATTTTGGGATTGTGACGTCTAAACTTTTAACTTCCTTTAACAATCAGTTAAAAAAGAGAAGAAAAAAACATCTAAAGCTGCTGCTTCAAAGTCGTTGTCGACGTTTTGTCTCTTCAAAGAATTCATTTTTTTGCAGAAAAAAATGCAGCATTTATTTGACCTTGGAAAAAATAAAACAATGGTTGAAGAAATGTTGCAACGTATTTTTTTTGGTTGACTAATGCTGTTACTGAGTAAGTTTTCTTTTTCTTTGAAATTTCAAGGGGTAAAAAATAAAAATAAAACATTTTAAGCTGACTCCGCCTTTTTAATGTCTCAGTGAAAAGGGTTGTTCCAACCTATTTTTTTAAAAAATGATTGTCTCGAATCACTAAAAAAATGTTTTGCCTCTTTAAAGGGCCATAAAAGTAGAACACTTTTTTTTCATGTTCTTTTTACACTTTTTTTTTGTTTTCTTTCTGGTCTCGTCCCTGTCAACAACAGTCAGCTGGCCGATAGTAAAATGTTTGTCCGTGACTCAACTTTAAAAGGCTTACAATTGTTCTTCCTTTTTTCTTTTTCCATGCTGACTGACGCTCTTTCTACCTTTGTAAAAATGGAATATATATATATATATATATATACAAAAAAATAGAATCAAAATTTAATACAGTCACACTGTTTTTTTTTCTTCTTCTTCTGTGAATGCTTCCTCTTTTGCTCATCATCATCATGTATATGTTGTTGGCGTTGCTGTCTGTTGATCAATATTAAAATAAAGAGGATGAAATTATGAGGTTTAAAAAACTGGAAATATGAAATTAAAATTGAATTAACACTTGTATACTACTATAGAAAAAAAATGATGAAGTCGAAAAAACACACTTAATTAAAATTGGTTAAAAAAATCTCAAATTTTCTTTTTCAAAAAAATTGAGGGTTATCAACATCAAAGGAAAAAAAATGAAATTGGAGGTAAAAAAGAAGACTCCGCCTCAATCAGCCGGTTTTTTTCTTTCACGCGGTCAATGTTCTCTTTCCGCTTTTGTTTACCGTCCCATGTTCCGTTTTTTTCTCCTATATTTTGTTGTCCTAGATTTTGCCACGTTTCATCCTTTAACAACTCTCGCTTCGTTTTTCTCCTTCTTCTTTTATTTTTGATTCTCTAGGAAAAAAGAAATATTTTTACGGAAATTTTTGTTCAAAATGCTACTGCATTTGAAACGGAAGGAAGGCAGAGAAAAGAGCCATGTGTGCAACGCGCATTTTTTTCAAGGATACTTTTTGGCTGCGGTAAAAAAAACAAAATCTTGAAAAAGCGTTTATATTTTTTTTGCTTTTTTTGTTTAAAGTTTTTTTTTGAACAATTGCGTCTTGGTGGTTTTCTTTCTATTTTGTTCTCCTCCTCTTTCTTCCTCTCCCTCTTCCTCTTCTTCTTTTTGCTTGTGTTAACGAAATAATCATATGTGTTGCTTTGAACGGCATTAGCAATCTTTTTGCGGTGTGTTTGCTTTTATGTTACTTTTTTTTGAAAAAAAAATAGATTTTTCATCTTTTTTCTTCAAGAAAAATTGTCAGTTAAAATAAAACTTCTTTCGGTCTCGAGTCAAAGATCACAAGGTCATATTTGCCATTATTTCATTATATTACTCTCGAGAAAGAGGGTTTTTTTCCTGTTTCAATCAGCTGTTGGTTTTCTTTTTTGATCACCGGGTTTTGATTCTTTTCTATATATAAATCTCATCAAAAGCTTTTTTTTGTCTGATCATCATCATTAATTTGTCGAAATAATGCCACCCTGGTTGTTTGAAACGTATGTACTTTCATCTCTCTTCATTTTCCGCTTCTTTTTAAATGGCAAAAAAAATATTTTGCGCAAAAAACGAGAAGAATGAAACGTTCCATGAAAGAGGAACTTTCGTCTTTCTGTCATTCCTCATCGTCAAAAAGAGGAGGGTTGTTTGTTTTTATGTGACAACCAAGTACGCCTACAGATGACGTTTTCTGCTTCAGTCTTTATTGATGATTACGGGCTTCGAGCTTGGTTTTAAAAAAACGAGAAATGTATGTCCAGAACGGTGTTCATAATTTAAATGTCTATTATAACCCCCCTTTTTTGTTGCCAATCATATTATCTCTCTTTTGTTTCTTTTTCGCTCCTTTTTTTGCCTAATTTTATTTTTCCTTGAAGCCTCTTTTCTTTTCACGTTTGCCTTTTTTTTTTCTTTTTTTTTGTCTAAACTGACACTTGGAAACCGTTTTTAGAGTTTTTAAGGGGCGGAACACAGCTGAATGCCAAAAAATCCTTTCTTACCAAGCTTGTCACATCGTTCGGCATGCCAACTCCACTGAATGCCTTGGGCGTGGCACGTTATTCAAAAAAATTTCCAAAATGTTATCCCACTTTTTAGCATGTTCTTTTTTTGCGCACATGGTTTTTTACTTTTAAATTTGCTATAAGGTTTTACCACTTTTTTCTTTGTTCTCTTATTATTATTTCTACTACTCCTTTTTTTGCCCGTTAGTGTCATCGATTATGGAGGAAGAATTAAGCCAAAACATGAGGAATAAAGAGGTATGACATAAAAAACGTTTTTCAAACATTTATTTTTTGTCATCGGGCGTTGCCACCACTACGCTTTTCATACGACTCCGCCCGGTTGTGGCTTTTGATAAAAGCACTTTTTACAGATATATTACCATTATTTATTTTGTTAAATTTTTTATTATCAGCATCATCTATTATTATTATTATTACATTCATACTTGTTATATTATTTGATTTACCAGGTGGCAGTGTGGTTAGCTGGTTGTTGTCAAGTTCAACGGCTATCAGCACTGCCCGCCTGGGAATCAAACAATAAAAGTTGTAATTAATTGTTACAACAAGTTTATTTTGTTTTTCAATTTATTACTTTTTATTATAGTCAAAATTCAAAAAAAAAACTTCATTTTACAATTGTGTATCTAACTAATGGACGTGGAAGCATAACGGTTTGACACAGGTTTATTTATTTTTTACCGGGTTGGTTGATTTTTGTTTTCTTCTTGTTTATCAAATAAGACAATCAAATATAATGATTGTTGCAACAACTTTGAAGAGAGGGAGGGCGAGAAGAGATAATGCAAGTTTGGGTGCAAAAAAAGGGGAAAAATTTTTAGAGAAATAACGTCAGTAACTTTGTTACTTACCGGAACGAAACCATCTTCTTTTTTTGTGGGCTCCTAATATCGTTCTACTTAAGCGTACTAAATTCAAACCGAATATATAAATATATATATATATATGAATTATGAATTTAATTTAAAAAAATAATTACGTCATTTTTTGTGAACTACTATTGCTGAAACGTTATGACGTTTTTTGTAGCTTTTCACAAAAATTTACTACTCATAGAAATAAAAAGATAGTATTACGGAACTACTTTTCTTTCACTATTTAGTAATTAAAAAACTTTTATATTGTAAAAGCTATTTAGCTATGTCATGAAAAAAACAAAGATCAAAGATTTTTTGCCTTTCTCAAGGACTTATTTTTTACTTTTATTATGCTAATACGAAAGAAGAAACCCCTTTTTATTGTTACCATAAACAACAGTAAATAGCCGTTAAACATATAACTTGTGACAAGGAAAAAAGAAAAAGAAGAAAATTTCTTCCTTTTTAAAGCTTCTTACATTTTGGAGGAGAAGGAGAAAAAATAACACTTACATTCAAAAAGCACAAGACTCTTTCTTCCCTCTGCATGTCCATACTTCCGTTCCTTTATTTCTTCCACAACTAGCTGTGCCCGCCTTCCTCCCTTTTTGCATACTTTTACAATTTTTAGTTAGTCAAAATTCCATCAGAAGCGTAAGCATATGAGTATATAGGAGGGCGAGATGAAGAAGAAATAATGGACGTCATCTTTTTTTCCCCCAAACTTTTTAGACAAGAGACCAAAAAACTTCTCCCTTATAGCCATTGGTCTTCAATTTCTTTTCTTTTTTATTTTTATTCTTGAGCAGCAAAAAGGACGACGACAAAGCCCAAGAAAAACAAAATCAGCTGACAACAACCTGCAAGTGTTCAATCTCTATTTCTTTTTTTACCGCCACTTTGTTAAATCAGCTGATTTTGAAGTAATTGAGTTTAGAAAAATGAAATGGATTCGAAGGAAGATACTATTTTGAAAGAATACATCTGTGATTACGATATGTGCATGTACATGTACATACTTCAACAAAAAGACAAAATCAATCACAAGATTTTTTGAATTTGATGAATATTTATCAAAATAGTATTATCATAAAACAATAATACAAAATTTCATGTGTATCAAAAATTTTGTAATACAAAATGGGTCATCGAAAATTTCTCTTTTTTTTCCTTCCTTCTTTTTTTGCCCCGATGCTCGATGATGTTTGGAAAGATTATTGTATTTTATTATTTTTAAACACAAAAAAATAAAAAAGCAAAAACGTTTCTTCTTTTTTACGTATATTTTAATCTTAATTTAGTTTCTTTAAATATTATAGCATGATATTAAAAGAAAGTCAGTTCTACTGTTTTCAAAAGGAAAACAAAATAAAATAAATTGTTTTTCAACAAAAAAAGGAAGAGGGCTGTTTTTTTTTTGAAAAAGGCCAACCAACAACGCCTACTTGAAATCCTTTTAATTTCATGAATATTACTTTTTATTTAATTTTATAAACAAAATATTTAAGCAAAAACAAACTATTTTATTGCAAATTTAATTATTATATTTTTTAAAAAAGAAAAAGCATATGTATAACTTGGATGGAGCCAGCTGAGAAACTTTAATAATAGTTTTTTATAAAAAAGCACTTGAAATTTGCATAATTATAATAATATTTCATTGGATGTCATAGAACTGCTATCTAAATCACTGTATTGACCTAAAAATAGATATTTATTAATCAGTATTCCATATAGATAAATGATACATACCCGTATCATTATTGCTTGTTCCTGGTAAAGCAGTTGTTATTCCAGTGGATTGTGTTGTAGGTTCATCTAAAGTTTGTTCAAAATTTTGATTTGTATCTTCTTCTTCTTCTAATGTATCGGAATGATCATGAAGATTAAATGCTTCCATTGTGCTACTTTCTTCATTTCCGCCCAAATTGCTTGTATTATTATTGTTTGTAATTGTTGATGGAAGAGATGCAGAAGTTATTTCAGTCTTTGCAATTGCACTTGTTGTTGAACGTTGATCTCCACCGGTTGTTGACTCCATTATTGCTTTTTTACCCAATCTTCTTTGAAGAATTTTTCGACATTCTGATATTCGACTTTCACGCTTAAATAAACGGAAAAATATTAAGCTGTTGTTGGAAGTGTATGAGAAAAAAACTTACAATATCAATTTGCTTTTTAAGTTCATTATTTTCTTTCATCAACTGCTCAAATCTTAGTTGATCAGATTTAGATATTGTACTCCGTAAATATGCATTTGCCATTGCTGCTTCATCTTTTGATTGTGGAACTTTATAAACATGTTGAATCTTTGGTATAAATACTAATCCCATGCTTATAAAATTACATAACAACACTAAAATATTATCATAAATTAGAAAAAACAGAAAAGAAATGTATATATGCATGTACCTGTGATTGAAACAAAAGCAAAATTTGCATTCCCTTGTGACCTTATCAATAATGTAACAACGGGACCGGTAACAAGTGACAGAATTGCAACATTATAAATTGCCATACCAACAAATCTTGAATCGTTAATATACCTGAGTTTAAGATTTCTAGACTCGTATGCAAGAAAAAGACCAAAAACAAGAAGTAGACATTTATACCCGAGAATTAACGCTAAAAAATATTTTTTTTTCGTAAATGATTTATTTTATTTTATTAAAATGTTTTTACCAATCCACATTTCTTGATGATTACTTTCACATAATTCCAAAATTGGTAAAAGTTTTATATCTTCATCAGTTCCAACAGGGGGATCCTAAAAATGAATTTAAACATTCTGAATCAAAATAAATAAATTCTACTAACTTGTAAGTGAAACCTTTGCTCTTTCCTTTTTAATGGATCCAAAATAATCCAAAAAATAATTATTAAAGAATCAATACCAAACAATGTTGCAATTACAGTATAAAATTTACCAGGTGGAATAGGCTAAATGATTAAAAGGTTATATCTATTGTTATGATTGTTGATCACTTCTTTTAAATGGTCAGTGTGGTATAAATGGCACACACTCCAGTGCAAAAGTGACAACATAAAATTAATTTAAAAAAGTGCAGAAAAAATAATCAAGACAAGGGAAAATAGTTAAAGGAGTAAAAAACAGGGCAATTTCCAATATTGGAAAATAATATATTTGTTAAAATAGATGGAAGAGTTACTGCAGGTAAAAAAGCAAACAAAACAAAAACGAAACACAATAAACTAACCAACATCCCAATAAAATAAAATGGTTTAGCACAAAGGATAAGTATTACAATATTTAACATATATTTTTTTACTGTATATTTTTTTATTCATTCAATACACACCTGATTCAGCAAACATGGCCGTCGTGCAATAAGTGATCCATATGCATGTGTTGAAATTTTTCGTAATGCTGCAGCAACAAGGGCTTGCCTTCCAACCATTGCAGCAATAAGCATTCGAATGCTTTCCCATGGTGATCCATCATCCTGTACATATTGTAATCGTATTTGATTTGATTTTTTTTGTTTTAGTGAAAAAAATAAATAAATAAGGGTAAGACAGGTGATTAATAAGAAATATATTAAAACTATGGTAAAATTTATAAAATAAAATAATATTTAATTATCAATTCAGTGATGAATGATAAAATTTATTTTTATAATAAAGAAAAAGTGCTTAAAAATATGCAATAACATAAGCTTTAACTACTATACCTTTTATGGTGTAAACTTTACAGTAACCAGCATCAAAAAAGCAACAAATACATCCATCAAGGAAGTGATAAAAAAGAAACTGTCTTTGAAAAAAATGGATAAAAAGATTTTAAGGGTTAAAACATAAATGTGGTTTTTATTATCAAATCTACTAAAAAATGTGGTAAAAAAGTTTAAACTTAAAAATTTGAGAATTGTGTATTTAAAATTAAAAATTTTGTATCAAAAAAAGATTGCATTTAAAATAATAAAAAATAAAATGTTTTTAATAATAATTTTCTAATAGGATACAAAAGATAGTGGCTGGGGATGAAAAAGAGGGGGTTAAAGGGATAAAAGACAAACTACTAAATTTATATAAATATATTTTTTTGTCTAAGCTCTTTGGGGAACTTGTTAATGACTTTAAAACTAACCTCCTCTTTTGTTATTAATGCAAGCTCTTGATTTTCAGACGCACTCATACGATGTACAATCCAAACTTTTGCAAACATTGAGCCATATGCAAATGTGAAGCCAATCATTAAAATTGAAATACGTGACTTAAAAAAAAGTAAAATTTTTAATTGGGATTTTTAATAAAAATATAAAACTTACGTGACATAATACAGAGAAGGAATCACGCGGAAAGGTAATACCTTCAGCAGGTAAACCCATGAGCACTAAGCTAATTGAGCAAAGAGCACATCCAACAACAAGAACATTATTACATTGAGGTTGAGATTGAAGGATTATACTGTAATATTTATTTTTTTAAGATACCTTTCAATCAATATATGTGATAATTGATTACCTTCGGTAAGAAAATTTTACATTAAATATGAACATTGCTAATGAAAATAGAAGAGCAAGAATTGAAAAAATTATTACACTTATATACAATTCAATACTAATTGTTATCAAAGATTCTTTAACAATTGTTGAATCAGGTGGCGCACCACGAGAAGTAAAAAATTTTTCTTTTCCAAACCAATCAAATTCTTGCTGAAAGATGTCATAATACCCGAGTAAAACATATTTGCCATTTTGAAGTTGTTCATATTGAGTTTTTGCAATCCGATCACCCAAATCAGAGAATTTAACATTTCCCTTAACAAATTTTAACGTTTTTTATTATTTATCTTTTGAATGCTTACAGAAACTCCTTTAAATTGTGTTTTTCTGATGCATTCAAATAAATGTTCAAAAATTATGGCATTGTTGTAATTAAAGTCTTCCAAGTCAACGCCTTTTGGCAATGACCCCAAAGTACAATTAAATGCCAATGCCATTGCCCAAGCGGCATCATATGCAAGAGGGGCTTCAGGAAATCCACCTGTATTTGCAGGATCAGTATCAAGTAAAGTTTTTAAGCGTGTTTGAAATTGTTCCCCACTCATACCAGATACCCCAGGTCTTTTATCAGGACTTAACATAATTGATTCAGTTGTAAAATGATATTCTGCAGCTGTTGCCATCTAAATTAATAAAATATATTTATATTCGTTTTTACAATGTCTAACGATAATCTTTGATTTGATCATGATCAGTACGTGCAACATGCACAGACACAGAGAAAATGTGTTTCGAAAAAAATCGAAAAAACAAAACTTATTTTCTTTGTGAATGCGCATGTTGCACCCATTGATCAATCGATCATGATCAAACCAAAAAAGATTATCGTTAGACACTGTAAAGGGTTTAACAACACACTTGTTGAGCTGTGCAATTTAGGCCTTCTTCTGGAGGTGGAATATACCAAGTATCAGCATACCATCCAATAAAAAACCAAACATATTTACTACCATATAATCCATGCTTGAAAGCCTATAATTATTACGTTTTATATGTTTAAAATTATGCGCGTGCATATGTTTTTTTGCAAAAAAGCCAAAAACAAAAGATTTTTCCATGAATGCATTTTTGGCTTCTTTTTTTTCCCTTTCAAAATTCCAATTTGCGCCCCAAAAATAAACTAAACTCATTTCCCTGGAAAAATATACACATACCTGACAGAGAACACGACGCGCTTCTGTGACGTAAAATAATCCAACAATAATTCGGGCATCTTGTCGTACAAGAGTTTTTACGGCATCTGTTGGATCACCATAAAAGCTTTGTCTCTCAACTCGAATACCCTTTTCTCGACATTGCTCTTCTAAATCTTTTGCGGTGGAAGTAAATACTTCTTCAACGGACTGAATAATGGTAATTTTTTTCCATTTAAATTGTTCAAATATTCGAATTCTTGCTGGATTTTGCATATTCGCGGATGGATGAGTACGAAATAAAGTTGGAAATCGTTGCCGATTTGAAAGAGCTGGTGAACTTGCTCCATAAGACAACTAAAAATTCAATTAAAGGAATGTGCAGTTGTAAATGTTACAAAACTATTTTACCACCATGAGATTCCATACTGGAGCTGATTCTGCTACTACGGTGGTTACCGGACTACACCCCGACAGAAGGATAAGTTTTACAGGAGGTTTATACAAAAGTTCAAACATTTGTTTTGAAGCAAGCCCTGGTTGACACTAAAAATTTTATTACCAATGATTGTAACAAATGTGTTTTACAATAATTTAAAAAAAGATCTTACTTTGCTATTGTAGCTATGAAGATTGAGAACATAACCATGAAGGACATTTGGATTATTGTTAATATCGTCAAAAGCCATTTCAATTGCTGGTCGACAGGCAACACCCCCAGGCCATCCACCAGCTCCAGCTTCCATAGGAAACAATGCCCCAACATGTAATTCTTTAAGGCCTTCATAACTTCTCTGCTGCTTTTTACTCCCAATTGTTGTTACTTCTGATGCTGACAATGAATTTGTAAAACATGTTAAAAATATGATGGTAATTACAAATATATAACTTTTATAGGGTGACCGAGACGGGAGTTGCCGATCAAATGCGGCGGCAATGCTCCCGTCAACGGCAAAGCTCATTGGCTTTTTGATTTAATAAACTCATGCACCTTTGAAAATATTATTATTAAATTGCATGATTTTAAGCATTTCACTTGGCTATCAATGAAATTTAATATCATTGAAAGCAAAATAAAATGCCAATGTTGATATCTGTTTTTGAGAACAAAGGAAGATGAAGAATAAAAAATTGAAAAGATATTTCAAAAAAAAACCACAATAACCAAAATATTGTTGGTGTCAATCTTCTGAAATTGCTTTGAATAAGGATTCTTTAAAGAAAAAAAAGAGATGAAAGAAACGAAATAAAAGAAAATAAAAGGGGGGGGGGAATGAAAGATATCACGCAAATTCTGTCATTTCTTGTCTATAAATCAGCTAAAATGCAGAAATTTTTTTTCATTTTTTAATTTATATTTATTTTTTTCTTTGAAAAAAAATTGGAATGCAATAAGATTTTTTTTCAAGCATTGAGCTATTTTTTGCTTCCCCTTTTATTGAAAGCTATTAATCTTAACGCCTTTGGCAACAGTAGACCGACTGCACACGTGGGAAAAAAAGTAGAGAAATTTATTTCTGAAGCGTCAAGATCAATCCACACATTTATTTTGTTCGTTTCTATCTTTAAGAGGATTTTAATTATCTCTCTCTCAAAATGAAAAGATTGAAACACAGGGCACAAAAAAAATTAAAATGGATTTAAACCTTTGATAACGAAAAAAAGAGTTGCAAAAAAATTGATAAAAATAAAACTAATTTGCATGAAACTTTAAAAATATTAAGGAAATTTGTTTTTTGTAGGGTTTAGGAATATGATATATGATAAAATAAATATAACAATTTTCAATTTTCTTAACAAAATTTGAAAGAAGTGACAAAAGTTGAAAAAAAATTGACGAGAAAAAACATGAACCAAACTTTTGTCTTTGAATTGCCTTAAAATATCTTTCATTGTTTTTAACTTTTGCTAATTTTGTAAAGAAAAAGAACAGAAGAAGAAAAAAAGAATTGGGGGTTACTGGACACATGCCTATTTTCTGTTAAAGGAACAAATATTCATCACTATGAAAATGAAAAAAGGACTGCCTCTTTTTCTCCTTCTTTTTAGCTACCTTCATTCTTCTTCCTTTTTTCAATCTCTCTATATTTTTTTCCACCTGGTAAAACCTTTGAAAGAATGCAAACGAAGCAACAATAACGTGCAATCGGAATAAGAAGAAAAAGAAAGCAGAAGGAGGAAAAAAAACATGAAATTTCAAAGTCATCTTTTCTTTTTGTGTGCTTGTTATTAGATGAAATAAAAAAAATGTTGCTATTTTTTAGAAGAAAAAAAAGAGAAGTCCTTTGAATGTTTTAAAGTTTTAACCGTTTTTGCACATTTTTGTTAAAAGCTTAAAAATTAAATGTTGAAAAAAAAACGTCGACCTTTCTCTCTCTCTCGTTTTTTTCCTCTTCTGCTTCTTCTTCTTCTTCTTCTTCGAAGCAACTGACTAGACAATGAAATCAAAGCACTTCTTTAAAGTTAGTGTTTTTGTCAGAATAAGCTTGGTCTTCTCTCTCATATTTTTTTCCTTCATTCTTATTTCATCTTTTGACTACCGCTATTGGTCCTGAAAAAATTTCTATTCATTCGTTTATTCAAGAATATATTTATTTATATAAAAAAATAAGAAAGAAAGAGAAAAAAGACCAGTGAAAAATAAATGGTTTAAAATAAAAGCTTTTTTAAAATAATAATAACTAATAATTTTTAATTGATATAAAAAAAACTTTTTTGGCAAATTTTTATGAAAAAAATAATATAAAGAAGAATGTAGTCTTTTAAAAACTAAAGGTTGCGGATCATTGCTAATTTTTGTTGATTAAAAAGTAATGATCTTCGAAAAAAACAAGCTTCAAAACATAATAAAGAAAAGCTTTCGAAAATGCCATCATTCTTAAATCCTAACTCTTAAAGGATGAAGCCTTGATTAACTTAAGCTAAAAAACAAAAGAGGCTTAAATCAAATATACATAATCTGATTTATAGGCTTTTCTAAAAGAATTTCCTTGATAAAAACTTTTTTCATTGACTATTAAAACTTGAAAAAAAGGCTAAAGTTTGAGAAAGTTATTTTAAAAAAGTTGACAAAATTTTTAAGGAAGCTGCAAAAAGCAAACCCAGCTGTCGCTTCTATAATTGTACGTCAAAATAAAACAAAAATGGTAGTGAAAGTAATAATAAATATAAAAATTTATTTTTTACTTTTCAAAAAACAGCCAAATAAATGAATTCATAAAAAATGAAAAAAATCATTTGCTTTACACCTTTTTTTCTCAAAAAGAGAAAAAAAGAATTAAAAATCAAATGGCAATTTGGAAGAAGCATATGAGTACATTAAGCCTGAAGATAAAAAAAAAGAGCCCCGTCGCTGCTGTAACATTAATAACAGTATATTTTTATAAGCAATTATAAAAAAAATAATGGATTTTTGGCAAGAAAATAAAGTAACAAACGACTTTATTTTTTCAAGGAAAAAATGATATTATTCCTTTATATATTTTTTCATTCCTCCCATTTTTTTGAAGTTATAACAACATGCATAAAACGCATTAAAGCGAAGTTGTTATTTATCAGCAAGTTGCGAAAATTGGCACTTATAAAAGTGAAAACGATCTCCAAAAAAGTGGCCCTTTAAATATGTATGGTTTTTTTTTCATAGCAGCCTTTTTTGTAGGCAAAAGTTGCTGCCAAAAAAGGGGGGCAGCTGCTCCTGCTGAGAGAAAGGACAGAAGAAAAAAACCGGATTTTTTCCAAATATATACCGTATATAAAAATGAAAAAGCAAGACAATGAAAAATTTTTGGATAACAGTATGATGGATTGTCTATTGAGATAACGTGAAAAAAAAGGGAATATAAGATAGCCGTTAGAAGGAGGAGACAAAACTGCAGCTAAGTGATCCATTGCTTTTCGCCTATCTTTTTTTTGTCGTAACTACTTGAGAAAAGGAGAAAAAGGAAGAAGCGACAAGTAAAAGCAGAGAATAGTTTTTTGCTATGTAAAAATGCGACAAATTCCCAAATGGCAAAAAGATGAAAAAGGAGAAAGCTTTCACACCCGGGAGGGCAAAAGATACAATCAGTGATCAATTGCTTTCTTTTGGAGACATTGTTGTCACAAAATGAACAAACGGGAGGCCATATTTGTTGGATGTTATTTATATATATTTTTCTTGACAAATATGGCATTGTTAAAAATATGAAAAAAAGAACAAAAGAAAAGTAAAAGAATCATATCCATAAATAAACTTGAAAGAAATCATATCAATGGAAAAAATGATTGAAAGAATGAAAGCGGAGGAAAGGGAATACGGTAAATATGAAAAACTTCTTTTCATTTTCTTTTGACATTTTCATATTTTTCAAAAGAAAAAAAACAAAAGGAAAAGGAAAAGGAAAAGTGATAAAAAATTATTATTTAAAAAGACATGCCCGAAAAAAAGGAGTTAGAACTAATTTTTAAGTTGATGGATGAAATTTGTAATGGTAAACGAGTGCCACTTGAAGAACACTAAGCCTTCCAATTGAAAAGGCTTAAGAAGTAAGCGTGACAAACAAACAAAATTTTATTGTTAAAAAAAAGGAAACATACCGAAATTCTATTACTTTAAATAAAAAAAAGTTATTGTAATTTCAATTTAAAATTTTTAACGAAAAAATGCATCTTTTTTTAAAATGAAATATTGTTATTGAATTATTTGATGTACTTAAGCCTGTATTTTATTATTATTTTTTATTATTGTTTAAAGGGGAAAAGAAGGAGAAGACAACTTTTTAGAGGGATGATGATACTAAAGCCTTTTCCCCTTTTTTTCGTGTATTTCTCCCTCTCTCTAAAACGCTAATACCTTATTGTTTTCTTCTAATCTCTTTTTTTCTGACAATGCCGTCGTTATTTCTTCAAAAAATCATTGCACTTTTCATGTTTTTGACAACACTAATATCCATTATTGCCATCAGAAAAAAATAAAACCAAAGAAAATGTTACAAAAAAAAACCACAAAAATAGGGATATTTCAAAGGCAATATGTTAAAACAAGAGAAGAAAAAAAAATAAAAACGGCAGAAAAATTGAGGAGCTAATCCCCTTGTCATCGTTGTTGAAGACAAACGTAGAAAATAAAGGGGGCATTGCTGAAAACTGCAGAAAAAAAACTGCACAAATTCACCAATTCCGGCACACTTAGGGTCTCCTCCTCGCCTTGCCTTCCTTTTTCCTTCTTCTTCTGCTTCGTCTTCATCTTATTCTCCTCTCCTTTGCTTTTTCCTTCCTTCTTCTTCTTCTTTTTCCAAGTGTAACGAAGAAGAAGAAAATGCGCTTCGATGGCTACAGTCCATTTAGCATTTTTCTTTTAAAGCATTCATTTGCTTTTTTGAGATTCTTTTAAGTTGCATTTTAGGTCTCTACACGTAGTTTTTCAATAATATAAAATGATTCCAATGGGAGTTAAAGAAAAATTGTTACAAATAGAAAAAAAAACAAAAAGGAAAACATTGGCTTTAAAAATGTCATAATGGATAAACTTAAGCTCAAATAAAACAAAATTAAGATCAAAGAAAAAACACTCCAAAAAAGGATCACAAAGCTTAAATTGCTTCAACTTTACTTTAAAAGGCAATGCAAAAAAAATGGACAGAAAAAAAACGGCGTAAAAAGACACAACTCAAAACAAGGTTTTTTTGTCCAAATCATAAATTCAATTTGATTCACCCTGAAGTAAGATGAAAGCGTATGCGCTTGGCAAAGCTTCCAAAAAAAAGTTTCTTCTTCTTCTTTTTTTTCGTCAAACTTTCTTCACTCTTCTTTTTTGACTTAAAGTAAATTTAATGCGGTCGTTGAATTTAAGCATTAAAAAGGATAAAAGGAAAGTTTTTTTTGAAGAAGTGGCATCAGTTTCTTGTGAGCAAATTTTTATATCTTTAAATAAGCACACGTCAATTGATTCGATTACTGTGTTTTTTTTGCAAAATTGAAAATTTGATATTATTAGAATAAATAATATATTTTTTTCTGGAAAATTTAAAGTTTTTTATTTTTTTTGAAGGATACATTTATAGTTGGCGAAAAAGAAATGTAAGAGATCGTTTGACATTTAAAGAAAATTATATTGTTTCACAATCAAAAAATATTAATAAATGCTCAGAAGTACCAGTTGATGAAAGAAATGCAGTTTTAACAGTGTCATTTAGTGAAAGCTTTCGAATTCTGCCATTAGGTGCCTAGAAACGAAATTAGTGATTTTTAAAAAATGCTAAAAAAAATGTGCAAAAAATAAACAAACAGCAATGTAAAAATGCTCAGGACTTTTCATTCCATTTTTAATTTCTTCTTCACTGAATCCATCTTCTTTCATCATTTCTGCACATTTCATCGGAATAAATTTGCTTAAATGTTGAACTAAAAAAGCGCAATATTTTTTCACGGTATTTCCAGAAGGGCAAGCTTACATTTGGTCTCGGGTGGAACTTTCACATAATGACTCAAAGAACAAATTGGTGGAAGATTATCACGTTTTTGAAGTAATATACTTGGAACTAATTCCAATTCAATCTCGGATTTAACCCTTTTATGATCATCCTATAATTTCAAAGGTATCAAAATCAGTGACAATAATTAGAGCAAAATATGGATACCTTTAAAGATAAAATGGGCATTGTTGTATCGCAAATCATTGGAGGAAAACCTTTTTTATAGTATTGTTCAAACATTTTTTGCATATTTTCTTTTATAATTTTACAACCTTGTAAATGTCGAACCAATGATTTTTCTTCTTCGAGCATTGTTCGAGCAGATATCAGTTCTGGATCTGTTTCGACGTCAGATGACATAAATGAAAGCATTGAAGAATCTGACGAAACATCTAAAAGAAATTACGTCAGTTACGTTCTAAATTAAACTGTATAAAACCTGAACTAGAATCTGAATCTTCATCACTACTTGAATCACTTGGAAAATCAAAAATTTTTTCTCGTTCTCGCTCTCTTTCTCTATCTTCTTCAACTTCAAAATCCATGGGTTCCATTGAATCTTCTTCTGGTAAACCACCCTCGGTATCCATTGAAGTTTCACCAGGAGTCCCATTTGGAATTCCTTTAACCTTTCTCTTTTTTCTTCTTTCATAATCATATGAACCTTGAATTCTTTGTCGACGATTTGCTGCTTGTGCTTTAATTCCTGCTTCAATACTTTTTTGTAATGCTTGAAATCCGCTTTGTACATGAAGACGTTTTAATGACGCCGTTTGCATTTCATCATATAATTTTCTGTCTGCCCAAAGAGTATTTATTAAAGCATCAACATTTTCATCCCGTCGAAGAGATCGTTTTGATACAATCTTTTTTCGGCATGTTGGACATTCACGATTTCCGCGTTGTAATGCTGTTGAAATACATTCATTACAAAAACGATGCAAACATTCCTATAAAAGTTTTAAATGCTTAAAGAGCCCCACACCAAATGTTTTTCTTTTATACTTTTGTGGTCATTGTAACATTTAGCAGATCAAGACAAATTGGACATGATAGCTCGGTTGCAAGAGTTCGAACACCTATTTTGATAATCATGTCTTCAGCTGTTACAGCAGGATGGGAAGTTCTAACCTGAAGATAGATATTATTGATATATATATATGTGTAGATTTAAGTATAAAAGTATTACTTTATCATATTCAGATAGCTCAAGAGTTTTACCCCCTGTAATCGTGTCCGTTGTTGTTGGGCCTAATATACTCATGTTAAAAATGACAAAAAAATATTTTAATTAGACAATACACAACAAAGTTTTAACTAAAATACTAAAAATAAAACTCTTCTTTTTTTGCATTAAATAAAAGTGGTAACAAAAAAACTGCAATTCTTTGCAAGAGTTTTTTTGTCGCACTTGAGCATATCCTAAGAGAGAAGTCTCATTATTGATTCCATTTGTTTATAATTTATCTTTTTTTTGATGAGTTCACCTTTGAAAATGGCAACATAAAGTTTGTTTTTTTTTATTAAAAGTTTGAATAATGATTGATTTTTAAATCAATATTTTTCTATTGTTTTCACTTTTGTTGGCGAAAATGCTAAAATCTTGATTTTCCACATAATATTTATACATACATTATTATTGAGGCTATTTCCGCTTTCTTTTTTGTGCGCCTGATTACAATATTAGATATTTTATTTTGATAAAAGCCTGATTTTTTTTGCGAAATTTTTACTTTTTATTTTATTGTTTTTGTTTTAAGGGCATGACTGAAAAGGAGTCTGTCATCAAAACTGAGGGAAATGTAAATCTGGTATTAAATCGTTATGATCGACAACGTGTACCACATTCCATTTCAAATCATCAACATATATTTGATAATTCATCTGGGATTGTATTAGAAAAATTTCGTAATGAATTAAGTTGTAAAGTTTGTAAGAAACTGTTAAATGATCCTGTACTATCAAGGGTAAGAGAAAAAAAAGATGATGAGGTTTAATGAAAGAAATATATATATATATAAGAATACTTTTTTTGCAGACATGTATGCACAGATTTTGTTCTGGTTGTGTGGTAAATGGAGCAAATATTACTCTTACCAGATGTCCTGAATGTAATGTACAATTCTTAGGAAATCCAGCATTTTTAAGAGATCATACATTTTTGCAAATTATTAAAAGAGTAAACATTTTTTTTTGTTTTTTTATAATCCCTCCCTTGAATCATTAATTTTTAGTTAAAGCCAAAAGAATGTGATACGGGCAGACGAAATTTATATGCAGCTTTACAAGCTACAGGCGTTGATGTAAATGGATATTTGTCTAAATCTGGATTTGATGAGCATATATCTCGAAATGAATGGAGTTGTAACGAAGATTTAGTTCCAGGTCCATCAATGATAAATGATGCAGATATGCCGCCATTTCTTAATTCATACATTCCTTTACATACAAATGGCTCAAATTCCCTTAATTCTCTGCCTAATCTCCAAGAAAATGATGTCATACATTTAGTTAGTGAAAATGGAGCTATTCAAATATTTTATCATCAATTAACAAAATTACCATTTGTATTAAAGCCTGATTCTTTGATACAATTATCTGAAGAATCAAGGTATTCAAATTCCATGCAAGCATTTTCTCTATGTGGTACAGTACGTCCAAATTATATTGCAAAATTACAAGAAATTCGTTTGTCATTTAATAATACAAAAGAATGTCAACAATTAATTGCTCTTTTGCCTGCATTTATACTAAAACTTTTTCCAAAAGGTTTCATGACAAAATTTTTGAAAGAACGAGAGCATATTCCGGATATGCCATTGATAACACAAAAACAAAAGATAACCAATGGAATGTTATTAAATATTATTTTATTTCCTGACAGTTCTGTAATGAAAATGAAAGAATTACCCCGATGCTTGAGAAGGCCCCGATATATCTATTCCCCACCCAATGCAACAAGTAAGACAAATTTCTGAAATTAAAGACGTATCAACAAATACATTTATTTCATTAAAGCATCGAAAAATAAAAATAATATTTAAATTTTTAGTTGGACACTTACAAGAATATTTGATAGTTCGATCAGAAGTTGAAAGCAGATTTCGTTCACTTCGTCACAAAGTAAGCTTTACGAGGTTATTTATATATGTAGGCAAATAAATCCTTTTAATATTTTAGTATAATGTTGAATTTGCCGAAATTCTTGGTGAAAGACAAGAAATTGTTCTTCGCCTAAATACAAATCCAGAAGAATCATCAAATGATGGAGAATCTCAAGAAATTGTATTACGAGTTCGATGCCCTCCTTCAACATATTCTGATAAAAGACTTTCAAATTTTGATAATATGATAATTTTACGATATCCATTTGAGCCTTTACCAAAGAATCTCAAAGTTAAAGACCTTATTAAAAAAACTTCAATAATAAATCGTCCCTTAAAAGTGGTATTTCGTTATTGTACTTTAAACAAGTAACTTGTAAATTATTCTACTTTTTTGATTCTGTTTTAATAATCCCAGTTTTCCCCAATATTTATTGTGATAATTTCTTTTATTTGTTTATTTGTTTTTGAGTGATACATTTTAATTAACTCTTTTGCCTTACAGTCATTATTCAAGCGTGCTAAGACTTCTTTCTTGATATTATTATTAAAAGGTACCGTACATTTTTTTGTATGATTATGTATGTATAAATGAAATAAAAAAGTTTTAAATGTTAATTTTTTTTCTGTGATTTAATTGGAAACAATTTTTATTCATCGTTTTTTTACAGAAAAACAAAAGAATTGACGACGCAAAAAATAATGTTTACATGACTAGTTTGGTTGGGGTTGGTTCCGTTTTGTATTTATGAGAAAAATAATATAAAAAAGAATAATAATCAAAGAACATGTTGTGTTGAAGAAAAAAGTATTGCAAAGAAATGATATATAAATGCTTATGCACAAAAGAAACACGTAGTTCAAATGAGTCAATACCGGGAGAATGGAAGGGGAAAAAAAGGAAATATCAAAACAATCACAATATTATTGTGTTACATAAAAAATGTTATAATACTTGTAAAATCAATTATTTTCTTATTAAACGTGCATAAACACCAGCAAATATTGCAGGAATTAACTAAAAAAATTAAAGTTTAAAAACAAGAAATATATAAAACTCGAATGAAATAAAAACAAGAATTTTTATGGAAAATTTTGAAATTTTATTCAAAACTTTTGTTTTGCGATAAAGTCTAAAAAAAGGTGCGATTTACATTTAAAGTAGCAGTATAAATTGATTGTTATTAAATAATTAGTTTTTACTTATTACTTGGTAAACCGTATTTGAGCCTCGTTTTTTTCGAAAAATATTTTAATTTTTGATTGGTTTTCAGAAAACAAAGAGCTTTCTTTCAACCAATAGGCGTGTGCTTTTTTTCAAGATTTCCTCTTTAAACAAAAAAAAAACATGCTTGTTTTTGAAAACCAATTTGAAAACAACAGTAAAAAGGGGAAGCAAAAAAATTTTCTTGGTTTAGCAAATTTTGTTTTTAAAAAGATGTGTCATTTTAAACTTACCATGAAAAAGCTTGCAATTATTAAAATCCATGCAGCAATATTTACAACATTTAATAAATCAGTTTTTAATGGCATATAACAGGTTTCAGTATAAAATGCATTAATATCTTTTCCTTCAATACATGCCGCTTCAAGACTCGGAATACAACATGATAGTGGTAACATTGGCTTTGGCACAGATTTTTGATGCATATACCATTTTGATGTTTTCCATACGTTATAATTGTCATTATCACTTACTCCACAACAATGAAACTAAAATTAAATTTTTTTTTCATACTAAAATGGTTTTAAACTTTCTCAAGTTAAACAGTCGACTATTAAGATCAACAATCAAACAAAAATGTTGCATTAAAACAATTTTTTATTGCAAGGTCAAGTGTAAATACAGGGTTAATCTTAAGAAGAAAAAAAATTAAAACTGCTTACATTTTTTTGCAAATCATCCCACGCTTCTGTGATAGGCTTGTTATCAGCAGATCCGTACAATTCTTTTAAAGAAGTAAGCATTTTTAAATTTAATGGAATTTGATTTTGTAATTTCTGATAAAATACAAAACCCATTATTCCACCCATTAAAAGCATAATAAAAAGTATAAACGATGCAGTTGCATATGAATAAATCATGCATCGAAGTTCTTTTGACACCGAATAAATTGCAATTAAACTATTTATTATTGCAATCAATGATACAATAATCATAATTCTACTAACATCAACATAAAGACTTGGTGCTAAAAGTTCTGCATATTGTGCTCTATTATGATTCAACCAACACCCATAAACAAATACAACTAACAACAGTATCTAAAAATGCACGCAAAAATAAAATAACAAACTTTTATTTACAAAAAGTTTACCATTGATGTGATACTTGTTATTATAAAAAGATATTTCGTAAGTCTTCCAATTGATCCATATGCCGACCATCTACTAAATGATCCCATTGTTTTTAGATCAAAATTGGATAAAAGCTGCAAAATTAATGTTTTTGTAAAAGAAAGAAAGTATCACAAAAAACGAATGAATGATTAAAAAGTGAAATTGATATATTTAAGATCAAACATCCAATCGAACAAATTTATCAAACAAAAAAAAAGAAATATGAAAGAAAACGAACAAATGAACGATTAGTTGAATAGAGAAGAGAAAAAGCTTTCTGACTTCTTTACCCTCTAGCAAAAAAAACACATTTCAAAGAGGAACAGGAAGGGGAAGAAGAAGAAGAAAAAAATGCAAAAAAAAGTCAAAGTCTTTGGGGGGGACTGAAAGTTGCGCACCAATCATGGCTCACATCTGATTTTTTTGAGCACGTTTGCTTATCTTTTTGGCGTGCGCGAGAAAAAACTGATTTTTTTCTCTTTGCAAAAAAGAAGACAAACGCTCACCATCAGAACAAAAAAATGCGAATGACTGACTTTCTGGTCTATGGAAAAAAGGAAAGAAACGCAAGGAACTCTTCTATCTCTTTTTTTTCTTTCCTTGGTAATGGTAATATAATGTTTTATAAAAAACCGGATTTTACACGCAAGAAAAGGCTAGAAAGAGAAAAATTCAAGTTTTTTTTCTCTCCTATTTTTTTCCCTCAGACGTTTGAAAGCAATCTTTCCTCACATTAAGGGCCAATTTGTTTGATGCCTTGAACCATCATAAAAAAACACATTGTTGAGAAATGGAGAAAGTTTATTGAATCTGAAGAAACCAATTTAAAATGTTGTTTTTTAACCAAAAAATGGGCGGAATGTCCGACAATAACAAAGAAAAAAGGCACCCCCGCTGACAGATATTAATTACAAAAAAAGAATGACGCAAAAAAAAGCGGTCTTCGAAGAAAATGCCATTAAAGTGTTCAACAAAAAAAATTGAATGACTAAACATTTCACCTTGTCATCACCTCAAGGCCTTGAATACAGAATTTTTTTTTTAAATTTACAAGGAAATACAAGCGCTTTTTAGAAGAAAAAACATAGAATCAAAAGAATGCACTTGAATTTCGGGCAGCACATTTATCTACTGCTTCTTTTCATAAATACAACGTTATTGTTAACGGCTACTTTTAATGTCAATAAAATACCTTTCAATCCGGAAAGTCAAGTGTTAAAACAAACAAAAGAGCATCGGTAAATTGCATTTTTTGCATAGTTCAAAAATTTGAACAATGTGACAGTATTTATTATATTATTGTGTAGGCATATAAATATTTAAAAAGTTTATTCACTTTTTAGTTTGTTGATTTTATATAGTAATAAAGAAGTAAAGATAAACTCTATAATTTTAAGGGGCGACAAACAAAAAATGCTTTTTATCCACTGTTAATCAAAAAAGACAAAAGGTGAACTCGGATTCTATCAAACTACTTTTGTATATTAATTTAATTTAATTTATTCTCACGAATATCTCACTCCGAAATCCTGTCTAATCGGATTGAAAGTTTCCGATACCAATATCACTGAAAACATTTTTTAGGGATATAAAAAATAAGTGTTACAATTTCCTATTGTTCTGTTTTTATTTATTATTTAATATTTGAGGGTTTTTTGTCATGATGGGGACTTTATGTCATGGGGATTTCGTGGTCAAAGATAAAGTAATTTTGGTTAAAACAAGTGATTATGAAATATCTGTAGTTAAAACGATACCGTAATCTGGCACTTTCGGAGCTTTGTCCAAAGTAAAAAATTTTTATGTTGCCTTTATAGAATTAAAATAACATCTAATAGGCCTCATGATTAGATTGTAAAGTAAAATTCAATTTTTCATACTGTAATGAAAAAATGACAAAGAAAGGAAAGGAAAAAGTGTTGTCAGTGTCTAAAAATTTTAGACGCATAAAAATAATAAATTGCTAAAAAAGCGAAAACGCAATTTTGTTCGTCAACATACAGGGTGATTCAAGAAAAAATCCGATTTTCAAATGCTTGGCAAATGGTTTCTGTTCCATTTAAACGAAAAGTAATGGAGCAGCGATACTCACCGTGGCTTACCAATTAATTTTGATTTTTTTTGTTTTTACAGGGGGACCAAGTCGAAATTTCGAAAATTTCGACTTTTTTTCAAAAATTTTTTTATTGTGAAAAACTAAATGGTAACTGGTGCTGAGTATCACTGCTCCATTATTTTTCGTTTAGATGGAACAGAAACCATTTGCCAGCCATTTGAAAATCGGAATTTTTCTTGAATCGCCCTGTATTTGGAAAATTTGAACGTTAAAGGGAGTGTCGACGACAAGCAAGAAACGCACTACGACGGTAAGGGCGTCACCCCAATGATGGGGAATGAAAAGTTTGTTTTTTTGTCATTCATTCACATCGGTTTGACGGATGAATTTTTGCAAACTTTTTATTCCCTATCATTGGCACGACGCCCTCACCGTCGTAGTGCGTTTCTTGCTTGTCGTCGACACTCCCTTTAATATCATTTTCAATTTTCTGCTAAAACAAGCTGGTAAAATTTGACTTTTTTTCAACTACTGTATTTTTAAAGTAGATTATTTCAGCTTTATTAAAAACAATATTATTTGATATTTGATATAGTTTGGCTGAATATTTTACCAGTAATTAGTAATATTTTGGTAAAACTTGGGTTTGTTTTCTCAACTTACAACTACAGTTTTACCCAACAAAATTTTACCAAAATATTATTAATTACTAGTAAAATATTCAGCAAAACTATATCAAATATCAAATAATATTGTTTTTAATAAAACTAAAATAATCTACTTTCAAAATACAGTAGTTGAAAAAAAGTCAAATATTACCAAAAATTTTACTTATTACTGGTAAACAGACACCAAAATTATTTCCAATGTCAAATGGGACAATGTGAAGTAAAAAAAACTATATTTAAACAAAATTTGAAAAAAAATTTATTTTTAAACTTCAACGTACTCCCCCCTGTAGAGGTTTGGTGTTTCTGGGGGTGTTTAAATCGCTTGTCCAAGTTTTATTTTACATACTCTGCGGGAGTATATGTAATCGACCACGCTCATTCCGAATATGATATTTTTTCACATCCCCCGATAACTCAGACGGTCATTTTGCCCAAAAATCAGCAAATTCGGCAAGCCGAAATGCCATTTCGGCATGATCGAAACATTTTCGGCACTCGCCGATAAAAAATTCGGATTCAGCATGGTCGAAAACCTATATGGGTGGAAAATTAGAGAAAACTACTAAATTTTCGGATTTTTACCGTATTTTTTTTGTGGTCCCGCCACGATATGTTTTGAATGACCAAATTTTTCGCGTTAAAACCGAAAAAAACGGACTCAGCACCAAAAATTACCCTATAGGACGAAAAATTACGTCCCCCAGACCACTTTGAATTTTTTGTACGGAGGCCTGCAAATAAATTCAGAGAACTCGTCTTAAGTCTTACAATATTCTAGAAATGTAATAATAAATTTAACACAATGTTTTTCTTCACATGCTTTATACAACTTTTAATTTAAACAAGATAGAAATTTATGGCATTTTTTAAATAAAATATATAAAACCAGTTTTTTAAATTCATACAGTACCTCCAGTAACATCTGAGAGAGTTTTAAGAGCAGATTCCGGAGTAAGATCATCTTCATCAAGAACCTGAAAATCATAAAATTGTTTCTTATGTCGTAAAAAGGAAAAAAAAACCTTATTTCCATATTCCATAAAAGAAGGAATTGACTTGAGACCAAGTTCTTTACGGAAAGGATTGACAGGATTTTTCCACCTATAATATTTGGTAATAAAACATTAAAGCAATAAAAATTTAACTTACGTATCACGGTCTCCAACTAAACAAGTAATAAATACCCTTGGCTTTTTTGCATCAATTGAACTTGCTTGTTTTAAAACATCATCCATGTAACTATCTGATTTTACGCAATCAGGACACCATGATTTTCCATCAACTCGATCACCAACAAAATATATGAATACTTGTTTACCATCTTTGAGACAATGACTAATTGTTTGACCAAATTCAGTATACCCGCTAACATCAATTTTTTCAAACATGTTTAATACCTTTGAAATTTTAAACTTTAAAACAACTAATTTAAGAGCAGAAAAAATAAAATTGGTTATAACCCAAAATGTAATAAAATGGAACGCAGAAAAATATATCCAACGATGTCAACTCTTTATTTTTTAATTTGTTTTTCATATAAAAATCAACTGTTAATCAAAAATAAAACATATTACAGGTCAGACAAAAACAAAAAAACCATAAAAATAACAATGATTTTAAAAGTACGAGATAATATAGTAAGGCAGCAAAAAGAGATTGCAAAAGAGAAATCAGTAAAAACAAAACGCTGCCCACAATTCAGGAATATACTTAATGATACTTGTAGCAACAACATAAAACAACCCACTACCGATTAACTTGTTTATAATAAAATGAGATAAAAGACCTTAACTCTCTGATGTAAAGGAAAAATATACAGAATTTCGAATCAAAATGTTGACATTATACCGGTCCAAGAACTTGGCTGACTTTCATTCGAAGAAAGTAGACACATTTGTATAGCATCATCATTGCAACAGCATAAAAAGCTATTGTTAGCATTACTGCGAACCAACCTTCAGCAACGCCATGTGAAAAAGAAACCTAAAAAGTTTTTAAAATGTGCGGTTCAAGGTCATTTAATCAACTTACAGTGAACCCGATTCCAAACCCAGCAGCTAAAATCAAGAAGAAAAAGTAAATAGATGCACGCGCACGCTTATACCGTGTTCCGACAGAAGAACTATAAATTAGTAATTATAACAGAAATAAATTTAAAAAAACTAACATAGTTCTGCAATGAGGACAATTTGCGTATGTATTGATTAGAGTATTAAACATAAAGATTTCTTGACATTCACAACATTGAACTCGACAGGTACCAGCAGGAGCTCTAATTGCAGTACCAACAGGACCACTTGGTCCCAATGTAATAACACGGCGGCAATTATCACGAGGGCATGCAATTCTGCTTGATGAAGCTTTGCAAATAAGAAGACAATGACAAGGGCATCTAACATATTTCTTTCCAGGTGGTGCAGCACGAATAGGTGTTGCTTCATTACATCGTCCACAACGGACAACATGATTCATCATTCGTCCATCAAGAGAAATTTCACTTTCACAAACACGACAAGTTACAGATGGTCCTGTAAAATATCCAATTTAGCATAAACATAAAATAATATGTACGTACCTGTGTCTTGTGTTGCCTCTATAACATCGGCTACCTGTTCAGGATTAACAGATATCGGCTCCATGTGACTGTTATCACCATATCCTCCATGACCGATTTGACTTTCTGCTAAGCTTCCTGATAGTAATGGTTGATTTTCATTATTTAATGCCATCGGTAATTGCGTGCTTTCGGTCAACTCCTGAAAAATTTAATATTTAATGATTTTTTCAGATATAAAAAAATGTCTATTTCGAGTTCAAATAAACAAATATGGGAATGTGAGTCAGAGCGCGTGATCTGACCAATTTCACTCGCTTATAAAAAACAAAAAGATGATGTATACAAAAATTAAAATTCATTTAACATTTAAATATAAGGGAGCATTATCAACAAACATGGAAAAACAAGGACAAAAAATGGATGAAATAAGCAAAAAAGTCAAAGAAACAAACAATAACAAACACTGATCAGAATACAATCAAGATATTTAAGGAGAAAGAGAAAACGCATTAAAAATCAATAAACACCTTTTAATAACTTTTTAATCATAAAATTATTCTGCAGCAATGGGCTTTTAAATATTTATCATTTAAAAGCACTGAATATCAATAAATTATTTTTATATTTTATCGGTATTGCAAGAAATTGTTTTCACAGGACTTCAGTCATTTCTTATCGTCAAAGCATTAACGCGTTGGTTAAAAGGCGTTGATGAGTGTAATTTTCGTTGTAAAACCGTTAAACTCAGATATGTTAAAAACGAGAAAAAGTCAAATGGTTTTGTTTTCTTTAAATGTTCAGACCTGAATATATCTCAATGACGCCCTGGCATAATAATTAAAAATCTATAATTTTATAGTTGTCCACACACATTAAATTTTTGACAGCGTCATTACGTGTAGCAAAAATCGTTTAATGCCATAAACAAATTTCTTTTGCGTTTTTAACTTTTTATCCATGATCAGATCATGGATGAAAAAATACAAAACTTTAACATTCAAATTCGTATATACAGAAGAATTGATTTTACTTTTCAAGTCGATCGTAATTCAAATTGAAAAAAAAAACTACTTTGCTTGTTTTCAATTTTTCAACTGAACCTCAATTTGCTTCATCTTCACTTGTTAGCAAGCGTCAATCTGAAGGGATATCGTTAAAAGATTACATCTTTTTCCCCACGTTTTGTTTTCTTATTTAACTTTAAAATACAAATTCGAAAAAGTTGATTTAATGTGCACTTGTTGAATGGTTGCATTACTTTCTGAACATTTCATTTCTTTAGAGATCCCTGACGTTTTTACAATTCTTACCGCGAACGATGTTGTTAATTTTAATGCTAAATCGTAGAAGATAAAGAAGATAAGCTAAAACTTTTAATTGTTTTTTAAACTTAATAATTCTTTAAATGATATTTTATCATCGTGTTGTTTATCATCGTATCTATGCATCTAATTAATATGTTTCAGTCATCATGGCTCTTACTAATGACATTAAATTGCCATCAGATGAGGAACTAACAGTTCCTCAAGAAATTACACTTTCAACTCCATGGTTCAAGGCTGTTGCCCCATATATGGCACGTAAATGTGAAGACGAAATTAAAGTATGTTTATAAAATTGTGAATGTTCGGGTAAATTTTATTTTTAAGGAATTTATGCTTCGACGTAGAGAAGAAGAAGATCCTCGTAAAACTCTTAAAGAAGGTCGTGAAGTGACTGCTTGTGGTGTCAAATTTTTACAAGCTCTTAAGAAATCCTGTAATAAAGAAGTTGATACTTATGCTTCATGTATTGATTGTGGAAGTTCAAAACTTTATATTTCAAAGTTAGTTTTTATTTGACTTTTTTGCTATATTATAATGTAGAGTTTAGATGTCGTCCGGAACAACGTTATTTGGATCATTGTGTTGAAGAAAATCTCAAAATTGAACGTCCACCGCTTGGTTATTTTAGCAAAATCCATGTTCATGAATCTTCTCATCCTCCACCTGCTCCCATTTTCCGTGATTATAAAAAAGAAGCTGCTGAAGTTTTACACAGTTTACCAGAAGATCACCGTATGCGTAAAGATTATCGTCGCTTCAATGACTGGCGTATTAGTGCTTTTGAAAATTAGGGTAGTTAAAAATGTAATTTTTTTATTATGAAACTATAGTTTTTTATATGGTGTGGTGATCTAATGTGTGCATAAATCAATCAAATTTATTGCTTCATAGATATATCGTTAGTTGATACAGTATAATCTCTTTTGGGATTACCAATAGATAACGTTTTTTTTGTTCTCAAAATAATTTGTATAGTTATTATTGACTATTTGGTAATTCATACTGTAATTTTGTAAAAGCTTTCTTTGTAACTCTTACGGCTTGCTTCTGTGCCATTCTCCTTGTTCGCCAACTTTGTTTCAAAAAATTTTTGTTTCAAAAGCCTTTCGATGAACATTTAAAGTGTTACGAAAGAAACTCTGTGAAAATCGCCATCAGGATTGTATAAAAGGAGGTTCTTCTCTTCTTTTTTTGACGAATCTATCTTATCCAACTTTAGCATTCTATTTTCCCCAAATGTTTGCATTTAAAAAAAGGAAAGCGAAGAAAAATCTTTTTTTAAAATAAAGCAAAAAATCTCGAATTGCCTTGGCCCCCTGATCGATTTTTGAATCCAGAGACTCACTCCTTTTTTAGGAATGAAAAAAAAGAGAGAAAAAAGAAAAAGAAAAGAAGAAGCAAATGCGTTGCCAAACGCATTTGGGCACCGAGACTGACTCGAAATAAATAAGCTTCAAATTCAGTGCCGCTCAGCTTTCGTTCGATGTCAATAACATTTCCGATTTGTCTATTTGTTTTGAACTAAAAAAAATGGAAAACTAGAAGAAAAAGAAAATAAAGAAGATATGAATGTATGGCGAATGAAAGAACAGAATCGCATATCAAGTCTTCAAGTTAAAAATTTTTCGCCTTTTTTGGCATTTTTTGATGGAATGCATTGATAGGAAAGTAAATGCATTTTATAAATTTTTCATGGATTGGAAAAAAGCGTTAATAAAAATTTTATAAAATTGACTTTTCATCAAAAATGAAGTGACAGTAAAATAACTACAATGTTTTTGTTCAAAAAGAAATCAATCTTTTCATTTTTTGGAAAGGGAGTTTATGTTTCCTTTGATTCTCTTATTTTATTGTTGTTCATGAATAACAGACAGAAAGACACTTATGTGATCCTAAAGAAAACGCAGATGGCCTTCGATCTTGGATCAATGGTAGTAAGTAGTCTATTCTTTTTTTCTTTATTTGGAAAAAAGTGCACATGTAATTTTACAGTCACCATCTGCTAATTAATCGATTATATTTGTTGAAGACTCTTTCAAAAAGAAACATTAAACAGATCACACTGTAACACGTAACTGTTATATGTAATACAACTAAATAATAAAAAGGGGTAGTAATGATTTTGCTTGAAATAATTTTGAAATAAAAAACCTAAAATGTTTAATCCGTAACTGAGATATCAAAGTCACTAGTGTAATTGCTGTCGCTTTTAAATAATAAAAAGAAAAACTAATTTTTTCAAACAGAATTTTAAAGTAAATCAATTACAGTGATCATAATATGTGCCAAATAAATTAATTACGAAAGTTTGTCAAAAAATTTAAAAATAATGCAATTTTACTTTTATTTTTTTAAAAGTACAGTACCCGACATTAATTTGAGAAACAACATGCCATAATTACGTTGGTGATAAGTGATGGAAAAAATTTGCATACAATGACACGATCAAAATGATTTTAAGATATTATTTAAACGATGTAACTGCTTTTAATACATCCAAAATAATTTAATGACTTTTCAAAACGATGTTGCAATTTTTATTCTTTCTATTTAGAATTTTTATATCTCATTTTGCAATCTTTTGTTTTATATTTTCCATGGCTTCTTTTAATCTTTCAGATCAAAGAATTTCATTTTTTATCGTTTCCTTTTTCCCAAGCTTTGATAAAATTATAAAGCTGGCAATAAAATGCCAACGGGATATCATCTATCTTTCATTATACTTTTGGCGTGTCTCGTTTTCCTTCTTTTTTTTCTATTCCCATTTTAGCAATCCATTCATCTGACTGAATGAACTCTTTCAATCTATATCGCCGAAAAGAAAGATAGTAAGCAATTCTCGGCATTGTCGTCATTCATTCAGTGGCACCGCTCAGTTGTTCAGTTACTTGGTCATCGACTCATTCAATTGCTAACTGCCAGAGGCATGCGCGCGTTTTACTTTGCGCGCTTTCTTTTTTTCAATATATATATTTTTTTGCCATTTTTGGTCTATAAGCTGTTGCCGTTAGCGCTCTGACCGACCGACTGACATTCCATTTTAGCTCAGCGGCTTCTGTCTGCCACTCTGAAGCTCTCAACTGAACAAGCGTGTTTTTGCTTCTCGTTAAAAAGCTTCGTATTCTTTTTTTCAAAACGGCACACGCAAGTCATCTTGCGCACATGAATGCCCAAAGGCCTAAAAAATTGAAATGTTCGAGGTTTTTTCTGGATTTTGTTTTTATTTCTGATGGAAGTAAAAGAAGAAGAAAAGCTTGGCGCTGCTGATGGCTGCGTTCGCTTATCGATAACTTCATTGATTCCTTAATCGGATGGCACTAGGACTGCCCCATCCATTCATTGCTTTCAGAAGTAAAAAAAGAGAAAGAAATGGAAGAAAAAGCACGGTGGCTGATTTTAATAACAAAAAGCTTGAAACAAACTCGCCATGCTTTTCAATGCTTTTGGGCAACAACGACTCTAGCAAAAGCCAAAAACGGCGCGGGTCGCTTTTTTTCCTTTTTTGTTCTTCCGCACCACCCTGCCGAACAGAACTAGATGTTGGAAGCTTAGAAAAAGCGCAGGCGGAGCCCGTCAGTCGATTGGCTTCAAGTCATTTTTCGTTTGTTCATTCGTTGACGACGGCAACGTGCCCGCTGGCAATCAGTCAGCGCGTAGCTGGTGACGGCGTGCCTTTCATTTGTTTCGGGGCCTTCATTTTAAGCTTATTCAGTTGTGTTGTGCTACGACACCGACAAGTCTCGTTCACACTCAGTTCACGTTCATTTAAGCAACAACGTAAAAAAAGGCATGCGCGTTAAAAAAAGAAGAAGATTTTGAAGACTCAAATTGCTGCTTCATTTGTGTTGTTACTTTTTTTTCGTTTCCTTTCCCTGTCTTCCATTTCATGATTTTTTTCTAATTTCGTCATTTTTCAAATTTTTTTAAATGTCTTTTCAAACACAACGATCATGAATGCTTTCAATTTTTTGATTACTTTTTTGATCCTTTTTTTAACACAATAACAACAAAAAATGCAATATGCCATTGTAAAATTCAATTTTATTTCTGTGACTGGTAAATTACTTTTGGAGATGGTTGCAGCCGGCTACCGCAATCGATGGCTTATTTGGTATGCCGCATCCGGGCGGAGGCCAGCCGGCCATGATCATGATTGTTTTCTTGAATACAGAAAAAAAGAAAGGAGTCCGTCCTCATGACAGTCAGCCATCTGCCACTTCTCTTTATTTTATATTTTTTTCTTCTAAAATATGAGAAATGAAAAAGGAGGCGAATGAATACTAAGCCATGGGTGTTACTGCTTTTGACTGATCTCGTTTTTCTTATATTTTTTCCCTTTTTTAGTCTTTTTTCAATGATTGCCATTTGTTCAAAAAAGAAGAAGAAATATTTTGTTTGAAAAACAAGCGTTATAACGTATTGAAATGGAGGCAATTAGAAAAAAAGGGGGGGGGGAATAAATTTAAGAAAGATTCTCTTTTATCTTTTTTATGTTTTTGCTTGAAGCGGTTTATCGTATTTCGTGATCAATCAGAATGCGCGACAAAAGTACCATATTGAAATTATTTTTTCATCACTTTTTAGCTTTCATTCATTTAAAATATATGTTATGCTAGTCGTCTAATTCTTTCCCCAAAAATCCAAAGTATTTCAGCAATGTTTACTGAAACAGTAATATTACCAAATGGTTTACCAAGAGTAAGTATTGATCATTTTACACACTCTTTTTTTTCGTTTCTCTCTTTTTTTAATGATTAAAGATTGCCATCATCATTCTTTCCTCTTTTTTTTGCAAAATGCCATAATATTTTTCTATCATTTTTCTTTTAAACATCAATAGTAGTCATGAGAAGAAGAAGAAAAAAAAGCAATCAGCTCTTGGGAGCGTAAATGTGGTAAAATGCGTCTGTGCCCACTTACATTTTACTACTACTGACAAAAAGGGAATAGAAAAGGAGAAAATAAGAGTTGATTTTGGAGCACTTTCTTTCCAAAATAGCCGTTGTCGTTATGGCAACATTTGCGTTATAAATTTTTTTTTCTTACTTTCTATTATTATTAAAGAGAAGTAATAAAAAAATAAAGAGTAAACTTTAATTTTTTCAAGTTACTTTTCAATGATTTACTAATTGCAGGAAATCAAGCAGTCGTCAGAGCCGGAAACGATTTGCTTAAAAAGTCGTTCATCAACTCCCTTACAATTTGATGAAGAAGATCTTGAGCAGATGCGAGCAATTGTAAGTAGGCCTTCCTCTCTCCTCTTTTTTTTCTAATTTTATCGAAAAAAAGAATAAAGTCGGCATTTCAAGTGGCGATACTACTGTGAAATAAAAAAAAGAGTTTTTTGCTGCTCTGCTGTTTTTAGATTGCAAATTGCAAATGAGCCAATAAGCAAGCGATTGAAAGAAACAAAAAAATGTTGTCTTTCAAAATGAAAGAATTATGTTTAAAAAAATACCATTATGTGTCCCTTTCCATTCAATCAGCTTTTGATTCATTTTAATTATTTCAGATTCATTCTTTGAGTGAAGAAAATCGTAAACTTAAACATGATTACAATCATGTTCAAGAACTTTATGTTGAATTAAAACAAGATTATGCAGCAAGAAAGAATGAAACTGAAGAGCTTGTACAAGAGATTGAAAGATATGCAGAAATTATTGATCAACTTAAATCAGAAGTTAATGAACTTCAAGAAAAATTGAAACATCGATCAATGCCAAAAATTAAAGCAACAATTACTGAAACAAAGAAAACAAAAAATAAAAATTCTGATGATAATTTTAAAACTTTGCAAACTGAAGATGTTTGTGCAGCCTTAAATTCATTTGTTCAAACTCATTCAAGTTTACTTTTATCAAATCCTGCTCTTTCTTTACTTGGATTAGATGAAAAGCCTGCACATGCAGCTGTTCCTACTTCTGCTTCTGCTATCGCTCCAATTCCTATACCAGTTGAAGTTATTGTCACGCAACCTGAAAAAATTTCAAAACCAAGTGTTCCACCACCACCATCAGCAACAATAACAACGAGCAGCAATAATAATTGGTCATTCAATGATACAGTAAGCTATACTTTGTTTTAATATTTAATTGAAAATTATTTTTAGCCCAAAACGGTTGAAATTAAAGATCCAACACCTCCCGAGTCTCCAATTAATCCCAATAGTTTACTTTCAATGCTTTTTGTATGTTTTTATTCATCTAATTTTTTAATGCTAACTTTTTTTTTGCACTTTTAGGTTAATCAAGCAAATGAAACTCCAGTTAAGCCAAAGACTTCATCAAAGTCAAATGGAAATAGTAAATCATTAACAATTAATACTTTATCAACAACTTCAACTCCCCTCAAACATCATAAACCTCCATCAACTCCCCCTCCAATTTCTGCAGAAGAAAATGAAATTGTTCGACAACTTCAAGAACGAGTACAAAAGAATATTTATCGTTTAGGGAATCGTGCACTTAAAACTGGTGAAGTTGCACGACAAGCTAAACGATTAATGACAGCTTATAATATTGGGCAACGACTTTTTGCAAAACATGTTATGAATCGAGTCGTAAAATCACAAGGATCATTGAGTGAATTATTGTCAAAGCCACGAGAATGGCATAAACATACTGATAAAGGTCGTGAAGCATTTCGGCGATTATTTGGTTGGATTTGTGATGATAAAGCAATTGAACTTTTATGTAGTTTATCTCCAAGGCGAGTATCGATGCCCTGTGATAAAGTTGAACATCCTGCTCCAGAAAGTTTAATTGAAACTTTCGGTGAACCATTATCACCTTTACCCCCAATTTCATCAATCCCTGATTTAACCGTTGAAGAATATCAACGACCTTATGTAAGTTTTGAAATCATATATTAGAGCAAAAAAATAATTTTTAGAAACCATTAAAGCCATGCAAAATCCCGATGCAAATTACCTCACCTCCACCACCAACAAATCCAACTGCAACAGTCGAAATTACAAGTACAACTCCACAATTGGTTACTCAAATAAAAGAGATTGTTGCATCGGCGTCAATGCCTCCAACAACAACTTTTTCATCATCATCTGGAAGAACAAATAGCCGCTGGAGGCATGATGATATCCCAAAAGAAAAGATTATTGATATTTTTGAAGCAGAGAAAGCAAAGTTACGAGAACAAGAATCAAGTATTGAAAGGGCAATGACAGTTGAATCAATTTCTCCACCCCCGAAAGCAAATGGTCAAAAAGTTCAACAACAACGATCACCATCGAGAGAATCACCTAAACGTTCACCATCACCAGGATCAGCCTTTATGAGCCAATGTAAATCAGAGCCACTTCCAATTGTTCAAGAACAATTTGATAAATATTCATATTTAAACACTGAAAATTTGGTTAAACAAGTAAGTGTTATCTTATCAATTATTGCAACGAACTCATATTCTGTATTTTTAGGTTAAAGATTTTCTTACACGCCATTCAATAAGTCAAAGGCAATTTGGTGAAAAAGTACTTGGATTATCCCAAGGTTCAGTATCCGATTTGCTTGCACGACCAAAAGGATGGAATATGCTAACACACAAAGGTCGTGAACCATTTATTCGTATGAAACTTTTCTTGGATGAATGTCAAAGCTTCCAGCCCGGTGATGATGAAATGTCTGATGAACAAGGAAATGTAAGCGATGAACATGAAAGAAGTCCAGAAATTCAAGTTCTACAAATTAAGAATTCTGACAAAATGATGCCAATAAAGGCTGAACCAGAAAGTGAAGTTGGATCAGAATATGAAGCTTTAAAATTGAATGCAACACAACTTAAATTACTTGGAAAAGGTGGAATTGATACCAGTAATCTCAATCAAAGTAGCTTATCAGCATTAGAAAATGTTACCGTTGGTCAACTTCTGAAGAAGGCTTTACCCTTCACTGATTCACCCAGTTATACAAGTTCATCTTTGTCAACTTCTAAAAGAAAATCAACTTCCCCCGATGATGATTCTCCAACACCTGCAAAGCGAACCCCAGTAAGAAAATATTAATTAACTAATTGCAAAAATTTTAATAAGATTTTATTTCAGCGATTTCAAAGAACTGTTATAACTGATAAACAAAAGGAAGCATTATATTTTATCTATCAATATGAGCCTCGTCCATCAACTGGTGTAATTGAACAAATTGCTCAAAGGCTTGGGCTATCATCTCGTACCGTAACAAATTGGTTCCATAATCATCGAACCCGACAAAAGGCTAAAGAAACAAAAATGGCAAAAGATGGTATTGAAATTCCAACAGCTGCTTCAATTCAAGCATCAAAAGATCCGGCAACCCAAGAATATCTTCAAGTATGTTTATCATAATATGAAAATCAAGAGTACAATGTATATAAATCTTTTTAGGGCTTTTTGGAAATTATAAAAGCTTCCAAAGAAGCTCAACCATCAACAAGTAATCCCCCCACATTGGTTGCAACAAATTCATTTGATTCTACAACATCGCATGCAGCTTCACCAGTAAAAGAAATTCAACCAAACAATAATAATAATAACAATAATAATGTAACTGCCTCAGAAGAAGGTGATAACTCAGATGATGATCCCTCTTCCAGTTCTCTCGAAAAAGCGATTTCAAGAATGCATGCTCGTGCGGCACTTAAAATTTAAAATATTCCATTTTTTTGCTAAAATTATATTGTTTTTTTATATTTATCTGATTCATACTAGTCTAATTTAATGCCAAAAATTTTTTGCTATTTTATTTAATTTTGCTGTAATTTAACCAAAACTAAGTCTTTGGATCTCATTTTTTGCACGGTTACTTTCAATTTTTCATTTTCAAGTCATTCCTCATTCAATTTTTTTGTATACAATTGTTGTTATTTTGCTTCAAAACGTCGAAATAAAATCGTTTTTTAAAAAACTGATCAGAACACTGATGCATCTCCAAAATTTTTGACATCAACCTTAATTTTAAAATAATGTTCATATTTTTTTTACTTAATAATTTTTTTAAGTATGGCGAATACATATATGTATTTCGCATATATACGTTATAACATTGAAATCATAATTTCTGTTTAATAAATAAATTCAAATAACAATAAAATTTAGAAAAGTAGTAGTACGGCCCTGATAAACAATTTATCTGATTTCGCAAAACTTTTGCCCAGAGTTGCAAATATGTCCAAAGTAAGAGAGGGAAGATTCTTTTTTGCTGCTGCAGCGTTTATTGCTGGATATTGGGCACTTTAATATAAGACGCACTCTGGCTGTCGTTCAAAAAGTGGCGGCATACTCGAAAAATAGATTTGCCTCAAATTTTGCCTATAGGTAAAGTATGCACGGGGAAGACGACTACACTCTCTGTTTTTGTTTAAAAACAATTCTTACTATAGTTACAGTATCCTAAAGGTAAAAATGATGAAATTTTCAAAAAATAGGCAAAAATCAGGAAAAATTTTTTTCGGCATAATTCCTGGGTTTTATAGGTTCTCAAATATGGGGAATTCAAATTTTCGGCGCTTTAACTTAATTTTTTTAATTTTTTGTTTTTAAATTATTCTTATTCAGGCCCAAAAGTACTATAACAAAGCAAAATTTTTTATTTTTTGGAAAATTTTTTTTTCGCTTGCCGGTGTCTACATAAAGTTCTTTCACAAAAGTAAACTTGTACCGACCTGGTAATACAAGTTCTTTTTAAAAGAAAAAGAAATTTCCTGATTCTTTCGACACTTAAAAAAGTTTACTATGATCTCCTTTTGTTTTAATAAAAAAAAATGTAGACATCCAAAATATTTCTTGGAGCATCTTGTAGTTTTTTTGTAGTAAACAACATTTTTTTGTTGTTTTTTTTTGGGATTACAATGATTGAACATTTGCAAACTAAAACATCGGGTCTGTCCTAAATAAATTATATTATTCGATCAAGTATGTTAACTGATAAACTTTAATAATTTCAAACTGATATTTCTGAAATGAAAATACAAAAACACAAACTGTATTTCATCACTGCTTAATCGCTATTTTCCAAATGCTTATTTCCTCTTTTAAAGGGGGAGACCCACCTTGAACAATTTTTTGCTGCAATTTTCTTGATGGTCTCGACGCAATCGCAGACTTCTTGGAGCTGCTTTTTTTATTCATTGAAGCTGCAAAAAGTTTTAAAAAAAGCAGCTCCAATGAACCCTGAACAAAAAATTGTTCAAGGTGTGTCTCCCCCTTTAAGAAAAATCAAATTTTCTGAATTTAATAAACCTATTTATTAATTTTATAAACAACAAATAGAAAAGTTAAATGTAATATTCAAAACCAATTTCGTAAAAAAACATCTTAAAGTTACAAAAAATTAAATTCTTTTGGTGCCACGTTTTACTTTATTAATCACAATAATTTGTTGTCCGTTGCCTATCTGTTGTTGTGTAACTTTAATGATTCTATTATTAATGAGAACTTCACTTCGTCCATAATAAATTTTACCACCATCAAGTTTGACATGACGTTTTGATTTGGTACCATTTTCAGTTCTATCTTCTCCAAGTTTATCAGTGACATAAGCTCCTTGAGAATCAATCATTTTTTCTGTAGCAGACATTAAGTTATCATCGATGCTGCGTTTGTGAACCACAACATGTTGCTGTCCATTTCCTTCCATTTGTTGCTTAATATTATTCCAAACATGTTTATTATCGAATTTTTGATCAAATTTATTGTCGAGAAATGGTTTGGCATTTGTCGAAGGATAAAAAATAAGAAGGATAATCGAAGCAATGGCAAAAGCAATGAAGAATCGCATTTTTGATTTGATGTTCACAAAATAAGATAATAAATTTTATGACAAATTTGAAAAGAATAAAGATTTGCGAAAAATGGATGCGTATTTATAGAAAACTTATCCTTTAATGAATGTTCTTTGTTACTGCTTTTTTTTAAACCCAGCATGACTCATTTGTTTTCAAATGCCAACAAAATCCAATTTGATGGCTCAAAATCCAATTCGATCGAAAGATCCAACATAAATGTTTATAGTTTAAACTTTTGACGAAGAAAAAAAAGTTGACAAACAAAATGAGTCATTGCTTAAGTCTGTGATTTTATAATTAATATTTGTGTTGTGTGTTTTTATTTAATTCTTTAACTAAAATGACCAAGAGAAACCCACAAAAATAAAAAAAAGAGCGAAAGATTGCAGCATTTAACAGTTGTTTTCAATTTCTGTGTATGTAAGCTCTGATGGACCTAATGACTCACCGTTTTATAAAACTTTGCAAAATCCAAAATTTCTTGTATAAATATTCTCTTTTTTTGGCAGAAATTTCATTCTTACTTTTCTCAAATTTGTCATAAAATTTATTATCTTATTTTGTGAACATCAAATCAAAAATGCGATTCTTCATTGCTTTTGCCATTGCTTCGATTATCCTTCTTATTTTTTATCCTTCGACAAATGCCAAACCATTTCTCGACAATAAATTTGATCAAAAATTCGATAATAAACATGTTTGGAATAATATTAAGCAACAAATGGAAGGAAATGGACAGCAACATGTTGTGGTTCACAAACGCAGCATCGATGATAACTTAATGTCTGCTACAGAAAAAATGATTGATTCTCAAGGAGCTTATGTCACTGATAAACTTGGAGAAGATAGAACTGAAAATGGTACCAAATTAAAACGTGATGTTCAAATCTCAACTAAATTTGAAGTACGGTATCGTTGCTTTAAATTTTGATGTTAAATAATGTCTATTTATATTCTTACTTTTAGAAATAAAATTGTAAAATGTTATATTTGTTTGAATTTTTCTTTTTTGATTTTTTTTTCAATAAATTTATTTAGTTCCAAAAATCGGACATGGGGAAATAATGTATGCTTTTTAAAGGGAGTGTCGAAGATAGTGAAAAACTTTTTTCCGTCGTTCCAAGTGATGGGGAATGCATTCGTTGCGTGCGGGCGGACAAACTTTTTCATTCCCCATCACTTGGAACGACGGAAAACGTTCATAAAAAGTTTTTCAATATCTTTGACACTCCCTTTAACATAAAATTTTCTTATATGATGACTAAAGAAGAATACACAGTTGATTTTTTTTATTCTGTTGCCAGAAAAATAAAAGAAATCATTGATCAAAAAAATTTATTCAAATTTTGACCGTCTTGGACATTCATATCCGTTTACTGAAGTAACTTCAACGGGAAAATTTAGTATACGAGGTTGATGAATTTTGATATAGTTGAAGATAACTTCACCGTCCGTCTTAATAGTATAAAAATTTGGTCGATTTTCTGGATTTTTCTCCCAACACCATAACATTATTTTATATCTAAAACGGATTTTAATGCATTTCAAGGATATCATTGTAAAAGTATTACAATTCTCGAGGGCAGTGTTTTGGACAAGGCAATCTCTGACCAGATTTTAAAAAACTTCTTAAACCTTGAAGATTTAGTCCGGGATATAAATCACTTCCACGTTCAAACATTTCCCAAATCAATATTCCAAATGACCAAATATCACCTTTTTGAGTAAACTAAAAAGATTTTAAGATGTTTGAAAGATTTTCAGATACAAACAGTTTTATATTCACTAAAAGGTGGAAAAAGAGCTTCTAAAGGTTGCCATTTGAATGGTAATTCAGGAGTTGCATCACTGATATACTGATAATCAATATTCATTTTTCGAGATAAACCAAAGTCATTTATTTTTAAAATTTCAAAAGTTTCATTAAGCCTGTAAATGTTTTGTTCTTTTATGATTAATTTTTTGATGTTTGACTCACAAGCAATTTCTTGCAGCCAAATCTCGATGCAGTATTTTATGATGGCTTAAATAAATCATTGCGTCTAAAATTTGAAAAGTATACGAAAAAATTGTTGAAACCATTAATAAATTTGAAGGTGCAATTAAATATGCGTGAAGATCTCCCCCTGCCATGAATTCTGTGATAATACAAGTTTGAAGGTCTTGATCAATCCAACCAATAAATGAAACAATATTTGAATGTTTGCATAAACTTAAATATTTTATCTCTTTCAATACATCTGTCTTTTTAACAGAACTTTTTAAAGTTTTTACGGCTACTTTAATCGGAGAAGAATTATCCGTTAAATTTGCAAGATGAACGTCTGATGTGAATCCTGTAACAATTTATTATGTATATTTCTATGAAACTATTAATAGTATAATTAATTTTGTCAGTGATCGAAAAAGTCGAAAAAGGATTTTTCTTCTCGCATTTTTAATTTCAACCTCTAACTAAATTTAAAACTAAAAAATTGATAACTACATTCCTTAGTTATTTAGTTTTATACTGACCTGATCCTAGCAATTCATGAAATACAACATTTTTCGCTGATATCAAATATCGTTTGTTGAATTCATTCATTTTCGTATTAACTGAATTATTCTTCGTTTTAGAAAGTTCCTGCAAATTAAAAGATGGGTGATAAATTTTGTTTGTTAAATACCTTGTTTTTGTGATAGAAATAGATGCCACCATAGCATGATAGAATGATAAGCACAATGCTAATAACAATTATGATAATTATGAAAGTCCTAAAAAGTATGAGTTGTTGTATTCAAAACTTTTACCAACCAAGAATTTTTGTTTTCAGGGAATACATTTTCAGTTAAGTTAAATGGTACTGAAATTAAACTTTGTATACATTGTCAAACATACAAAAAAATCTTACTTATAAATATTGGTTTTAAGTAAGCAGTAAGTGAGTGAGAACAATTGTCTGCATTTGCTAAAGATGTCCAAAAACAGTGTGCTCTATAAACTTATTGTATGTACTATTTTAGAAGGGGATACGAATTTCAAAAGAATTTTGCGAGAAGTTCAGTAATGTTTATTAGATGAATGCACTGCATTGTGTGTCATAGTAAAAATAATTCTATATTGTCAAAAATTAAGTGATAAAAATGATTCTGTGTAATATTTTTGCGAGATTCATTTTAAAACCATTGTTGCAAGTGTTTGCTTTTATAGTGTCAAAAACATTACATTTTTTTTGCACTTTCTTTATCATATTCTATCCAATTATATTTCCAAATATCTTTTTTGAACCTCTAAAAGTTACCGTATTAAATTTAATATATTATAAAAAAAATTATACTAACTTTTCCATTGTACCACATTGGTGGACAAATTGATTGCATTTCAAGATTACATGAATTTGTGAAAGATGAAGCTTCAACACACTTTCCACATGTAAATGAACTCGTCGATAAAAACGTTTCGTTGCATTCATCTTTTTCACATGTAGTATTTTTAAAATACACCTTAATACATTGCTCATTTAATAAAAGGAATAACGAAAATATTACGGATTTTTTTGTGAATGGATCAATGAAAAGGAAGCCGCCCTTTTCTTTCCAGGGAGTTAAAAATCTTTTATTAAAAGTTTTGCTACCAAAATCGAAAATCGAAATTGTGGAAATGTTTGATGAATAAAGTGGAATCTGCAATAAAATTTAATATCACTAACAAAATTGATAAATTATCACTTTTAGAAGTTGTCCATAGAATGTTAAAGCAAATATTTCATTAAAATTCTTGCTGCTTGGAAATATTGCAGGGACATCAAAATCAGGAGCATTAAAAACTACTTTGCCATAAACGGGCTCATAATTTTGATAACGACTTATTTGTTTATTTGGCGGTGAAGATCTGGAGATTATAGCGTTATCACAGCTGCTAACTAGTTCTTTCTATAAGAATTATATTGTTCAAATAATAAAATATTTTTAAAAAAGCTTGCATTTTGAGTATTTCGGCATGGAAGAAAGTTAGGTCTTTTTGGGAAATTATAATCAAAGTCTTCTTTCCATTCAAGTTTTAAGCATCCCTCGTCAACAAAACTGTCATAACTAGTCTTATTACAACTCTGTAATTGGGGCTCTATAAGGCAAAAAATAAAAGATACAAACAGATTCTCTTTCTCGTTGGCAAAAACTCCAAGTTTTTTGAAATTTATCCTCTACTTCTGTCATATTAAATTTGCATATCATTGTTTTGGATTTTTGTCTGCCAAGCAGAAGGGTGCCGGTCTCTGGTAGATACAATGCTGATGTAATTCCATTGCTTATAACAGCCTTTGAATCATTGTACCATAACCCTTCACAAGATAAGATTAAATCCATTCGAGATCTAATTTCGGAACTTTTATCATTACTACAAATTTGAGTAATAACAATATCAGTGTTCATTCGAGTGGTATTATTCGCATTTGTAAACGATAAAAGTTTCATTGCAATATCTTCTCTAATTACTCGGTCAATAAAATATATGTGATTTCCATGAATAAAACTATAAATTGATTCAAATTGAAAGTCAGCCAACACTTGATCTCTTGATATTCCATATTTTACCACACCTCCCGAAAAACTGTAAGACTCAATGAAAACGTCAGAGTGTTCATAAGCAGCTCTCAAAAACAATAATTTATCTCCTTTCTGAATATTAACACTCCGAAGATGTGCGCCATAAAGACGATACTTATTGTAATAAGGCTGTAAAGCAATGCAAGTGCTATCAATGCTTGGTTCAATTTCAACAACAAAAATCGGAAAAAGGCTGTTAAAAAAATTTATTTCAAGCTGCTCCTAAAATCTTGAAGCTATCTTACCAGCATCCAATTTCATTACAAATAAAAATATAATTTCCATCAATAAATTTAAATTCAATTAACTCAGTTATTCCAGTCAAATCTGGTGTCAGCAACGTTTTATTGAATTCAGTAAAACCAAAGCTATGATCTAAATGTCCAAAAATTATTGAACTTTCTGTTGCAAAAGCCATCAGGGAACCGTTTTTTGCAACACCCCGAAATCTTCCATAATCATATTCATAAATTTTTACAAAATTTTGTGATAAGATTATGGAAATAAAATTCAGAAAGATAACAACAACAATAAAATCAAAGTGGTACATAAAAATAAAGGTGACTTTTTTTTTTGTCTGTTCATTCATTTAATAAATATTTGTATCTCTTTAATCTCTTTTTTATAGCAGTGTAATTAATCGATTTGAAGATGCAAACAATCAACTTTTTCTTTGCAAAGAAACAACAAGCATAGACTAAAACAAAAACATTTGTTACCAATGTGACTGATAAAAGCTTTTTTGCTTGATCAGTCTTTTCCCAAAGTTGTTTAAGAAAATAAAAGAACCTTTAAAAACAAATTCAAATAATTCGATGACATCAAAACGATAAGTGGTTTTTTAGTGCACAAAACATCAAGTTTACTAAAAAACAGGGTGTCCCAACGTAATTGACCCTTTTGACTTGCCCGGCAAATCGATACCGTTAAAATTATTCAAAAACGGACTTCACAGTAGTGCTCGATAAATCATAGGGTTTTGTTTTTGATAAAAATTTCATGATTTCAGATATGCAACTTTTTTGTGGAGGAACAGTAAGCAAAAAAATTTTTTATCGTTATTTTTTGTTACTGTCACATTTTTTGCTGGAACGATTTTTTGTGAATCGATAGTAAACAAAAAAAAATATTTGAGAAATTTTATGTTACTGTCAAAATCGCTCCAATGAAAAAGAATGATAGTAACAAAAAACACTAACAATTTATTTTTTAGCATTACTATCACGATTTTTATTGGAGAATATGCAAATTTTTAGAGATTAAGATAAGTTTTATATCAAAAAAATCATATCCCATGCTGAACACAACTGCGCTATCCGTTTTTGGATAACTTAGACAGAAAAAATTTGCCGGGAAACTCAAAAGGGTCAGTTATGTTGGGACACCCTGTATTTGACGATTCTGATCTATTTAGTAGTTTTTTATAATGTTATTATAACATCTTGAAAATATTTTGATGATTTCAAAGGAGGAATCTAATTTCTAACAAATTTTTTCTTATGAAAATTATTGAAAATCAGGCAAAAGCTATTGTTCTTTTTTTTAAAACATTTTTTGTGGGCTGAGAATGAAAAAAAGACAATGAATGAAAGTACTGATCCACTAAATCAGTCTCACCATATTTCATCATAAAATTTCGACAACAATAAGGTTCTGAAAAGAAATTGTTTAATTTTTTAAGGACAATGCATGAAAAAAGAACAATAGCCCCCCCCCCCCCATTTATAGAAAGAACATTGTTAAAAAAATATTTTTTTGAAAAAAAGTTGACTTTGAATGGTAACAGTTTGTTTGTGGATCACTCCTGCATTACAGGGTGTCCCAACATAATTGACCCTTTTGATTTGCCCGGCAAATTTTTTCTCTTAAAGTTATTCAAAAACGGATAGCGCAGTTATGTTCGATAAATCATAGGGTTTTGTTTTTGATAAAAATTTCATCATTTCTGATATGCAAATTTTTGTGGAGGGATAGTAAGCGAAAAATTTTTTTATTGTTATTTTTTGTTACTGTCACATTTTTTGTTGGAGCGATTTTTTGTGCATTGATAGTAACCGAAAAAATTGTTTTGTGGAATTTTATGTTACTGTCAAAATGAAAAAAATCGCTCCAATGAAAGAGAGTGATAGTAACAAAAACATTAAGAATTTATTTTTCAGCATTACTATCACGATTTTTACTGGACAATATGCAAATTTTTTAAAATCTTTAAACAATTAAGATAAATTTTATATCAAAAAAAACCCTATCCCATGCTGAACACAACTGTGAAGTCCGTTTATGAATAACTTCAACAGAAAAAATTTGCCGGGCAAGTCAAAAGGGTCAATTATGTTGGGACACCCTGTACATCGAAGTAATCCCAGCTCCCAGTCTCAAATTCGATCTCTATAGTACCCCCCCCCCCCCCCCCCCCAATAAGACCATGGTTAGAACTTTTGATTTCAGAATTGATAGAATTTTCTGTTGTGACCCTTTTCTCTGACTTTTAGTGTAACTAAAAGAATTGTCGAAATAATTGTTATTCAATGGAAAAGAAGACAGCGTTTGGCTTTTTAAACTGACTTTGACTTACTTGAAGATACTGTAGGTTGTTTCAATGATTTACTGCTTCGAAATTGATAGGCATTTAGTTGAACAATATGTTCTCTCATTACAAATATCATAAACAGTCATTATAATTATCATAAATTTTTGTGCAGCTTTATATTTTTTAACGACAGTAATCTTGGGATAAAAAGATTATATTAAATATTTTTTAGAAAAGTTAAAATCGCTGCAAAATGATAACAATAATTATTTTTTCATTTGTCATTAAATAACATTTTTACCTTGTAAGCTTTTTTTACAGTTACGTCATGAATCATTATTTTAAAGACTTTTTAAACAACGTTTTTACCATTGTACTTTGAATTGAAGCTATGTTAGTTTTTTAAAAACTACACAGGTGGTCTGCGTCATAAAATTTTTTTTCATAGAGGGGAAAAAAGTATTTGTTAATGGAATTTACTTTTCGTGTTTTGGCTCCGAAAAAACAACAACGATTCTTCTGAACTTTTTACTTCTTTTTTCCCCCAAACTCTCACAACCTTTTCATATGCACTCCGGAAGAGAGGTGGAGCTCAAAGGAGTAAAAGGAGAAACGAGAAGAAGAAGAAGGAATATGTTGGCATTCTTTTTTTCTTCTTCTTCTCCCCTTTATTTTTTTTGTGAAAAAAAAATGAAGAAAGGAGTTTGACAAGCACCGCCCTGCATTTTCTAAAATCTTCATTATTTTTTTTATTTTCTTATTGCTTTACTAGCTTGTTGTTGAAACCCTTTAAAAATGTGCTAGAATCCCCCCCCCCTTCACTTATGTTGTTTTTTGATGCTGATGATGATGACAGGGATGTTAACCTTCTTTAAGTGGTATTCAAGCTTATTTTTTTGGCTTTTTGTTTTTTAAGAAAAAACTTTCACATGTTAAATTTTGGAACTTTATTAAAAAAAATTCTCGCCATTTTTTTATTCATCTTCTCAGCGTGTTTTCCTATTTTTTTTAAAAACAATTTTTTAAGCAGTCCCTACCTGGATTTCAATTAATTGTTGCTTGTTTTAACATTTTTTGACCTTTCATTTTTTTGACATCCTGCTGTTTTTTCTTTTTGTGAATTCAAAAAAAACGAAAAAGGTTTGAATTGAAAAAAAAACGTAACTGGAAGAAAAAAGCATAAGAAATAAAAGAATGCTTCGAAAAAGTTTTAAAAAAATTTTTGTGAATAAAAATGTTATAAACTTTTGCGTGTAAACATCGGCAACTTCAAATTTTTTTTCTGGACTATTTCTCTCTATTATTTGAGACATTTTTTTTTATCTTCTCGTTGTTGGTAACTTTAATCAACATCTATCTCGGATGAAAGGAAAGAAAAAAAACACGAGTGAATTTCTAAATTGAATTATCTGTCTCAAAATCAATGCTAACCCAAGTTGTTTTTGGAGGAAGCTTCGATTTCACCTAAAAAAGGAGGATAACTTTTTTTCATCACTTTTATACTCCCTCTTCTTTTTTGTTTTGTTTTCATATTTTAATTTTGACACATGTATTTTTTGGTTGTTTTAAACGCGTCATTTTCTGTTTTTTGTTCGTTTTAACTTCTCAAAAACTTTTTTTGCTATTTTTACACTTTTATTTTTTTCTAGTTTAATTTTTGTTTTAATATATGTTAATCAGCTAATTAAATATCATCAACTATAGGTTAACTCTTCCTCTCAAGAGCCCATCCATCCAATGCGACTACAGAATTCGTAACATTTTTTTAATCAAGCTTAGCTTTCATAAAGCAAGCAAAAGGAAAAAAAGAAAGCTTTCATTTACATATATTGTATATTTCTTTCTTCTCCTTTTTCATATTATTTTTGCCTCTTTTGTTTATATGGGAAAATGCATAACAACATCATTTTATTCATCCATTTGAAACTAATTTTTATATTCATAATACATATCTTTCTATATGTAAATGGACAAACAGAAATGGTCAATTGGGTAATTTTGTTTCCCATTTTTAGTTCTTCCTTTTTTTCTTCGTCTTCTTCTTCAGTTGTAGTCACCGATGATAAATATTTTTAGGAAGTTTATGCAAAATCCGACAAAGAGATTGAATATAAAACACCGGAAGTTACAGATCCAATTGAGCCTACAAGGTACCCAATTGTAAAAAACCGATTAAATATATTAAAAGCCTTTTTTTCAGCTATGATACAAAGCTTGAATTAAATGTTAGTCGAATCCTTGATGCTCTAATTGCAAGTCATGATCGTCGCATTCGACCTAATTATGGTGGTATGTATTTATTAGAGATTGTAAAATCTCTTTCCCCTCCTTCTTTTTCTCCTTCACATTTTAGCGGGTTGCTAATCTTTTCATTTTCAAAGTGATGTTTTTTACTCATTCATCAGTCATTACCCAATTTAAAAAGAAGAAAAAATAAGCAACTTCAAAAAAAGATGTCCTTTAAGACTTTCATGTTTTTTGAATAATATAAAAAAAAGGGATGACCCTTAGGGAAGAGGAATGGAAGAAATGCATTTTAACAACACAAAAAAGGAGCGTTCTAGCATGTTAACGCATTGATTTTTTGCACTTTAAATTTTGAGTATTTCCGCTTTGTTTTTTTTTCTGAGACAAATAATCACAAAAAATATATAAAATCTTGAAAAAAAACATAATTCTTTAAAAACATTTTTATATATTTTTTCATATAAAAAAACTTTGAAAAAAGATGCTTCTCTATGACCAAAAGTCGCCGAAATATTATTTCACCATAATCTTATTTTTTTCTATTTTTGATTGAAATTTTTGCTTGCATTTTTTAAGGAATCTCTTCAAATCATATAATGCCCTTTTTTTCTGTGCTTTGTTGAAAAATTTTGTTTAATATAAAAACGCTGCTGTTCGCTTTCAATGCCAAAAAAAATATGAAATATAAAATAAGCAAAAAATTTTTTTTGAATAAACCCTCAATTTGCCAAAGAAATTTCTAATAACGATAACAAAAAAAGAAGAAGTTTTGCGGCATTTTCTTTTTGCTTCTTTTTCTTCTAACCTGTCCATTTTTCGTTTTCTCGCTTTTTTTTCGAAATTTTTGTCGTCAGAAATGTTGCATTCATTCATTGCTAAACTTCTTTTTTTTACGGATTCTTTTTTTTCTCCTGTTCGACGGAAATTGTTAACTTGAAGAAGAAAAAAAGAAGAATGGCAAAATTTTGCTTTAGCAAGATAAAAAAGGAAAACACAATTTGATAAAGTGTGTTTTATTCTTATCTCTAAAAACCTTAAATAGAAATTTGTAGTCAAATATATATAGGAATATATGTAACATTATTTTATTAATTACCAACAAAAAGATATCAAAAAATGTTGTAAAATGGATAAACTTCTTTCATATATCTCAATTTTCTTTTTTGCTTTTTTAAAGCTTTTCTTCTTTTTTCTCCACTCCTTCTAATCTAACAAGGGAATCACATTGCTCAGTTTTTGGCACAGAAAAAATTAAATTATAAAATTTGAAAAGTTTGCAATGAAATTTTTTTGATCAAAAATTGAATAAAAGCAAAGAAAAATGAGTTTAAAAAAAGAGCAAAAAAAAGATTACGCAAGCAAAGCGTCAAAAATTTGATGGATGAAATAATGTGTGAGTAATAAACTTAACCAATTATCCTTTAAAAGCATGGGGCGAAAAAAGGGGAGAAATTCAATGAATTTTCATTCATGAAACATAAAAGACCTTTTTTAGGAGCCCCAACAGAAGTAAATGTTACAGCTCATGTAATAACAATAAGTGCAGTATCAGAAGTTTCAATGGTTCGTTCATTAATTTTATACAGTTTAATGCCGTTTATCGAAACTTTTTTAAGGACTATACAGTAGATTTATATTTACGGCAATTTTGGAGGGATACAAGGTTAATGTTTGAAAGTTTTAATAAAGAAGAAGAAACTACATCATTAACAATTGGAATTGATATGGTTAAAAGTATTTGGACACCAGATACCGTATGCATTGCCTAATGTTAATAGTCACCATATCATTGCTTTTTAGTTTTTTCCAAATGAAAAGAAATCATTTTTTCATGAAGCCACATCGCACAATTCATTTTTAAGAATTGATAATTTGGGAAATGTTGTTCGAAGTATCCGTTTAACAGTAATAGCAAATTGTCCAATGAATTTACATACTGTAAGATTTATTGCAAAAAAATTTTAAAACAAAATTTTAAACACTTTTTAGTTTCCACTTGATGTTCAAGTATGTGCACTTGAAATTGAGGTAAGAAGCCAGCGAAAGTAAAAAAGAACATTTTATGTTTTCATCTCTAAACTTTATTTGAAAAAAATTTAAAACTTTTTCTTATAACAACAACAAAACTATCAAAGATTTTTATTTTTTGGTCTTTTGGAATTGTTAAATTGAATTATATTTTTAGAGTTATGGATATTCAACTGCAGACATCGTATATCACTGGCATCAAGAAAATGCAGTTACAATTGATGAAAACGTTCATTTAGCACATTTTACAATTGGGCAACATTTCCATATTGAACGAACAATTTCATTAAGTACAGGAAATTATTCGAGATTAACAACATATTTTTCATTTAAACGAAATATCGGATTTTATTTGATACAAATTTATTTTCCAGCAAGTTTAATCGTTGTTATTTCATTTGTAAGCTTTTGGCTAGACAGGTAATTTATGAGTTTTATAAAAAAACTTAATTACATAATGCAATTAAACTTTTTAGAGGTGCAATTCAAGCTCGAGTAGGTCTTGGGGTTACTACAGTAAGTTGATTCCTGCGTTTTTTCTCATAATTTTTACGGTCCATTTAATTTATAGGTTTTAACAATGACAACTTTGATGACTTCGACAAATGCTTCACTTCCAAAGGTATTAATTTAAAAAATTCATTTGACACATAAATTTTTTTGTTAAATTACAGGTTAGCTACGTGAAAGGTCTTGACGTTTTTCTTGGTGTCTGCTTTTTTATTGGTAATTTTTCCAAATTACAGACTTTTTGTTTTAACATTTCTTTATGATTACAGTGTTTGCAAGTTTATTGGAATATGCTGCAGTCGGATATATCACAAAAAGAATACGAGGTGGTGTGCCATCAGAAAAGCCGTCAACCACATTATGCTATTATGAATTTGATGAAACTCCATCATCAATTCGAGTTGATGCAATGAAAAATCAACCAAAAGCTCGACGTTCAACTATTCGAAGAGTTGATTTGCCGACGGTTCGTTTTCTTTTTCTTTATTTTTTGCTTATGTTTTTATTTTGGGAAAAAAACATTATTTATCATTGAAAAAACAATGAAACAAAAAAATAGAATGAATTTTTTCTATTTTTCATAAAAATATGGCAAAAAAAGTTACTTCCATGAAAAAAGATTAATGGTCTGGTTGCAATTATTGCAGTGTTTTTTATTCTGTACTTTTTAAAATAAAAACAAAATTGCTAGTTTTCGGAATTGCTTGAATAACAAAATTGGGGTAAAAAAGTTGGCAACAAAAAGTACATTGCTTTTTTTAAAACAATAATAATAATGATTCAGAAGCATTTAAACGAAGCAATTAAATCGTTAAAAAACAATAAAAAGGCAAAAGCAATGTTTAAATGCTTTTAAATTTCTACAGAAAAAAAGTGCAAATAAAAGTCGAACGATAAATTTGCTGCAATTTTTTATTTTTACAAAAGATCAAAAAAGTGTAAAAGTGTGAAAAGGTTATAAACAATAAATTGAGGACAACATTGTGGCTCTGATTTTAACCTTTAAAAAAATTTAAAAATGTTATGTTTGGACATGTTTTTAAATGAAAGCTAATAGTACAATTAAAATTTCAGAATGGCACTGAACAATCAATACCCCTGATCAATTTAATACCCAATCGTGTTAGCCTTTCACCAGCCGAACCATTTACCTCTCGACAACGGCTAAAAATTTTTCATCCGTCCAAAATTGATTTATACTCAAGATTTGTATTTCCTATCTTTTTTTTACTTTTTAATATTGGTTATTGGAGCGTCTATCTCAATGTATAAAGACAAAAAGTAGTACCTAAAAGTTTTAATAAAATCACGGGTAATTAATTTTTGATGTAGCTTTCATTTTGCAAAAATAAAATTTATAAAGAAAGAATTTAGTTTTAAAGAAGCAGCTGACAAAATCTTAAAAGTAAAGTTTGTTTGTAACTTTCGTTCTCAGTGCAAAAAAACATATACAAACAGAAGCTTTATGACATGATCGCAAAAAAAAGAAAATTTTTACGTCAAACCTCGTGGTCTAAGTTACTCAAATTTTTCTTACACTTAAATAAATTTGGCAAACATCCCAGTGAAAAACTTGCTTCAAAATTTTGCATTTTTTTGTTTTCAAAGAAAGAAAAAAAGCGAACGTTGATCCACAGGGAGAAGAGACAAAACGATGGAAAGCATATCCTCCTCCCGTGGCTGCTGCAGCTATTGCTTGATGTATCTGATGCAACAAGGCGGTTGTTGCTTTTGAACTAACGCCCTATATTGTTTGTTTCGTGATTTGGGGCGGCGGCAGAGAGGAAAAAAATATGAGCGAACGAAAAAAAGGGAGACGAGAAGAAACAAAATTTTGAACATGCTAAGCGTGAGCATTTCAGTGACGCTGTAGTGGGTCGCTTGTGGTTGCAAATCACTTAAAAAAAGGAAAAATTTTAAAAGTGATTGAAAAACGTGTTTTATTATAACTCATTTATTTGTGTCAAAAAAGAGAGATACTTCGATAGACATATTTGGTGTCATTAATATTGTTCTTTTTTGTAATCTTTGATTGTTTGATACTTTTAAAAGTTACCTTTTTTTAGTTTTAATTTATTTTAAAGTTATTTTCAAAACTAAACTTTGAAATGGTCGAAAAACCAGGTATGTTTAAATATTTGTTTCTCCATAATTTTGCTGTTATCTCTCTCATTCTTTCTCCATCGATATTTATGTCCTCATAAAACCTATTTTTTATATGAAAATTGACTATTTTCTAGACAAATTTTTTTTTGCAAAATTTTAGCTTGTTTGTTTTCTTCATTTGTTTTTTTTTTTTGCGCAAACGTAATGCACCCAAACATTGAAGGCAGTCATTGCATTTTTTTGTGCTGCGGAGTGCACATTGCACCCAAATAGCTAAACTAATGCTGCATTTAAAAACAAGAAAAAAAATTAAAAAACCGCAGAATCACATGCTGCCAAAGTGACGCATATGTATATCTAGGCGCCGTGTGGCACTTTCATTTCTTTTAACAAAATTGCATCACATTTTCATAACGTTAAAGGCAACAGTAGTATATTGTTTTTATTTTTCTCTTTAAAATATATATCTATAAGGAAGATAAAATTGCTTCTTCAAGCCTTTTATTTCATTTCATTCCTTTCCCTTTTTTTGCTTAAAGCGAAAGCTAAGATGAAGAAAGTTCCAGGTATTTGTTTATCAACTCGCCTAAATTTGGCATTTGTATGCTTTCTTGGCACAATAATTGTTTATGCACTTCGAAGTAATGTCAGCTTTGCAATTGTATGCATGGTTAATTCAACGGCCCTTGAACTTACTGGAGAATCTATTCCTGTTGAACAAAAAGAAAGTCAATGTATTCGAGAAACAAATTTGAATCAAAGTTTTCATGAAGAAAAGGTAACCAATTTATTATTTTTTTATACTTTTCAAATATTATTTGAGTATTAAAATTTTTTGAGTCCAATTTTAAAACTAGTCCCTTATTAAAAATATTTTTTTGAATGAATGAAATTGATCATTGCCCTTTTTGCAACTTGTTTTTTGGTTGTCAACTTTCACACATTTTTTCTTTTCAAAAAAGAGACGATACATCTTGTAAAAAAAATGTTTTTCGAGACCCACCAAAAGAAAAAACCGGTTGCCTGTCTGCAATAATTAAAAATGATAAGAAATCAAAATTGCATATTTTTGCATCAACACAATTAATTGTTTATTTAAAAAACAATGAAATACACCTATCATTGTTTTAGATTGAAGGTGAATTTGCATGGGGTAAGCCAACACAAGGACATATCTTATCTGCATTCTTTTGGGGTTATATGTCCAGTCAAATTCTTGGTGGATATCTTGCATCAATATTTGGTGCACGTTTGGTAATTGGTTTTGCAGTACTTGGTAGTGCAGTTTTAACACTTATTACTCCAATTGCCGCAAATACTCATGTTTGGGCATTTATTGCTGTTAGAGCTTTGCTCGGATTTTTCCAGGTTTTAAAAAATCATAAAAATGTAAAATAAAATAAAGAATCATTAAAGGCTTCAACATTTCCTGCGATGCATACAATGTGGTCTGTATGGTCTCCCCCACTTGAAAGAAGTTTATTAACGGGTGTCAGTTATGCAGGAGCACAAATTGGAAATGTTCTTATTATGCCAATGTCAGGATTGTTATGCAAATATGGCCCTATGGGAGGATGGCCATCAATTTTTTATATTTCTGGTAAATCCCGTTTTTATAAAAATTATTTTAAATTAATGAACTTTTTTTTAAAGGTATTGTTGCATTAATTTGGTGTGCCCTCTGGTTTTGGTTTGTCTCTGATACACCTCAAAAACATCGGCGTATTTCAAAACGCGAAAAACAATATATCACTGAAAGCTTGAATGAAGAAAGGGGAAAACAAAGTGATGAAGTGAGGGGACCTATATCTGATCAAAGATTAAAACTATGATGTTCATTTATTTTTTTAGGCACCACCTGTTCCTTGGACTAAAATTTTAACGTCATTACCAATTTGGGCAATTTTTATTGGACATTTTGCAGGAGATTGGGGAGCATATATGATGGCAACAAGTTTACCATCATTCATGAATGATGTCCTTGGCTTTGATTTGACTTCAGTAAGAAACACAAAAACGCAAAAATACAAAACAAATAAAAATAGCAAAAATCAAATTTTTAGATGGGTTTTATTTCATCAATCCCATATCTTGCATACTTTCTCATGATTAATGTCGGATGTTTTGTTGCTGATACAGTTCAACACAAAAAACTTTTATCTACCCTAAATACTCGAAGAATTGCAATGATTACAGGTAATAAATAACTTTTGATCGATCGTAGTTTAAATAGCTGTCACCGGAAGAGTATTCCTTTTATTTAAATTAAAAAAATAAAAACATTTTTAGCCTTTGGATGTCAAGCAATTTTCCTTATTTTAATTGGATACTGTAAATGTGGACAAGAGATTCTAGTTGTGTTATTAATTACTTTGAGTATTGGCTTATCTGGAATACAATATGCTGGATTTGTTGTTAATTATCTTGATGTTGCACCTACATTTGCTGGACCAATTCTTGGTATTGGAAATACAATTTCATGCTTTGCTGGTATTTTATCGCCATTAACAATGGGATGGCTTACTCCAAATGTAAGTGCAAATACACATATATATATACCTTATCAGTGAGCATCGCATGATTTTTTATAAGCTTCTTATACTCTTTCTAAATAAATACCTTTACATTCAAAAAAAAATAAATTTTTTATAGGGAACTAAAGAAGAATGGCAAACAGTCTTTTATCTTACTGGTGCAATTTTAATCTTTGGTGCAGCATTTTTCTGCATTTTTGCAAAAGGTAATATTCAACCATGGGCAATCACAAATGGTAAAAATCGTGGAGATATTCCTGCTGAAGATTTATTATTATCCGAAAAAGAATTCAAAAAAAATAATGCTGCCTAAATCATTCTGAAAACTTGAGCTTTTTTAAAATTCTCACTTGTGGGAAAGTTTCAGCGGGTTTTTTTTTCATTCTAATCCATTTTGTTTTTGTCTTTTCAAATCTTTCTTGTAACAAAAAGAGTTTATTAAAATAGATACAAATTTTTTTAAAAGTACATATCAAAAACTGTGAAAAAAAATGTGTTTTAAATGAATTAAAAGGTTGCTATCAGTTTTTAGGATCAGATTATTTCTGTTTTTGTTTTTTATGTAAAAAATCTCGAGTTTTTTCGGCAAATTTTGAACTTAAAAAATTATGTAACTGTTTTTTATTTTTAGTAGAAATGTGATGCTAAAAAGCGACCTTGAACTTTTAAATATATCAAAAATATATTTAACTTAAACAATAATAACAATTCATTAGTAACGTTTTAATTATAAACTGGGAAAAAATATTTAAAAAAAATTATAGGAGTTCGTTTTTAAAATTGTAAAGGTATTTATCAATAATAATCTTCCTCTTCATTTTACACTTCATGAAGGACTGCACCTTCATAGATTTCATAGTCGCTTAACTTTCTTGATCTGTCAAGAACATTGCCTAAAAATATTGTACATGTACTTTTTTGTTGTCAAAAAAATAAAGATTTAATTTTTACCTTTATGTGATACCGCAATATCATCATCCGATTTTTCAGCACTAATTTCTCGTAACAAAGTTTCTACGGTATCATTTTCTTCACAGTCAACAGATAAAGCATGTCCAGACTTTAACTAAAATAAAAAATAATAATCTAAATGACAAAATATTCAGTAAAAACAAACCTTAACAAAGAGCATCATATTTGATAAAAGTTTAGAAATAAAAATTTAGAATAAAATCACAAAGGTAAACCTTAAAAGGAAAAGTATGCAAACTTCGAGGTTGCGCAACAAATAATAAAAATAAAGTTTTTTTGTCTCTGTTTTTTCGTCTTTTTCTTCTTTTTTAACTTCCCGAGTATTGATCATCTAAAGAGTATATACGTATTTAAAAAAATGAAATGAATGTTAACTCCCCCTTTTTTCCCATCCCTTTCTCAGACAGCTTTGACGTGTTTTTTGTGGTGTTATTGATTATTGTTGTTCTTTTATCACATATTTTTATGTTTAAAAATCAAAAAAACAAAATTTTTGATGTTTATTATTTCATTAAAGCTTTTTTTTCTCATCTTTTAAATGTATTTTTCAAAAGAAAAAGCCCATTGATGATAGACAACGCAAAAAAAGCAACAATAATAAAACTTATTTTGTCTTCCCCCTTTTGAAACATTTTATTTTCTCTCTGTTCATTAACGTTTGATTATCATTAATGGATAGAAAAGAGATGAAAGTTCAACTTTGGAAAAAAATGAAAACAAACAAATTTTTTTCATGTGAAAGAAATATGAACAAATTTAAAATCGGCGGTTTTTTTTCGTTTTTTAAAAAGACAAAAATAGTGACAGAGATGAAGCGATGCCATTAAAGATAAAGATAAATATCCTCTAGAGAGATATATCAACGAAGAAAAAAACGATGAACATGATTTGCAGCATGTTTTTGCAGTCAAAGTTTGAACAAAACGATGAAACTTGTTGTATTTTTATTTTTTGCTGCAATTTTGAACATTGGATTTTTTGAAGAATTAAAGGTTCCAAAACGATACAAAATTAATTTAGATTTACCACCTGAGGAACGATGGAATGAAGTTATCGATGATCATATTGATGCAATTCCAGCTGTTGTAAATGAGACAAAGTTGTAGCATTTTGAAGCATTTTAAGAATAAACAATAAAATTATAGGTCATATGTCCCCGAAGCTTTACAAAAGCCCCTTTTTTGGCTTGCTGAAAAAATTTCTGTTTTATTTGCTGAAGATTATGTTCGAGAAATGAAAGCTATTGCAAATCGTACAGGATTACCATTTGGTGAAATTGCTGGCTTAAATATTTTGTACGATATTACCAGTTTTAATCGACAGTAATCTTTTGTTATTTCCCATTTATCATTTTGTACTTTTTTTTGTAGCATCTTCGCACCATTTGCATGTACATCAATAATTGCAGAAGATTCAAAGGGACGAATATATCATGGTCGAAATCTCGATTATGACATGGGTGATTTATTAAGAAATGTAACAATCATTGCAGATTTTACTCAAAATGGTACACTTCTTTTTTCAACTCCAACATTTGCACTTTATGTTGGAGTTTTAACTGCTCAAAAGCCAAACGCATATGCTGTTTCATTAAATGCTCGATGTATGAAAGCTACATTTATATTTCATGACTCATATATGTTAATAATACTTTGTGGTTTTTAGATTCTGGGGGTTATGTTGATAATATTTTAATGGAAATTATTACCATGTTTAAAAATCCTGTCAGCTTTGACCTTAGAACTGTTAGTTAATTGTTTTATATGTATATTTTAAAGATTTACTTTTATTTTTGCAGACATTAGAAACCAAGCATAATTATGCTGATGCAATTGAGCATTTATCTCGAGTACATTTTGTTGCTCCCTCATATTTAATCGTTTCAGGGACAAAATCTGGGCAAGGCGTTGTAATTACTCGGTAAAGCATTTTTTCTCTTCTTGAAGCTTATAATTTGCTAAAATGCACGTTTTTTATCCAAAACATTTTAAGAAATCGTTGGTCAACTGCAGATATTTATGGCCTTAATACTGCAAAAGGTCGATGGTTTTTAATTGAAACAAATTTTGATCGATGGAAGACACAAGGCGATGATCGACGGTTTGTCTTTGAAACGAAAAAGAAAAGAAACAAATACGAAATTTAAAAATAATACTTTTTTAGCCAAATGGCAAAGAAATTTTTAACAGAATTAAAACGTGATAATTTAAATTCAAAAACACTTTTTACAGTTTTGGGAAAAGCACCTATTAACAACAAGTATGACTCTCTCTTTTTTCTCTCATTTTCAGAGATGTTTTAATATTAAAAAATTTAGTCTTACAATCTTTTCTACTGTTATGTCTGCTGCAATGCCCGATACTCTTTATCAAACAACTGCAATTCGAATAAAATGATGTAAAATTGTAGATGAAAATTAATGAAAACACTTAGCAAATTGGGTTCTTTAAAAAATAATAAATATTTTGCAATATATTTTTTTAATATTCTTATTTTTCTTTTCATTTTATCCCTTTTGTATTTTTTTGAATAAGGTACTTTGAAAATTATTTATTGTATTATTTGTTAATAGTTTTTTTTCTATCTGGTTGCCTTTTCTTAGTACAATTAACATCAAAATAGAACAAATTATGTATGGTTCATGATTTCAAAAGTATTAATAAATAATAAATAAATGTCTTATGCAAAAAAAAAGATAAAAAAACATTGCATCCTTAAGTTCATAATACGTTGTTGCTGTCTCATCAGAGCGTCCTTTTTAAGATATCCGGCATTTAAATTCTTTCTCGTTTATTCCTTCTTCTTCATTTTCTGCCGCTTTTTCCGTTTTAAAATGACATCCTTCTTGCATAAATTGTTGGCTTTAAGAACTCTTTTTATGTTCACTGATTTAATTTTATTACTAAATTAATTCAGTTTGTGTATTTCATTTTATATTTGCCCCGAACGTTGTATACTATATTAAATTTAATACCAAAACTATTTGTAAAAAAAGGTTATTTTTGTTTCCACAATAAACAAGTTTATCGCTATTGCTTTCAAAAAAAGCAACTGACATTTAATTATTTTTACCCAATAAATTTAATATTATTTTAAAATGTCTTCTTAATCTTTTAGATTTTTAATCCCTCTCTCTCTCTCTCTTTCATTGTAAACAGTTTTTTGCGGTTTTAAATGAAACTTATTTTATAAGCTTTATGGTTGGCCATTTTTGATTCTTTTTTCTTTATTGCCCATGAGGCAAACCCGAAAAACAACAGCTGACGTTTTCATTTTTAAAAAACTTTTTTAATCATTTGGCAAATGTTCAACAAAAATGACCAATGTCCATTTGGCATTTTTAACTTGGATTTTTTCTTCATTGCTTTTATCTTCTCCCCCCCCCCTTTTTTTTTATCTATCTTCCATCTTTCCACATTTTGAGTCACTTGATTCTTTTTTATTTCTTTTTTTTATGTTATTAGTTTTTATAAAGATCTTGAGTAGGCTGAATTTTAGAAAAACAACAAAGTCATCAAAAATAATATTTGTGACAAAAAAAATAGAGTAGTCGTAATGCAAGCATCGTCGTCAAAGCTTCATTAATTTCTTTTTTTGGCATAAACTTCTTCACATGAGGTCTCAATTTTCTTTTATAGGCGGAAAAGATGCTACGGTTTGTTTATCAAAGATCTTTGTCGTATGCTTGTTGGGAATGTAAGAAAAAAAATGTCTTAAAAATTTGATGAAAAAAATATTATAAAGTGATAATTGCGTGTTTTGAAAAAATTTAAAATATTACCTTTAAACACACATTTTAGAAAAATAGCAGCTGAAATTCTCTTATTTCTGCAAAAAAATATTTGGGGAGATTTTTTGTATCTTATTTTCTTATACTGACGTACATGTGCTTGTAAAAAAGCATTAAATTTGCAGTTTAAAGCAAGAGACCTGTTTTTTAAGGGATAAAGATGTCATAGAGCTTCTTCTGTTTCTTTTTTTCTGACCCGCTTTTATTTTTTCTTTTTGACTTAAATGGATAACACTTTCTTTCTTTCTTTCTTTTTCTATTATCAACAAATGACTTCATGCTAGCTTAAGATATAAATCCGCTTTTTCTCCCAATTTTAAACATTTAATAAATCTATGGCCTTTTTGTATAAAAAAAAGAAAATGTTAATTATATCCAAAAAGGATTTAGATGAAAAGGAGAGTTTTTTTGATATTTTTGGGATGACTCTATCCCTTTTTTTGTTTAAGCCATATATGTTTTTTTAAAAGGGTTCATTTCTGTTTGAAGGGGAAAAAAGTAATCACTAAATGTGTAAAAATATGAAGTGAAAATACAAGATTTTACAGATTTATTAAATTTAATATTTTTCAAAGCATTTCATTTCCCAATTTGCTTAATAGAATATCCTGAGCTTATCTCCTTTTCTGCCCCTCCTATTGTCTGTTCCAAATAAATGAAGTCATTTTATCCTTTCCTAATGCTCCCCTTCCTACAGTTATCACCCCCCCCCCCTTTCTCTATTTCACAAAAGAAAAAACAGAAGAAAGAAATAGACTCTATTTTTATCAAATAATAAATAGCAGGCTAAACCAAATTTTGCTGTCAAGTCCAAGAATTGACGCAAAAACTTACTTATGCTTGAGACAGAAAAATAAATTTCCTCCTTCTTCAAGAAATAAAAATAAAAAATAAAAACAGAGAAAAACATGACGTCCTCAAGTTCTTTTTTCTGTGTTACCCAAGAAGGAAGTCTCATTGCGCTCTTGATTTCCCCTTTATTTATTTCCATTTCTATTTTAACATCTTCGTTTTAAATATGCAAATGTCATATTTTGCTTTGTTTTTTATATTTTTTTTCAAAGAATTATAAAAAGTTGCACGTTTACTTTCTTATTTCTCCTTCTCTTTCCTTCCTATTTTTGATTTGAAATTGTGATAAAAGTTTCTAGTTGCTATTATATGTATATATATAAATAAAATGAAAGAGGTATCAAATTGCCCTTCCTTCCATAAAATTTTCTTTAAAAAGTTTTTTTGTGGCATTATTTTTGTCAATCATCATTGAAGCAAGCAAAACTATTTATTTTTTTCCTCCCCTTTTGTCTTCTAAAAATGGAGACAGCTTATTTCCTTGTCATATATTTGTCAATTTTCTGACTTTTTTTAAAAGTCAAGTATTCCTTAGTTAAAAAAAAAGCTTAAAAGGCGTTCAAAAAAACTGTAACTAATTTGCGTCATCTTCCCTCCCCAACATTGGATGTATTATATATTATATAGGTGCCATAAACGACTTTTTCAAGTTATTATGTCTATTTTTACGCTTAATTCTTGTTTTACGAAATTCCTCCTATTAAAACGTAATTTTCCTCTTTATATTGGCCTATAATCATTTATAAAAATAACGGAAGGTGTATTAATGTTTAAACTGTTAAAAAATAGTATACACACGGAAGCACTCATAGCTTAAAAAATGTGTTTTTTTTTCATGACAAACTTAAGCTTTTGTATTCGGGCAGCCGCAACGCAAAAGGAAAGATAAGAGATGTTTCACTTTTTTACAATACGCCTTTTTTAAAAAGTAATTCTTTCTTTTCTTTCCATATTTTAATATGGACCATATTTTTTTGAGTTTCTTTTTTAAAGCCTTTTTAATCCAACTAATTTTTCCCATTGTCCTTGTTTTTCGAAAGAAGTTTGTCTTTTGTTTTCTTTTTCTTTCCTCATTTTTACGTAACAATATTAATTCAAAAAGCCTTTAAAGTTCTTCATTTTCAAGCATGAATGTGTTTTTTGTAGGCTTGAATACATTTTTAAATAGAAGAGAAAAAAATTAGTTTGTGTCTTTTTAAAATTATATCACGAGAATTTTTTTAATGAAGAGTTTTTGAATATTTACGGCTATAACCTTTTTTTAATTTTCAGCCCCAAAGGTGAATAGCAGCGCAGAAAAAAAGGAAAAAGGTAAAATAAAACACAAAGTTTTATTTTTAAAGATGGGAAGTGACTCGTCTAAACATGCTTCACCCCGAGATAATCAAGATATTGTCAAAAAAAATCGTCGAACATCTTTTCCAATTCGTCAACAAATAATTGGTTCAAATTCTGGAAGAATAGCAAATCCTCCAGTTATTCGTGTTGGAACTTCTGTTAGTTTTAATGATGGATTTTTGCCTATAGGTATGCTTCATTGAATTTTTACATATCAAAATTAATGTATTTGTGTTTGTTTTTTTCAGGAACTTCACAACCAGATAGACCAGAATGGAATCGTAATCGAAATGGTAGTTCTAGCAGTGACCGAAGTAATAGTATAAAGCGTAAGCATCCAGTTCCATTACGATATCGGCAGCTAATTCAAAGTTGCTTCCAAAATCCTCATGAAGTTGTTGGAAGAAAAATTTTAAAAAGAACGGCAGAAATGCGCATAGATTTTGCAAAATTTTATGTTGCCTTAAGTTCTGATCAACGTGAAGAAGTTGAAGACAGCATAAAATTATTGTTAAAGAAAACTGTATGCAATATTGACTTTCTCGACGAGGTCCGGGTTCGGTTTAATAATTCAAAAACATCTTTTTTTAATTCGTCATTGCTTTTTTAGATTAAACGAATGGCAGAAGAATTTGGCGAACGTTTTGTTCTATATCGGATAATTGGATTTAAAGCAGATTTCTTTGCAACAATGGCCGATGCAACAATAAAAGAATGCACTTTCCTGGATAATGCAATTCATCCCGCGCATCAAACATTGACCGCATTTTCACAATTTATTACAATGGTTCGTTAATTTTCTGTTTTTGCCTTTACGGTGGTGTGTGTGTGTTTTTTATTTAAAAAAAATATAAACAAAAACGCACAACAAAAAATAAAGAAACGGAAGTAGACGACGACAAATTTATGCAAAAAACAATAATCAAATTTTAAAGCTTTTGTTTTTTTAGATTTTTTCTTCGGTTCGTGACGGCTTTTATAATGAAATGAAACGATTACGGCGTACAAGTAATAGCTTTTCAACTGGATCAAATAGCTCATGTCGGAGAAAGAAAGTTAGCATTGAATCAACACTTGGAAATGGAGAATTTTTATCACGTTCTGTATCACCAAGTAGTGAAAGTCGAATAAGTGATGAATGCTTTACTCCAACAATTAAAGAAGGATTTGAATGTTGTGAAGGATTTTTAAAGCCACCAACAATGATTAGCGCAAGAATGTCATAAATAAAATGTTTTGTCAATTGATCCTCGATTTTTATGGTATCTATTTTTACGGATGATTATATCATTTTTATAAAATTGTAATTGTTTTCAAAATTTGATTATTAACGATGTGTTTAAATTTGCCAGTAGGGTTCCAAAAGACTTTTTTTAATCAAAGATATTTCTAATTTATAAAACTACCGTAACCCTATCACATTCTTTTTCCAATTTTGACTTTTATTACAATCAAAATTTTGCTTTGTTTTCTGTAATATAATTGACAAATGTAAATAATTACTGGTAATAAAGATAAATCCTTGAAAATAATTATTACATGTTTAACAAACACCTTTTTTTACAATAAAAATAAGAAAGCGTTTGCTTGTTTATGTTTGTGTAAAAGAAAGAAACACGCCATTTTGTTCGCTTTAAATATCCTTATTTTGTTTCAAAAAAAAGTTTCTTTTCGTTTCTTCTTTGAAAAACACAGACAAAAAGCATTGTTTGTATAATGCGCAAAACTATATTCAAACAGTTATTGATTTAAAAATTGTAAAAAGAAAAAAAATTCATCCGCCAATGTAACCGTCAAAAAAAGAGAAGTCAAAATTGCTTTTTATGGATAATAATGCAGGTTCGTGTAGTTAGTTGCCTCTCCCTAAGAATAATACATGTCTGAATAAACATCATTTTTAGCCTTTGAAGGATAAAACCGGTGAAGAATTTGTTAAAAATTTTATCCAACATGCTTATATTATTTCATTTTTTGTTACTTTAATAATTTCCGCTGAACATGCCATTGTTGCAAGTTTTGTCTTTAAAAATCATTCAAAGCAATTTAATTATCTTCAAGCAAAGTGTCGGAATGATTCATCAATGATAGATTTGGTTAACAGTTGGCCTTTTAGTTAAACATTAAATGACGTTTTATTTATTTCAGAATATTTCAGTATCAGCTAACTATGACGTCTTGAAGGATATTGTAATATTTGCTGCCAACTCATCTTTAAATGAAATATCATGTTGTAATCAAACAAAACAAATTTATATTCAAAATGCAAAAATATCAATATGGCTTCATTTTTGCAGCATAGTTTTTTTAACATTAACATTAATCGGCTACTTAAATTTATGTTATGATAAGATAATCCAAAACAGTGACACATTATTGAAAAAAAGAAAGTACCTAAAAATTATTTCAAGATTCAACAATCGTACAATAATCGGAATCATTCTTACATTTGTTTTGAATTTTTGGATATTATTGTATTTTAAAATTAAACTTGAATCCAATTTATTCAAGGATATCTATTGTTAGTTTTAGAAAGTAATAATAAATAAAAGTTTGTAATTAAAAATAATAAAAAAATGTTTCAATATTCGTTCTTTCTGATGCGTGTCTTTTGTCAATAATTGCCTTCGTTGGTTTTCTCTTTTTTTAAAAAAAAGGGGGAAACGTTGCACTCATCACCAAGTTTATTTGCAAAATATCTTAACGCGGCATTTAAAAAGCTGCAACCAAGTTTTTTTTCCTAAATTCTATTCTTATTCTTTTCCTCCTTAATTTTTTTTGCTTTAAACAAAAAGTTATAAACAAATTTTGTTGTTCTTGCTTCGGTCAGCATCTTCTTCTGAGCTAAATTTTTGTTCTCTCCAAAGATGGTGGAGTTGAAAAGCTTTTCTCACACCTTCCTTCCATCCATGTCCACAAAAATAAAACTTTTTTTAACCACGACCTTGAAACAATTACCCCTTCATCATTCACAATAACATTTGACAGAAATTCAGTTTCTTCTTCTTCTTCTGCGGGAATTCCCTCCATCATCATATTTTTTATGGAAAAAAAGAAGGGGGGAAATGAGTGGCCGCGCTTCAAGGGCGTTACTTTTTTTTCTCCATTTTCAAGTGATTCAATGATCCTTATCGAAAAAACAAATCAAATGGCATTCATCAAGCGCCGAAAAAGTGTCTATTAAAAAATTAAGTCATACGTTTTTTTTTCATTTTAATTTTTTTAATTTAAAAAAAGTAAAAAATAAATTGTGGTTTTCAAAAAAAAGTTTATTTGAAATCGTAAAAAATAAAACAGTTTTTAACATTTTGGCAAAAAGGGACGAAAATAACAGCTGATCATTTTAACGCAATTGCCATCCCTTTGTTTTCTTCCTCAAAATTTGATAAATGTGATTTCCTTTTGGCTTTGACTTTTTTTTATTTGTGTTAGCATCGATCTTCGTCTTTACTTTATTTAATGCCAATGGAAGTGAATTTGTTCTTCTCTTTTTTTTATTTAATTCTCTGCTACCGTTTACGCGCTTCATTGCTCAAACTTTCTTCACTGCTTTTTCTTTTTTTTCTTCTGCCACTTTTTTTTGCAATTTTTGTTCCTAATGGATGTGCAATTTTAGAAAGGGGCGCAAAAGTGGCTAATTTAAACTCTTCTTCTTCCAACTTTTTTTTACTCATGGGACAAAATTTTATTATGTATATACAGAAGTTGAAGAGGAAAGAGAAAAAACCGAAGTAGTTTTTGTTGATTTTCGAAATATATGGTTATATATATTCTTCACATTTTCGCGTCGTTTAATTTTATATAATTTTTATTCCTCTTTTTTTGTCAGAAGAAAAAAATCATCCATTGTTGCATCTGGAGAGAGGATTTTTACGGTTTCCTTTCTTTCCATTTTTTAATACCATTTTGATCATTTTCATTATTTCCGTTGAACCGCAACAATTTGTATTTTTGACGACCTTGTGACAATCAATGTAATACCAAACGAATAACCAGAAAAAAAAAGATTTTTTGCATTAATTTCGGGCATATATTTCGGATAGATGCGTGGAAAAAAAGGGACCCTATTTTCTGGGTGCGACCTCTATCTCCTCATTGACACTGGTTTCTCGTTTATTTATTTGCTCAATTCTTTTTGCATTACTTTCCGTCATTGATGGTTTCATTGAGTTTTTTATGAATTTAATGTTTTTTTCATGTTCAATATTTATTTGGAAAGTATGAATTACAGAATAATTTGTCATCAACTTTTTTTCTGATGTATTTGGATGATTCATACAATCTCTAAGTGATTTTAGGGTTATCTTACGAAATATACTTGAATCTTTTTTTTACATATTTTGACGTTACATATTTTCTACCTGATTTCACTAAAAGGCTTTATTGTTTGAAGCAAAAGGGAAAAAATAATAATGTTCCCACGAGAGACATAGGTGTACAACTCATTAGGACATTTTTCTTTAGGGCATTACGTTAGTTTTTTTTCAATATATTTTTTATTTCTTTAGTCTATTTAAGCTTATGCTTTTGCCATTTGTGGTCCTTCTTTTTTTAATGTTTACTTTCACTCTCGATGTCGCATTCGTCGGACCATGACTAGTTGTGCATCAAGTGACTCTTTGCCCTCTCTTATAAGGGCGGCTGTATCTTATTTCGGGACGTATCTGCGCGATAGATTTTTGTTATTTTATGCCTTAAAGTCTTTTTATTTTACTCTGGCAACAATAAAAAATCTACAAAAAAAATTTACGTCCCATAAAATAAAGACTTTTTTGGTCAACCTATTTGCTGCCTATTTTCGACCGCATTGTTTATTGAATTTGTGCGTGCTTTCGTGTTTTTTTTATATTACGAGACAACACGTTTATTTTACATTGAAACAACACAAACTTTTATTTATTGATCATTTCTACTTTTTTTTAGTAATCTCAAAAGTATGTCATCAGAAATAAATCCTGCACGTGAAGCCACTTTATCTGTTCTCAAAGACAATGGTAATAAAGTTATTCTTACAATAAATATTCCTGGGCTACGTCGTCGCAGAAGTATTTTTCAATCTATTATTAACCTCTTTAGCAAGCCATCAAATCCATTTCGTCTTTCAACTAATGCACATTTTGCAAATTATGCCTTAACAAATGGGTCACTTGATTTTTCTGTTGATGTGTATGAAAATAAGCAAGCTTTACGTGAACACAGTGAAATTCGTCAAACATATTTTTGCAAAATTGATCAATTTCCATCTCGAATTAATCCTGAAAGTGCTGAATTTGAGGTTTGTTCTTTTTTTGTTCTATTGAAGCTTTCTTTACCTTTTTATTCCCATGGGTATCGTATATGGGGACTTTTTTGGAAATAAAATCAAAGCATTTGAAATTTTTTATGTCTTTTTTTGTCCAGTTTAAACATAAAGTAGCTTTCCATCAATTTAATTATAGAATTTTTTAGTTGGTTGAAGCAGAAAGTGGAAATTGTTACTTCCTATTGACTTGTATTAAGCTCGATAACTTAAATACAAACTGGAAAGAATTTCAAGATACTCATGGAACCTTAGATGTGGCAAAAGTTTAATACGATATTATTATTAATAATGTGCTTCTACTAATGGTTGTTTTTTTTTCATTCCTTGTTTTTTATGATTTTTTGCGCATTTTTTTGGTAATAAAATGTGGCACTTATTTTTATACTGCCGAACGTAATTTACGTGTGTAATTTTGACAATGCCCTATTAATATTTCTAAGTTATCAATGTTTGATCATATGCATGTTGTTAAGTGTCATGTATTACTATCAAAACAACTTTGTTATAATTTATAAATTGACAGTATTTTGTAATTTTGTTGTTTATTTAAAAAACGTTAACTTAAAACAATTTTATTTATGCAAAAGAAAACATTTAAAAGAAGATTACAAAATTACATTTCTGCAAGTTCAGAAAATTTTGAAAGATTAACAGGAATAGGGGGATCAGTTCGAGTACAAATGACATTACTGTAAACCACAACATTATGTCCTCGCTGATTTAAAAATCTGCAAATATCACGTTGTTTACTGTCAGATTTAAGTTGACGTTGGGTTAAAGCAGGACGAATAAAAACATTTTCATAATCTGGAATTTCACGTAATTTTGCTGCTCTTCCAAGTACATCTTTATGATGTCCACTTGAAGGTAAAACAACTTTTAATGGTCTTGTCTTATCTCGACGTTTTGGGCCTAATCGATATGCGGTAATTATGGGGCATTGAATTCGAAGAGTATCAAGAATATTTTTTGCTGCTTGTCGATCTGCTTTACAACTAATTGAAGGTTTTCCAAGAAATTCTGGAATTCCACTAACAACGATTGAACGTTGTCGTTCAAGTTCTCGTGGATTAATTAATTGTGGAAATGCTGTATGACGAATAAATGTCCACATCATTAAAATCAAACCTTTTATTGATGGAGCAATTGTGCAATCTTGTTGAATAGCTAATGCAAATTGCATCATTTGATAATATGTTTCACGCGACATTGTTGTAATACCATTTGGAAGACCAGGATGAAAATTATTTCCATCTTCCTCAAAAATTTCACTGTTTCCATCAGAATACTTTCTTGGTAAAAGCTTCTTATTATTCATTTTTCAAAAAAAAAACAATATCTCAAATAATGTATTGCAGCAGCAAACTGAAAAAAAAAAACTAAAATGGCAGTAAAAATTTTAAAAATGATTGCTTAACTAAATAATTGAATGAATTTAATTTTCTTTTTTTGAAAAATGGTATATTAACTTTTAATCGGTAGCCAAGGTCAAACATGTTGAAAAAATTATTTTTGTTTTTATAGTATAGTTTCATTGATGTTACATAAAAACAAGTTCTTACTGTAGCCAGAAAAAAAAGTGATGCATAAATTTCCGCTTAAAAAATTATAAACATTAAGAATAAAGCTTAAAAAACGAATTTGATCAGCAAAATTTTAAAAAATTGTGGGATTTCACATAATTCAAAAAAACTATCCTAATGAAAAAATATTCAAAATAATAAAACGCATTTTTCCAATTACAGTAATCATTTTTACAAATAAAATACATTTACAAACTTTTAATCTTTTTTTGATTTATCCTCCTTCGGTGGCTCTTCTTCTTTGGATGATTCTCGAGATTCTAATGGATTTCCACCGTATGCTGCCATAGAAACTTCAGTAAGAGTTTTCCAAATTGTTGTAAAAATGCTTTCAGTTTTTGGTGCAGGCGTTGGCTTTGGTGGAGAAGGACAATGCATAAAACCATTGAATGTAAGAGGAACAGGTGAATCAGCAGAAGGATTACGAATAAGTGTTTTTTCTTCTTCATCAGTTGATTTTGATTCATCAGCACCACTTCCAGTAGCTGAAGCTAAACTTGAATTTGTTGTTGATCCAGTTTCTCCAGTTTGAGATTCTACAGTACTTGATGATGAGGTACTTGGCAAAGCGGAAACATCAGAAGTTGAAGTTGCGGCGGTTGATGGAACTGATTCATATTCCGTTGTCGAAGATCCAGTCGTTGACGTTCCAGTAACAGATGAAGTGGATGTTGTTGATGATGAACTTGCAAGGGATGATGCTGTTGAAACAACAGAACTAACTTTTCCTGCAAAAAGTGCAGTAACACTTGCAACTCGACGAGCTTGTTCGGTACTGTATGATGCAACATCCGCAGCTTTTGAATACATTTCACTTCCTTTTGTTGCAACTTCGCGAGCAACTAAAATGAATTTATATATTCATCAAATAGCCTATTGTAAAAACACTTACCTGTTGCACTTTGTTCAGCAAGTTCATTTGCTTTTGTATAACTTCGATTAACAACATCAACAGTTGTGGCAGCATAATCACGTGCCACTAAAAATATAAAACTTTAATATCAATTAAAGGGAACCGTCAAAGTCTCTGAAAAAAATTCATCCTAGGTCATCGTTGTTAATTAAATGATGAAAAACGAAGCATTTGTCATCACTACACAGTGTGCGAACGATTGAATTTTTTCCAAACCCTTCATTCTCCATCATTTGACAACAATTTTTTTTCGTGGAGAATTTCTTTCAAAGACCTGGACGATCTCTAAAAAAAAAGAATATATACTTGTAGCACTTTGCCCCGCAACATCTTTTGCAGCAGCTAAACCTTTTCCAACAACTTCAACCGTTTTATTTGCACCAGAATATATTGCTAATGCTGTTGAATATGCACTACCATACATATTTTGAAGCCATCCACCCTTTCGAGAAAGCATTGCATCCAATAAATTTGATTTTGCTGTTCCACGATTACGTAAAAATAATGCTAATTCTTCTTTGTTTGAATAAAAATCTGCTGCACGATCCAAGATTCGATCAATTACACGATCAAGTGCAGCAATAACTTCATCATCAGCTTTACGGCTGCCATCAAAGTATTCTTTTAACATTTTTGAATCTTCAACTGCAACAGTTTTTGCAATGACTTCATAATCAGTTAACGCTTCGACAATTTTATTTGCAGTTGCATCTGTTTTGACAGGAGTATCTTCACGTTCCAAAGCTTTTCGAATCAATTCTGCTTCAACTTTTTCTTTATTTGCATCAATTTCAAGTAACTTTTTCTTTAAATCATCTGTTACCAAGGCATTATCATATGTCATTCCTTCCTTTAAACCATTTGTAATATCACTCAAATTTGAATCATCCAAAACGATATCACTGTCAAGACAATCAAACAATGGTTCAGCACACTTTTTTGTTGTTGTGACATTTTGTTTTGATTCTGATTCTATAGCATTTGGTAATAGCGATTCTTTAGAAAGTGTTAAACCTAAAGCTTCTTGACTTAGAGTAAGATGATGAATATTTGTTGCAGGAATTAAAGGTTCAGCACTTGGAAGGGCACCAGGTGAAAATGCTGGAGCATGTGGATGATCAAGTGATTCTTTTGAAAGTGAAGGTGATGATGTTGCCGGAGCAATTCCAGATTCTCTAGAAATAGCTTCAGCAACTTTGACATGTTTTATTTCTTCCTTTTTCTTGTTTTCTTTTGCTTTAATTTCTTCAGCACGACGTTTTCGAATTGCTTGCTAAAATGAGTTATTACATTTTATATGTATATATACAATGCGAACGCGGAACGAACGAGTAACGAACAGACGAAAATATTGTGAAACCGTGCCCGTTCGTTACCTGTTCGTTCTTAATCAGTGTTTCCGCGTTACCCGTACGCATTGTACATGTACATACCCAGGCTTATCTGCATAAGGCATGTAGTAACTGCATTTAGGCAGTGACCGCATCCATTTCCTCCTTTTTCAAAAACCTATTGTTCCGTTTTTTCCTAAATTTTCTGATCTCGATAAACGGAAAGGAAAAAGAGCGAAAAGGTGTTCGAATAGGGAGAAAATGGATTGCATTTTGCCATATGGGAACGTTCAGAGCTGACGTCAGCAAAAAAACCAAAATTTAAAAAAAACAGCTTACTAATTCATCTTTATCCGTAAGTGGATCTTCTTCCATAACAGCTTCTCTCCAACGAATATTACATTTTTTTTGAATTTCTGCAATAAATGCTGGATCCCATTCTTCCATTAATCCAGATTCATCGGATGATGAATCACTACCTCCAAACATATCATATTCTGGTTCTTTTGCTTCAACATCTTTTAAGCCTTCTTCATTTTCAAATGTTTCAATAGGTTCATAGATATCTTTTGGTGGAAGCTTTGTCGGCTTTAAATTATCAATCGATTTTAGTTGAATTCGAAATGCTCCATCTGATGCTTTTCCATGTTCTGCAGCAAGAGCAGAAGTAAAACGAAATTGTGTTGCATGAAATTTTGCTCGTAAATGTTGTAAATCTGTATCAGATCTACCTCCAGCTGATTTATTTGATTTTGTTCCTAAAACGATCAAATTAAAAAAATTTCTTTTGTTAAAATTTCCTCTCATAAGTTATCAGCAAGTGTATCAGAAGGACGAGCTCATCCCAAAAGGCCTTCTTTAATGTTCACATTTTTTGTTAAACAATTAGATGGTTTTCATACTGGTAATATTTTTTGATTCTCCTTTTAAAGGGTAAAAAAAGAACGAATTAGAAAAAGAGGATGAGATTGTCCCTTTTTCTGACATGCTGCAATAAGATTTGATGTACGATGTAACTCCAGAATGATTATAATAAAAGATTAACTAACCTGCTTTATCAACAGCATCCGACATATTTATTCAAGCAACGATGATGATTGCAAAATGACTCAAAAATGATTTTTGTTTGAAAAACAAATAGATGAATGAATTTTTGAATAGGAAATATGCAAATTTCATGTAAAAAACATTTATGAAAGTCCTTTCTGCAACAAAAAAAACTAATTTTTTTACCCCCTCATTATAATGGACGTTACTTGTTGTCGTTACATTTTTTTCACTGACTTCTGATAGCTTTGCTAACCCTAAATGTAAGAATGTGCACAGGCAATGCGCGATTCTACTTTTACTGCTCAGTTTTGCGTATTTTTTATTTATTTTACGGTGATCCACAAAAATATGGGATTCCTCTATAACTTGGTGTTTTTTAATAATAAAATGTTGAAAAGAATTGTTCATCCAATCAATACTATCGATTTTAAAAATGCAAGGTAAAAAAAAAGATTTTTGCTCATTTTTGTGTACCGCCTCCTTTGATACGTGTTGTGAATCATTCATAGCCAGCATCTTATAAATAAAATTTCTTCAATCAAATAAAGAGACGAAAAAAAAGGATTGCGCTGACCAAAAATTAGCATGAATCACTATTAAAATGCGAAAGAGTAACGCGGAGACAGGAACGAACGGGGGGAACAAAAAGGGAATAGTTTCCATTCGTTAAAAAAAATGTTTCCTTGCATTGCACATTTTTGGAATTTTGGCAAATGTCTGAAATCCTTCTTTTTGAATTTTTTATTCTTTTTTTCAAGTATTGACGTTGAAAACATAAAACAAAATTCCAATGAAAATTAAAAATTTTTGCAAAGCTATTACAATGAAATTATAAATCCCAAAAAATGTCCATTTTGTGGAGACATTTATAATTTGGGATGAACTTTTAAGTTTATCAACTTTTAAGAATATACTTTTTTACATGTACGAATTTTATGCACATGTAAAAAAATTAAATGTCAATCTTTCTTTCTTTCTTTCATCATTTTGTGAGTGTTAAAAAAAATTAAACATTCCAAAATAAAATCCACAAATATTCAAACATAAAGAAGAAAATTTAAAAAAAAATCTTTTGATCTTGGCACTTTACAAAGGCAACGCCGAAAAATCGGTAATTTTTGAAAATCTTAAAATACTTTAAGACGCATTCTCTGGAGAAATTTCACAAAGACTAATAATCCCGGCACAAAAAAACTCAAAGTTCTCCGAGAGATGATATTTTCCGTCTCCTAGGGTAATTTTCGTCATAGAATCCGAATTTTTTGGTCCTGAGATTGTATCTCTGCACAGTCGAAAGTTATCCAGTCGGGACCCTCGGAATTTCGAAAAATCCTAAAAAATCGAAATTTTTGCCATTTTGGCTAATTTCCTCGTTTTATAGGTTTTCGACCATGCTGATTCCGAATAGAATATCGGCGGCTCGAAAAAACGGCGAAAAAGTGCCGAAATCGAAATTGTTTCCAAAAAATATGCAAATTTTCGGCATTTTGTCCCCCAGGATTTGCCGTGAGAAGACGATTCTCCGCAGATTCGGAAAGAGCATGGTCGATTTGGTATATATCTTTCAATTATGTATTGTGAATCGTGCACATGCGAATACAGTAATTTTCGAAATCGAAATTCACCACAGGGGGGAGTACATGAAGGTTTTCAAAATCCCAAAAAATTGAAAAAAAATTTTTTTTCAAAATTGTCGTATTTTTGTTTTTTATCATCCTAATAGACGTTAGAAATAATTTCGGAAATTTTTTACCAGTAATAAGTAATTTTTTGGTAAAATTTGTGGTAAAATTTGACTTTTTTTCACAAATACCGTATTTTTATAAAATTATTTTATTTTTGTTGGAAATAATATTATTTGATATTAGAAATAATTTTTATGCATTTTTGGGTAGTAATAAGTTAATTCAAACAAAAAATTACTTATTACTGGTAAAAAATTTCCGAAATTATTTCTAACGTCTATTAGGATGATAAAAAACAAAAATACGACAATTTTGAAAAAAAATTTTTTGCAATTTTTTGGGATTTTGAAAACCTTCATGTACTCCCCCCTGTGGTGAATTTCGATTTCGAAAATTACTGTATTCGCATGTGCACGATTCACAATACATAATCGAAAGATATATACCAAATCGACCATGCTCTTTCCGAATCTGCGGAGAATCGTCTTCTCACGGCAAATCCTGGGGGACAAAATGCCGAAAATTTGCATATTTTTTGGAAACAATTTCGATTTCGGCACTTTTTCGCCGTTTTTTCGAGCCGCCGATATTCTATTCGGAATCAGCATGGTCGAAAACCTATAAAACGAGGAAATTAGCCAAAATGGCAAAAATTTCGATTTTTTAGGATTTTTCGAAATTCCGAGGGTCCCGACTGGATAACTTTCGACTGTGCAGAGATATAGTCTCAGGACCAAAAAATTCGGATTCTATGACGAAAATTACCCTAGGGGACGGAAAATATCATCTCTCGGAGAACTTTGAGTTTTTTGTGCCGGGGCTTCAAAAAAACTCCAGAGAATGCGTCTTAAACAACTTTCAAGCACTTCCATCAAAGTAAATTATAATTAATCTAAAAAAAATATTTTTATGTGTTTTATAGAAAATTTTGAATTTTGAGTCGACTCCGGAGTCGGTGCCAATATTCCATATCAAAAGATTTTTGAAGTTTTTTTTTTCAATATTTAAGAAATAAATTTTTCAGAAAATTTTGTTTTGGTGTTTCTTTTTTATGTTTAAATGTTTGTGGATATCTATTTTGGAATGGTTAATTTTAGTAACAAATGGTAGTGCCAATTTTTCAATATTTCAAAAAATTGATAATATTTAGTTAAAATAAAATCACTCACAAAATGATGAAAGAAAGAAAGAAAGATTGACATTTAATTTTTTTACATGTGCATAAAATTCGTACATGTAAAAAAGTATATTCTTAAAAGTTGATAAACTTAAAAGTTCATCCCAAATTATAAATGTCTCCACAAAATGGGCATTTTTTGGGATTTATAATTTCATTGTAATAGCTTTGCAAAAATTTTTAATTTTCATTGGAATTTTGCTTTATGTTTTCAACGTCAATACTTGAAAAAAAGAATAAAAAATTCAAAAAGAAGGATTTCAGACATTTGCCAAAATTCCAAAAATGTGCAATGCAAGGAAACATTTTTTTTAACGAATGGAAACTATTCCCTTTTTGTTCCCCCCGTTCGTTCCTGTCTCCGCGTTACTCTTTCGCATTTTAATAGTGATTCATGCTAATTTTTGGTCAGCGCAATCCTTTTTTTTCGTCTCTTTATTTGATTGAAGAAATTTTATTTATAAGATGCTGGCTATGAATGATTCACAACACGTATCAAAGGAGGCGGTACACAAAAATGAGCAAAAAATTTTTTTTTTACCGTGCAATTTTCACAATCGATAGTATTGATTGGATGAACAATTCTTTTCAACATTTTATTATTAAAAAACACCAAGTTATAGAGGAATCCCATATTTTTGTGGATCACCGTAAAATAAATAAAAAATACGCAAAACTGAGCAGTAAAAGTAGAATCGCGCATTGCGTCTTTAAATATATTTTTTAAATCTTGTTTATTTGTCTGATACTGCAACAAGAAATTAAATTTATAAAGAATTATATTTAAAAATCATTTGTGGTCCATATTTGTCGATTTCCGAATTTGTAAGTATAAGCTGCATAGCATTCTTCGAGTATCATTAAAGTAGAAAAACATAAGGAAATCCGTTAATTGATGTATTGCCAAATCGCAAAAAGTAAATGCAGTAAAAGCCATATAATTCAAAGAAGAGAAAGTATAGCAAAGCATCAACTAACGAATCTCCTTTAATATGGAGAGTATAGACGTTTTCATTAAATAAAGCATTATTTCTCCTCGAAATGCTATAACATTATGAAGCAATTTTATGCAACTAAAAACATTTTTTATTATAAAAGCGCTTGATTTTTTAAACCACTTTTTTAATTTGGTTTTTTAAAATTACTTCTACAGTCATAAATGCGTCATCTACGAAGCAATAATTTGAAATTTTTTTGGTACTGACAAAAAATTTGATAAAACTTTGTTATTTTGTGAGAAATTTTGCAACTTTTTTTATGCCTTTATTCTTTTTTATAAATAAATTTTTAGAACTCTTTTTCTTCATTTTTAAATAAGATTACCAAAGGTTTTGTCGATAGAAATTGAATTACGTTACCAAATTCTATAAATCCAAGTTTTAGAAAGCGGAAACAAAGTTTATTCACGATTATTTTTTTTCTTCTCTAGCATTTTTTATGTCGCTATTCTTTGAATTCTTATGATTGTCATTTTTAACCTTTAACTCGATAGACTCGTGGCATTCTTAGATATTTTTTTCATACTTGACACATCTTTAAATATATGTCAAAACTGTCAAAGATCGTATATTTGTTATTGAAACTTTAACGATGTTCATTTATTTTTTAAATCTTAAATGAAAGCAGCCATTTTTCGTTAAATAAATCTTTTGAAGTTTTTTTTCTCATACCTTTGTGGCCTTGCAAAAACAGTTGCTATTTATTGGGCCACCTTTTTCAAAAAATATATAAAAAATTGGATAAGAATGCAGTTAAAAAATGAAAATAAGGGAAAACTTCATTGATTTAAGATTTCATTAATGGCTTTGTTAATTGCCCTTTTTTTCAATTTTATGAGTTTTTTGTGCAAATTATTATATGAAGATGCCATAACCACATATTGAAATTTGATCAATAATCCCTTTTTCTTTCCCAAATAATAATTATACTATAAAAGCTTCTTTTTTTTTATCTTTTGTTTAAAGCTTAACTTCCCATATTTTTTCCCACATTTGATTAAAAATGTTTTTACCTCGTGATTTGATTTATTTTTTTTTGCGACAATAACTTTTTTTTTGATTTTTATAGCCTTTTTATGTTTTAAAAAAAATTATAACTTTCGGCTTTTTTTAATTTTTTATTTTTCCAAGGTGTCACCCAAAACACTATGCAAAAAATTGTTGGTGCACAGTTTGATTTGAGGAAATGAATGGGAACCTTCAACATAAAAATGGTGAAGGCTTTAGTGAAACTCAAGTCGTTAAAAGGTATCAAAAGTGTAATGAAATAACTTTAAAAAGAAAATTAATTTTTAGAGGAATTCCTAAAGCTTCACCAGATCCGTCCTTAAATGATGACACAGTTTCACAAAAAATTCCAAAATGGTGTGATGATGGCTTTGAACTATTTAAAGTATAACTCATTTCTTTCTTCATTTTCTTTAATTTATTTTAATATATTTTAGGAACATAGCACATTCCATGGAGTTAAAGATCTCTCAAAGGCTAATCTTCCATCAACCAAATGTCTTTGGATATTAATTTTATGTGTTTCAATATTTTTTTCTATTCAAGGTTGTTATATGATTATCAGTGAATACCTTCAACGACCTGTTGTTGTTTCATATTTTGTTGCAGAAGCCCATCAAAATTTAGCACTTCCAGATATAATTATTTGCCCATTTAATCGCTTTAATCGGACATATCTGGATAATCTAAATATTACCGGGGATTTAGCGCAATATCTTGAATTAGCTTTTCCCGGACCTGCAATGTTTAAATTTCAAGAGCCAATTCAACAAAGAGTTCAATCAGATGTTGATAAACATGATGCAATAATTGCAGAAATTATCAAAAATATGGGAAATATGTCCTTTAGTTCTTTTATGAAAGAGGTTATTTCACACATTTTCTCCCATAACGAATTCAAATAATTTTAGGCTTCAATAAATTGTGAAGCATTTTTTCAAAATACTGAAATCTGCAAAACTGCAACTGAATTAATGACATCTGCGGGTAAATGCTTTCGATTACCAGGTGGTGAACAAATAAGTGACGGGTTTGGATATGGTTTAAAGCTTATGATAACGTTACCAAAACATTTGTATAATCCGGGTGCAAATCAAATGCTTAATGATGGAATTGTTGTAAAACTTGCTGAACCTGGGCATGGCGTTGATCATGATTTAACATTTATTTCTTCGGGTGTTCATGCGATTATGCCTTTATCAGCTACACAATATGAATTTATGAATGATCCACCAAGATATTCGTGTTTGGATGATTCTGCAAAAAATTATAGTCGATTATGGTGTTTTGAAGTAAGCCTTTGTTTTCAAAAAGAAATTTAAACACGTTTTTTTAAAAATACATGAATAAATTTTATAATAAATCAATTAAATTATGAAAAACTTTTTACTGTCATAAAAGGCAGTGACAGTAATCCTTCTTCAGAAGAAAATAGTTTTTGCAATTAAATCTGTTAAAATTTCTTCGATAATGATGTCAAACTTTAAAATTACAGTATTGCCTAACTCAACACGCCGAAGATATTTGTAATTGCTCATTAATTGCTGCTGCAAATCCTCGTAAACCAGCAATTTGCACGACAAAACAGGTCATAAAATGCTTTTATCCTTCAATGTTTAGTGACGCGAAAGAAGCTATAACTGCCTTTCAAGTAATTTTTATTATACTTTAATCGTTTTTGTTATTGATGAAAAAATTCTAGCATTGCAAATCAGTTTGTAAAGCCCCATGTAAATATTGGAAATACAGTAAAACAGTTAGCACAGCAAATTTATCACCTGAACAAGCAAAAGCTTTTACAAATGACTCCGAGGCTGTTCAAGAATTACAAAATATGATTATTTTGGAAGTATTTTATACGAGTTTAGATTATACTGTTATCAAACATATGCTTGCCATGACACCAAGTTCTTTTATTGCTCAGTTAGGTGGTAAGTTAATTATTAAAACACACAATAATGAAAATCAACAAGTGTTTTTAAATGTGCACTAAATAAAAGTGTAAAAATTTTTGTTTTTTTAAAAAATGTTAAAACAATTTTTTTTTCTATTATAGGACAATTTTCACTTTGGATTGGAGGTTCAGTTGTTTCCGTTATTCAATTCTTTATTTACATATGTGGCGGAAGTTATGCACACTTTTATCGTACTTACATTCGACGTCCAACAATGCAAAACAAAAAATATAAAAATAATTTGCGCTTATCAAATACATATTCTGATAGTGATGATAAATTATCAGCAAATAATGAAACCAGGATTTAAAGAATTTTTTTAAATTTATGTTTTCGATTATCATAAATAAGAAACATCGTTTTTCATTGATTGCTTTCTGTTTTCAAATTCATGTTGTGCTACTTTTTGAACAAAATACAAAACAAAATAAATAGCAAAATAAATTAAATAATTAACCATCAACTAAAAAGGTAAAGTGAGAAACATATCAAAATACTCACAGTTAAACACCCAAGTTTTTTTTTTGAATATTTTATTAAAATATACCAGGACTAACAAAAAAAATAAAAGAAGGAGCAACACGACAAAATGGAAATTACGAAATTGGCATTTTGTCGTGTTACGCCTTTTATCGGGATTCATTCAGAGAAGGGCAAACGCTTCGCCAAAACTTGTCGCTCGCCTTTGTTTTATTAATCAGTCGCCAAAAAAAGCGAAACGTCGCCAAAAAAAGGCGAAAAAATTGAATAGAAAATTTTTTGTCGTGCAAATTTTGTTCTTTTTTGTTCTCTTTCGTTCGATTAAACTTTCGCGGCGCGAAATTCGCGCGCAACCTTACGAACAAAAAAAAAATTGTATTTCAACATAAGTTTTAGAAAGAGAAAACGCACTAACTGAACGCTTTTATTTTGCCGTCCAGTCGCCTTTTTTGGTGAAAATTTTCGAGAAATAAAAAGCGTCGCCAAATTTTGAGCGACTGCAAAAAGGCGCGCTTTCGCGCGCGAAGCGTTTGCCCATCTCTGGATTCATTTGCCATTTTCCGCCTTAGGCTATTATATTATATCACGTATTGAATATGAAACACATTTAGCTTTTAATAAAATCAGATTGACTTGGAAATCAAAAATTCATAACTTTACTCCAGCTACCTTACAAGGGAACCATGGGAGATTATCATCGAGTTAAAACACCCCACGTAATTTCAACTATTCATTTGGGGTCAGAAAAAATATTTCGCCCCATTTTTAATTTTTACGCATTTTTAGGCACTTCAAATATGCGCGATTTGCCCCCTTTGCTCCCAAAAATGAAAAAAATCAACTTTTTTAAATTTTTCAAATTTACGCCCAAAATGTTATTTATAGTCCGTAATATTCGGGGGCATATAAATATTTATTTACGGGCTTTTTTGATACCAGCAAAAATGGATTCTTCGACTTCATGTGGAACACGGCGCGTGCTTGTAAAACGCTAAAAAGTAGGTTAACGTTGTTTTGAGGCAAAAATATTTTACAGTTATCATCAGTAGACAGTTTATTCTTCGCTGCAGCAAAATATTATTTTGTTGTTTCTCCTTATTTTTTAAATTTTTAATCATGCTTTACCACAAACGATTAATCGTAAAGGATGCCCCTCTGCGATACCGATATTTTTTCTGGGGATACCGATATTGGATATTTCTCAAAATTTTGTCGATAAAAAAACAGCGTACTTTTATTGTTGTGTTCAGACATTTTTTTCTGTAAAGAATATATGCAAATTTATGGTAAGATTTTACATAAACCTCAAAACATTCATTTGTGTACAGGGTGTTTCAAGAAAAATGGCCGTTTTTATAATTTGCATAGTGTTTTTGACGCACATTTTATGCTTAAAACACATTTTTTTTCAAAGTCGAGCAAAAATGAAAAAATCGGCAAAAAAAAAAGTTGGATTTTGAGATAAAAAGCTGAAACTTGGCAAATAGACTAATATTGGGCCAAAAATGACCAAAATAGAGGCCATTTTCGTTTAAAATGCCGTAGGGGATTAGGGTGGATATCATATATCCCAAATCCGGATATCCCCCAAAAATAATTTAAAAGTATCAGGATGTGTTCTCCTAACCTATTTCTACTATTTAATAGCTAAAATTTCGAATTTGGTCTTGTAGAAGTGAAATGCCATTAATTTGAAATATGCCAAAATAGGTTCTTGGCAAAAATTTCGAAACTTTTGGTTTGGGCCGAAGCTGTATTTTTTATCATTGATTACCATCCCCATACTGAACATATCCCCCTTGGTGAAATTTTTTAGATTTGGGGGGAACAATTTTTTTTTTTGCAAAAACATCATTTTGAAAAATTTTTCACAGGGGGGACCAAGACAAATCAAAATTTTCGAAAAAAAATTTTTTTTCTGAAAATTGTTGCATTACCTATATAAACACCTATAAACATGATTTTGATACTTTTTAGTTGGTAAAAACTATTTTAAACACTATTTTCAATGTTTTAATAAAACCATATTTTTAGAGAATTTAATTTTGATTTTGAGGCAATTCAAGATTTTTTTGCCAGCTAAAAAGTATCAGAATCATGTTTATAGGTGTTTATATAGGTAATGCAACAATTTTCAGAAAAAAAATTTTTTTTCGAAAATTTTGATTTGTCTTGGTCCCCCCTGTGAAAAATTTTTCAAAATGATGTTTTTGCAAAAAAAAAAATTGTTCCCCCCAAATCTAAAAAATTTCACCAAGGGGGATATGTTCAGTATGGGGATGGTAATCAATGATAAAAAATACAGCTTCGGCCCAAACCAAAAGTTTCGAGATTTTTGCCAAGAACCTATTTTGGCATATTTCAAATTAATGGCATTTCACTTCTACAAGACCAAATTCAAAATTTTAACTATTAAATAGTAGAAATAGGTTAGGAGAACACATCCTGATACTTTTAAATTATTTTTGGGGGATATCCGGATTTGGGATATATGATATCCACCCTAATCCCCTACGGCATTTTAAACGAAAATGGCCTCTATTTTGGTCATTTTTGGCCCAATATTAGTCTATTTGCCAAGTTTCAGCTTTTTATCTCAAAATCCAACTTTTTTTTTTGCCGATGGCCCTCGAATTTGAAAAAAAATGTGTTTTAAAAGCATAAAATGTGCGTCACAAAACGACCATTTTTCTTGAAAAACTCTGTATATTTTCGTTGGTTTTTGGTAAAATTTTACAATTTTTTGTTTGTTTTTTTTCTTTTCACTTTTTGCGCTTCTCATTTTTCCACATTTTCTTAATACATATATTAAAGTATACAATGCGAACGGGTAACGCGGGGACACTTTTTGGGAACGAACGGGCACGGTTTCACACTGTTCGTTACTCGTTCGTTCCCAAAAAGTGTCTCCATGTTACCCGTTCGCATTGTATATGTATACATAAATAAATGCTTTAATATATATGCATATACTGAGAAAAAAGAATCACGAAAAAATCCTCACTGATGATGCATGCATGCCAACAGTGATGCAACAGTATCACTTTCACCACCAAAAGTGATGATTTCATCACTATTGGGTGATTCATGTATTACCAGTGAGATTTTTTCCACCAATCTTTTTTTCAGTATATCTGGTGCATTTCAGATAACAATGAATCCTAATGTTCGTCTACAAACACTTCTTCTTAATATGATAATTGAAAAACTTGTAAGTTCTTTGCTGCTATCTAATTTTCATCAGGACAAGCTTTCAGGATAACTTATCTGATCATATTGGAGATATGGAAAATCAAGTTGGCAGTTTTCAACGATTTGTTGTAAGTTTTTAATTGGTAGTTTTTTTTCTATTCAACATAATGATCTTTAGGATGTCTTAAATACTCGTGTTGATGCACTTGAAAAAGGATCAGCCGAAATGTTATCACAAGAATCTGTTGGTTATTTAAAAACATCTTCTCTTATTAATTTTTATATTTAGATCTTTGCTGAAAAGGATAATACCAAAGAAGAGAATGTTTTAGAAAAGGAAAGTGATTCGTCCAAAAATTCTTTTGGTGCTAAAACATCGCCTGTAAGCTTTTTCTCATTTATGGATATGTTTGATCTTCCATTTTTTTAGATCCTTGATCAAAACTATAATACCCAAAAAGAAGAAGGAAGTAAAAATCCAAAAGATTATGCCCCAGATGTCTCTTATGTCCCTGTTCCACTTCCAGATAAAGCTGATGTTGTAACTCGTGGAGAATCTGAACCAGCTTCTTTCAAAGATAGTAATAATACCACTCAAACGGATTTATTTGGTACAACTCCAGTAGCACCTGCTGATGCATTTTCTGCTAAAAGTGAGTCATTTTTTTGAGATTATGATAACTGACAAAAGGAACACTATTTTACAGGTGATGCTCAAAAAACTGAATCAAAGCTGGCACCTGTAAGCTTTTTCTCATTTATGGATATGTTTGATCTTCCATTTTTTTAGATCCTTGATCAAAACTATAATACCCAAAAAGAAGAAGGAAGTAAAAATCCAAAAGATTATGCCCCAGATGTCTCTTATGTCCCTGTTCCACTTCCAGATAAAGCTGATGTTGTAACTCGTGGAGAATCTGAACCAGCTTCTTTCAAAGATAGTAATAATACCACTCAAACGGATTTATTTGGTACAACTCCAGTAGCACCTGCTGATGCATTTTCTGCTAAAAGTGAGTCATTTTTTTGAGATTATGATAACTGACAAAAGGAACACTATTTTACAGGTGATGATGCTCAAAGAATTGAATCAAAGCTTGCAGGAACTAAGTCTTTTGGACTTCTACGCCCTGCCCCAAGAACTGTATTTGGTTCCGATTCTGATGAACCAAAACGGTATATTAAAAGATGGCGTGATTGATATGATTTTATAATTCTGATTTGTTTTTGAATTGAAATGTTTTGTGTTGTTTAAAATAATAAATTATCTACTTTTACCAGTACGTAAAAAGTTAGCTTTATACAAACAGCTTAAAGCGTTTTACTTCCTTTTTAGCTATTTTTAATCAGACTTTGGAATTTTCAAAGAATGTTTGTAAAAATTTAGGAGAATCAAATTTGACTTTTTGAATGCAACTGGGCACTTTAAAAAAATTAAAATACGCTTTTCTGCCAGCAAATATTAACTTCAGCATGTGACTACCGTACAAGGCCGTAGCGAGGGGGGGGGATTCGGGTTCTGTGCCCCCCAAAACTGAGAAATTTCCTTTGATCTTTTGCCGCTTAGTGTTGGCGGCGGAAAAAGATCAAAGGCGTGCCCCCCCCCCCCCCCCGAAAATCGCTGTGCCCCCCCTGAAATTTTTTTCTGTATACGGCCTTGCTACCGTATACCCTTTTTTGTTTTAGTATCTACCACCTAATAGTTTTTTAAGACGCTTAACTTTTTTCTTCCTATTATTTTTTACTGATAACTTGACAAAATATCAATAAAACTAACAACAATTATTAAAAATAGCATGTTGTTGCAATCATTTTTTCAAAAATATTTCCTTTTTATTTTCATATCCACCCCCATTTTGCGTGCCTGTCACCGCTGCCAAAATGCCTAGACAATCAGAGAGGGTCACAGCTATCAATTTTTGTTGTTTTTTTTCATTTCATTTTCTTAACAAAAAAAAAAGATTAGCTCTCTCGGATATTTTCCTCTAACTTCTCTATCATTCACATGGTTTTGATTGAAATTGTTCCATCAATCGATCCTTTTCGTCTTTTTCTTTTTCACGTCATGGCTTAACTTTAGCAACAGCAACAGCAAAACTTTCTTTCTCTCTCTCTCTATTTTTTATTTTTCTCAACTAGCTTCTTTCTTTTCTTCGTTTTTTTAAGCAACCCGATTGACTTGAAGAGTCCGGAAAAAAAAGAACGTAGAAAAATAAGGTAAGCAAAAAAAATAGAAGGAAAAAAGTGAAAGCTGAACACAAAAAATCACTCTTTCTTCTTTCTACCCTTTTTCTTTCTTTCTCCTTTTAAACTTTAGGAACATAGGGAAAAATAAGACAATAAAGCAAAATTTCGCTCGACTTGACAACTTAACTTCCGTCGATAAACTTAAAAAATCTCTTTGGTATATGCGCGCGCGCGTGTGTATATATCTTAAACTTTTTGGAAGAAGAGGATAATAATCTGGTGAAAAGGTTAACAAAAGAAAAAAAAAGAAATTTAATGATGCGCAAGGATTTTTATTTTTTTTCTGTATTAAAGTAAATCTTGAGTGAAAAAAACATTGAAGAATTTTTTCTTTTGTTTCCAATTATCTGTTGATTTTTCTTTAACCCCCCCCCCTTTAATTTTTGATGTTTATTCGACGTTGCGTTATCAGTGATAATTTATCATTCTGTATTCTTTTTAGACATTTTTGTTTTAAAATTAGATTCCATGCTTTTTACAAAAAAAAGCTTTTTTTTATTTTTTCCCAAATTTCGTTCTTTTCTTTTGTCCGTGATTCATGAATATTTTCAATGTTTGCCTTCTTTTTTGATTGTTTTCTTCCTATTTCAGAAAGGCATCAAAAAAGAGAAAAAAAGCAATCACAAGGAAAAATATAAGAAGAATAATAAAAAAAACACCAAGAGCCCGAATTCAAGGCTTCGCTTTTTTTTCGAAAGGGCGCGCATGAGCGTCAGCGCCCCTTCTGATTCAGAAACGTTCAATTCATCATTAGGAACGCCTTCCATCTGATAATAGAAGAAACAAAAAAATACGAAAAAATGGTGTTTTTGCCTAGTACCGCGGTGATGAGTGCTGAAGAAGCTGCAAATGTAATTAAAGTCGACGAATGTGATCGATATGATGGTAAGAATATATTTTTAGTTAATATCTGCTGCTTTAAATCTAAACATATTAATCTTATTTCTATATGCTTTTACACTTTTAAAATTAGTATTGTTTTTTTTGAAAATCTTAAAATTCAATTACTTTATGGATTTCAAGAATAATAGCTTTTGTGTTTCGTTAAAATTTAAAAGAAGAGAATTGACGCACTTTCTATTTTCTTCTTTTTTTACTCCCAATTAAACAGCTGTGTTCACTTGTGATAACTTGCAAATAATTTAAAAAACTTTTTTTTCTTTCATTTTTAAGCGCAATGATTTTTAATGTTAAAAATTGTATTGCTTTTAAAAACATGGTTGTAAACAAGGGAGAAACACACATACTTTTTGTAACAAGCAAAAAAATGTAACATATTTTTTTAAATTTAAACATATTTAGAGACGTGCACGCGCGACTCAAACGCGAGTGTTCCCCTTCATTTTTTTTCGTCCAAAGGAAAAACGAAGAGAGGCATACTGTAGATTTTTTATCTTTTTTTTTACAAATATGATTTTTATCCTTCTAGATGTAAAAAAATACGGAGATTCCAAAAATGCAACTTTTAAATATCACTTCCGTGCAAAAAATCTGAGAAAAGTCTAAAAAATCGCTTTTTTTCACGTTTTTGAGAAAGTGATACATTACACTCAGAGAGCTTGAAGCTTGAAATCATATCTGCTAGATAGAGCTTTTTTTTCTCCATCTGATACATTTTTCAAAAATCACCCACAATCACCCCGTCATAGTCAAAAACTATTTTTTCTGATTTTCAGCTTAGCTTTTTCTCAAATCTTACTTGGATGCAAAAAAGAGACTCGCTCCGCTTGCGTGTTTGTCGCAATGGAGAAGACGGTGGAGCATGAGGCAAGTGTGCGCAGGTTCAAACCCGTCCTCGGGTTCGATGCAAAAAAAGTGCAATTAGCGAATGCAACACGAAAATATTGAAGAAAGAAATGTGTTCCCTGACCGAAAAAAATAATAATTTTGCTATTTTCCAACAATAAATTAAGCTGCAATATTAATTTCTTTTTAATTTTTCTTTTTTTATATCTACTAATTTTTTTGCGGCGAATCTAACGGTACCAAATTTATTGCGGTCCGAGAACTTTGAAAAACACGTGCACGTCTCTAAACATATTGAACCTATTTCTTTCATCTTTTAGAAGAATGGACTCCACCATTTGATGCTCGAGACAGTGTTTTATTAAAAACAAATGAAAAATTTACAGATTGGTATGATTTATATGATTGCTTGGGAGAGTAAGTTTTTATGAAAAAAAGCAACCCGCAAGTACTGTAAGACAAAAAAAAGCATTTTATTTTTAGAGGAAAATTTGGAAAAGTTTATCGATGTCTTGAAAAATCAACAAAACTTGAACTTGCAGCAAAATGTATTAGATTGAAACGTGATGCGGATAAAAAACAAGTTGAAAAAGAGATATCATTTATGACTCGAATGAGGCATAAATGTATTGCACAAATTTATGATGCATTTGCATTATCTAGTAACGAAGTTGTTCTTATCATGGAACTGTAAGCTATTAATAAAAAATTATCCAGTAATAATTCTTACTGTAACTGAACATTTTTAGTGTTCATGGTGGTGAATTATTTGATCGGGTTGTTGAAGAAAATTATATTTTAACTGAAACTGCAGTTGCTATGATTGTTTATCAGATATGTGAAGCAATACGCTATATTCATAGTCACAATATTATTCATCTTGATCTCAAGGTTTGTACTTTCAATAATTCATTGTTATCATGTATGAAATTTCCGAAAATCTTGTTATACAATTTGAATCAATGATTTGGATACGGGAACAAACAGGTAACAAACAAGTAACGTACGAGAACGGTTTTAAAACACTTTTTTTAAGCGTTAAGCCGCTCTGGCTCGTTGTCTTTCCGTTCCTGTTAATATTTTGAAGTCATTCATTCAGACTGTATTGTTCAAAATATGTAAAAATGTGAAAGTTTTTGAACACCCCCAAAAAAACTTTTTTTGCTAATAGTTATTAATTGCTATTAAGGGATAATTAAAGTAAAATTTTACGTTTTTAGCCAGAAAATATTATGTGTGTTACTGAAACGGGAAATCAGATTAAATTAATTGACTTTGGTCTTGCTCAATATTATGATGGGGAACATGATTTATTGTTTATGGCTGGTACTCCAGAATTCGCTGCCCCGGAAGTTATAAAATTTGAACCACTTGATTTTCATACCGATATGTGGAGTGTTGGGGTTATTGTTTATATTTTGTAAGTACACTTTTTTTATCACACGTGGTCCGAGTGAGTAACCAACTTATTTTTATTCCGCAAATGGTTTGCTTTGACTTTTGGAGGTTTATATTTTCAGTGAAGTGTCCCACTGTAATAGGCAACTAGTGCACCTAAAACTTTGGCTTTCGGAGATACTTCGCCAAACCGCGCCAAATTCAGATTTTGTATTAGAAGTAACTACTTTGAGATATATTTTATGCAAATCTAATCTTTTCATATAATATGATGAATAAATCAATCAGCTAAGTTAAATTATTTAGACTAGAATACTGAAGGAATATAATAGTTAAGCAAAGAAAAATTGATCGATTCAAAAGTCAAAATTAATTTAATTTTTTTATCATTTATCACCTAACAAAAAAATGAGAAAAAGCAATTAAAATAGCAACGTTTTTGCTCTTTTGTGTCAAGCCCCCCCCCCCCCCCCCCAAGTCAAGGGAAACCATTTGATAATTAAGTTTGCAACTGATTTGGGCCACCCTTTGTACTGTAATAGTTAACACATTTGTTGTTAGGTTATCCGGCGAATCTCCATTTCTTGGTGATAATTTGGCTCTCACTTATTTCAACGTTGAAAGAGGTTTATGGGAATTTTGTGAAGAATTTGATGACAATGGTGTGTCAGATGATGCACGAGATTTTATAAAAAAATTATTAATTTTGGATAAAAGGTAATACTTGTATAATTTTTCTTTTTTTTCACCAGACAATTTTAAAATTTTAGCAAACGTATGCTTCCTGATGAATGCTTACAGCATCCATGGATTTTATATCATCGTGAAAGAGCGCGTAAAAATCGTCAAGATGAATCAAGCAAAATTGATACAACAAAACTTCGAAGTTATGTTCGAAATAAAAAGTTTAGAGTATGTCTAATTTATATTTTTTTGCTTCCAAAAAATATATATAATTTTAGCGCGCTGTTTTTGGTGTTTTATTTGTAAATTCAATTGTTCGTCTTTTTAAGACTCTGAAAGAAAAGAAGAGTGAAAACGGTATTGAATATGTCAAAAATATGTTAAATGCTGTAAATGAACAAAATGAAAATGGTGAAGGTAGTAGCGCCGGAACATCCATATTTAAAAAGGCAATAAGTGTGAAAAGAAAAAAGAATGCGGATGATATTCCCGGACCTTCAACAACAACCACTACCCTTTCAACAGATGAACTTGAAGCAAAAGCTCAACGTTTGGATAGTGGTCTTGGGGAAGGTTCAACAAAAGTTTCTGCTGTTGAAGGACCAGAAGAGCCACCACCCGTAATGATTCATATTCCAATCAATGAAACAGAAACAGCAAAACCAAGTCGTGAACCATCACCCATTCCAGAACAATCAAAAAATTCTTTAAATGTTTTGGATTCCAAAAGTTTTGAAAAACTTACATCAGAAAGTGATGACGAAAAAGGAGGCATAAAGAAAATGAAGAAAAAGAAAACAACTTCTGCAAAAATTTCACATGATTCTGCCTTAAGCCCTGGAATAGTTTCACCAGTTGTAAACAAAAATGCTGCTGCTCCCTCTTCTTCTTCCACTGCTGTTATGTCAACAGCAACAACAACAATAGAAAGAATATTCCCAAAGAATGCCACTAATAATAATGAATTAACAGTGACATCAGCATCATCAGTGCCATCCTCTGCAGCTGTGACCACAA